>OX439232.1:8552367-9761744 GCA_949319165.1 Sialis lutaria | reverse complement strand
TAACCTAACCTAACCCAACAAACTCGTCTTAAGAAATTCGAATATTTTGTACTAAATGATATGAACTGAAATGTCTCAAATGGCTCTAATTCGTCTTAAAACGACCAAATCGATGTAAATTGACTTGATTTTACTGATTTCGAAGCAATCGGATCGATTCATAAAATTCGAATTTTTTGTACTAAATGATATGAACTGAAATGTCTCAAATGGCTCTAATTCGTCTTAAAACGACTGAATCGATGCATATTGACTTGATTTTCCTTATTTCGAAGCAATCCGATCGATTCACGAAATTCAACCTAACCTAACCTAACCTAACCCAACAAACTCAATTAACGAAATTCGAATTTTTTGTACTAAATGATATGAACTGAAATGTCTCAAACGGCTCTAATTCGTCTTAAAACGACCAAATCGATGTAAATTGACTTGATTTTACTGATTTCGAAGCAATCGGATCGATTCACGAAATTCGAATTTTTTGTACTAAATGATATGAACTGAAATGTCTCAAATGGCTCTAATTCGTCGTAAAACGACCGAATCGATGCATATTGACTTGATTTTACTGATTTCGAAGCAATCGGATCGATTCACTAAATTCGAATTTTTTGTACTAAATGATATGAACTGAAATGTCGCAAATGGCTCTAATTCGTCTTAAAACGACCGAATCAATGCATATTGACTTGATTTTACTGATTTCGAAGCAATCGGATCGATTCACGAAATTCGAATTTTTTGTACTAAATGATATGAACTGAATTGTCTCAAATGGCTCTAATTCGTCGTAAAACGACCGAATCGATGCATATCGACTTGATTTTACTGATTTCGAAGCAATCGGATCGATTCACCAAATTCGAATTTTTTGTACTAAATGATATGAACTGAAATGTCTCAAATGGCTCTAATTCATCTTAAAACGACCAAATCAATGTAAATTGACTTGATTTTCTTTATTTCGAAGCAATCGGATCGATTCACGAAATTCGAATTTTTTGTACTAAATGATATGAACTGAAATGTCTTATATAGCTCTAATTCGTATTAAAAAGACCGAATTGATGCAAATTGACTCGATTTTACTGATTTCGAAGCAATCGGATCGATTCACGAAATTCAACCTAACCTAACCTAACCTAACCCAACAAACTCGATTTACAAAATTCGAATTTTTTGTACTAAATGATATGAACTGAAATGTCTCAAACGGCTCTAATTCGTCTTAAAACGACCAAATCGATGTAAATTGACTTGATTTTACTGATTTCGAAGCAATCGGATCGATTCACGAAATTCGAATTTTTTGTACTAAATGATATGAACTGAAATGTCTCAAATGGCTCTAATTCGTCGTAAAACGACCGAATCGATGCATATTGACTTGATTTTACTGATTTCGAAGCAATCGGATCGATTCACTAAATTCGAATTTTTTGTACTAAATGATATGAACTGAAATGTCTCAAATGGCTCTAATTCGTCTTAAAACGACCGAATCAATGCATATTGACTTGATTTTACTGATTTCGAAGCAATCGGATCGATTCACGAAATTCGAATTTTTTGTACTAAATGATATGAACTGAAATGTCTCAAATGGCTCTAATTCGTCGTAAAACGACCGAATCGATGCATATTGACTTGATTTTACTGATTTCGAAGCAATCGGATCGATTCACGAAATTCGAATTTTTTGTACTAAATGATATGAACTGAAATGTCTTAAATAGCTCTAATTCGTCTTAAAAAGACCGAATTGATGCAAATTGACTCGATTTTACTGATTTCGAAGCAATCGGATCGATTCACGAAATTCAACCTAACCTAACCTAACCTAACCCAACAAACTCGATTTACGAAATTCGAATTTTTTGTACTAAATGATATGAACTGAAATGTCTCAAATGGCTCTAATTCGTCATAAAACGACCGAATCGATGCATATTGACTTGATTTTACTGATTTCGAAGCAATCGGATCGATTCACCAAATTCAACCTAACCTAACCTAACCTAACCCAACAAACTCGATTTACGAAATTCGAATATTTTGTACTAAATGATATGAACTGAAATGTCTCAAATGGCTCTAATTCGTCGTAAAACGACCGAATCGATGCATATTGACTTGATTTTACTGATTTCGAAGCAATCGGATCGATTCACCAAATTCGAATTTTTTGTACTAAATGATATGAACTGAAATGTCTCAAATGGCTCTAATTCTTCTTAAAACGACCAAATCAATGTAAATTGACTTGATTTTACTGATTTCGAAGCAATCGGATCGATTCACAAAATTCGAATTTTTTGTACTAAATGATATGAACTGAAATGTCTCAAATGGCTCTAATTCGTCTTAAAACGACTGAATCGATGCATATTGACTTGATTTTCCTTATTTCGAAGCAATCGGATCGATTCACGAAATTCGAATTTTTTGTACTAAATGATATGAACCGAAATGTCTTATATAGCTCTAATTCGTCTTAAAAAGACCGAATTGATGCAAATTGACTCGATTTTACTGATTTCGAAGCAATCGGATCGATTCACGAAATTCAACCTAACCTAACCTAACCTAACCCAACAAACTCGTCTTAAGAAATTCGAATATTTTGTACTAAATGATATGAACTGAAATGTCTCAAATGGCTCTAATTCGTCTTAAAACGACCAAATCGATGTAAATTGACTTGATTTTACTGATTTCGAAGCAATCGGATCGATTCATAAAATTCGAATTTTTTGTACTAAATGATATGAACTGAAATGTCTCAAATGGCTCTAATTCGTCTTAAAACGACTGAATCGATGCATATTGACTTGATTTTCCTTATTTCGAAGCAATCCGATCGATTCACGAAATTCAACCTAACCTAACCTAACCTAACCCAACAAACTCAATTAACGAAATTCGAATTTTTTGTACTAAATGATATGAACTGAAATGTCTCAAATGGCTCTAATTCGTCTTAAAACGACCAAATCGATGTAAATTGACTTGATTTTACTGATTTCGAAGCAATCGGATCGATTCACAAAATTCGAATTTTTTGTACTAAATGATATGAACTGAAATGTCTCAAATAGCTCTAATTCGTCTTAAAACGACTGAATCGATGCATATTGACTTGATTTTCCTTATTTCGAAGCAATCGGATCGATTCACGAAATTCGAATTTTTTGTACTAAATGATATGAACTCAAATGTCTTAAATAGCTCTAATTCGTCTTAAAAAGACCGAATTGATGCAAATTGACCCTATTTTACTGATTTCGAAGCAATCGGATCGATTCACCAAATTCGAATTTTTTGTACTAAATGACATGAACTGAAATGTCTCAAATGGCTCTAAGTCGTCTTAAAACGACCAAATCAATGTAAATTGAATTGATTTTACTGATTTCAAAGAAATCGGATCGATTCACAAAATTCGAATTTTTTGTACTTAATGATATGAACTGAAATGTCTCAAATGGCTCTAATTCGTCTTAAAACGACTGAATCGATGCATATTGACTTGATATTCCTTATTTCGAAGCAATCGGATCGATTCACGAAATTCATCCTAACCTAACCTAACCTAACCCAACAAACTCGATTTACGAAATTCGAATTTTTTGTGCTAAATGATATGAACTGAAATGTCTCAAATGGCTCTTATTCGTCTTAAAACGACCAAATCGATGTAAATTGACTTGATTTTACTGATTTCGAAGCAATCGGATCGATTCACAAAATTCGAATTTTTTGTACTAAATGATATGAACTGAAATGTCTCCAATGGCTCTAATTCGTCTTGAAACGACTGAATCGATGCATATTGTCTTGATTTTCCTTATTTCGAAATAATCGGATCGATTCACGAAATTCGAATTTTTTGTACTAAATGATATGAACTGAAATGTCTCAAATGGCTCTAATTCGTCGTAAAACGACCGAATCGATGCATTTTGACTTGATTTTACTGATTTCGAAGCAATCGGATCGATTCACCAAATTCAACCTTACCTAACCTAACCTAACCCAACAAACTCGATTTACGAAATTCGAATATTTTGTACTAAATGATATGAACTGATATGTCTCAAATGGCTCAAATTCGACGTTAAACGACCGAATCGATGCATATTGACTTGATTTTACTGATTTCGAAGCAATCGGATCGATTCACGAAATTCGAATTTTTTGTACTAAATGATATGAACTGAATTGTCTCAAATGGCTCTAATTCGTCGTAAAACGACCGAATCGATGCATATCGACTTGATTTTACTGATTTCGAAGCAATCGGATCGATTCACCAAATTCGAATTTTTTGTACTAAATGATATGAACTGAAATGTCTCAAATGGCTCTAATTCATCTTAAAACGACCAAATCAATGTAAATTGACTTGATTTTCCTTATTTCGAAGCAATCGGATCGATTCACGAAATTCGAATTTTTTGTACTAAATGATATGAACTGAAATGTCTTATATAGCTCTAATTCGTCTTAAAAAGACCGAATTGATGCAAATTGACTCGATTTTACTGATTTCGAAGCAATCGGATCGATTCACGAAATTCAACCTAACCTAACCTAACCTAACCCAACAAACTCGATTTACAAAATTCGAATTTTTTGTACTAAATGATATGAACTGAAATGTCTCAAACGGCTCTAATTCGTCTTAAAACGACCAAATCGATGTAAATTGACTTGATTTTACTGATTTCGAAGCAATCGGATCGATTCACGAAATTCGAATTTTTTGTACTAAATGATATGAACTGAAATGTCTCAAATGGCTCTAATTCGTCGTAAAACGACCGAATCGATGCATATTGACTTGATTTTACTGATTTCGAAGCAATCGGATCGATTCACTAAATTCGAATTTTTTGTACTAAATGATATGAACTGAAATGTCTCAAATGGCTCTAATTCGTCTTAAAACGACCGAATCAATGCATATTGACTTGATTTTACTGATTTCGAAGCAATCGGATCGATTCACGAAATTCGAATTTTTTGTACTAAATGATATGAACTGAAATGTCTCAAATGGCTCTAATTCGTCGTAAAACGACCGAATCGATGCATATTGACGTGATTTTACTGATTTCGAAGCAATCGGATCGATTCACGAAATTCGAATTTTTTGTACTAAATGATATGAACTGAAATGTCTTAAATAGCTCTAATTCGTCTTAAAAAGACCGAATTGATGCAAATTGACTCGATTTTACTGATTTCGAAGCAATCGGATCGATTCACGAAATTCAACCTAACCTAACCTAACCTAACCCAACAAACTCGTCTTAAGAAATTCGAATATTTTGTACTAAATGATATGAACTGAAATGTCTCAAATGGCTCTAATTCGTCTTAAAACGACCAAATCGATGTAAATTGACTTGATTTTACTGATTTCGAAGCAATCGGATCGATTCATAAAATTCGAATTTTTTGTACTAAATGATATGAACCGAAATGACTTATATAGCTCTAATTCGTCTTAAAAAGACCGAATTGATGCAAATTGACTCGATTTTACTGATTTCGAAGCAATCGGATCGATTCACGAAATTCAACCTAACCTAACCTAACCTAACCCAACAAACTCGATTTACGAAATTCGAATTTTTTGTACTAAATGATATGAACTGAAATGTCTCAAATGGCTCTAATTCGTCATAAAACGACCGAATCGATGCATATTGACTTGATTTTACTGATTTCGAAGCAATCGGATCGATTCACCAAATTCAACCTAACCTAACCTAACCTAACCCAACAAACTCGATTTACGAAATTCGAATATTTTGTACTAAATGATATGAACTGAAATGTCTCAAATGGCTCTAATTCTTCTTAAAACGACCAAATCAATGTAAATTGACTTGATTTTACTGATTTCGAAGCAATCGGATCGATTCACAAAATTCGAATTTTTTGTACTAAATGATATGAACTGAAATGTCTCAAATGGCTCTAATTCGTCTTAAAACGACTGAATCGATGCATATTGACTTGATTTTCCTTATTTCGAAGCAATCGGATCGATTCACGAAATTCGAATTTTTTGTACTAAATGATATGAACCGAAATGTCTTATATAGCTCTAATTCGTCTTAAAAAGACCGAATTGATGCAAATTGACTCGATTTTACTGATTTCGAAGCAATCGGATCGATTCACGAAATTCAACCTAACCTAACCTAACCTAACCCAACAAACTCGTCTTAAGAAATTCGAATATTTTGTACTAAATGATATGAACTGAAATGTCTCAAATGGCTCTAATTCGTCTTAAAACGACCAAATCGATGTAAATTGACTTGATTTTACTGATTTCGAAGCAATCGGATCGATTCATAAAATTCGAATTTTTTGTACTAAATGATATGAACTGAAATGTCTCAAATGGCTCTAATTCGTCTTAAAACGACTGAATCGATGCATATTGACTTGATTTTCCTTATTTCGAAGCAATCCGATCGATTCACGAAATTCAACCTAACCTAACCTAACCTAACCCAACAAACTCAATTAACGAAATTCGAATTTTTTGTACTAAATGATATGAACTGAAATGTCTCAAACGGCTCTAATTCGTCTTAAAACGACCAAATCGATGTAAATTGACTTGATTTTACTGATTTCGAAGCAATCGGATCGATTCACGAAATTCGAATTTTTTGTACTAAATGATATGAACTGAAATGTCTCAAATGGCTCTAATTCGTCGTAAAACGACCGAATCGATGCATATTGACTTGATTTTACTGATTTCGAAGCAATCGGATCGATTCACTAAATTCGAATTTTTTGTACTAAATGATATGAACTGAAATGTCTCAAATGGCTCTAATTCGTCTTAAAACGACCGAATCAATGCATATTGACTTGATTTTACTGATTTCGAAGCAATCGGATCGATTCACGAAATTCGAATTTTTTGTACTAAATGATATGAACTGAATTGTCTCAAATGGCTCTAATTCGTCGTAAAACGACCGAATCGATGCATATCGACTTGATTTTACTGATTTCGAAGCAATCGGATCGATTCACCAAATTCGAATTTTTTGTACTAAATGATATGAACTGAAATGTCTCAAATGGCTCTAATTCATCTTAAAACGACCAAATCAATGTAAATTGACTTGATTTTCTTTATTTCGAAGCAATCGGATCGATTCACGAAATTCGAATTTTTTGTACTAAATGATATGAACTGAAATGTCTTATATAGCTCTAATTCGTCTTAAAAAGACCGAATTGATGCAAATTGACTCGATTTTACTGATTTCGAAGCAATCGGATCGATTCACGAAATTCAACCTAACCTAACCTAACCTAACCCAACAAACTCGATTTACAAAATTCGAATTTTTTGTACTAAATGATATGAACTGAAATGTCTCAAACGGCTCTAATTCGTCTTAAAACGACCAAATCGATGTAAATTGACTTGATTTTACTGATTTCGAAGCAATCGGATCGATTCACGAAATTCGAATTTTTTGTACTAAATGATATGAACTGAAATGTCTCAAATGGCTCTAATTCGTCGTAAAACGACCGAATCGATGCATATTGACTTGATTTTACTGATTTCGAAGCAATCGGATCGATTCACTAAATTCGAATTTTTTGTACTAAATGATATGAACTGAAATGTCTCAAATGGCTCTAATTCGTCTTAAAACGACCGAATCAATGCATATTGACTTGATTTTACTGATTTCGAAGCAATCGGATCGATTCACGAAATTCGAATTTTTTGTACTAAATGATATGAACTGAAATGTCTCAAATGGCTCTAATTCGTCGTAAAACGACCGAATCGATGCATATTGACTTGATTTTACTGATTTCGAAGCAATCGGATCGATTCACGAAATTCGAATTTTTTGTACTAAATGATATGAACTGAAATGTCTTAAATAGCTCTAATTCGTCTTAAAAAGACCGAATTGATGCAAATTGACTCGATTTTACTGATTTCGAAGCAATCGGATCGATTCACGAAATTCAACCTAACCTAACCTAACCTAACCCAACAAACTCGATTTACGAAATTCGAATTTTTTGTACTAAATGATATGAACTGAAATGTCTCAAATGGCTCTAATTCGTCATAAAACGACCGAATCGATGCATATTGACTTGATTTTACTGATTTCGAAGCAATCGGATCGATTCACCAAATTCAACCTAACCTAACCTAACCTAACCCAACAAACTCGATTTACGAAATTCGAATATTTTGTACTAAATGATATGAACTGAAATGTCTCAAATGGCTCTAATTCGTCGTAAAACGACCGAATCGATGCATATTGACTTGATTTTACTGATTTCGAAGCAATCGGATCGATTCACCAAATTCGAATTTTTTGTACTAAATGATATGAACTGAAATGTCTTAAATGGCTCTAATTCTTCTTAAAACGACCAAATCAATGTAAATTGACTTGATTTTACTGATTTCGAAGCAATCGGATCGATTCACAAAATTCGAATTTTTTGTACTAAATGATATGAACTGAAATGTCTCAAATGGCTCTAATTCGTCTTAAAACGACTGAATCGATGCATATTGACTTGATTTTCCTTATTTCGAAGCAATCGGATCGATTCACGAAATTCGAATTTTTTGTACTAAATGATATGAACCGAAATGTCTTATATAGCTCTAATTCGTCTTAAAAAGACCGAATTGATGCAAATTGACTCGATTTTACTGATTTCGAAGCAATCGGATCGATTCACGAAATTCAACCTAACCTAACCTAACCTAACCCAACAAACTCGTCTTAAGAAATTCGAATATTTTGTACTAAATGATATGAACTGAAATGTCTCAAATGGCTCTAATTCGTCTTAAAACGACCAAATCGATGTAAATTGACTTGATTTTACTGATTTCGAAGCAATCGGATCGATTCATAAAATTCGAATTTTTTGTACTAAATGATATGAACTGAAATGTCTCAAATGGCTCTAATTCGTCTTAAAACGACTGAATCGATGCATATTGACTTGATTTTCCTTATTTCGAAGCAATCCGATCGATTCACGAAATTCAACCTAACCTAACCTAACCTAACCCAACAAACTCAATTAACGAAATTCGAATTTTTTGTACTAAATGATATGAACTGAAATGTCTCAAATGGCTCTAATTCGTCTTAAAACGACCAAATCGATGTAAATTGACTTGATTTTACTGATTTCGAAGCAATCGGATCGATTCACAAAATTCGAATTTTTTGTACTAAATGATATGAACTGAAATGTCTCAAATAGCTCTAATTCGTCTTAAAACGACTGAATCGATGCATATTGACTTGATTTTCCTTATTTCGAAGCAATCGGATCGATTCACGAAATTCGAATTTTTTGTACTAAATGATATGAACTCAAATGTCTTAAATAGCTCTAATTCGTCTTAAAAAGACCGAATTGATGCAAATTGACCCTATTTTACTGATTTCGAAGCAATCGGATCGATTCACCAAATTCGAATTTTTTGTACTAAATGACATGAACTGAAATGTCTCAAATGGCTCTAAGTCGTCTTAAAACGACCAAATCAATGTAAATTGAATTGATTTTACTGATTTCAAAGAAATCGGATCGATTCACAAAATTCGAATTTTTTGTACTTAATGATATGAACTGAAATGTCTCAAATGGCTCTAATTCGTCTTAAAACGACTGAATCGATGCATATTGACTTGATATTCCTTATTTCGAAGCAATCGGATCGATTCACGAAATTCATCCTAACCTAACCTAACCTAACCCAACAAACTCGATTTACGAAATTCGAATTTTTTGTGCTAAATGATATGAACTGAAATGTCTCAAATGGCTCTAATTCGTCTTAAAACGACCAAATCGATGTAAATTGACTTGATTTTACTGATTTCGAAGCAATCGGATCGATTCACAAAATTCGAATTTTTTGTACTAAATGATATGAACTGAAATGTCTCCAATGGCTCTAATTCGTCTTGAAACGACTGAATCGATGCATATTGTCTTGATTTTCCTTATTTCGAAATAATCGGATCGATTCACGAAATTCGAATTTTTTGTACTAAATGATATGAACTGAAATGTCTCAAATGGCTCTAATTCGTCGTAAAACGACCGAATCGATGCATTTTGACTTGATTTTACTGATTTCGAAGCAATCGGATCGATTCACCAAATTCAACCTTACCTAACCTAACCTAACCCAACAAACTCGATTTACGAAATTCGAATATTTTGTACTAAATGATATGAACTGATATGTCTCAAATGGCTCAAATTCGACGTTAAACGACCGAATCGATGCATATTGACTTGATTTTACTGATTTCGAAGCAATCGGATCGATTCACGAAATTCGAATTTTTTGTACTAAATGATATGAACTGAATTGTCTCAAATGGCTCTAATTCGTCGTAAAACGACCGAATCGATGCATATCGACTTGATTTTACTGATTTCGAAGCAATCGGATCGATTCACGAAATTCGAATTTTTTGTACTAAATGATATGAACTGAAATGTCTCAAATGGCTCTAATTCGTCGTAAAACGACCGAATCGATGCATATTGACTTGATTTTACTGATTTCGAAGCAATCGGATCGATTCACGAAATTCGAATTTTTTGTACTAAATGATATGAACTGAAATGTCTTAAATAGCTCTAATTCGTCTTAAAAGACCGAATTGATGCAAATTGACTCGATTTTACTGATTTCGAAGCAATCGGATCGATTCACGAAATTCAACCTAACCTAACCTAACCTAACCCAACAAACTCGATTTACGAAATTCGAATTTTTTGTACTAAATGATATGAACTGAAATGTCTCAAATGGCTCTAATTCGTCATAAAACGACCGAATCGATGCATATTGACTTGATTTTACTGATTTCGAAGCAATCGGATCGATTCACCAAATTCAACCTAACCTAACCTAACCTAACCCAACAAACTCGATTTACGAAATTCGAATATTTTGTACTAAATGATATGAACTGAAATGTCTCAAATGGCTCTAATTCGTCGTAAAACGACCGAATCGATGCATATTGACTTGATTTTACTGATTTCGAAGCAATCGGATCGATTCACCAAATTCGAATTTTTTGTACTAAATGATATGAACTGAAATGTCTCAAATGGCTCTAATTCTTCTTAAAACGACCAAATCAATGTAAATTGACTTGATTTTACTGATTTCGAAGCAATCGGATCGATTCACAAAATTCGAATTTTTTGTACTAAATGATATGAACTGAAATGTCTCAAATGGCTCTAATTCGTCTTAAAACGACTGAATCGATGCATATTGACTTGATTTTCCTTATTTCGAAGCAATCGGATCGATTCACGAAATTCGAATTTTTTGTACTAAATGATATGAACCGAAATGTCTTATATAGCTCTAATTCGTCTTAAAAAGACCGAATTGATGCAAATTGACTCGATTTTACTGATTTCGAAGCAATCGGATCGATTCACGAAATTCAACCTAACCTAACCTAACCTAACCCAACAAACTCGTCTTAAGAAATTCGAATATTTTGTACTAAATGATATGAACTGAAATGTCTCAAATGGCTCTAATTCGTCTTAAAACGACCAAATCGATGTAAATTGACTTGATTTTACTGATTTCGAAGCAATCGGATCGATTCATAAAATTCGAATTTTTTGTACTAAATGATATGAACTGAAATGTCTCAAATGGCTCTAATTCGTCTTAAAACGACTGAATCGATGCATATTGACTTGATTTTCCTTATTTCGAAGCAATCCGATCGATTCACGAAATTCAACCTAACCTAACCTAACCTAACCCAACAAACTCAATTAACGAAATTCGAATTTTTTGTACTAAATGATATGAACTGAAATGTCTCAAATGGCTCTAATTCGTCTTAAAACGACCAAATCGATGTAAATTGACTTGATTTTACTGATTTCGAAGCAATCGGATCGATTCACAAAATTCGAATTTTTTGTACTAAATGATATGAACTGAAATGTCTCAAATAGCTCTAATTCGTCTTAAAACGACTGAATCGATGCATATTGACTTGATTTTCCTTATTTCGAAGCAATCGGATCGATTCACGAAATTCGAATTTTTTGTACTAAATGATATGAACTCAAATGTCTTAAATAGCTCTAATTCGTCTTAAAAAGACCGAATTGATGCAAATTGACCCTATTTTACTGATTTCGAAGCAATCGGATCGATTCACCAAATTCGAATTTTTTGTACTAAATGACATGAACTGAAATGTCTCAAATGGCTCTAAGTCGTCTTAAAACGACCAAATCAATGTAAATTGAATTGATTTTACTGATTTCAAAGAAATCGGATCGATTCACAAAATTCGAATTTTTTGTACTTAATGATATGAACTGAAATGTCTCAAATGGCTCTAATTCGTCTTAAAACGACTGAATCGATGCATATTGACTTAATATTCCTTATTTCGAAGCAATCGGATCGATTCACGAAATTCATCCTAACCTAACCTAACCTAACCCAACAAACTCGATTTACGAAATTCGAATTTTTTGTGCTAAATGATATGAACTGAAATGTCTCAAATGGCTCTAATTCGTCTTAAAACGACCAAATCGATGTAAATTGACTTGATTTTACTGATTTCGAAGCAATCGGATCGATTCACAAAATTCGAATTTTTTGTACTAAATGATATGAACTGAAATGTCTCCAATGGCTCTAATTCGTCTTGAAACGACTGAATCGATGCATATTGTCTTGATTTTCCTTATTTCGAAATAATCGGATCGATTCACGAAATTCGAATTTTTTGTACTAAATGATATGAACTGAAATGTCTCAAATGGCTCTAATTCGTCGTAAAACGACCGAATCGATGCATATTGACTTGATTTTACTGATTTCGAAGCAATCGGATCGATTCACAAAATTAGAATTTTTTGTACTAAATGATATGAACTGAAATGTCTCAAATAGCTCTAATTCGTCTTAAAACGACTGAATCGATGCATATTGACTTGATTTTCCTTATTTCGAAGCAATCGGATCGATTCACGAAATTCGAATTTTTTGTACTAAATGATATGAACTCAAATGTCTTAAATAGCTCTAATTCGTCTTAAAAAGACCGAATTGATGCAAATTGACTCTATTTTACTGATTTCGAAGCAATCGGATCGATTCACCAAATTCGAATTTTTTGTACTAAATGACATAAACTGAAATGTCTCAAATGGCTCTAAGTCGTCTTAAAACGACCAAATCAATGTAAATTGAATTGATTTTACTGATTTCAAAGCAATCGGATCGATTCACAAAATTCGAATTTTTTGTACTTAATGATATGAACTGAAATGTCTCAAATGGCTCTAATTCGTCTTAAAACGACTGAATCGATGCATATTGACTTGATTTTCCTTATTTCGAAACAATCGGATCGATTCACGAAATTCGAATTTTTTGTACTAAATGATATGAACTGAAATGTCTTAAATAGCTCTATTTCGTCTTAAAAAGACCGAATTGATGCAAATTGACTCGATTTTACTGATTTCGAAGCAATCGGATCGATTCACGAAATTCAACCTAACCTAACCTAACCTAACCCAACAAACTCGATTTACGAAATTCGAATTTTTTGTACTAAATGATATGAACTGAAATGTCTCAAATGGCTCTAATTCGTCTTAAAACGACCAAATCGATGTAAATTAACTTGATTTTACTGATTTCGAAGCAATCGGATCGATTCACAAAATTCGAATTTTTTGTACTAAATGTATGAACTGAAATGTCTCAAATGGCTCTAATTCGTCTTAAAACGACTGAATCGATGCATATTGACTTGATTTTCCTTATTTCGAAGCAATCGGATCGATTCACGAAATTCGAATTTTTTTTACTAAATGATATGAACTGAAACGTCTTAAATAGCTCTAATTCGTCTTAAAAAGACCGAATTGATGCAAATTGACTCGATTTTACTGATTTCGAAGCAATCGGATCGATTCACGAAATTCAACCTAACCTAACCTAACCTAACCCAACAAACTCGATTTACGAAATTCGAATTTTTTGTACTAAATGATATGAACTGAAATGTCTCAAATGGCTCTAATTCGTCTTAAAACGACCAAATCGATGTAAATTGACTTGATTTTACTGATTTCGAAGCAATCGGATCGATTCACAAAATTCGAATTTTTTGTACTAAATGATATGAACTGAAATGTCTCAAATGGCTCTAATTCGTCTTAAAACGACTGAATCGTTGCATATTGACTTGATTTTCCTTATTTCGAAGCAATCGGATCGATTCACGAAATTCAACCTAACCTAACCTAACCTAACCCAACAAACTCAATTTACGAAATTCGAATTTTTTGTACTAAATGATATGAACTGAAATGTCTCAAATGGCTCTAATTCGTCTTAAAACGACCAAATCGATGTAAATTGACTTGATTTTACTGATTTCGAAGCATCGATTCACAAAATTCGAATTTTTTGTACTAAATGATATGAACTGAAATGTCTTAAATAGCTCTAATTCGTCTTAAAAAGACCGAATTGATGCAAATTGACTCGATTTTACTGATTTCGAACCAATCGGATCGATTCACGAAATTCAACCTAACCTAACCTAACCTAACCCAACAAACTCGATTTACGAAATTCGAATTTTTTGTACTAAATGATATGAACTGAAATGTCTCAAATGGCTCAAATTCGTCTTAAAACGACCAAATCGATGTAAATTGACTTGATTTTACTGATTTCGAAGCAATCGGATCGATTCACAAAATTCGAATTTTTTGTACTAAATGATATGAACTGAAATGTCTCAAATGGCTCTAATTCGTCGTAAAACGACCGAATCGATGCATATTGACTTGATTTTACTGATTTCGAAGCAATCGGATCGATTCACCAAATTCGAATTTTTTGTACTAAATGATATGAACTGAAATGTCTCAAATGGCTCTAATTCTTCTTAAAACGACCAAATCAATGTAAATTGACTTGATTTTACTGATTTCGAAGCAATCGGAACGATTCACAAAATTCGAATTTTTTGTACTAAATGATATGAACTGAAATGTCTCAAATGGCTCTAATTCGTCTTAAAACGACTAAATCGATGCATATTGACTTGATTTTCCTTATTTTGAAGCAATCGGATCGATTCACGAAATTCGAATTTTTTGTACTAAATGATATGAACCGAAATGTCTTATATAGCTCTAATTCGTCTTAAAAAGACCGAATTGATGCAAATTGACTCGATTTTACTGATTTCGAAGCAATCGGATCGATTCACGAAATTCAACCTAACCTAACCTAACCTAACCCAACAAACTCGTCTTAAGAAATTCGAATATTTTGTACTAAATGATATGAACTGAAATGTCTCAAATGGCTCTAATTCGTCTTAAAACGACCAAATCGATGTAAATTGACTTGATTTTACTGATTTCGAAGCAATCGGATCGATTCATAAAATTCGAATTTTTTGTACTAAATGATATGAACTGAAATGTCTCAAATGGCTCTAATTCGTCTTAAAACGACTGAATCGATGCATATTGACTTGATTTTCCTTATTTCGAAGCAATCCGATCGATTCACGAAATTCAACCTAACCTAACCTAACCTAACCCAACAAACTCGTCTTACGAAATTCGAATATTTTGTACTAAATGATATGAACTGAAATGTCTCAAATGGCTCTAATTCGTCTTAAAACGACCAAATCGATGTAAATTGACTTGATTTTACTGATTTCGAAGCAATTCGGATCGATTCACAAAATTCGAATTTTCTGTACTAAATGATATGAACTGAAATGTCTCAAATGGCTCTAATTCGTCGTAAAACGACCGAATCGATGCATTTTGACTTGATTTTACTGATTTCGAAGCAATCGGATCGATTCACCAAATTCAACCTTACCTAACCTAACCTAACCCAACAAACTCGATTTACGAAATTCGAATATATTGTACTAAATGATATGAACTGATATGCCTCAAATGGCTCAAATTCGACGTAAAACGACCGAATCGATGCATATTGACTTGATTTTACTGATTTCGAAGCAATCGGATCGATTCACCAAATTCGAATTTTTTGTACTAAATGATATGAACTGAAATGTCTCAAATGGCTCTAATTCGTCTTAAAACGACTGAATCGATGCATATTGACTTGATTTTCCTTATTTCGAAGCAATCGGATCGATTCACGAAATTCAACCTAACCTAACCTAACCTAACCCAACAAACTCGATTTACGAAATTCGAATTTTTTGTACTAAATGATATGAACTGAAATGTCTCAAATGGCTCTAATTCGACATAAACGACCAAATCGATGTAAATTGACTTGATTTTACTGATTTCGAAGCAATCGGATCGATTCACAAAATTCGAATATTTTGTACTAAATGATATGAACTGAAATGTCTCAAATGGCTCTAATTCGTCTTAAAACGACTGAATCGATGCATATTGACTTGATTTTCCTTATTTCGAAGCAATCGGATCGATTCACGAAATTCAACCTAACCTAACCTAACCTAACCCAACCAACTCGATTCACGAAATTCGAATTTTTTGTACTAAATGATATGAACTGATAAGTCTCAAATGGCTCAAATTCGACGTTAAACGACCGAATCAATGTAAATTGACTTGATTTTACTGATTTCGAAGCAATCGGATCGATTCAAGAAATTCGAATTTTTTGTACTAAATGATATGAACTGAAATGTCTCAAATGGCTCTAATTCGTCTTAAAACGACCAAATCGATGTAAATTGACTTGATTTTACTGATTTCGAAGCAATCGGATCGATTCACAAAATTCGAATTTTTTGTACTAAATGATATGAACTGAAATGTCTCAAATGGCTCTAATTCGTCTTAAAACGACTGAATCGATGCATATTGACTTGATTTTCCTTATTTCGAAGCAATCGGATCGATTCACGAAATTCAATCTAACCTAACCTAACCTAACCCAACCAACTCGATTCACGAAATTCGAATTTTTTGTACTAAATGATATGAACTGAAATGTCTCAAATGGCTCTAATTCGTCTTAAAACGACCAAATCGATGTAAATTGACTTGATTTTACTGATTTCGAAGCAATCGGATCGATTCACAAAATTCGAATTTTTTGTACTAAATGATATGAACTGAAATGTCTCAAATGGCTCTAATTCGTCTTAAAACGACTGAATCGATGCATATTGACTTGATTTTCCTTATTTCGAAGCAATCGGATCGATTCACGAAATTCAACCTAACCTAACCTAACCTAACCCAACCAACTCGATTCACGAAATTCGAATTTTTTGTACTAAATGATATGAAATGAAATGTCTCAAATGGCTCTAATTCGTCTTAAAATGACCAAATCGATGTAAATTGACTTGATTTTACTGATTTCGAAGCAATCGGATAGATTCACAAAATTAGAATTTTTTGTACTAAATGATATGAACTGAAATGTCTCAAATGGCTCTAATTCGTCGTAAAACGACCGAATCGATGCATTTTGACTTGATTTTACTGATTTCGAAGCAATCGGATCGATTCACCAAATTCAACCTAACCTAACCTAACCTAACCCAACAAACTCGATTTACGAAATTCGAATATTTTGTACTAAATGATATGAACTGATAAGTCTCAAATGGCTCAAATTCGACGTTAAACGACCGAATCGATGCATATTGACTTGATTTTACTGATTTCGAAGCAATCGGATCGATTCACCAAATTCGAATTTTTTGTACTAAATGATATGAACTGAAATGTCTCAAATGGCTCTAATTCATCTTAAAACGACCAAATCAATGTAAATTGACTTGATTTTACTGATTTCGAAGCAATCGGATCGATTCACAAAATTCGAATTTTTTGTACTAAATGTTATGAACTGAAATGTCTCAAATGGCTCTAATTCGTCTTAAAACGACTGAATCGATGCATATTGACTTGATTTTCCTTATTTCGAAGCAATCGGATCGATTCACGAAATTCGAATTTTTTGTACTAAATGATATGAACTGAAATGTCTTATATAGCTCTAATTCGTCTTAAAAAGACCGAATTGATGCAAATTGACTCGATTTTACTGATTTCGAAGCAATCGGATCGATTCACAAAATTCGAATTTTTTGTACTAAATGATATGAACTGAAATGTCTCAAATGGCTCTAATTCGTCTTAAAACGACTGAATCGATGCATATTGACTTGATTTTCCTTATTTCGAAGCAATCGGATCGATTCACGAAATTCGAATTTTTTGTACTAAATGATATGAACTGAAATGTCTTATATAGCTCTAATTCGTCTTAAAAAGACCGAATTGATGCAAATTGACTCGATTTTACTGATTTCGAAGCAATCGGATCGATTCACGAAATTCAACCTAACCTAACCTAACCTAACCCAACAAACTCGATTTACGAAATTCGAATTTTTTGTACTAAATGATATGAACTGAAATGTCTCAAATGGCTCTAATTCGTCTTAAAACGACCAAATCAATGTAAATTGACTTGATTTTACTGATTTCGAAGCAATCGGATCGATTCACCAAATTCGAATTTTTTGTACTAAATGATATGAACTGAAATGTCTCAAATGGCTCTAATTCATCTTAAAACGACCAAATCAATGTAAATTGACTTGATTTTACTGATTTCGAAGCAATCGGATCGATTCACAAAATTCGAATTTTTTGTACTAAATGATATGAACTGAAATGTCTTATATAGCTCTAATTCGTCTTAAAAAGACCGAAATGATGCAAATTGACTCGATTTTACTGATTTCGAAGCAATCGGATCGATTCACGAAATTCTAATTTTTTGTACTAAATGATATGAACTGAAATGTCTCAAATGGCTATAATTCGTCTTAAAACGACCAAATCGATGAAAATTGACTTGATTTTACTGATTTCGAAGCAATCGGATCGATTCATAAAATTCGAATTTTTTGTACTAAATGATATGAACTGAAATGTCTCAAATGGCTCTAATTCGTCGTAAAACGACCGAATCGATGCATTTTGACTTGATTTTACTGATTTCGAAGCAATCGGATCGATTCACCAAATTCAACCTTACCTAACCTAACCTAACCCAACAAACTCGATTTACGAAATTCGAATATTTTGTACTAAATGATATGAACTGATATGTCTCAAATGGCTCAAATTCGACGTTAAACGACCGAATCGATGCATATTGACTTGATTTTACTGATTTCGAAGCAATCGGATCGATTCACCAAATTCGAATTTTTTGTACTAAATGATATGAACTGAAATGTCTCAAATGGCTCTAATTCATCTTAAAACGACCAAATCAATGTAAATTGACTTGATTTTACTGATTTCGAAGCAATCGGATCGATTCACAAAATTCGAATATTTTGTACTAAATGATATGAACTGAAATGTCTTATATAGCTCTAATTCGTCTTAAAAAGACCGAATTGATGCAAATTGACTCGATTTTACTGATTTCGAAGCAATCGGATCGATTCACGAAATTCTAATTTTTTGTACTAAATGATATGAACTGAAATGTCTTATATAGCTCTAATTCGTCTTAAAAAGACCGAATTGATGCAAATTGACTCGATTTTACTGATTTCGAATCAATCGGATCGATTCACGAAATTCAACCTAACCTAACCTAACCTAACCTAACCCAACAAACTCGTCTTACGAAATTCGAATATTTTGTACTAAATGATATGAACTGAAATGTCTCAAATGGCTATAATTCGTCTTAAAACGACCAAATCGATGTAAATTGACTTGATTTTACTGATTTCGAAGCAATCGGATCGATTCATAAAATTCGAATTTTTTGTACTAAATGATATGAACTGAAATGTCTCAAATGGCTCTAATTCGTCTTAAAACGACTGAATCGATGCATATTGACTTGATTTTCCTTATTTCGAAGCAATCGGATCGATTCACGAAATTCAACCTAACCTAACCTAACCTAACCCAACAAACTCGATTTACGAAATTCGAATTTTTTGTACTAAATGATATGAACTGAAATGTCTCAAATGGCTCTAATTCGTCTTAAACGACCAAATCGATGTAAATTGACTTGATTTTACTGATTTCGAAGCAATCGGATCGATTCACAAAATTCGAATTTTTTGTACTAAATGATATGAACTGAAATGTCTCAAATGGCTCTAATTCGTCTTAAAACGACTGAATCGATGCATATTGACTTGATTTTCCTTATTTCGAAACAATCGGATCGATTCACGAAATTCGAATTTTTTGTACTAAATGATATGAACTGAAATGTCTTAAATAGCTCTAATTCGTCTTAAAAAGACCGAATTGATGCAAATTGACTCGATTTTACTGATTTCGAAGCAATCGGATCGATTCACGAAATTCAACCTAACCTAACCCAACAAACTCGATTTACGAAATTCGAATTTTTTGTACTAAATGATATGAACTGAAATGTCTCAAATGGCTCTAATTCGTCTTAAAACGACCAAATCGATGTAAATTAACTTGATTTTACTGATTTCGAAGCAATCGGATCGATTCACAAAATTCGAATTTTTTGTACTAAATGTATGAACTGAAATGTCTCAAATGGCTCTAATTCGTCTTGAAACGACTGAATCGATGCATATTGACTTGATTTTCAATATTTCGAAGCAATCGGATCGATTCACAAAATTCGAATTTTTTGTACTAAATGATATGAACTGAAACGTCTTAAATAGCTCTAATTCGTCTTAAAAAGACCGAATTGATGCAAATTGACTCGATTTTACTGATTTCGAAGCAATCGGATCGATTCACGAAATTCAACCTAACCTAACCTAACCTAACCCAACAAACTCGATTTACGAAATTCGAATTTTTTGTACTAAATGATATGAACTGAAATGTCTCAGATGGCTCTAATTCGTCTTAAAACGACCGAATCGATGTAAATTGACTTGATTTTACTGATTTCGAAGCAATCGGATCGATTCACAAAATTCGAATTTTTTGTACTAAATGATATGAACTGAAATGTCTCAAATGGTCTAATTCGTCTTTAAACGACTGAATCGATGCATATTGACTTGATTTTCCTTATTTCGAAGCAATCGGATCGATTCACGAAATTCAACCTAACCTAACCTAACCTAACCCAACAAACTCAATTTACGAAATTCGAATTTTTTGTACTAAATGATATGAACTGAAATGTCTCAAATGGCTCTAATTCGTCTTAAAACGACCAAATCGATGTAAATTGACTTGATTTTACTGATTTCGAAGCATCGATTCACAAAATTCGAATTTTTTGTACTAAATGATATGAACTGAAATGTCTTAAATAGCTCTAATTCGTCTTAAAAAGACCGAATTGATGCAAATTGACTCGATTTTACTGATTTCGAAGCAATCGGATCGATTCACGAAATTCAACCTAACCTAACCTAACCTAACCCAACAAACTAGATTTACGAAATTCGAATTTTTTGTACTAAATGATATGAACTGAAATGTCTCAAATGGCTCTAATTCGTCTTAAAACGACCAAATCGATGTAAATTGACTTGATTTTACTGATTTCGAAGCAATCGGATCGATTCACAAAATTAGAATTTTTTGTACTAAATGATATGAACTGAAATGTCTCAAATGGCTCTAATTCGTCGTAAAACGACCGAATCGATGCATATTGACTTGATTTTACTGATTTCGAAGCAATCGGATCGATTCACCAAATTCGAATTTTTTGTACTAAATGATATGAACTGAAATGTCTCAAATGGCTCTAATTCATCTTAAAACGACCAAATCAATGTAAATTGACTTGATTTTACTGATTTCGAAGCCATCGGATCGATTCACAAAATTCGAATTTTTTGTACTAAATGATATGAACCGAAAAGTCTCAAATGGCTCTAATTCGTCTTAAAACGACTGAATCGATGCATATTGACTTGATTTTCCTTATTTCGAAGCAATCGGATCGATTCACGAAATTCGAATTTTTTGTACTAAATGATATGAACTGAAATGTCTTATATAGCTCTAATTCGTCTTAAAAAGACCGAATTGATGCAAATTGACTCGATTTTACTGATTTCGAAGCAATCGGATCGATTCACGAAATTCAACGTAACCTAACCTAACCTAACCCAACAAACTCGATTTACGAAATTCGAATTTTTTGTACTAAATGATATGAACTGAAATGTCTCAAATGGCTCTAATTCGTCTTAAAACGACCAAATCGATGTAAATTGACTTGATTTTACTGATTTCGAAGCAATCGGATCGATTCACAAAATTAGAATTTTTTGTACTAAATGATATGAACTGAAATGTCTCAAATGGCTCTAATTCGTCGTAAAACGACCGAATCGATGCATTTTGACTTGATTTTACTGATTTCGAAGCAATCGGATCGATTCACCAAATTCAACCTTACCTAACCTAACCTAACCCAACAAACTCGATTTACGAAATTCGAATATTTTGTACTAAATGATATGAACTGATATGTCTCAAATGGCTCAAATTCGACGTTAAACGACCGAATCGATGCATATTGACTTGATTTTACTGATTTCGAAGCAATCGGATCGATTCACGAAATTCGAATTTTTTGTACTAAATGATATGAACTGAAATGTCTCAAATGGCTCTAATTCGTCTTAAAACGACCAAATCGATGTAAATTGACTTGATTTTACTGATTTCGAAGCAATCGGATCGATTCACAAAATTCGAATTTTTTGTACTAAATGATATGAACTGAAATGTCTCAAATGGCTCTAATTCGTCTTAAAACGACCAAATCGATGTAAATTGACTTGATTTTACTGATTTCGAAGCAATCGGATCGATTCACAAAATTCGAATTTTTTGTACTAAATGATATGAACTGAAATGTCTCAAATGGCTCTTATTCGTCGTAAAACGACCGAATCGATGCATATTGACTTGATTTTACTGATTTCGAAGCAATCGGATCGATTCACCAAATTCGAATTTTTTGTACTAAATGATATGAACTGAAATGTCTCAAATGGCTCTAATTCATCTTAAAACGACCAAATCAATGTAAATTGACTTGATTTTACTGATTTCGAAGCAATCGGATCGATTCACAAAATTCGAATTTTTTGTACTAAATGATATGAACTGAAAAGTCTCAAATGGCTCTAATTCGTCTTAAAACGACTGAATCGATGCATATTGACTTGATTTTCCTTATTTCGAAGCAATCGGATCGATTCACGAAATTCGAATTTTTTGTACTAAATGATATGAACTGAAATGTCTTATATAGCTCTAATTCGTCTTAAAAAGACCGAATTGATGCAAATTGACTCGATTTTACTGATTTCGAAGCAATCGGATCGATTCACGAAATTCAACCTAACCTAACCTAACCTAACCCAACAAACTCGATTTACGAATTTCGAATTTTTTGTACTAAATGATATGAACTGAAATGTCTCAAATGGCTCTAATTCGTCTTAAAACGACCAAATCGATGTAAATTGACTTGATTTTACTGATTTCGAAGCAATCGGATCGATTCACAAAATTCGAATTTTTTGTACTAAATGATATGAACTGAAATGTCTCAAATGGCTCTAATTCGTCTTAAAACGACCAAATCGATGTAAATTGACTTGATTTTACTGATTTCGAAGCAATCGGATCGATTCACAAAATTCGAATTTTTTGTACTAAATGATATGAACTGAAATGTCTCAAATGGCTCTTATTCGTCGTAAAACGACCGAATCGATGCATATTGACTTGATTTTACTGATTTCGAAGCAATCGGATCGATTCACCAAATTCGAATTTTTTGTACTAAATGATATGAACTGAAATGTCTCAAATGGCTCTAATTCATCTTAAAACGACCAAATCAATGTAAATTGACTTGATTTTACTGATTTCGAAGCAATCGGATCGATTCACAAAATTCGAATTTTTTGTACTAAATGATATGAACTGAAAAGTCTCAAATGGCTCTAATTCGTCTTAAAACGACTGAATCGATGCATATTGACTTGATTTTCCTTATTTCGAAGCAATCGGATCGATTCACGAAATTCGAATTTTTTGTACTAAATGATATGAACTGAAATGTCTTATATAGCTCTAATTCGTCTTAAAAAGACCGAATTGATGCAAATTGACTCGATTTTACTGATTTCGAAGCAATCGGATCGATTCACGAAATTCAACCTAACCTAACCTAACCTAACCCAACAAACTCGATTTACGAAATTCGAATTTTTTGTACTAAATGATATGAACTGAAATGTCTCAAATGGCTCTAATTCGTCTTAAAACGACCAAATCGATGTAAATTGACTTGATTTTACTGATTTCGAAGCAATCGGATCGATTCACAAAATTAGAATTTTTTGTACTAAATGATATGAACTGAAATGTCTCAAATGGCTCTAATTCGTCGTAAAACGACCGAATCGATGCATTTTGACTTGATTTTACTGATTTCGAAGCAATCGGATCGATTCACCAAATTCGAATTTTTTGTACTAAATGATATGAACTGAAATGTCTCAAATGGCTCTAATTCATCTTAAAACGACCAAATCAATGTAAATTGACTTGATTTTACTGATTTCGAAGCAATCGGATCGATTCACAAAATTCGAATTTTTTGTACTAAATGATATGAACTGAAATGTCTCAAATGGCTCTAATTCGTCTTAAAACGACTGAATCGATGCATATTGACTTGATTTTCCTTATTTCGAAGCAATCGGATCGATTCACGAAATTCGAATTTTTTGTACTAAATGATATGAACTGAAATGTCTTATATAGCTCTAATTCGTCTTAAAAAGACCGAATTGATGCAAATTGACTCGATTTTACTGATTTCGAAGCAATCGGATCGATTCACAAAATTCGAATTTTTTGTACTAAATGATATGAACTGAAATGTCTCAAATGGCTCTAATTCGTCTTAAAACGACTGAATCGATGCATATTGACTTGATTTTCCTTATTTCGAAGCAATCGGATCGATTCACGAAATTCGAATTTTTTGTACTAAATGATATGAACTGAAATGTCTTATATAGCTCTAATTCGTCTTAAAAAGACCGAATTGATGCAAATTGACTCGATTTTACTGATTTCGAAGCAATCGGATCGATTCACGAAATTCAACCTAACCTAACCTAACCTAACCTAACCCAACAAACTCGTCTTACGAAATTCGAATATTTTGTACTAAATGATATGAACTGAAATGTCTCAAATGGCTCTAATTCGTCTTAAAACGACCAAATCAATGTAAATTGACTTGATTTTACTGATTTCGAAGCAATCGGATCGATTCACAAAATTCGAATTTTTTGTACTAAATGATATGAACTGAAATGTCTCAAATGGCTCTAATTCGTCTTAAAACGACTGAATCGATGCATATTGACTTGATTTTCCTTATTTCGAAGCAATCGGATCGATTCACGAAATTTAACCTAACCTAACCTAACCTAACCCAACCAACTCGATTCACGAAATTCGAATTTTTTGTACTAAATGATATGAACTGAAATGTCTCAAATGGCTCTAATTCGTCTAAAAACGACCAAATCGATGTAAATTGAAGGTACATTAAATTAGCACAACAAATGTAGCACACATTGATAAAAGTAGAGTACTAAATTAGAGCCTATTTAGTGCTAATTTAGTACACAAAAAAAATTTATAACTCCATTATTTTTTAAAATTTCAAGCGAGTGTGCTAGCTTAAGATTTAAGCTAGCACACTCGGGTAAAATAAGGTTAAATCTTAACAAATCATATGACAAACATTTAGTGCTAATTTATAACCTGCATTAAACAATTCAGAAGCAATTATTTATCAATAAATTTGAAAATAAGCATGAGTGGGCGCTGACTTAAGACTTAAATTAGCACACATGCATCGAATAGATCGTTCGAAAACGTAATTAGCATAAACATATTTAGTGCTAATTTAATACTACGAAAAGAATAATTATAGAGCGATTAGTTGTATTTTAGCGCGTGTATGCTAGCTTAGTGTTTAAGTTAGCATAAATTATTGTCCAAAACGCAACCAAAGTAGTGTACTAAATTAGTGCATATTTAGTGCTAATTTATAACTCATTTTTTTTAATTACAAGCAAGTGTGCTAGCTAATTAAGGAAGCTAGCATTAAAATTGTATTTTTTACATTTATTTTGCATTCGATTTTATCTATGGTTTCTAATATTCTAAATTCAAATAAACGTAGGGCTGCCATCCGTCCGGGTTTCCCCGGATTTGTCCTAGTTTGAAGGGCGTCCGGGGGCCGTCCGGCAGGGGTTTTAAAAAGTGTCCGGGTGAAACCCGGACACTTTTGTTGTCAGGGGAAACCCAATTTTTTTTAATAAGCGATAAATTGAAATAAATCTTAGTAAAAAATTCATCCATGAAAATATTATTGGTTATTCTAAAATATTATAGTTAGTTAGTTATTACTTGTTATTAGTAGTATTATATACTAATTTGAATGATGCCAAAAAGAAGAGCTTAATTGTTTTTGTTACCATATTACCTCAAAAAGAGTGTTTAATTTTATTAAAAATGTCTATTGTTTGTTGCTAAGCTATACAGGGTGGGGCATTTAAAGTGTTACAGATTTTTATCTCAGAACCACCGCATATTTGAAAGAAATGTTCAAACCAAAAAATGTATGGTTTTGAGGGGGTCATCGAATAGTAATATTTATTTGTTATTTTAGTGTGGCCTTCAAGGATATTTGAAGGTAAGCATCATTTTTTTAAATAGGAACCTATAGTTTTTATTTAATAATCTTATTCTACGTGAACAAACACGAATCTTCCATTCAAAAAAATTTTTTAGACAACCTTTTTCCAAGATATCTAACAAAATAATTTCGAGATTTTAGACTTCCAAGAGATTTTTACTCAGAAACCATAAACTTTAGAAAAAAATTATAAATAAAAAAAAATTTTATTTTGCTCTAATAAATCTTGATAAATTGTTTTAAAAATTTTGAAACTTTTTCTATTTATTTTATTTCAGCAAAAAAAAAATAAACTGCCTTGGCAGGCACGAGACTTTTTTATACATCATGACACCGAAGTATTAATATGTGATTACTTTTATAATTTAATATTTGATTTTAAAATTTTTTACTTACAAAATGATTTTCAGTTAATGAAATTGATACATTCTATTTAATATTGACATTAAATATTAAACGAAATCAATTAAGATTAGTGATTATTGTATTAACAAGTATTTATTTTGCTAGATTTCAATTTTGACACTTCTAATAATAAATGCTAAAATTTACATAGATAACTAGATTTTTTGTATTATTCAAATCATTTTAAAATTAAATTGTTAATTCATAAGATACAAAAAAAAGAATAGAACATAAATTATAGAAAATAATATTCTCTACAACTTGTATCTCAAACATTTTTATCTAATACCTACCGTTTAGAAAAAAAATCGAAAAATTTAATTTTTTTAGAAAATCGATTATTTTCTAAAACAATTTTTTTGGGGGGGAAATGGATAGAACATAAATTATAGATAAAAGTACCTTCTACAACTTTGATCTAAAACATTTTTTTCTACTGTGCACCGTTTCAAAAATAATTCGAAAAGTTCAAAAATTGACACCAGTAAACATCCGTTTCCGGTTTAGTGATGGTTTTCAAAAATAGGAGGTGCACATCTAGAGTATAAAAGAACCTTAAGTTTAAAATTCCACGTTCGTAAGTCTTACAGTTTTGGCTGTAGAGCGTTCACAGACATACAGACAGACACACAGACGTCATTGAGTTAATGGTTGTATACGATTCAGGGACGCTCAAAACGTGTAATTCCGTTAAAATCTCGAGTTCGAATTTTTTCGTGATCACTATACTTTATTTATACATTACATTTCATGTATGTATAAAAAAGTAATACGAAATTCTAGAAAAGTTTTATTAGAACGAAATAAACATTTTTTGTATTTTGTACTTTTTCTAAAATTGATGATTTCTGAGTAAAAAATTATTGAATTTGCAAATTCTCAAAATTATTTTGTTAGATATCATGTAAAGCTTAAGTTGTCCAAAAAAAATTTTTAAATGAAAGATTCCTGTTATTTTACGTAGATTAAGATTATTAAATTAAAACTATAGGTTCCTATTTGAAAAAATGATGTTGGTCTTCAAATAACCTTGAAGGCCATACTAAAATTAAAAATATTATTAATATTTGATTACCCCCTAACAACCAAACATTTTTTGGTTGAAACATTTTTTTCAAATATGCGATGGCTCTGAGATAAAATTATGTAACACTTTAAATGCCCCACCCTGTATAAATGAATAAAAATTAGTTGTTACAAAAAATATTTTTTCAGAGGTGTCCGGGGAAAAAACCATATTTCGCCCAATGTCCGGGATTTTTGCCGTGTTTATCCGGGGTCGGCAATTTAGGTGATGGCAGCCCTAAATAAACGTCAACAAATGTTTAAATACATGTGGTCGTAAAGTATTTGCACAAAAATGAAAAAATCTAACTGTTAAAATTATTTATCTGAAATATTTTATTGGTGTTTTTTCGAAAATTAAAACATAAGCTACATCAAATTATACATTATTTAATAGAGAATATTGACTAACTATTAAAAATAAATAATTTAATTTGATTGTCTTATTTTAAATAACAACTTTTAAATCAAACGTATTATAATTTTCCACATCTGGAACATTCACTGCAACAATGAGACAAACAAAAACTGATTCATATTTCTATAATTTTAGGCGCTAAAACGATAAATAACCATATTATGCTATATTCAGTTCAGTCTGTTTTATCGACAATAGCTGTCATATAACCTAAAAAAATTTTGTATAATTCAGTTTTAAACTAATATTTCCCTCAAAATGGTTCGCATGAACGTTTCTAAAAAAGTTGGTCGGCCCGCGATAATCAAACGAGAGTTGTTTACCGCGGCCTGTCTGAAGTATAACATTTTTTTAATAACCGAATACGGCTCGGTCGTTTCTCGTAACAATGAAATATGGACGACCCTCGTTGAGGAATTAGGTGTCAATGTGCGCCCTGAAACCCTGTACGTAAAGGTGTCTGCGAATGCATTTAACATTCTCGGAGAGTTACGTAATGACACACCAGATAACGAGGAACCCATGGAAATCGCATCCTCGGATTCTGATGATGTAACAGAATCAAATACATCTCATGATAGCGATATGAATAATTCGGAAGGAGATTCTGAAAACCTCACTTTCAGGACATTATTGACGAGACAAGAATTCAGGGAAATTTCCAAAATTACATATCTTAATCAGAAAAATGGAAAAAGTCGAGTGACGATAAAAAGACGATGGACGGCCTTCAAACCGTACACATGGCAAAATATGATGCAACAAAAAATTTTCGACGTGATGCGAGCCAGCGATAAATCAATGAACTGTGCTTTCCACTTCAAAAATCATCATTTGACGGAGAATGCTGTGTCTGGTTCAATAATAGGTAAAAATTCAAAGATTTAATGTGACCCGGGATAAAAATAAGCTCCTAACCTTACTTAACCTAATCTAGAGCCAAAATAAACGATTCGTGGAGTATTAAGGTGTATTTACACGACTAAGCCGCACGGCAAAAATGACTCATGTAAATCTACCATTACTATAAAAATAAAAACGAAGCTTGAAGCTGTCTTATGGTGTATTTACACAGGTCAATTTCCGCCGCTCGACTAGTAACCTACCAAATGGCAACCTAAACAAATTTTAACAGTCGAAAATTCTCCAAATTATAGGAACTTTGAAATTTTTAATTCAAAAATACAAATTTTAAGCATAACCCTGTAAAAATTGCGTTGAAAAATCGTTCAACTCCTTGGCAAAATATCAATAATTAGCATTGGAAGCATAATTAGTTACAAATTTTCAAGTGAAATACTGTTCATGTACTAATCATTATCGGTATTGTTTTTAACTATTATAGGATACACTCGATGTGGACGTAAATTGAATGGTATTGTCAGTAGCAATGGTATTGATGATATCACAATCGAATGGCAATTGACTATGAAAAATAATCTTAGATTGTGCAAATCAAATTGTAAAAAAAATTACGTGCGACAAGTTGAAAGGAAAAGAATTTGCCAAGAATTGGAGCATGTTCATGTTGAACTTTACAGAGCAAAGAAAGCAAACGAAACAATGAATCAAAAAGATCCTGAACCTGCGATTTTGCCTTCGGCAAATGTTTTGCACGTACTGAAAAGTGAGCAAAAGAAAATAATGTACTTGGATACGGACCCTATTAAGGCAATCGCAATCATGAAACGAGAAAAGCATCTTAACTCCATTCAGAACATTTGGTACGATCCCTTTTGTGTCCATTATTGGACAAATTCTCAGATACATATGTTTTGGAAGTGTTTTCAAGCTGGAATGAAAAAGATCATGATCGATGCAACTGGCGGACTCTGTCATGACTTGAACTCGAAACATATTTTTTTGTACCAAATTGTAGTTCATTGCGTCAAGCAATTTTCAGTTGGACAAATGCTGTCAACTTGCCATCGTACTAACGATATTCAATATTTTCTGGAAATGTGGGTTAGAAGTGGCGCACCCTGCCCAAACGAAGTTGTTGTCGACGCTTCCAGAGCGTTGTTGAATGGAGTTACGAGAACGTTTACGTCTTACAAAGACATTGGTAAAGTCTATATTGTGTTAATTTTAAATATTTTGAAAAACTTGTTGTGCCATAATGTTTATTTTGTATACATATTTTGCTATCAAGGTGAATATGCCGATGCTTTGACAGAAGGTGGAATGCCCCAATGTTATATAAGATTGGATGTGGCGCATTTTATAAATACTTATAACAAATTGTTTGGAACGAAAAGAGAAGACCGTCTGAAAAAGGTTTTTTGGCTCGCTGTTATTGGGTAACTCATTGTGTGTCACGATGAAGAAAAAACTAAACAAATACTACGGAGCTTGTTTATTGTAGCAGCGTGCCCAACGGCAGGATTCCTTTCAAACAATGAAAGCAGCTCATGTGAAAAACACAAAGAAATGCTAGATGGATTGATCAAAGGTTAAATATATACTTAAAACAATTATTTAGGATCTAGAAGTAATCTGTAGACTCTGATTTAGGGACCGTTACCATATTACGTAACGTAATCAGCAATTTTTGACTTATAACTGATGAAATTTTTATAAGGACGTTATTTTGTAGGGAGTGAAATTATGTTCCAATAATGCCAGTTATTGGCTTGATCATACCTTTTCCGACAGCTCAGTAGTAGGGTTATATATTGCTATTAATTGATATTTATTGATATTTATTGATATTTGACGTTAAAATGTTGATTTTTGTAAAAAGAAATTAAAAAGCTTATAAGTTTTAACTCATTGCATTAACACCTATAGCTCTATGAACTATTTTTAAACAAAATCAAATTTTCTACAAAATTACCAATAAACTTATTTTCATAGAAACAATAGTTTTGCTGTGAGAGCCTTTTAGACATCTAATTATCTTCTTGATGACGATAAATATATATTTGTAGGTAATCCACTATCGTTTACTGGGGGTGAAGGAAGTGAACAGTTAAATGACAGTACTCCTGATGACAGCATTGAAAACGAAACTAGCAATGATGATTCGGTAGTTCCAAATGAAGATGATGTTTACGAGGAACAGTCCGGAACTTGGTACGAGTATGGTATATTACTGAAAGAGGAGGCCAAAAAACTCGTCTCCGAAGAAACTGGGCGTAGCGTCAACGGTCTCTATTGTTTGCGTTTAATAAAAAAAATGCTGCAAGATTTTAAGCTTTTCCCTGTCTGGGGCAACGTATATAGGGGCCGATTTGGGTATGGTCGAGTTCCTGCAACTTCTGCATCTAGCGAGGGAGAATTCAATAAGACGAAAACAACTCTCATGCGGAAAACGAGAAAACGTGTTGATGAGTTCATTGACTTTCATCTCGAATACATCAATGGAAGAAACAAGTTAGACGAAGCTGCCATGGACAAAGAATTCGAGGTCAATGATGATAATCCGCCATATGTACCAGAAGCTGTAAGTACAACAAATTGCTGTCTCATTGAAGATACAGTCATCCTCTTCATATTGTCCCCTAACATTTGTTCTGCCTCCCATATTGTCCACAGGATCACCTCTTATGGTATTCTCATATACAGTAGCTTTTAAGCACTTCGAAAAACTTAATTTTATACTGCTTACCGGTTTGATTGAAGTTGACGATCGATAAAGCAGGTTTTTTATTTAAAATTTTTATTGATAGTTTAACTTTTCTTTATTTAGAATTTGCCAAAATCTTGAAAGTTTCTTATATATATTTTTTAATAAGTATTTAAAAAAAATTATCTCGTGAACAGAAGGTGAGGGGGGGGGGATGAGCGATATTCCTCCAGAAATCAGGCGGACATTAATTTTAGAATCTAAAAACCTGAATAAAATGTTTCGAATAAGTATTAATATAATCCGTCACAATGTATTTTGATGGTTACTTCAATGAATCGTCAAAATACTCTGGTTGCATCGGCTAACATAAATAAAAAATTGCAGAACATCAATGAGTCAATTTGCATCTCCGAGGAAAACGAATCTTTTCCTGATGTGACCTACTATGAAACTTGTCCTGCGTGTACACATGGCGATAAACCAAATGGGGCACACTTGTGTATTGCATGCAAAACACCAGTGCATGCCATTGAACCATGTTCCTATCCTCACGGCGAAGAAGGTTATGGTCAGACGCGAGTATGTCCAACATGCCAGGCAAGTGGCTCAGCTCGAATCGTATTGAGTACTTTGCCAGAAGAAAATTGGAGAGGCCTTGGCACTTCCAAAACTCCTAGTGGGATGTACTTGGGTAGTAAGACGGAACAAGTCAGTGCTGCCTTAGCCTGGAAAAATACTCAGGACTTGCCTATCCTCAAAAATGGTAGTAGTCCCGACCTCAAGCCGGTTACTGTGGGTATAAAATCCATCTGTGTGACCAACACCTGTTCTTTCGATTCACTTTTCCAAATACTGCTAGCAGCTGCATTTGATAATGAATCATTGAAAACCAAGGTACTTTTATGCACTGCATATTTTGAATTCCAGTTTTTCATCCAATCAAAACTTCGAAAAAAGATAGCTTAGTCTATATCAAATTATAAAGAATATAATATGTAATTATACAATTTTTCATATAATTCACGTGGCATTCAATTATTTTTAAATTTCAATAATTTTTTCACGTAAGTACCAATTTCAAAACAGTTCAAAACATCTTTGATCGATCAATTATCAACTTATCATTTGACCGGAGCTTTTTTTGATGCATGGATGTGTATATCTTACTAAAATGCGTTCATAAAACTGAGCTCAATCTTTTCAGCTATCAGCGAAATGTGAAGTTCCACTATTTCAACTCGTGTTGGATGTGTTGGAAAAAGGAATTATTAATGTTAATACCTATAAAAAAAGAGCCACCATTTTAATGGATATTGTTGAACTGAGAGTTGTTTCACCCAAGGTACAATTGTACAGTCTAGATTGTGCCATAGTTGTTGGGTGGATAGCTGGAAAACTTTTTACCAACTGTCCAACCCTCGTTGAGTATTCCGAGTGCGAACGTGGTTGTGAGCCATTGAAAAAATATTTAACAACAAAACAAATGGATATCAACATTCTGTTGAACGAAAATTCATCGCGAATGATGGCAACAGAATGCATGATTATTGACCCAATCCAATGTACAAAAGAAAATTGCTCAGGATATAGAAAGACAACTTTGGGTGAAGCAGGAACTTCTTAGTTATATTGACTCCGCACTTCTTGCATAGTATATATAAAATATCATTCGCATTTCAGGGCCTGTATTTATAATAGATGTTTCTAATTCGATGGACGACAACAAAAAAATGCGTCTTTCGAAACTACCAACAACCTTTGATCACCCCATTAAAAACGAAAAAAAATGGATTTAATTGGCGTTGTTACCTTTCATTACTCGAGACCTCCTGGCGTCAGAAGAAGTCGCGACGAAAACGACGATATCGAATGATGTTTAAGCGGGACATTTGAATTCTTGAGCGGGACTAGCTATCCTGGAGCGGGACGTCTGGCAACCCTGTCCGTAGAGCTAACAGATACAGATGATTTATTCGTCATCCGTAGAACTAACAGATACAGATGATTTATTCGTCATCCGTGAACTAACAGATACAGATGATTTATTCGTCATCCGTGAACTAACAGATACAGATGATTTATTCGTCATCCGTGAACTAACAGATACAGATGATTTATTCGTTATTTAAAATTTATTTAAGATAAGAAATTACGAATAAATTTTTGTCTACCTATACTTTAAGTTAGTAATATAACTTTGATGCATTCGGTGGGCGGTGGGGATATTAAATTAATTTAAAAAAGTGTTCAAACATGTATTAAGGGGTATTTTAGGCCCGTATTTTTTAAATGTCAATTTCACATATGCTATATAAAATCCTTGTTTATAATTTAATCAATTTAAAGAAAATGTACAGATGCATATTAAGTGATATTTGAGGCCCGTATTGTTGAAATAACAATTTTACATGTACTATATAGAATTCTTATTTATAATTTAATCAATTTAAAAAAAATGTACAGATGCGTATTAAGTGATATTTGAGGCTTGTATTGTTGAAATAACAATTTTACATGTACTATATAGTTTTCTTGTTTATAATTTAATCAATTTAAAAAAAATGCACAGATGCGTATTAAGTGATATTTGAGGCCCGTATTGTTGAAATATCAATTTTACATATACATTTTCTTTAAATTGAATAAATTATAAACAAGAAAACTATATAGTACATGTAAAATTGTTATTTCAACAATACGGGCCTCAAATATCACTTAATACGCATCTGTATATTTTCTTTAAATTGGTTAAATTATAAACAAGAATTCTATATAGTACATGTAAAATTGTTATTTCAACAATACGGGCCTCAAATATCATTTAATACGCATCTGTACATTTTTTTTAAATTGATTAAATTATAAACAAGAGTTCTATATAGCACATGTAAAATTGTTATTTTAACAATACGGGCCTCAAATATCACTAAATACGCATCAGTACATTTTTTTTTAAATTGATTAAATTATAAACAAAAAATCTATACAGTATATGTCAAATTGTTATTCTAACAATACGGGCCTCAAATATCACTAAATACGCATCTGTACATTTTTTTAAATTGATTAAATTATAAACAAGAATTCTATATAGAACATGTAAAATTGTTATTTTAACAATACGGGCCTCAAATATCACTAAATAAGCATCTGTACATTTTATTTTAAATTGATTAATTTATAAACAAGAATTCAATATAGCACATGTAAAATTGTTATTTTAACAATACGGGCCTCAAATATTACTAAATACGCATCAGTACATTTTTTTTAAATTGATTAAATTATAAACAAGAATTCTATATAGTACATGTAAAATTGTTAATTCAACAATACGGGCCTCAAATATCACTTAATACGCATCTGTAATTTTTTTAAAAATTGATTAAATTATAAACAAGAATTCTATATAGTACATGCAAAATTGTTATTTTAACAATACGGGCCTCAAATATTACTAAATACGCATTAGTACATTTTTTTTAAATTGATTAAATTATAAACAAGAATTCTATATAGTACATGTAAAATTGTTATTTCAACAATACGGGCCTCAAATATCACTTAATACGCATTTGTACATTTTTTTTAAATTGATTAAATTATAAACAAGAATTATATATAAACATGTAAAAAAACATGTTATTTTAACAATATGGGCCTGAAATATCTTTAAATACGCATCTGTACATTTTCTTTAAATTGATTAAATTATAATCAAGAATTCTATACAGTACATGTCAAATTGTTATTTCAACAATACGGGCCTCAAATATCACTTAATACGCATCTGTACATTTTTTTTAAATTGATTAAATTATAAACAAGAAAACTATATAGTACATCTAAAATTGTTATTTCAACAATACGGGCCTCAAATATCACTTAATACGCATCTGTACATTTTCTTTAAATTGATTAAATTATAAACAAGAATTCTATATAGTACATGTAAAATTGTTATTTCAACAATACGGGCCTCAAATATCACTTAATACGCATCTGTACATTTTTTTAAATTGATTAAATTATAAACAAGGATTTTATATAGTATATGTGAAATTGATATTTAAAAAATACGGGCCTAAAATACCCCTTAATACGTGTTTAAACACTTTTTTAAATTAATTTCATATCCCCACCGCCCACCGAATGCATCAAAGTTATATTACTAACTTAAAGTATAGGTAGACAAAAATTTATTCGTAATTTTTTATCTTAGATAAATTTTAAATAACGAATAAATCATTTGTATCTGTTAGTTCACGGATGACGAATAAATCATCTGTATCTGTTAGCTCTACGGATAACGAATAATTCATATGTATCTGTTAGTTCTACGGATGACGAATAAATCATCTGTATGTGTGAGTGCTACAGATACAGATAATTATTTTTATTCGTGTGTTGCGGATAACAGATACAGATTATTCGTTATTCGTCAATTTTTCATCTAGATGAAAAAAGTATCTAGATGATGCCCATCTCTGGTACACGGCAACCGTGCATGTGTGAAAATTATGGGCCACTAACAAGGAAACCTTTTCAGGTCGAAAATTCGTATCGAGTTTAAACTTTGTATATAGTTAGAGGAGGTCAAAGTAAGTAAGAAAAAAATTATCACAGCTGCGGTAAAACGGTTTAAGGGGGTGAAACACCCCTATGAAAATGTGCAAAATAATCATATTTTTTCAAATAACTCTGAAACTAATGAAAATTTTAAAAAATCCATAATACAAAATTTTCATGATTTTTTATGCTCTTTCGAATGGCGGTAGTTAAAATTCGAAAAAATTAAGTGGGTGGGAGGTAGGGGTTACCGGTTTATTTTTTTTGAATTTTGACTATCGCCATTTGAAAGAGCATAAAAATCATGAAAATTTTGTATTATAGATTTTTTAAAATTTTTATTAGTTTGAGTTATTTGAAAAAATATGATTATTTTGTACATTTTCATAGGGGTGTTTCACCCCTTTAAACCGTTTTACCGCAGCTGTGATAATTTTTTTCTTACTTACTTTGACCTCCTCTAACTATACAAAGTTTAAACTCGATACGAATTTTCGACCTGAAAAGGTTTCCATGTAAGTTAACTATAGCATATTTGAACGTGTTTTTTACTCTACTTTACAACGATGTGTCACTTGCCATACTTATTGTCGAAAAAAAGTCGAAGTACTAAATACTAGTGATATTTATGAAGTATTTAATTACAAACATTTAAGTAAGCCATGAAAAACAAAAATTGTAAACAAAAATCACAATAACAACAATCAGAATAACAAATGACTAATTGAAAACAATGAACTATTTAAAAAAATACATTCTAATTTTTTTTCGACAGTAAATATAGCAAGTGACATGTAAAAAACACGTTCAAATATGCTATAGTCAACTTAGTGGCCCATAAAAAAAACTAAAGTTATGGCTCGTAACTCGGAAACTAAAAGTGATATAAAAAATCTAAATACACCAATCGATTCTACACAAAAAAGTGCTTCAAGAAACCGTCTACAAAAAGTACCTAGGTACATTGACAAAAAAGTTATAGCCATTTAAAGAAATTCCGATTTTTCAGTTTTTTTGGTATACCGCCTAAACCACATATAATTATTAATATTTTTTTATGTAGTAATACTCATCCTTTTCTTACAAATAATTCATCTCATTTAACCAACCCTGTATCTCTTATAGATACTGAGACCCCCATGCTGAAAAAGTTATCTGGGACACCTAGTATACAAAATTCCAGGTTAAATAAATCACCTCGTATATTTATTAGATTTAATGTGCAAATTTCTACTCTTATCTTATATCAATTTATACTTTATTTCTTATTTGCATAATTTTTTAAATTTTTTTATTCGTACATTTGTCTTTGTAGCGCCCCGCGCTTTTATTGGTTTTAGTCATAAAAACCTGAAATTTTTGTGATAGCTGAAAATTTATTTTTAACTTTTTAGTGCATTTTAATAAAAGCTTGTTTTTAAAAAGTATTTTTTTATATAATTTTATTTTCAAATTTTTAGTTCCTGACTGACTAACTAACTAACATAACTAACATAAAGCTCAACAAACTCTTTCATTTGATACCCATATCAAGAAAGTTATAAAAAAGGTAATTCGCCATTTTGAGGCATCCGCCATATTGGATTTAGAATGACGTCACATAGCTAATCGTATTCTACTTGTCAAACCCTTTCGTTAGATACCCATTTAAGATAATTAAGAAGAAAAAGGTAGTTCGCCATATTGGATGTAGAATAACGTCACATAGCTAATCGTATTCTACTCGTCAAACCCTTTCATTTGACATCCATATCAAGATGATTATAAAGAAAAAGGTAATCCGCCATCTTGGGACGTCCGCCATATTGGATTTAGAACGATTTAGATATACTATATTGTATTGTCACTGGACTCATATACGTATACAAAATTTCAAAGCTCTACTTAATTAGAACTAGTCGAAATTTTGATTGCAATATTTGATCTTAACTATCAAACAAGTGAAGTTAAATAAAAGCTTTTAAAAATAAATTTTCAGCTATCACAAAAATTTCAGCTTTTTATGACTAAACCCAATAAAGCGCGGGGCGCTATAAAGACTAATGTATGAATAAAAAAATATGCAAAATAAGAAATGAAGTTAAATTTACTTAAAAATAAGAAAATTTGCACATTAAATCAAATAAATATATTGAATTTTAATAAACTACTAAACAATTTTATAAATACAATAATGAAATAATTGTATTAAATAAATACATTTACCTTTGTAAGCGCCCCGCGCTTTTATTGGTTTTAGTCATAAAAACCTGAAATTTTTGTGATAGCTGAAAATTTATTTTTTTACTTTTTAGTGCATATTTAATGAAAGCTTGTATTTAAAAAGTAGTTTTTTATATAATTTTATTTTTAATGATTTTAGTTGAATTGACTCTTATTCGTTGTTAATCGACCGATTTGATACAAATTGACTCGATTTTACTGATTTCGAAGCAATTGGATCGATTTCGATAGTTAAAAATTTTTTTGTTAGAGATTTTAGTTAATTGACTTTAAATAGCTCTAATTCATTGTAAACCGACCGATGCACAGTGTGTAAATCGGCCAATCTAGCTGGACAAAAGTCAAATTTAGAAATGTTATAAACCAACAAATTCGTATTTATATTTACGTATAGAGTAGGCTTCAAGGGACTATGAATCATATTTATAAACCTGCTAAGAAAAAATTCAGATATCCAAACAACTGAAAAACTCGGTCTAATAGACTCTGAACGGAGTGTTAATAACACTCCGTTCAGAGCGCTTCGAAATTTGCGTTGTGCTTTTTGTGTCTGCATTCTGCATGTTTGCGAAAAAACTATATAAGAGTTTTGTTGTCATGGCTTCAAAATTCAAAGTATTTAGGTATGTTTTTAATTTAATTTTAAGGATATAGTTAATGTGTGAAAAAAAAATAGTAACTTAAAAGTAATAGCAACACTACCATTCTTAATGGAAACTATAGCCCATAATATATACTTTTAATATTTATTACACTCATTTTGCGAATTTGTGCGATTTAATTAATTTTGATTTTTCCAGCCTTTATAAGAAAGGAATTATTTGAGTTGTGTCAAAGAACGCTAAAGGACGATCGTATTAAGGGACTAAATAAATTTTTATTGACTAAGTTTAGTGTAAATAGTGATAATAAAGTGTTATTTGAACAGTTAAAGGTTTTTATAAAAAATATTAGTGCAAATTTTCGCAGAAGATAGAGGTGGTGAAATATCGACGCTTAGTCATTTTTAATCGTTATTAAAAAACTGGTTAAAGGAGACTGTCAAGCTGCTAATTAATTTATTTAATGAAATTCCAAAGGCTTTTCTTACTCTACTGATTGGAGCAAACGAAGAACACGTAGCATGCAGAATATATATCCAGAAATGGCAAATAAGATAACAGAAGACAAAATTTAATTAGAAAAAAGAAAGAAAGAGATACAATAAGTAAAATTTTGTGTTATTCAAAATACATTATTAATATTTGTCCCCTTTCTATAGGACAAATATCCGAAGAAGCCCGCAACAAAGAAATCAGGAAGGTTCGCGAAGGCCATACCAGGAATATTTCCAGAATAACAACGAATGAGGATACGTTTTTTTTATTTACTAGTGGTATCAGACCCTAAAATTTGTAGTATAAGAAATAAAAAAAAAATAAAAAATTACCTAATAAAATTATAGATTTGTTAAAATTACCTGATTTGTAAAAAAAAAATAAAAAAAATAATAATAATAACTTTTATTTTTACATTAAATTATTTTATAAAGTATAACCAATCCATAATAGTATTAAATCCTACATCAAAAATGTTCAATAATTTTATCCAGCTAGATTGGTCGATTTACACACTGTGCGATGTGAGGAATCGTTGGCAAATATGCAATCAAGCAAAAACAGACACTTTAGTAACCCATTAGGTAAATGTTGCTGACAATGAGTGTACATTCCGTACACAGTAATGTGCAAGTTAGTGTTTTTTTCTGCTTGTTGCTAATTTCCGACATTTTTTTGAATTGTTTATGTTCGATGCGGGCCAGCAAAATAGATATATAAAGTAGGTAATGCGTAAATAATAAAAGAGTTAGTTATTGTTTGATTTTGAAGTATGTAAAAAGTGGCAATGGGATACTTCTGCGCCGTAAGGTAAGAGACTGGGTTTAAGTTTATTTTATTTATTTCTTATTGTTTTCATTATTGTTGTAATATGTTGTGTTTTTTTAAATTTCTTTTTTTTTAATTAATGTTGTTATGTTTAAGCAAAGTTTAATTTTAACTTATATAATTTCCTACCCTTTCCGTCTTATCCAGTTCACTGTCTATATGCTAGGGAATTGAGCGACTATTAGGCTCGCAAGAAAAAGGACCCCGTTCAATGATGGCAAGGGCGGCTACCACCACGCTACCATAAGATCTACTAGCCCCCTTGCAGGGCGTATGTTGCTTACGTACGTCCAACAATGAGGTGCTAAATTTGGAGAGTAATTAGAAACTTTCAAGATGTATATTTCTTGAAAACTCCCTAGAAAAGCAGGCCCCGGAACACCCTTATCAAAGGGCCTAAAGTTTTGATTTACAAGAATTTTGTACACATACTGTATCTAATAACCGGAATGTTTGATCAACCCCGTCTTTCACATTTTAAACAGATAATCAAGTTTTCTGTAACTTTATTATTATTATGTTAAACAAAAACCTTACAAAATGGCGGTCAAACTAAAAATTTTACTTTAAAAATATTTTTTTTAGTCATACAACATTTTTACTTTTTTATACAAATTAATTGGTGTGTTCTCAAAAGTGTCTTTTTAAAAAGTTTTTTTTTTAATTTAGATGTTTACAATATTGTCTCTAACTAAATACATACTGATTTAATAATTGATAATTTACAACATATTGCATATTTTCTACAGGAAATTACACATCATTTTATAACTGTAAAATATGTGGTAAACTGCTGAGTTGGTGGTTTCCATCCGTGGACATTGCGACTGATGTAAAGTAGACTGCTGAGTCGGTTTCCCATCAATAGGTATTCGTATTATTGTGGATATAACTCCTCCCATCTTAGATCACGACTTCCTCCGGAAGTCAAACATATTTCTTTGGAATCGAAGATTCTTGATTTTTCCTGGATATGAAGATTTTCAAAAAATATGTTGCGATGATAATAATAAAATGTACATGATGATGGTAGATTCTTGTGGTTTCTTCTTTGATGAAAACGCCTAGGTATTGATTTATTTCAGGAACCATTTCCATGTGATTTTCAGTAATGTTTAATCTTGTAAACTCGCATTGACTTGAATCTTCATCCAGGAGAACTTCTTTTTCACACTGTGTTATAATTGACTTGGAGATGATTTGGACATTGAAATATTTTACCTTTAGTACACATATCACTTATAGTCCAGTCATTTGGTAGTTTTACCTGGAAAGTTTTCCGGGAGTTTTGAAAATTGGTAATTTTATAGATTTTAATGTTCTCTTTCCGAATTTCAACTTTTCCACATCGTATCTTTGCCGCTCGCGCCGCCATATTGGAAAAATGGGGCCTAATAGTAGTTTTTTGACAATATCTCCTTTCCAACTCATTTTACGATAAAAACATTGATACAAAATTAAACTAGAAAAAATTTCCTACAATTTATGTTATAACATTTTTTTTTGTAAAATCAATAGTTTTGGCGTACGAGCGCAGCAAACTATTATTCATCTACACATATACGTGTTTTGAGTATCACGATGCTCTGGAAACCAACTTTAATATAAAAATTGATTACCTCTGTTTTTTTATACAGTTCAATTCTTTTAGTATTCAAGAAACATTTTAAGACCAAAATGAAAAAAATTGCCTTGGCGCTTTTTTTTATAATTCATAAAATAAGAAAAGTCGTTTTTCAAAATTGTTTTCACTAAATATATTTATTATTTGCACAATCATTTGGTAGTTTTATCTGTAAAGTTTTCCGGAAGTTCTGAAAATTGGTAATTTTATAGATTTCAATGTGCTCCTTCCGAATTTCTACTTTGCCACCTCGTATCTCTGCCGCTCGCGCCACCATATTGAAAAAATAGCGCCGAATAGTAATTTTTTTCGTAATATGAATTGAAAAAATGATATTGTCAATTTTTTTCAAAATGGCGGCGCAAACGGCAAAGATACGAGATGGCAAAGTAGAAATTCGGAAAGAGCACATTGAAATCTATAAAATTACCAATTTTCAGAACTACCAAATGATTGTACAAATAATAAATATATTTAGTGAAAACAAATACGAGTTGAAATTCGGAAAGAGAATATCAAAATCTATAAAATTACCAATTTTCAAAACTCCCGGAAAACTTTCCAGGTAACCTCTTTATTTCGAACCAAATGACTGTACTATTAGAGGCTTAATTATATGATATTATCTTTCGATTTTAATAAATATTTAACATTTGGTATCATCATTATGTACTCTGATTTAAATTTCGTGGGTATAGGGAGTAATTGGATTAATTTGAATTGTTTTTCAAAGTTAATGGGTATTGATAGGAAATAATTTATTTGATTATTTTCTATATCAATTATTGACTCATATTCTAATATGTTTTCTTTATAATCGTAACACGCCTAAATTATGTGTTATGTTTTTTTATTTCTGCACCTAACGCGTAAGCGAGGAACCTGTAATAAGATATTAAGCTAATTTTATTATTATTATTATTAAATTATATTATCATAATAATATGTTATAAGTTATAATTTATTACTAAAAATTATATTTTTATTTTATTTTAATTTTTATTAGTGATATTCACTTTTAGTTTTCGCTTTTATCTTTGAATTTAAATTTTGGTTTTCTCGGCCATTTTATGTTAGCTAAATTGATATCTGGTATCGTGTTTTGATGTTTTGGTATTATTTTACCAATTTTAAATTCAAGATTGAAATTTTCTATATTTTTCCTATTATTTTTAGTTTTACTTTGTTTTTGTTTGTCTTTTACAAAAACTTGGGTTGGAATATGAGATATATTTACATTACTTTTATTTAATTTATTAATTAATTTTTCTTTATTTTATTGAATTTTTTCGTTAATGTTTTTATTTAATAATTAAATTTTTTCTCTATGATTAGAAATATAATTATTAATTAATGGTTCATCTACTTCTATGTTGAAAGGGGATTTTGTGTCTAGATGACACGTTTGTCAGTTTCGTCTAGACCAGTGTTTCCCAACCTTTTTTGTGCTATGGCCCACCTAAGCCTTTCTAAAATTCTTATACCCCCCCTCCAACATATACATAAATTTTTTTAGTGAACATTGAAATGTTCACTAAAAAAGCTTGAATTATAGGTTTTAGGAAGAAATCATTAGGAAATTATTGAGCATACACAGTTAATAAATTTTCGAATTGCCCCCCTGTGAGGCGTGGGCCCCACGTTGGGAAACACTGGTCTAGACCTAAATGACTAGTTTTACCTTCATGATAGTTTTGAATAGTTTGTATTATTTCATCGTCATTATTAATATCTATTAATTTCAATGTGCATTTAATCATATCAATTTGAGAATGTTTAAAATATTTTTGAAGAGTTATACTAAATATTTCATAAATGGGTTCTTCAAAATAGACATGATATTTAACTTTTGGTACAATGTAATTTTTAATAAAATTAATAATGTCTTTTTCAAATTTATTTTTTGAGAACTGTACTAAAAATCTTTGTTTATTTTCATTTAATTTTACAATAGTTGGATCTGAAGGATCATTATTCACTTCAGAAATAATTATTTGATTTTTTCCTTGATTTACAGGACAATCTACAATGGGTATATTAATAATAGGATTTTCGTGACTGGAATATACTGTTTCGTCATCGTCACTGTCTTTTATATTGTCAATTTCTATACTTAAACTAGGTATATACCGGGTGGTCTATTTAAATTGAGACAAGCAAATATCTCGAAAATTAAGGTTTTTCAGGGAAAATGTTTGGTACAAAAGTTTCAGGGTTCGAAGGGGGAAAACCAACGGAAGTAAAAATTTTGACTTTGAGTGGAGGTTTTAGGATCATTTTGGGGTCAACTTTATTTTTTTAAATGGAAACCTATTTCTTTTTTTACATATTCGTATTTTGCAGAAAAATAGAAACAACTTTTGTCTGAGAAGTTTTTTCAAAATCCTCAATTTTAACCTACCTTTTTTTAGTAAAACTATTCAAAATTTAAAAAAATATTTTTTTTAAAATCCTAAAATAAAAAAAATCATTTTTTAAATTTATTTGTTATTTAAACATGCATAGTTAATAATTATAAATAATATTTTCGAATTTTTTTATTAAAAACAAACAAAAAAATTAAAAAATAGATTAAAAAAATGCCCCTCAATTTGAGGATTTTGGAGAAAACTTCTTTGAGTTGTTTCTTTTTTTCTGCAAAATACGAATATGTATAAAAAGAAATAAGGTTTCCATTAAAAAAAATTAAGTTGACCCCAAAATGTCCCTAAAACCTCCACTCAAAGTCAAAATTTTTACATCCGTTGGTTTTCCCCCTTCGAACCCTGAAACTTTTGCACCAAACATTTTCCCTGAAAAACCTTAATTTTCGAGATATTTTCTTGTCTCAATTTAAATAGGTATATATCCCGAGTAAAAATAATTATATAGAATTATATATAATCATATATAATTATATATAATTATATATAATATTATTTTCCGAGTTAAAATATTTATATAGAATTATATATAATCATATATATTTATATATAATTATATATAATTGTATATAAAATCTTGAAATAGTTTTGTACAATTATATATAATCGTATATAATTATATATATTTATATATTGCATTGTTCCCCGAGTAAAAATAATTATATAGAAATATATATAATTATATATAATCGTATATATTTATATATTATATCATATTAATTCAAAATGAGATTATATACAACTATGTATATAAAATTGTATATAATTATATACGATTATATAAAATTGTACAAAACTATTTCAAGATTTTATAAATAAATAGATTTTAATATAAATACAAGGTGTTCCAGTCCACTATATTTTACGCCCAAACTATTGAAGATAGAGTTTTAGGATCATAAATTTACTAAATATATTGACCCTTAAGAATTTCAGGAAAATATTTTCAACCCCCTAAAACCGCTCCTTGGGGGTAGTTTGAGGGGTTCAATTAGGGATAATTCAAAATTTTTAAATACAATGGTGCATCAATTAGTACTTTTTCTAAAAATAGATATGTAAATAAACGACTTTTGTTAAGAAAATTTAAATTTAAATTTTTAAAATTGAAAACTGAAATTTTTAATTATAAATTTTTTAACAAAAGTTGTTTATTTACATATTTATTTTAAGAAAAAGTACTAATTGATATACCATTGTATTTATTAATTTAAAATTAGCCCTAATTGAACTTTTCAATTTTTGGTATGTCGTGTATGACACTTTATACTATTAAAATCTCAAATATTCATACATCTTTGCAAAGTTCATTGTTTGCAGTTTCTAAATTTAAAAAAATAATAAAATTCAATTAATATTTAAACGAAATTGGAGTTCTTTTAGTAAAAACTAAAATTTGAGAACAAGTCATCATATTTTTTAAAGAATTGAAAGTATGAAAATTTTATTAACTGATTAATATAACTAATACACTATTACATTTAATTAATGCAAATAATTCTTGACTTTCAATGGTTGGAATTATTTGGGTTACAATAGTTTTAGTTTTTAAATGACTTAACATGTACAGGTACTTTACCGAAACGTTCAATTACAAAATTGTCAATAGAAAGTAATTAACAATACAATTGAAAATTTTAATAAAATTACAAAATCTATAACAGAAATGTTTGTTGTAAAACCCAAAATCACTTAAAAATAATATTTAATAAACAAATGTCACTATAGCTTGAATGAGTTCTTTAAAATGTTCTTTACATATTGGGTTTCTCTATATTATGCACATATGTTTCAGATTTCTTTAATAGTCACAATAATTCTATGTACTTTTTGTAAATTTTTATTTCAACAATATGGGCCTCAAATATTACTTAATACGCATCTAGATTTTTTTTTTAAAATGATTCAATAATATCCGAGTACTTTATATATGTAATAGTTATACATACTATCTGCTAAAAAGAGCTGTGATTTACCTCTCGTTAGCAATGTGTTTTCAGTTTGAAAAGTATATAAGCAACGATTTTACTATAACTATAAGTGTATTCAAGTAAGTTAATACGAGGTAAGTAATAAGATATATGCTATATTAATAATTAATAATATAATATGATGTGATTGATTTATAGATCCCCCGTGCGAGTTGTAATTAATACATTCCCGTTTAGGGGGGGGGGACTCCAGGATGTATAACCGATTAAAAAATATTTATATACAATTTTATATAATTATATATAATTGTATGTAATTATATAGAAATATATATAATTGCATATAATTATATACAATTGTATATAATTATATATAATTGTATATAATTATATATAATTGTATATAATTATATACAATTATATATAATTATATGCAATTATATATAATTGTATATAATTATATACAATTATATATATTTCTATATAATTATATAGAATTATATCGGGCCAAATCTCATATATAATTATATATAATCAATTATATATAATTATATATAATTGTATATAATTATATATAATTGATTATATATAATTATATCGGAGATTTGGCCCGATATAATTGTATATAATTATATAGAAATATATATAATTGCATATAATTATATACAATTATATATAATTATATAGAAATGTATATAATTATATACAATTATATATAATTATATAGAAATGTATATAATTATATACAATTGTATATAATTATATGCAATTATATATATTTCTATATAATAATATACAATTATATATAATAATATAAAATTGTATATAAATATTTTTAATCGGATATACATCCTGGAGTCCCCCCCCCCCTAAACGGGAATGTATTTTAATTACAACTCGCACGGGGGATCTATAATCAATCACATCATATTATTAATTATTAATATAGCATATATCTTATTACTTACCTCGTACTAACTTACTTGAATACACTTATAGTTATAGTAAAATCGTTGCTTATATAGGTTTCAAACTGAAAACACATTGCTAACGAGAGGTAATTCACAGCTCTTTTTAGCAGATAGTATATATAACTATTACATATATAAAGTACTCGGATATTATTGAATCAATTTAAAAAAAATAATCTAGATGCGTATTAAGTAATATTTGTGGCCCATATTGTTGAAATAAAAATTTACAAAAAGTACATAGAATTATTGTGACTATTAAAGAAATCTGAAACATATGTGCATAATATGTAAAGCACATTTCAAAGAACTCATTCAAGCTATAGTGACATTTGTTTATTAAATATTATTTTTAAGTGATTTTGAGTTTTGCAACAAACAGTTCTGTTATGGATTTTGTAATTTTATTAAAATTTTCAATTGTATTGTTAATTACTTTCTATTGACAATTTTGTAATTGAACTTTTCGATAAAATACCTGTACATGTTAAGTCATTTAAAAACTAAAACTATTGTAACCCAAATAATTCCAACCATTGAAAGTCAAGAATTATTTGCATTAATTAAATGTTTAATTGTTTATTTTTCTTTCAAATGCAAATTCCAGGGTAGTTACAATTTGAAATATTGTTCTAACTTTTATAGTTTCGATAATAAAGTCGATATCCACTCCTAATTTGTAACCCTGTATATATATCGACCATAAAAAATTTCATTTATAAAACAAAAATTTTCATACTTTCAATTCTTTAAAAAATATGACAACTTGTTAAATAGTTTAAAGTGTCATACACGTCATACACGACATACCAAAAATTGAAAAGTTCAATTAGGGATAATTTTAAATTATTAAATACAATGGTACCTACATATATCAATTAGTACTTTTTCTTAAAATAAATATGTAAATAAACAACTTTTGCTAAAAAATTTCAGTTTTCAATTTTAAAAATTTAAATTTAAATTTTCTTAACAAAAGTCGTTTATTTACATATCTATTTTAAGAAAAAGTACTAATTGATGCACCATTGTATTTAAAATTTTTGAATTATCCCTAATTGAACCCCTCAAACTACCCCCCAAGGAGCGGTTTTAGGGGGTTGAAAATATTTTCCTGAAATTCTTAAGGGTCAATATATTTAGTAAATGTATGATCCTAAAACTCTATCATCAATAGTTTGGGCGTAAAACATAGTGGACGGGTGGTCTGGAACACCTTGTATTTATATCAAAATCTATAAAGTTATTTATAAAATCTTGAAATAGTTTTGTACAATTTTATATAATCGTATATAATTATATACAATTTTATATAGTTGTAAATAATCTCATTTTGAATTTATATGATATAATTCATATAATATATAAATATATACGATTATATATAATTATATATATTTCTATATAATTATTTTTACTCGGGAAACAATGCAATATATAAATATATATAATTATATACGATTATATATAATTGTACCAAACTATTTCAAGATTTTATATACAATTATATATAAATATATATGATTATATATAATTGTATATAAATATTTTAACTCGGAAAATAATATTATATATAATTATATATAATTATATACGATTATATATAACTGTCCAAAACAATTGCAAGATTTTATATACAATTATATATAATTATATATAATTATATATGATTATATATAATTCTATATAATTATTTTTACTCGGGTGTATTTATCTCATTTTGAATTTATATGATATAATATATAAATATATACGATTATATATAATTATATATATTTCTATATAATTATTTTTACTCGGGAAACAATGCAATATATAAATATATATAATTATATACGATTATATATAATTGTACAAAACTATTTTATTTATTTTATATACAATTATATATAATTATATATAAATATATATGATTATATATAATTGTATATAAATATATTAACTCGGAAAATAATATTATATATAATTATATACGATTATATATAACTGTCCAAAACAATTGCAAGATTTTATATACAATTATATATAATTATATATAATTATATATGATTATATATAATTCTATATAATTATTTTTACTCGGGTAAACATTACATTTTAGGTGGCCCGAGCTAGAGGTCTCCCCGAGTAAAAATAATTATATAGAAATATATATAATCATATATAATTATATATAATTATATATAATTGTATATAAAATCTTGTAATTGTTTTGGACAGTTATATATAATCGTATATAATTATATATAATATTATTTTCCGAGTTAAAATATTTATATACAATTATATATAATCATATATATTTATATATAATTGTATATAAAAACTTGAAATAGTTTGGTACAATTATATATAATCGTATATAATTATATATATTTATATATTGCATTGTTTCCTGAATAAAAATAATTATATAGAAATATATATAATTATATATAATCGTATATATTTATATATTATATCATATAAATTCAAAATGAGATTATTTACAAAATTTACAACTATATAAAATTGTATATAATTATATACGATTATATAAAATTGTACAAAACTATTTCAAGATTTTATAAATAACTTTATAGATTTTGATATAAATACAAGGTGTTCCAGACCACCCGTCCACTATGTTTTACGCCCAAACTATTGATGATAGAGTTTTAGGATCATACATTTACTAAATATATTGACCCTTAAGAATTTCAGGAAAATATTTTCAACCCCCTAAAGCCGCTCCTTGGGGGGTAGTTTCAGGGGTTCAATTAGGGATAATTCAAAATTTTTAAATACAATGGTGCATCAATTAGTACTTTTTCTTAAAATAGATATGTAAATAAGCGACTTTTGTTAAGAAAATTTAAATTTAAATTTTTAAAATTGAAAACTGAAATTTTTTAGCAAAAGTTGTTTATTTACATATTTATTTTAAGAAAAAGTACTAATTAATATAGGTACCATTGTATTTAATAATTTAAAATTATCCCTAATTGAACTTTTCAATTTTTGGTATGTCGTGTATGACACTTTAAACTATTAAAATCTCAAATATTCACACATCTTTGCAAAGTTCATTGTTTGCACTTTCTAAATTTAAAAAAATAATAAAATTCAATTAATATTTGAACGAAATTGGAGTTCTTTTAGTAAAAACTAAAATTTGAGAACAACCCGAGTAAAAATAATTATATAGAATTATATATAATCATATATAATTATATATAATTATATATAATCATATATATTTATATATAATTGTATATAAAATCTTGAAATAGTTTTGTACAATTATATATAATCGTATATAATTATATATATTTATATATTGCATTGTTTCCCGAGTAAAAATAATTATATAGAAATATACATAATTATATATAATCGTATATATTTATATATTATATCATATAAATTCAAAATGAGATTATATACAACTATATAAAATTGTACAAAACTATTTCAAGATTTTATAAATAACTTTATAGATTTTGATATAAATACAAGGTGTTCCAGACCACCCGTCCACTATGTTTTACGCCCAAACTATTGAAGATAGAGTTTTAGGATCATACATTTACTAAATATATTGACCCTTAAGAATTTCAGGAAAATATTTTCAACCCCCTAAAATCGCTCCTTGGGGGGTAGTTTGAGGGGTTCAATTAGGGATAATTCAAAATTTTTAAATACAATGGTGCATCAATTAGTACTTTTTCTTAAAATAGATATGTAAATAAACGACTTTTGTTAAGAAAATTTAAATTAAAATTTTTAAAATTGAAAACTGAAATTTTTTAGCAAAAGTTGTTTATTTACATATTTATTTTAAGAAAAAGTACTAATTGATATACCGGGTGTTAAAAAAAGAGTGTAAAATATTTGAAGAGGTAATAGTGTGGACCAAATAAAGCAAAAAATTTCTAATAAACATGTGTCCGGAAATTTTTCCTGAAGGAACTACAGCCCTCCAAAGATTTGGCTCAAAATGAGTTTTTATTTAATATCTAGAGAACCCTTTGTGATAAAATTATGAAATTTGGTATTCAGTTTAGTAATAATAAGTGTTATCGATTTCTCGTATCAACCAATTATAATTTAGACCAGGGATGTATGGAGTCAGTGGGCCCATCGATTTTTATCTAGTATCTATTTATTCTTTAATTTTTTCTTGAATAAAGGACTTATACAAGATTACATGACACAATATACACAAAAATAGATTTTGTTTATTTGTCATAGGATTAACCGTTTTCGAGAAATATCGATGGTAAAGAAAGCATGCAGAATTTAACTTAATACGGATGGTTCAAATTACAAATAATAAATTTATATTCTTGTTCTATGATAAAAATTAAGAAAAAAAGTTAACATAAGTATACCACAAAAATGCATCCATATCAACAAATAACCATTTTTAATTTCGTTTTTTAGTCATGTTAGTAAAGTACGTGTAACAGTAATAGAACTGGCTATAGATCTAAGAGGATTCATATTAGGATGTTTCTTTATATGAACTTTTTTTCTTAATTTTTATCATAGAACAAGAATATAAATTTAATATTTGTAATTTGAACCATCCGTATTAAGTTAAATTCTGCATGCTTTCTTTACCATCGATATTTCTCGAAAACGGTTAATCCTATGACAAATAAACAAAATCTATTTTTGTGTATATTGTGTCATGTAATCTTGTATAAGTCCTTTATTCAAGAAAAAAATAAAGAATAAATAGATACTAGATAAAAATCGATGGGCCCACTGACTCCATACATCCCTGGTCTAAATTATAATTGGTTGATACGAGAAATCGATAACACTTATTATTACTAAACTGAATACCAAATTTCATAATTTTATCACAAAGGGTTCTCTAGATATTAAATAAAAACTCATTTTGAGCCAAATCTTTGGAGGGCTGTAGTTCCTTCAGGAAAAATTTCCGGACACATGTTTATTAGAAGTTTTTTGCTTATTTTGGTCCACACTATTACCTCTTCAAATATTTTACACTCTTTTTTTAACACCCGGTATGTAGGTACCATTGTATTTAATAATTTAAAATTATCCCTAATTGAACTTTTCAATTTTTGGTATGTCGTGTATGAATGACACTTTAAACTATTAAAATCTCAAATATTCATACATCTTTGCAAAGTTCATGGTTTGCACTTTCTAAATTTAAAAAAATAATAAAATTCAATTAATATTTAAACGAAATTGGAGTTCTTTTAGTAAAAACTAAAATTTGAAAACAAGACATCATATTTTTTAAAGAATTGAAAGTATGAAAATTTTATTAACTGATAATATAACTAATACACTATTCTATTACATTTAATTAATGCAAATAATTCTTGTCTTTCAATGGTTGGAATTATTTGGGTTACAATAGTTTTAGTTTTTAAATGACTTAACATGTACAGGTATTTTACCGAAACGTTCAATTACAAAATTGTCAATAGAAGGTAATTAACAATACAATTGAAAATTTTAATAAAATTACAAAATCTATAACAGAACTATTTGTTGTAAAACTCAAAATCACTTAAAAATAATATTTAATAAATAAATGTCACTATAGCTTGAATGAGTTCTTTGAAATGTGCTTTACATATTGGGTTTCTCCATATTATGCACATATGTTTCAGATTTCTTTAATAGTCACAATAATTCTATGTACTTTTTGTAAATTTTTATTTCAACAATATGGGCCTCAAATATTACTTAATACGCATCTAGATTTTTTTTTAAATTGATTCAATAATATCCGAGTACATTATATATGTAATAGTTATATATACTATCTGCTAAAAAGAGCTGTGATTTACCTCTCGTTAGCAATGTGTTTTCAGTTTGAAACCTACCCGAGTAAAAATAATTATATAGAATTATATATAATCATATATAATTATATATAATTATATATAATTGTATATAAAATCTTGCAATTGTTTTGGACAGTTATATATAATCGTATATAATTATATATAATTATATATAATATTATTTTCCGAGTTAAAATATTTATATAGAATTATATATAATCATATATATTTATATATAATTATATATAATTGTATATAAAATCTTGAAATAGTTTTTTTACAATTATATATAATCGTATATAATTATATATATTTATATATAGCATTGTTTCCCGAGTAAAAATAATTATATAGAAATATATATAATTATATATAATCGTATATATTTATAGATTATATCATATAAATTCAAAATGAGATTATGTACAACTATATAAAATTGTATATAATTATATACGATTATATAAAATTGTACAAAACTATTTCAAGATTTTATAAATAACTTTATAGATTTTGATATAAATACAAGGTGTTCCAGACCACCCGTCCACTATGTTATACGCCCAAACTATTGAAGATAGAGTTTTAGGATCATAAATTTACTAAATATATTGACCCTTAAGAATATCAGGAAAATATTTTCAACCCCCTAAAACCGCTCCTTGGGGGGTAGTTTGAGGGGTTCAATTAGGGATAATTCAAAAATTTTAATTACAACGGTGCATCAATTAGTACTTTTTCTTAAAGTAGATATGTAAATAAACGACTTTTGTTAAGAAAATTTAAATTTAAATTTTTAAAATTGAAAACTGAAATTTTTTAGCAAAAGTTGTTTATTTACATATTTATTTTAAGAAAAAGTACTAATTGATATAGGTACCATTGTATTTAATAATTTAAGATTATCCCTAATTGAACTTTTCAATTTTTGGTATGTCGTGTATGACACTTTAAACTATTAAAATCTCAAATATTCATACATCTTTGCAAAGTTCATGGTTTGCACTTTCTAAATTTAAAAAAATAATAAAATTCAATTAATATTTAAACGAAATTGGAGTTCTTTTAGTAAAAACTAAAATTTGAAAACAAGTCATCATATTTTTTAAAGAATTGAAAGTATGAAAATTTTATTAACTGATTAATATAACTAATACACTATTAATATTACATTTAATTAATGCAAATAATTCTTGACTTTCAATGGTTGGAATTATTTGGGTTACAATAGTTTTAGTTTTTAAATGACTTAACATGTACAGGTATTTTACCGAAACGTTCAATTACAAAATTGTCAATAGAAGGTAATTAACAATACAATTGAAAATTTTAATAAAATTACAAAATCTATAACAGAACTATTTGTTGTAAAACTCAAAATCACTTAAAAATAATATTTAATAAACAAATGTCACTATAGCTTGAATGAGTTCTTTGAAATGTGCTTTACATATTTTGGGTTTCTCCATATTATGCACATATGTTTCAGATTTCTTTAATAGTCACAATAATTCTATGTACTTTTTGTAAATTTTTATTTCAACAATATGGGCCTCAAATATTACTTAATACGCATCTAGATTATTTTTTTAAATTGATTCAATAATATCCGAGTACTTTATATATGTAATAGTTATATATACTATCTGCTAAAAAGAGCTGTGATTTACCTCTCGTTAGCAATGTGTTTTCAGATTGAAACCTATATAAGCAACGATTTTACTATAACTATAAGTGTATTCAAGTAAGTTAGTACGAGGTAAGTAATAAGATATATGCTATATTAATAATTAATAATATGATGTGATGATTGATTTTAGATCCCCCGTGCGAGTTGTAATTAATACATTCCCGTTTAGGGGGGGGGGGGACTCCAGGATGTATATCCGATTAAAAAATATTTATATACAATTTTATATAATTATATATAATTGTATAAAATTATATAGAAATATATATAATTGCATATAATTATATACAATTGTATATAATTGTATATAATTATATACAATTATATACATTTCTATATAATTATATATAATTGTATATAATTATATACATTTCTATATAATTATATATAATTGTATATAATTATATACATTTCTATATATTTCTATATAATTATATACAATTATATCGGGCCAAATCTCCGATATAATTATATATAATCAATTATATATAATTATATACAATTATATATAATTATTTTTACTCGGGTAAGCAACGATTTTACTATAACTATAAGTGTATTCATGTAAGTAAGTACGAGGTAAGTAATAAGATATATGCTATATTAATAATTAATAATATGATGTGATTGATTATAGATCCCCCGTGCGAGTTGTAATTAATACATTCCCGTTTAGGGGGGGGGGGGGGACGATTCCAGGATGTATATCCGATTAAAAAATATTTATATACAATTTTATATAATTATATATAATTGTATATAATTATATAGAAATATATATAATTGAATATAATTATATACAATTGTATATAATTATATATAATTGTATATAATTTTATACAACTATATATAATTATATAGAATTATATATAATTGTATACAATTATATATATTTCTATATAATTATATACAATTATATCGGGCCAAATCTCATATATAACATATATAATTATATATAATCAATTATATATAATTATATACAATTATATATAATTATTTTTACTCGGGAAGTCATCATATTTTTTAAAGAATTGAAAGTATGAAAATTTTATTAACTGATTAATATAACTAATACACTATTACATTTAATTAATGCAAATAATTCTTGACTTTCAATGGTTGGAATTATTTGGGTTACAATAATTTTAGTTTTTAAATGACTTAACATGTACAGGTATTTTACCGAAACGTTCAATTACAAAATTGTCAATAGAAGGTAATTAACAATACAATTGAAAATTTTAATAAAATTACATAATCTATAACAGAACTATTTGTTGTAAAACTCAAAATCACTTAAAAATAATATTTAATAAACAAATGTCACTATAGCTTGAATGAGTTCTTTGAAATGTGCTTTACATATTGGGTTTCTCCATATTATGCACATATGTTTCAGATTTCTTTAATAGTCACAATAATTCTATGTACTTTTTGTAAATTTTTATTTCAACAATATGGGCCTCAAATATTACTTAATACGCATCTAGATTTTTTTTTTAAATAGATTCAATAATATCCGAGTACTTTATATATGTAATAGTTATATATACTATCTGCTAAAAAGAGCTGTGATTTACCTCTCGTTAGCAATGTGTTTTCAGTTTGAAACCTATATAAGCAACGATTTTACTATAACTATAAGTGTATTCAAGTAAGTTAGTACGAGGTAAGTAATAAGATATATGCTATATTAATAATTAATAATATGATGTGATTGATTATAGATCCCCCGTGCGAGTTGTAATTAATACATTCCCGTTTAGGGGGGGGGGGACTCCAGGATGTATATCCGATTAAAAAATATTTATATACAATTTTATATAATTATATATAATTGTATATAATTATATAGAAATATATATAATTGCATATAATTATATACAATTGTATATAATTATATATAATTGTATATAATTATATACAATTATATATAATTGTATATAATTATATACAATTATATCGGGCCAAATCTCATATATAATTATATATAATTAATTATATATAATTATATACAATTATATATAATTATTTTTACTCGGGTCATTAACAATACATGTTCTTTATAATTCATTTTTATTTTTTTAAATAGGACCATATTACGCGAAGATATTCAACTTTGATGTCTCAACATCAGAAAACCCAAAAAAATTACAAATTGCAAAAATTTTAAATTTTTTTTGTAAAATAAAGCAGGTCATGGAATGTTTACGAAGTCAAAAAATACTTATTTTTACTAAATATTTATTTTTACATGCACAAATGAATGTATACAGTAAGCACACATATTTAGGTACAATTTTAAAACTATATGGATCATTTTGGGTTATTATTTCAGTAAAATAATGCATTTTTTGACTTCTTAAAATTTTTCATAAGCTGCTTTATTTCGAGAAAAATTTCAATAAATTCCAATTTGTAATTTTTTTGGGTTTTCTGATGTTGAGACATCAAAGTTAAATATCTTCGCGTAATATGGTCCTATTTAAAAAAATAAAAATGAATTATAAAGAACATGTATTGTTAATGAGACCTCTAGCTCGGGCCACCTAAAATGTAATGTTTATGGTATGTATTCTTTGTTTTAATTTTACTGTCTAATTACTCATATTTTCTATTATGTTTAAAGTTTGAATATTTTTTGTAATTCATAAAAAAATCTTTCATTACATTGCATAATCTGAAAGGTGATACTTTGAGCTTCATTTTTATTTTTATTTATTTTCTGTACCACCAAAATTACTCCGGCTATATTCATTTGAATTATTTTTTCCTGATTTTCACTAAAACTGTAATACTTTTGCGAATTTTTGTCACATTTTTTTCGCACCATAATAAATTTGAAGGTATTAAAATTCTCTACAAAAAAGGTTATTTCAAAATTTCATTTTCTACATAGATGCACTCTACATCAAGTGTCAAAATATGCAGTTTTTTTTTTATTTATATAATTACATAAAAAAGTTAAAAAATTAAAAGATGTTGAGGAACGAATTAGACCATCATAAAATAGAGTAAATTTGCTCAATTTAATAATAAAAAAGTTTAGAAAAAAATTAATTTTTGACCAAGTTACAAGCATTTGAAAACATGCTATTTTTTAGGTGTCCCCTTAATTAATTTGTCGAGTGTATTTATGAATCTTGGTAATAATTCACGTTCACCGTTAAATTTGGGAATCATGTTTAAATATTTTAATTTTAATACTGCCATTTTGTGAATTTATTAATTTATAATTGGAGGATTTAATGTAATTTAATTTATTGGATATTTGGGAATTTTGGATGGAAAAGGTCTAAATTTGAATCAGAGTCAAAGTTAACAATATTGTACTAAGTAAACGCGAAAACCTCTAAAAGATATTTGGTACTTACAGTAAAAGAAGTGTCCTCTCCATTCGTTGAACGAGGAACGGATTTGTGCGAAGTCTCGATGTCCTCTCGCTACTATTGCACGATACTCTTCTTTTTTCTTTCACAGTTCTTGATATCATGTTCCGTTAGACTTTGATATCCACTCGAAGTATTTTTTTCGAAAAGTCAATTAATCGTTAAAACGAACCAAAAATGTATTTAATTATTATTTTCGTTTGACCGTCCTACCGACTGCGCCAATTAATTGTTGTGTTCCCAAAAGTGTCTTTTTAAAAAGTTTTTTTAATTGATTTAGATGTTATTTACAATATTGTCTCTAACTACAGACTGATTTAATAATTGATAATTTACAACACATTACATATTTTCTACAGGAAATTACACATCATTTTATAATTGTAAAATATGTGGTAAACTGCTGAGATGGTGGTTCCCATCCGTGGACATTGCGACTGATGTAAAGTAGAATGCTGAGTCGATGTTTCCCATCAATAGGTATTCGTATTATTGTGGATATAACTTACATACATGAAATGTGATGTATAAATAAAATTATATAAAAAACTACTTTTTAAAAACAAGCTTTCATTAAATATGCACTAAAAATAGTCGAGTCAATAAAGTTCGAAAATGGCTAAAACTTAGGAACACTCAGAAACAGCACCGATTTTGATAGAAATTTTTTTAAAATGTTCGTTATACCATACTATTTGAAATCAGAAACATTCTAGTCGTCGGATTTAACCCCTCCCCCCTAAATTTTTAAATTAATATAATTTACTGGTTTCATATATTAAGTAGAGATGCCACGAATAGTGATTTGGCCGAATACCGAATATTCGGCTAGGCTCTCGGCCGAAGCGCCGAATATTCGGTGACACTTAGTGCATTTCGTGGGCATATTTGTTTCATTTGCGAGTAGGTCGTGTCACAACACGCATTATTTATTTGTTGATTGTGACAAGAAAAGTGTGTATATAGGTACATATATTGATTGTTTGTTTAAGATATAATTAAGGTGACTAGAATTATAAAAATAAAAAAGAGGATAAAATAGGAGTACCCTCCCTACCATTCAGAAAACTCCTCGGAAAAAGGTCATATTATTTTTGGACCTTGAACATTTTATAAAATTTAAAATTTAATTGATAGGACTTTTTTGCCAATTTGTACTCGTATATATTGTACAATATACAAAAACAGAATTACCTACATATAATTTTTTTCAGTTTATAATTAAAATGAAATTATAAACTTTAATTCGGGTTTATTTTTTCAATTCCAGACAGTTAAAAATATTAACATATAATTAATAATCATTATTGACGAAAATTTTGAGTCAATAATGATTAATTTCAATAATAATTATTATTTTTGAGAAAATTATCTTTACCAAATAACAAAAAAGAGGATAAAAGTTTCGAAAATAAAAAAAGAGGACAGATGGTCACCTTAATATAATACACTGTTTATCTTAAAAAATATTACTGTTTGTTCGTGAAAAGCTTTACGAAATGGCATACCATTTAATAAAAATCACCTATTTGGGAATATAATGAAATTAGTGAAGACAATAAACTGGCAGTTTGTTTGTTGTGTAACAGCAAGATCTGTGTAACAACAAATGCTAAAAAAAAATTTTCATTCATCATAACTGACCACTGATAGATTTTAAGTATTAAATATGCTGAGTTTTTGTAACAAAATTTCACGATTTGGTATTCGGTATTCGGCCGAATACCGAATAGTAAAAAAAGTAGCCGAATAGGCCGAATACCGAATAGTAGCCGAATATTCGTGGCATCTCTAATATTAAGTCCTAGTTTCGACGAAATTTTTTTACTTATAGAAGTTTTGAGGGTCGCTGAATAAGAATACGTTGTCAAAATAAGGATTTTCCGGGAAATTTTCCAAAAGTTTTTTTTTAATTTTTGTCTAAATTTATTGAAAATTTTGATAGAAATGTGTATTCGCGGTGTTTCTTTTCACAAATAAAGTTGAATTATACAAAATTATACAATTTTTCCTCAAAAATTTTGAATTTGTAATAAATAACATTGTACCATTTAAAAAAATGAACCTAGAGGGCAAAAAATTTTAGTAACATTAGGTAAATGTTTTTTAAATAAGCATAATTTTTTTTGTCAAAATCGTTTGTTTATTTACAAAACGGCAAACGTCTTATATGCGGCACGAGCGGATAATAAATTTCGTAGTCTAAGGCCTATTTCACACATACAAACTGAAACGATGATTCAGTTTGTATTCGGTACCTAATAGAAACCGTACAGAACTGAATACTCCCTCCACACGGACAGATTTCATCAGGTTTCAATTCGTGTCCAGGGAACAGAAAGCAATCACCGCGTTCACACATACTCGGTTTAGTTTCGGTTTTAACCTGATAGCGAGTGTTATTTTTTTTTAAGTTTTGTCGCGGATTTTCTAATAAAATGAGCGGTTTTCTAGATGTTGATGTGGATCTTCTTCATGCTCTTTAGCTTCGGGAAAATAGTGTAGAATGCTCCAAATTCCTGCTGTAAAGTGGTGAGAGGGTGCTCGCAATGAATTCTGGTATTCGTCCTTATTTTTTTAATTTTTTTATAGAGAAACAACATGGCAACAACTTGCTTTCTCTCCATGATAACTACTGAGTTTAGGGAAAAAATAAAACCTAATATGAACCGTATGAGAACCGTGTATGTGTGAAAGGGTTTGATTCGTTTTCGGCTGAAACCGAAAACGAACCGAACCGAATGGAACCGAGTATGTGTGAAACAAGGCTAACTAGTTATAAAATGAAAAATAATGCTAGTGACGTTCTCTTAAGTTTTTTACTGCTAAATTAAAGTATTTCAAACAATTGTGTAAGATTTCATCAAAATTCAGTAAATATTTTTAACAGAGTAAACGATTTTGACGCGCGAAAAAACTGAGGAATATACTGCTATATAATTGAAAACAATAATTCTAGAGGGCTAAAACTTTCAAGAACGTTAGGTAAATACATCTCAAATAAGTACAATTTTTTTGGAAAAAATCGTTTGTTTATTTGCAAAAAAGCAAACGTTTATTGTCTATACCAGCGTTTCTCAACCTTTCAGTAATTGCGACCCAATTTTCAATCACAATTCTCATCGCGCCCCCCTTCCCCCCACAAAAATTTTCACTGAAAAATAGATCTCAGCTAAATATAAAAAAATGCTTATAGTGTCAATTTTTAGGGTTCCGTAGAAAACTAGGAACCCTTATAGTTTCTCCATGTCCGTTCGTCCGTCTTCAAAAATTTTGAGATAATAAGATGAAATTTGGTATACGGTCGTAGATTAATGACCCAAAAACAGAAATGATAAGATTTTTGAAAATAAAATTTTTTTAGACCCCCCTTTCATAAAATGAAAAATGTTTTCAAAAAAAAATTTTTACCTACACCATTGATTGGGGTGTCGTTAGAAAGGTCTTCTAAAATGCAACAAAAAATGTAACAGAAATTTTTAATTTTAACCCTTCGATCACGATGTATTTTCTCTCCAAAGTCATTAAAAAAGCGTCCCCCCCTCTATTTTCTAAACTATCATTTAAAAAAATCTGAAAAAATTCCAGAACGTAGATTTTAATTAGTACTTTCACTGAAAATTATAACGAACATTGTCAAAAATATTTTGGACCCCCCTTTCATAGACTGAAAATTGAACTTTTTTTCCCCACTTACCCTATTGAGTGGGGTGTCATTTAATAGGTCTAGTAAAATGCAATAAAAAACGTCAAATAACTTTTTGATTTTAACCCTTCAGTCGCGATATATTTGCTTTTTAATGTCGCTGTCAGAGCGTCCCCCCCCCCTCTATTTTCTAAACTATCGATTCAAAAAATCTGAAAAAATTCAGAATGTAGCTTTTAATTAGTACTTTCACTGAAAATTATAACGAACATTGTCAAAAATATTTTGGACCCCCCTATCATAGATTGAAAAGTGAACTCTCATTTTATCGCCACTTACCCCATTGAGTGGGGTGTCATTTAATAGGGCTCTAAAATGCAATAAAAAATGTCAGATAACTTTTTGATTTCAACCCTTCAGTCACGAAATATTTGCTTTTTAATGTCGCTGTCAGAGCATTCCCCCCCCCCCTCTATTTTCTAAACTATCGATTCAAAAAATCTGAAAAAAATTCAGAATGTAGCTATTAATTAGTACTTTCACTGAAAATTTTAACGAACATTGTCAAAAATATTTTGGACCCCCCTATCATAGATTGAAAAGTGAAGTAACATTTTTTTCATTTACCCCATTGAGTGGGGTGTCATTTGATAGGTTTCTTACCTACAATAAAATATACAATAATAAAAGCCAAATGACTTTTTGATTTTAACTCTTCGGTCACGAAAATTTTGAAAAAACACTTTTTTTATAAATCGTAGTGGGAATGACTACGGAACCCTATCATGTTGGGCACGCACATGATGTGCGTGCCCAACAAGCACTTTAATTTTTATTATGTCAGAATGTATTTTATTGCTTTTCTTTCAGTAAATTAAATACATTTTTTAATAATAGGTTTTCTCATTTTTTTCTCGATATGCTCGCGCCCCCCTTTCAGTTTTATCACGCCCCCCAAGGGGGGCACGCCCCACAGGTTGAGAATCGCTGGTCTATACGCGACACGAGCGGATACTAAATTTCGTAGGAAAAAGTAGTTGTAAAATGATAAATAATGTTAGTGACATGCTCTTAATTTGTGTAGTACTGCTAAATTAAAGTAATTCGAACAATTATGCAAAATTTTATAAAAAATCAATAAATATTTTTACAGAGTAAACGATCTTAGTGGCGAACTTACCGCTGACGCGCGAAAAATTTAAAGAATAAACTGCTCTAGAGTTGAAAATAATAAACCTAGAGGGCTAAAACTTTCAGAAACGTTAGGTAAATATATCTCAAATTATTACAATTTTTTTGGACAAAATTGTTTGTTTATTTGCAAAACGTTTATTATTTTATTCGCGGCGCGAGCGGATACGAAATTTCGGATTAAAACTTGCTGTAAAATGATTATTCAAGCTGTCTAAAGAGACCAGCTGGTTTCATAGACAAACCCCCTTTTTATAAAAAAAAAAAGATTATTAATGCAAGTAACGTGCTCTAAAATTTACTACTATTAAATAAGGTATTTCGAACAATTATGCTAAATTTCATCAATATTCAATAAATTTTAAATATGAATTTATGAATTTTTGCGTCAAAATGTCAACGATAATTTATTAAGCAAATTATTTAAATAATTGAAAAGTAACGTTTGCCAATGAAAATTAAAATTTTTTTTGCTCATTTCCTCAAATAATATTTATTCAACTTAGTTATAAAAACAAAACACACTTTTACTCAATTATCAAATTTTTTATTTATATACATTTTTTTTTAGAAAAACAAATTTTTTTTTGAGTCCGACGTCTGGAATGTTTCTGATTTCAAATAGTATGGTATAACGAACATTTAAAAAAAAAAATCATCAAAATCGGTGCTGTTTCTGAGGGTTCCGAGGTAAAAACCTTCATTGATTCGACTAAAAGTAAAAAATAAATTTTCAGCTATCACAAAAATTTCTGGTTCTTATGACTAAAACCAATAAAAGCGCGGGGCGCTTACAAAGGTAAATGTATAGCTTTTAATTAATTATTTCATTATTGTATTTATAAAATTGTTAAGTAGTTTATCAAAAATTCAATATATTTATTTGATTTAATGTGCAAATTTTCTACTCTTATATAAATTTAACTTCATTTCTTATTTTGCATATTTTTTTTATTCATACATTTGTCTTTATAGAGCCCCGCGCTTTTATTGGTTTTAGTCATAAAAACCTGAAATTTTTGTGATACTGAAAATTTATTTTTTTACTTTTTAAATAAAAGCTTGTTTTTAAAAAGTAGTTTTTTATATAATTTTATTTTCAAATTTTTAGTTACTGATTGACTAACTAACTGACATAAAGCTCGACAAACTCTTCATTTGATACCCATATCAAGTGGTTATAAAGAAAAAGGTAATCCGCCATCTTGGGACGTCCACCATATTAGATTTAGAATGACATCATATAACTTATCGTATTCTACTTGCCAAACCCTTTCATTTGATACCCATATCAAGATGATTTTGATTATGACGAAAAGGGTAATTCGTCATCTTAGGACGTCCGCGATATTTGATTTAGAATAACGTCACATAGCTAATCGTATTCTACTCGTCAAACCCTCTTATTTGATATCCATATCAAGATGATTATAAAGAAATAGGTAATCCGCCATCTTGGGACGTCCGCCATATTGGATTTAGAACGATATTAGATATATAATAATATGTACATATGAGGGTTCTAGGAAAAAAGCCCACAGGAAAAATACCCACAGGAAAAATGCTCACATTAAGAAATAAATAGGATACAGATGTTTAACTGACCTTATATATATTTACAATATAACTACCTGTTCAGCTTGTTACATTATCAATCAAATATTCAATCTAAACATATATTTACTTAATAATTTCCCAGAAAAGTTAGTAGGTACATGGGATAGTTTGGTTTTATTGTAATAAAACAGGTAGGTACTTACTTAGTAGTACTATGTTACACAAATAATAAATATTTTTAAGAAATGTTATTAAAATTGGAAAAACCACCCCCCTATCATCCACTTACATTACCTATAATTTTACATCCTGATTTGATTCAGTTGTACAGTTTTCTTCAATCAACGTGTATCGTTTAAACCAGGGGTTTTTATGTCTGCAAGCCATTTTTTTAATTTTCACATTTTGAAATGGTGGCGTTCCAGGTAACTTTTGCAATGAATGAAAAAATAAAATTTCTGATTGTGAGGATATGAAGAGTAAATAACACAATATTTGAATTAAATGAATATTTCTTAATTTGAGCATTTTTCCGTGTGAGCATTTTTCCGTGTGGGCTTTTTTCCGTGTGAGCTTATTTCCGTGTGAGCATTTTTCCGTGTGAGCATTTTCCCGTGTGAGCATTTTTCCGTGTGGGCTTTTTTTTGTGGGTATTTTTCCTGTGGGCTTTTTTCCGGTCACCACATATGAGATATAGGTATTATATTGCATTGTCACTATTTGTCACTGGACTCATATACGTATACGAAATTTCAAAGCTCTATCTTAATTAGAACTACTGTAGTCGAAATTTTGATTGCAATATTTGATCTTAACTAACTAACAAACAAGTGTAGTTAAATAAAAGCTTTTAAAAATGTTTGAGATACAAGTTGTAGAGTATTATTTTCTATAATTTATGTTCTATTCTATGTTTTGTATCTCATGAATTAACAAAAAAAATAATAATTTTCTCTTTTATCATATAATAATTTTAATTTAAAAATGATTAATAATACAAAAAATCTAGTTGGAATCTATGAAAACTTTAGCATGCTCATGCTTGTAAACAATACAGCCAGAAGTGACGTCATTTCTTAAAATCAAATATTAAATTATAAAAGTAATCATATTATTAATACTTCGGTGTGATGATGTATAAATAAATCGGGCAAGTGCTTGTTGGGCACGCAAATGATAGGGTTCCGTAGTCATTCCCACTACGATTTATAAAAAAAGTGTTTTTTCAAAATTTTCGTGACCGAAGAGTTAAAATCAAAAAGTCATTTGGCTTTTATTATTGCATTTTAAGAAACCTATCAAATGACACCCCACTCAATGGGGTAAATGAAAAAAATGTTACTTCACTTTTCAATCTATGATAGGGGGGTCCAAAATATTTTTGACAATGTTCGTTATAATTTTCAGTGAAAGTACTAATTAAAAGCTACATTCTGAATTTTTTCAGATTTTTTGAATCGATAGTTTAGAAAATAGAGGGGGGGACGCTCTGACAGCTACATTAAAAAGCAAATATATCGCGACTGAAGGGTTAAAATCAAAAAGTTATTTGACGTTTTTTTATTGCATTTTACTAGACCTATTAAATGACACCCCACTCAATAGGGTAAGTGGGGAAAAAAAAGTTCAATTTTCAGTCTATGAAAGGGGGGTCCAAAATATTTTTGACAATGTTCGTTATAATTTTCAGTGAAAGTACTAATTAAAATCTACGTTCTGGATTTTTTTCAGATTTTTTAAATTGATAGTTTAGAAAATAGAGGGGGGGGGACGCTTTTTTAATGACTTTGGAGAGAAAATAAAAATTTCTGTTACATTTTTTGTTGCATTTTAGAAGACCTTTCTAACGACACCCCAATCAATGGTGTAGGTAAAAAAATTTTTTTGAAAACACTTTTCATTTTATGAAAGGGGGGTCTAAAAAAATTTTATTTTCAAAAATCTTATCATTTCTGTTTTTGGGTCATTAATCTACGACCGTATACCAAATTTCATCTTATTATCTCAAAATTTTTGAAGACGGACGGACGGACATGGAGAAACTATAAGGGTTCCTAGTTTTCTACGGAACCCTAAAAAGTCTCGTGCCTACCAAGGCAGTTTATTTATTAATAAAATTGTATAAAAATTAATTAATAACCAATTGCAGTTCATCTGAATATAATTAACTTCCCAATAGGGAGTTATTGTAATTGGTCCGAAAATCGAAATCAAAAATTTTAACATATTTTCATGTTTCAAGGGCATTAGAGTATATTGACACTATTTTTAGAAAAATGTCTGTGTGTGTGTGTGTGTGTGTGTATGTACGTACGTACGTACGTACGTACGTACGTGTCATTTTTTTCCGGGACGAAATCTCGTGAACAAAAAATGCTATTGACTTCGTTGGGGTGCTAATCGAAGCGTCTTGACGTGAATATGATCTGAAAGAAAGGATTTTTCGAAATTCAACCCCTACGGGGGTAAAAAGGGTGTTTTTTTCATTTTTATTTTTTTTTCTTGGTCGAATTTAGTCGGAACTTAGAATAAATACTATACAATACAAATAATGAAACGTGTATTTCAGTATTTATTTTTTATATGGGTCCAAACAGCCATTAAAGGGATGAAAACCACCATCAAAATTTGATTTTCATACTAATAAATACATCTAATAATTCATGTTGCCTTGGAAACAACACAATTCAAAATTCAAACTGTCAGATTAGTTTTTCTAAAAATGTGCATTATATTATTGACATTATTAGGATATTAGAAAACTAATATTCATAATACAAAGGGTGAGTTTTATTTCTGATAAATTCCATTAAAGTTTTTCATATACATATTAAAAAAAATATTTACAAACTATAACATAGTAATATTAATTATGGAAACAATAAGTAATGATTACTTATTGTTTCCATAATTAATATTACTCAGTATTCAAGTATTGTAAATCATACCATGTTGGGAAGTTGATTGTGTGGACCTAAAGGATCGCACCCCACAGCATTATACGTTATATAGTTTAATTTTATATCCCCGGGTAAAATTGGATCCGACAGCTAGTTTTATTTTGAATTTGAATTTCGCGCTAAATCTTATTCATTTTGCAGAACCATTTATTACCTTCATGATATGCGCATAAAATGCGTAAATAATGCACACACACGCACCGCCATTATTTGTTATTGGATCAGAAAAATTAAAAATATAACCTACGTAATAAATAGAATAAGTCAATATTGAGAATTCCATAATTTATAAAAAAATATTATTTACGTTGTAAGTATTTATAGATATTAGTCATATCTAGTATGCAAATTTCCTGAACTACACTTTTAATCAATATAAGATATTAAAATGGAAATTTATGTCACTTAAAAATTGACGTTTATGCCAATGTTTTTTAAATTTTATAATTACCAAAGTAAAATCGCATGTCTTTCAGTAGTAAATATTTGTAACAATGGCTCTGTTTTTATCATATCCAATGAGAGTAAGTTTGATGAGTTGTTTTGATTTATTTTATTAATATATTTTAATTTAATTTTAGAGAATGAGTAATCAGCAACAAGGGTATGTCTTACATCCCAAAACGTCTTTTATGGTATTGGGACATCACAGCAGCTCACATTCAGACGGCCCTGGTTCACCAGGAGGTTCTAGCACTGGAGCTGGGACTTCTTCACGTGCTGGTGAAGATATAGAACACAGCGCACTCCTTTCTGAACACATGAAGACTTTATGTCTTAGTGCAGATTATTCCGATGTTTTGTTTATTGTCGAGGGTCAAAAACTTCCTGCTCATAAGGTAAATTAAAATGCACTTTAAATTACTTTGTGAATTTGAAAATATTGTTTTTTATAGGTGTTGTTAGCAGCTAGAAGTGAATACTTTCGAGCATTATTATATGGTGGAATGAAAGAATCCTCTCAGACTGAAATAGAATTAACTGCACCTTTAGAAGCATTCAAAGCTTTGCTTGAGTATATTTATACAGGTCACATGAGTGTTTCAGGGATGCGTCAAGAGACAGTTATAGATGCATTGGGTTAGTCAATTTCCAAAAATGATTAGCTTGCTACTAGGAACTATGTTAAATAATTATATATTGGTAATATTTGCAGGGCTGGCGCATATTTATAACTTTGTGGAGCTGGAAACAGCTATATCATTCCATTTACGAAACACTTTATCATTATCGAATGTTTGTTCAGTTTTGGATGCAGCACGCCTATATTCATTAACATCACTCGTACGGGTCTGTCACAGATTTATGGATAAACATGCAACCAAAGTATTACAGATGCCTTCGTTACTTACTCTATCAGAAGTGAGATATTGTTTTACTTTATATAGTGTGAATTTACTTATTATATAATATTATATTATTATATAATATTATAATATTATTATATAATATTATATAATTTTTTTCTTATGCAGGGCGCTTTAAAAGAATTATTATCACGTGATTGCTTTTGCGCACCTGAGGTAGATATATTTCATGCAGTTTGTCGTTGGATTGAAGCTAATCCACAAAGTATGGAGAATTCATCTGAAAGTTCTTTGTCTGCTGTTCGTCTAACGCTTATGTCGGTAGCTGAGTTGCTTACAGTTGTACGACCTGTTGGGCTGTTATCTGCCGATGCTTTGCTTGATGCGATTGGAGAAAGAACAAAAGCAAGGTTCAATACGTTACCACATAGAGGACAAATGTGTTAGTACTAAATAAATTACTTAGGAAATAGAATTTTTAAAACTTCTGATATCTGATTTGATAAATACTTATGAGTATCATGTAAAATTTGATAAAATATTTCAGTGGTAGAAGAAAATGTAGCAACTAAACGACATGGAGCAACTGTAATAGCCGGAGAATTCCGTGAAGCTCTGCTGTCTGGTGATACACACAGTTATGATATGGAGAGGGGCTACACTCGCCATGCTATCGGAGAACCCACTCCGTCCACAGGTGGAAGCAGTTCGACTGAATCCTGTGAAATCATAGTGCAGCTTGGAACACCATCAATAATCAACCATATAAAGTTGTTACTGTGGGATAAAGATTCTAGGTTGGTGTATTTTATAAACTAGCAGCTGTTCATATATTTTAAAATTAGTGAATGTATAGAATGTTGTTTAATGTTTCCCCCTGCCCGCCTGTCCATGCATCTATTTGAACATGTGCCCCACCTCGTACCACTCCCTTGCACAACCCTGCCATAGACTTGTCTGTTTTTATTTTTATCTCGGATCTTTTTTTATTTTTTGAGGTCTATGTTACCTGAATCGATGATTCGCATTATAAAATGATCTGTTATTAATATACTATTTAAATCTTTAAGGTGATTTTATGCTTTTATTAAAATAATGTAGGTTAAAGATAGATATTACGTGCATTTTTATATACATATAAAACATCAGTTGTGACTTAACAATTAAACTTAGATATACACTGCCGTTCAAAAGTTTCCGGGCAGTAAAAAATTCTACAAAAATTAGTTATAAAACTGTAATTATTTTAAAACTATTAAACTTTTTCAATAATATTAAATGTTTTAAGGATGGGTTGATGGAATAAGGCAGTTTTAGTAAAATATTTTTTTATTTAAACATTAATAAAAGTCATTTTTCTGACAATTGAGGCATACATTCTATTAATTTCTGTATTGTGTCTGGTTTTATCTTCTTCTAGGCATTTTTAAGGAATATTCCAGAGATGCTCACTTGATGTAGGATAGTTTTTTTTTATCCCACGGTCCATTTCATCCCCAAAAAGCTCTGTGTGGATAAGATCGAGTGATTGAACCAGCCGATTGATATTTGTGCATGCCGTCTTTTTTATTTCGAGCAATATGATTCCTACAGAGCTTATCTTACATGAAAATAAATCCAGGGCTGTTTAGTTGCAGTCAGGCGCGTATAATATTCTTCCAAAATCTGTTGATAGTATTTTTTTCTTCATAATTCTATCCTTAATATACCGGGTGTCCCAGATAACTTTTTCAGCATGGGGATCTCAGTATCTATAAGAGATACAGGTTTGGTTAAATGAGATGAATTATTTGTAGGCGGTATATCCAAAAAACTGAAAATTCGGAAATTCTTTAAATAGGTATAACTTTTTTATCAAAGTAGATAGGTGCTTTTTGTAGGCGGTTTTTTAAAGCACTTTTTTGTGTAGAATTGATTGGTGTATTTAGATTTTTTATATCACTTTTCGTTTCCGAGTTATGAGCCCTAACTTTAGTTTTTCTTATGAGCCACTAAGATGACTATAGCATATTTGAATGTGTTTTTCACACTACTTTACAACGATGTGTCACTTGCCATACTTATTATCGAAAATAAGTCGGTGTACTAAATGCCAGTGATATTTATTAACCTTCCGTCGGGCGCGGGGTACATTGAAACGTATTCGGGCGCGGTGTATCAAAATGATACATTATATTATGATTTTTAAATTACGTTGAATGTTTGCATATTATTAGTATTTTAATGTCCTAAGTTAATAAATAAAGAGTTTTTTGAGTATTTTAATTTTAATATTACGTTTAAAATATAAAATATGTTTTCTAACTGCTGACTAAAATATGTTTTCTAACTACTAACTAGTTAATCGTCACTCGTATCCTGCTGTGAAGATAGAGGGTTGTTTTTCCCCCTAGAACCCCCATTCCCGTAGTATTTTTCCCGCCTGATCGAATGAAAATAATTACAACCCTTCATATGTGACAGGGGGTGAAATATTAATAACCAAATTTAAATTTTTCCCACACAAACATTTCCACCCCCTTCCAATTCCTTAAGGGATGAATTTTTGGAATTCAAAGTAGCCTATGTCCTTTATCAGGATGCAAGCTTTCTTCCTACCAAATTTCATTAAGATTGGTTCAGCGGTTTAGCCGTGAAAAGGTGACAAGCAGAAGACAGACAGACAGACAGACACACTCGCATTTATAATATTAGTATGAATAGTATGAATGAAAAAAACATTATATTGAATGTTAATTATACACTTACCGAAAATAATATTATTAAAAAAACGACTTCTTTAGAAATTTTATAAATTCAAGTGGTTGGGCGCGGTGTATCAAAATGAACTTTTTAACTGTAATTTTACTTCTCTGTGATTATTTGACAACTGAAGGCTATTACCATGTAAAACAATCATAAACAGGAAGGTATTGAAAGTTCAGGGGTTGAATCAGTAACCATTTCAAGATGGCATTACAATTAGTTGGAAGTGTATCAAATAGATCAGCCGCGCCCGACGGAAGGTTAATTATTTTATTACAAACTTTTAAGTGAGCCATGAAAAACAAAAATTGTAAACATCACAATAACAACAATCAAAATAACAAATGAATATTTAAAAACAATTAACTATTTAAAAAAATACATTATAATTTTTTTTAAAATAAGTATAAGTAATAAGTATGGCAAGAATGAAAAACACGTTCAAATATGCTTAGTGGCCCATAAGAAAAACTAAAGGCTCGTAACTTAGAAACTAAAAGTGATATAAAAAATCTAAATACACTAATCAATTCTACACAAAAAAGTGCTATAAGAAACCGCCTACAAAAAGTACCTATCTACTTTGACAAAAAAGTTATACCCATTTATAGAATTTCTGAATTTTCAGTTTTTTTGATATACCGCCTAAACCACATAAAATTATGAATATTTTTTGGTGTAGTAATACTCGCTCCTTTCTTACAAATAATTCATCTTATTTAACCAAACCTGTATCTCTTATAGATACTGAGATCCCCATGCTGGAAAAGTTATCTGGGACACCCGGTATATAAAGCTCAACGTCTCTCTGTCTGTCCGTTTGTGCGCTTATCACTCGAGAACCACTTATCCGATTTACGTGTTTTTTTTTTAATTAATAGGTGCATTCTCTGGCCAGGTATAGGCTATATTTTGTAATGTTAGGTAACATAACAACTAAGCAGTGACGATAATAGTAAATCAAGTCGGAAAAAATTTTGCCGTCGGTGCGCTGTTTTGCATAACCGTTCAATATAGAACAAAATAATGTATTAAGGCCGTACATGCCGATTTTTCCGAAACTAAAATCTACGAGATGGCGTTAGTAGTAAAAATCATACACGAGTCTTAGCCCTGAGGGGAAAGCATACAGAAAAGAATAAGATATATCTGTTATGATATTGTTATCTTATTTCTGTCGACAGACCGAATTTACATTGGAACAGTTGTATCATCACGCTGTTAACCATTATTTCATATTTGTTATTGACTTGACCTATTATGTTTAGTTTTCACCATTGATACATTTTAAAATGTGTAGTAGAAATGGGTTGAGAGAAGGCAAACGAAAATAATAAAAGAAAAGAATAAGACGTATATCTTATGATATTGTTATCTTACTTTTGTCACACTCAGAATTTACAGTGGAACAATTCTCTCATCACGCTATCATCCATTATTTCATATTTGTTATTGACTTGACCTATTATGTTTAGTTTTGACCATTGTTACATTTTAAAATTTGTAGTAAAAATCCGGAACGATTAGAGTCTATACGCTCCCAAATTCTACATTAGATTGATATAGTTTAATTTAAAATATAAGTACACCTGCATGTGTATGTAATTATTATAAAATGCAAATTATTGCAAATATCTTATTGATCAGGCTTCCGCGGTCTATAATTTTATAAATAAATAACTTATCTTTTATGAATTTTTTAACAAATATTTTATTTAAATAATTTGATATGTGATAATATATTGTGATCAAAAACAATCTATAACAAATACGTATTAAGGTAAATTTCGAGCCCTTTTACATAAGATAACGTAATCTCAGAAACAATGAAAAATATAATATCTTATTTGTAATCATATATATAATTAATTAAGTCAGACACGTATTTAGGAAAATTTGGGCCCTTTTTCTAAATATTTTAAATTTTTTGAAAAATAAAAAATAAAACTAGAAAGTAAATTATTTCAAACATTAACTATATAAAATTAAAGTCTGTCACGTATTAAGGTTAATTTAATGCCCTTTTTTTAAATACAACATTATTTCAGAAGCAATGCCAAATATATTATCTTAATTGTAATCATTTATATAATTAATTAAGTCAGACACGTATTTAGGAAAATTTGGGCCCCGTTTTCTAAACATTTAAATGTTTCGGATAAATAAAAAAATAACATGATATAGTAAGTTGTATCAAACATTAACTATATAAAATTAAAGTCAGTCACGTATTAAGGTAAATTTAATGCCCTTTTATTAAATATAACGTTATATCAGAAACTAAATTATCTGACTTGTAATCATTTATATGATTAATTAGTTCAGACACGTATTGAGGGAAATTTGGGCCCCGTTTTTTTTTTTAAATATATATTTTCGAAAAAATAAAAAAATAATATGAGATAGTAAGTTGTACCAAACATACTATATAAAATTTAATGTCAGTCGCGTAGTATGGTTAATTTATTGCCCTTTTTTATTAAAATATTGTAATGTCGGGAATAAAATTATAAAATTAAGATTATATTATCTATTAATTAGGTTTTCATTTCTTTTTTTGCTAGTGTTAAAAATATAATACATGAAAATAAGATACCTATATGGGTCAGTCCACGGTAATCGATACCAGATAGTTAAAAAAATATTTTACGAAAATGAATACTAAAATATAAAATTAACAGGCTATTTAACATCAATTTTCATAAACCAAAAGAAAATTTAAAAAATTTTGATTAATTTTCAAAATATTACAAAAAATTTAAATTTTTTTTCGAAAAAGACAACAAATAATGTGAAATCGCAATAACTTACTTGACAATTAGTGACGCTCGTGGCAAACTATTAAAAGTCTTTGACAATTACATATCAAACGTGACGTTTGACCGAATTAAAAAAAAATTACCCTCACCAAAAATAATGACTAAGGATAACCGCATTTATTATAAATTTAATGAGTCTTTTGATGTATTTGATAAATAATTGTTATAAGTATTAGTTCATAATATCAATAAGCAATTAAACACACAAATAGTACTCTTATTGTATCCTTTTATTCAACGTGTCACGACCGTCACAATTTTCTGTGACAACCGTCACAATGTTTATTGGGTAATAACCAGTTAAATAGATTACGTATTTACCTGATGCTCTTGTGTAACTAAAAATAATTTATTCGTAACATATTAAAGTATGATTATTATAAAGTAACTTCAATATGAGAAGAGGTTTGATGCATAAGTAACTATATAATTAACTATATGATTAACTATATAGTTTTGTATTTATCGATGGTAGGCACAAACAGTGATTCGTGATAAATGATCTTTTTAAATCTAGAAACCAATTTTAAAAATTATATATAATATTATTATAAACTGAATAATAATAATTATTTTTACAAGAAAACATAGGCCTCGTTTTGTAAATAATATTAATTCTCAAAAAAATCTATGAAATTATGGTAAATTACATAATTAATCTGAAACAAAATAAAAAAACAAACATTGTATACTTGTATAAAAATTAACAAGAAACATTTACAACTTAATATCACAAGGATTTTTAATAGTTATTAGCTATAGAATTAAATAATCAGTTATTGAAAATTGAAATTGTACCAAGTAACAAGACTTCAAACTTCAACACATTTGTCAGTTTACAAAACATAATATGTACTGTATACTCAATGTAAAAGAGATGTGTTCATCTTTTATTTAGTTAAATAATATAACTATCCTTGTTTGTGTAAAAACTTAAACGAATTGCAATGTTGAAATATAACGATATTTCTCATTCTATCATAAAGGCAGTGTAAAGTCCAGTAAGTTATAAACTCCTCTATTACCTAAATCATTGATACAAAGTTGAAAACAGACAATACGAAGTAAAAAAATGAACACAAACATACGCAATCTATAGATATTTTTAAATATGTATTATATGATGATAATCGCAGAATCAAAATAAAATATAAGTACCAATATTATAATAATATTTTAAATTTGAGAATAATCTATATATTAAACTAAACAGAAACAATGGCCTTATTAAAATTAAAGAGTCCCTTTCTCATACTGCGGCTGCGTATTAAACCAAATATAAAAATTAAGTCAAGAATGAAATCAAATTTTTTTACTTCATATTTTGATGAAACCTGCACCAACATGTTCCATGAAAAACGATTTTCTCGATATTCTCGCGCCCCCCATTCAGTTTTATCACGCCCCCCTAGGGGGGCGCGCCCCACAGGTTGAGAATCGCTGACATACACATTTGTATTCTTTAAATGATAAAATAACATCTAAGTTTTTCAAATTATTATTGTAAATTTTCATAATTCAGTCTTCAAATTTTAATTAATATGCGTCTGAACTATTTTTTTATTGGTTAAATTATGTCCAAGGTTTCCTATACTGTTTATGTGAATATGTTATTTTAACAGTAGGGGCCTCAAATATTACTTAATACGCCTCTGTAGTATTTTTTATTAGTTAAATTATATACAATATCTCCGTACGGTCAGTGTGAATGTTATTTTAACAGTAGGGGCTTTAAATATCACTAAATACGCGTCTGGACTATATTTTTATTGGTTAAATTATATTTAAGGTGTCCCATGCAGTTTATGTGAACATGCTATTTTAACTGTAGGGGCCTCAAATATCATTAAATACGCGTCTGGACTATATTTTTATTGGTTAAATTATATTCAAGGTGTCCCATGCAGTTTATGTGAACATGTTTTTTAACAGTAGAGGTTTCAAATATCACTAAATACGCGTCTGGACTATTTTTTTATTGGTTAAATTATATTCAAGGTGTCCCATACAGTTTATGTGAAAATGTTATTATAACAGAAGGGGCCTCAAATATCACTTAATACGCCGCTGGACATTTTTTTTATAATTAATTTATTTATATGCAACGTCGAGACAATTTTTTAAATTGATTAATTATAATTACAATCTTATGTAGATTTCTGTATTGTACTTGTGAACTTTTTTTCCCAGTTTTTGTTGTAAATATAAACCTAAAAAATTAATAGTTATGCACGAAATTTTTGAAATAATGCATTATTTTCACCATTATTAATTATCTTGAATGTAATGAAAAATTGTGATTTTTGCATTATTATTTTCAAATCAGTGCAGTAATGCACCCATATTTTCATTACCGATAGTTTTTGATAATGCATAATGTGCATTGTGAGATAATGCATTACTTTTAGTAATGCATTACGAAAACAATGCATTATTTTACAGCGCTGTTTATAACTCATTGACAACTGATACAAATGTGATAAGAGATGAATATAGCGAGTCGATATACTTGAAATACTGTTCTGTTATTGGTCAGAGTAATGACAATGGGATATTCTCGAAATCAGACAAAGTCCGCGATACGAAGGATGGTGATATTTTTTTTATTTTCAGTAGTTTTCAATATTTTCAAAATGAAAATTGTAAAAATTATTATAAAATTAGAAAGCTTGAACAATTACCTATGAAACGGCTTTTTATTTTTTCCACATTTTTCAAGAATTTTGGTTATATATTGAGTTTTATCATATCAAGAAAAATACACACATTTTCAGAATTTTTTTATTAATATTTAAAAAAATAAAATTGAAAAATTTGGTATGCCGAATCAAAGAAAAATTAATCTAGTTTATCACTGTATTTTTTCCTAAAGGATTAATAATACTGGTCAGAGATGGTGTTGAATTACAAAACCGTAATTTCTCTATAGTAACGCTTATGGCAATTTAAACAGCACGTTCAGCCTTAAAGAACTGTGTAGAATCAAAAGTCCTACAATATAGTCGGCGACACCATATGTCTAACTTTTATATTTAAGCCACAATGACTGCTTTTATACACTCATCAAAAAAATTAAAGGATAATTTTTAACAAGCAAATTTCTTACCAATTTTCAAACAGTTATATTTCCGCGAAAAATGATTGGAAAAGCGATATTTACATTGTAAATTATATACAGGATGTTTAAAAAAAGCCCGGTACCCCGGAATAACTCTTTTCCTTTGCCTTGAACCAAAAAATGTTCAAGGAAAAAGTTGCTTGGTTTCGAGGAGAGGATCATTTGCATACCAAACCACCCCTCAGCCACTCACCCCCTTACGGGGGGTGGGGGTGGGTTAAAATTTTCAAATGGGAACCCTTATTTTTTATTAGCTTATCAAGTTCTACGATCAAAAGTAAATATCTATTGACCGAACCTTTTTTTTGTTGGGGCTAATCCTTCGCCACTAATGAGCATGAAACAGCAATTAAAAAATGTTCAAAAATCAACTTTCACTCCCCGGAATAACTATTTTTCTTTGCCTTGAACCAAAAAATGTTCGGACAAAAGTTGCTTGGTTTCAGGGGGAGGATCGTTTGCACCCCCCCCCTCCTTTCCCAATCCGCGGGGTGTGGGTGAGTTAAAATTTTCAAATGAAAATTCCTGTTTTTTATTCTCTCATGGAATTCTTCGAATAAAAATAAATATTTTTTATCCCATTTTTTTTCTGGGACAAAATATTCATTTTCATTCGAAGAATTCCATGAGAGAATAAAAAATAGGAATTTTCATTTGAAAATTTTAACTCACCCACACCCCCCGGATTGGGAGAGGAGGGGGGGGGGGTGCAAACGATCCTCCCCCTGAATTGTCCGAACATTTTTTGGTTCAAGGCAAAGAAAAATAGTTATTCCGGGGAGTGAAAGTTGATTTTTGAACATTTTTTAATTGCTGTTTCATGCTCATTAGTGGCGAAGGATTAGCCCCAACAAAAAAAAGTTTCGGTCAATAGATATTTACTTTTGATCGTAGAACTTGATAAGCTAATAAAAAATAAGGGTTCCCATTTGAAAATTTTAACCCACCCCCACGCCACGTAAGGCGTCGTTTGGTATGCAAACGATCCTCTCCTCGAAACCAAGCAACTTTTTCCTTGAACATTTTTTGGTTCAAGGCAAAGGAAAAGTTATTCCGGGGTACCGGGCTTTTTTAAACACTCTGTATAGCAGTAGCTATAAACTCATTACTGCAAAATTTGAATGAACAAAATTGAGTGTAATGTTAAACTCGTTAATACCATCAAAATAAGGATAAGCGGAATACAAAAATAAAAGATTTGACACCTTCAAAATGTTTTTTTTTTTTTCAAATAAAAAAAAAAATAAATAAATAAATAAAGATTAAGAGATAACTTTTCTAGCTCTTTAGAACGATAAAGATTTTGATTTTTTTAAGTTAAATTCTTAAGAATTCTAGTCTTAAAACAACCTTGATTCATTAAATTTGAATAATTTTTTGCAGAGTAATGTGATTAGTAATTTAAATTATTATTTTAAATTAATAAAACATTATCATTTAACTAATTCCAAGAATCGACTACTTATAACACAGTAAAAAAATCTGAGAGATTAAAAAATGGATTTTTGAAGGAAAAATAACACTTTTCAAAATAATGTTGGTCAATTGTTTTTCAATAAATTTTTTTGCACTCTACAAACCCATAATCAAAGTCCATAAATCATTAAATAAGTAAAAGTTTTTTTAACGTTTGGCGAGGAATAATTAAATCAGCTTAAAAAAAACCCTAGTTCAATAAAATTGAATCATTTTTGGCGGATTTATGGTAGTTTGAAAATGTTCCATTTCTAATTGTTTTTCAAGATTAGAGAAGATGGAAAAATACCCTTTAATTAAATCATGAACATTTGCAAAACATTTACGCTTTCAAAGTTTATAAAAAATGAAGGGATAATTTTTTGAACTGTTTCAACCCTTGGCCCAGAGCGGCGGAGGATGATAAAAATAATTGGGCACTTGATTAAGAAACTAGAAAGTACAAGCTTTCAAATGCGCTTTAGATCATGCAAATCCAATCATTTTTCGCGGAAATATAACTGTTTGAAAATTAGTAAAAAATTTGCTTGTTAAAAATTATCCTTTAATTGTTTTGATGAGTGTATTACAAAGAAAACATAACATATTTGGCTTCTGTTTACATGGACTTATGACCTGAAAAACTTTAATCCTTATCAAAATAAATGATTTCATCGTCATAAATACATATTGTAGATATAATTTGCTTTTTACAGAATCCAATTTGGTCTTTTGGTTTAAAAAATAACATGAAATAAGTATATACAATAGGGTGGGCCGAAAATTATTTTTTTTTTTATTTTCAAGTGGGGAAAAGTTGTCACATGTGAACAGTGTATTCCACAAAAAGTATTTATTATAAAATTTTTTAAGTTTATTTTTTTGAGGACAAAAAACAGTACTACTGTATTTATTATATATGTAAAATAATCTGCCGTGTGCCACAGGACTTTCTTATACGTAATAATGACAGTGAACAGTGTACGTGATTTTTATTTTAGTGAAGGATATTTCTGACAAACTAATAAAAGATAGAGTAAAATGAATGAGACATAAACTATAGAAATATTATTTTATAAATTATGTATCGAACGAATTTTGTTCAAACACGTACAGTCTCTATAATACGTATAAGAAAGTCCCATGACACTCATGGCAGATATTTCTTCTCTGTTATGAACCATTTGAAAGTACTTAAAAACGAATACTTGGTAAAAAAAAAAAAAAAATTAAATTTGTTTTTTCGAAAAAATGAATAGAACATAAATTATAGATAATAATATTACCTACAATTTTCAACTTGGCCATTTTTCTCAAATTCGCACTGTTTCAGTGTAATTCGAAAAATTCAAAAATCGATGTAGGTAAACATCCGTTTCCGGTTGAATGATCGTTTTCAAAAATAGGAGGTTTTCTTCCCAGGCAAAAATCAATCTTAAGTATAAAATTCCACCTTTCTACGATTTGTCGTATTTGAGTTACAGCGTCTACAGACAGACAGACCGACAGACAGACACACAGACATCATGGCGAAAATAGTCAGAATGGATTCAGGGAAGGTCAAAATTGATAATTCCATCAAAAACCGGATTTCGAAAAAAATCGCGTTTACTATACTTACTTATACTATATGTATATTTCATATACATTGGTATAAGAAAGTAAAAAATACCATAACTCCTAAACGACTGATGATGGAAGGGTGTAATCTTATATTTATAATAAACTTTCATTTGGAAAGACAACCACTTAATTTTTACAACGATCACTAAACCGGAAACGGATGTTTACTCTTGTCATTTTTTAAATTTTTTTAAGTAAGACAAAAATGTTTTAGATAAGAAATGTCGAGTATGTTATTATCTATAATTTATTCCCCAAACATTTTTTTCCAACAGTTATGATTTAGCCAGAAAGATTTTTTTAAAATAATTATTTAGAATAATCTATACTGGTTGTCGGGTGATTTGACCGTGCGGATCACGACACATACCGTCAAGACACCAGGTGACCACTGCAAACTAAATGAAATAGAGTGTACAGTGTTTATTCTCAATATTACGTATAAGAAAGACCCATGGTACCTATGACAAACACGTACAGTCTCTGTAATACGTATAAGAAAGTCCCATGACACTCATGGCAGATATTTCTTCTCTGTTATCAACCATTTGAAATGTACTTAAAAACGAATACTTGGTAAAAAAAAAAAAAATTTGTTTTTTCGAAAAAATGAATAGAACATAAATTATAGATAATAATATTACCTACAATTTTCAACTTGGCCATTTTTCTCTAATTCGCACTGTTTCAGTGTAATTCGAAAAATTCAAAAATCGATGTAGGTAAACATCCGTTTCCGGTTGAATGATCGTTTTCAAAAATAGGAGGTTTTCTTCCCAGGCAAAAATCAATCTTAAGTATAAAATTCCACCTTTCTACGATTTGTCGTATTTGAGTTACAGCGTCTACAGACCGACAGACAGACAGACCGACAGACAGACACACAGACATCATGGCGAAAATAGTCAGAATGGATTCAGGGAAGGTCAAAATTGATAATTCCATCAAAAACCGGATTTCGAAAAAAATCGCGTTTACTATACGTATACTATATGTATATTTCATATACATTGGTATAAGAAAGTAAAAATACCATAACTCCTAAACGACTGATGATGGAAGGGTGTAATCTTATATTTATAATAAACTTTCATTTGGAAAGACAACCACTTAATTTTTACAACGATCACTAAACCGGAAACGGATGTTTACTCTTGTCATTTTTTAAATTTTTTTAAGTAAGACAAAAATGTTTTAGATAAGAAATGTCGAGTATGTTATTATCTATAATTTATTCCCCAAACATTTTTTTCCAACAGTTATGATTTAGCCAGAAAGATTTTTTTAAAATAATTATTTAGAATAATCTATACTGGTTGTCGGGTGATTTGACCGTGCGGATCACGACTAGAGATGCCACGAATATTCGGCTACTATTCGGTATTCGGCCTATTCGGCTACTTTTTTTACTATTCGGTATTCGGCCGAATAGTTCTCAATATTCGGCCGAATACCGAATACCAAATCGTGAAAAAAAGCACATAATAAATATTACTCACAAATTTTTTTTTACAAAAAATCAGCATATTTAATACTTAAGATCTATCAGTGGTAATTTATGATGAATGAAAAAAATTTTTTTTGCATTTGTTGTTACACAGATCTTGCTGTTACACAACAAACAAACTGCCAGTTTATTGTCTTCACTACAAATTTTATTATATTCCCGAAATAGGTGATTTTTTATTAAATGGTGCCATTTCGTAAAGCATTTCACGAACAAACAGTGATATTTTTTAAGATATAAAGTGTATTATATTAAGGTGACCATCTGTCCTATTTTGAAGAGGACAGTCCTCTATTTTGGCCAACTGTCCTCTATAGAAAACGTGTCTTCTGTTTGTCCTCTTTTTTTTTATTTGGTAAAATAAATGTTATCCATAAAATTACAAAAAAATAAATATTTTATTTTTCTCAAAAATAATAATAATTATTGAAATTAATCATTATTGACTTAAAATTTTCGTCAATAATGATTATTAATGTGACCCGACCTACTCGCAAATGAAACAAATACGCCCACGAAATGCACTAAGTGTCGCCGAATATTCGGTGGCCGAATATTCGGCGCTTCGGCCGAGAGTCTAGCCGAATATTCGGTATTCGGTATTCGGCCAAATCACTATTCGTGGCATCTCTAATCACGACACATACCGTCAAGACACCAGGTGACCACTGCAAACTAAATGAAATAGAGTGTACAGTGTTTATTCTCAATATTACGTATAAGAAAGACCCATGGTACCTATGACAAACACGTACAGTCTCTGTAATACGTATAAGAAAGTCCCATGACACTCATGGCAGATATTTCTTCTCTGTTATCAACCATTTGAAATGTACTTAAAAACGAATACTTGGTAAAAAAAAAAAAAAAATTAAATTTGTTTTTTCGAAAAAATGAATAGAACATAAATTATAGATAATAATATTACCTACAATTTTCAACTTGGCCATTTTTCTCTAATTCACACTGTTTCAGTGTAATTCGAAAAATTCAAAAATCGATGTAGGTAAACATCCGTTTCCGGTTGAATGATCGTTTTCAAAAATAGGAGGTTTTCTTCCCAGGCAAAAATCAATCTTAAGTATAAAATTCCACCTTTCTACGATTTGTCGTATTTGAGTTACAGCGTCTACAGACAGACAGACCGACAGACAGACACACAGACATCATGGCGAAAATAGTCAGAATGGATTCAGGGAAGGTCAAAATTGATAATTCCATCAAAAACCGGATTTCGAAAAAAATCGCGTTTACTATACTTACTTATACTATATGTATATTTCATATACATTGGTATAAGAAAGTAAAAATTATAACTGATATATTTCAACTTTTTACCGTGCACCTGATCACTTAAACACACTTAAGCAAGCAAAGAGCAGCAGAATAACTACACATTGTACATTATTAGATAGTAAAACAGCATATTTTTTATCTATTTGGGTGCTAAGGTCCCTTGTTAAATGTTGAAATATATTAACACATTTTTTTACATGTATATTAAACACAGTGGTAGTATTTTTTGCGACATCATATGAAAAAATTTGCATTTTATTTTATTATTTGGACCTTAATGGGCCCGGCTAGATATATTTTTTTAAATTCAAATTTTTTGTATAAAACACTGTTTACGTAAGACAACTTTTCCCCACTACCCCCATTTGAAATTCTAAAAAAAATTTTTTTTTGCCGTTTTCGGACCACCCTAATCTATATCTATAAAAGAGTTTGTCCTTAACCACTCACTCACTCATATATGTGAGTACCTTTTGATACCTATATTTATATTCATAATTGTTCATGATATTGAAGTAAATTCGGACAAATTAATATTCAATTAAAAACGAAAGTTCGATATTCAAGCCCTAATACCATGGGACGGGGACGAGGATGGATTTAGATATTTTTATCTGCATACCTGCTTTACTTATAAAGGTAAATTCGGGCAAAAAAGTCATCTAATAAATTAAAAATTTCGACATTCAACCCGTAATGGCGGGGGTAGACCGGGTCTGTGTTTTTCATATCTTTAAATAGCTAGCTAGCGCTGCTTACGTTATAATGGTGGAGTCGGACAAAATAATCTGCAATAAAAAAAAATCGATATTCAACCCCTAATGGCGAGGGTAGACAGGGGGTTAGTTTTTACAGTTTTTAACTAGGGTTGTTAGGGATATGAAATATCGGTTACGGATACGGATAAGGATATTTTTTTTCTTGGTTTCGGTTTCGGATACGGATATGGATTTTTTTCTTTCTTGGTTTCGGTTTCGGTTACGGATATGGATATATTTTTTTCTTAGTTTCGGTTTCGGATATGTATAGGGATATTTGCCCCCTTTAGTTTCGGATACGGATACGGATATTTTTTATTTTTCAGCCCATAGTATAGTTTCCATTGAAATAAGATACATATACAGTCGAAATTGGTTATAAAGTTATAACGATATCTTTTAATACAACATATCGGTTTTAACGACTCAAAATAAAAGTTCCGTCGCAATTCCATATATGGCAATTGCCTAATTACCGGTTTTAAGGGTTCCGTAGAAAACTAGGAACCCTTATAGTTTCTCCATGCCCGTCCGTCCGTCCGCCCTGTTAAAATTTTATAAGATGAAATTTGGTATATGGTCGTAGATTGATACACCAAAAACAAAAATGATAAGATTTTTGAAAAACAAAATTTTTAGACCCCCTTTCATAAAATGAAGTGTTTAAAAAAATCACCTACCCCATTGAGAGGGGTGTCGTTAGAAAGATCTCCTAAAATGCAACAAAAAATGTATCAGGACATTCAATCACGATTTATTTGCTCTTCAAAGTCATTATGAAGCCCCCCCCCCCTATTTTCTATACCATCAATTCTAAAAATCTGAAAAAATTCCAGAATGTACATAGCTTTTAATTAGTACTTTCACTGAAAATTATAGCGAAAAATTAAAACTCCAAAATTTTAATTAATTTACCCTTTACACAAGATATTTGATATAAGTAGTTTCTTGAAGATTGTTGTATCAATTATTAAACAAACTTACGAATCATACGACGTACAGAGATGACAAGTGTAATTTGTGAAAACAATAAAAAAAGTCACGAATTCTAATATAAAAGTACACGATACGCCAATCTTTCAGGTGGTAAATACAAATTTATAATATGCTCGTATGTTTTGTTTGTGTCTCGAGACTCGGGGAAATAAGTAGGAAACTGTCCGAAATAATATCCGAAATAATTATTTCGGATACGGTTCGGTTTCGGATTTCAGAATTTTATTATTTCGGTTACGGTTTCGGTTTCGGAGTTCAAAATTTAATTATTTCGGTTACGGTTTCGGTTTCGGAGTTCAGAATTTAATTATTCCGGATACAGTTTCGGTTTCGGAGGTCAAATCTTTTCGGATATCCGATAGTTTCGGTTTCGGATATGGAGCTCCGTAACATCCCTATTTTTAACTATGATCCGAGATATTTACGTTTTTTTATAAGGTAATGAATAAAAATCAATATAAAAAAATGTAATATGTCATCCCCTATCACGTATGGAGGGTTCTAATTAGTTTCAAAGTTTATGCGAGCGAAGCCGCGGGATTCCGCTAGTATACAATAAATTATTATTCGTGACAATTTGCGCGAACTACGACTAGACGCCGCGTTGGGCAGAGGGAACAAGCCAGTATTCTTTTGATTGTCAATTGTTTAATTTGTTTTCAATAATTAACTTTTAAATTTAAATAGAACAAAAATTATTTTTACTTTTTGTTCTGATTCGCTTTTTTTAGGTAGGTAATTTAAGTGTTGTTTGGTTTTTATTAGAAAAATAACCAATCATGTCTATACTTAATTCAACTATTTATTTAAATAAACAATAATTCCGTAGTCCACGCGAGCCAAGCCGCGCGGGCCCACCTAGTTTATTTATATAAGGTTTCTTAGTCCTGCAGATGAGAAATTTCCCCAGATAATCATGGACACCCCACCATCATTCACAGTTGGCACTGAACAATCAGGAATCATTTTTTTACTAATCAGATGTCCTACGTTAACGCGTCATATTTGCCCGAACACATCAAACTTTTCTGCAATTCTCAATTTTAAAATTCTGGTGGTTTTGTCTTTACTTTATTCATTTAATTTGATTTTACGGCCATAGCAACATTTTTATACCATAACTCGTCAATTAAAATTCAAGTTGTAAAGCCCTCGTTTTACCGTTGATACAGATACCCCTTTAGCATGAAAACAATTGAATGCAGAAACTTTTTGAGATGCTGCCAATCATCGATTTCTATTACATATTATTATAATGGTAATTACCCTCTACTGGTGCTAGCTTTTCGGGCTGTTGTCCACGTTGCAGTATTGTTTTACTTGACGTTTCGACTCTCATATCGGAGTCTTCTTCAGAAGTGTTTCTGAAACTGATCAGTTTCAGAAACACTTCTGAAGAAGACTCCGATATGAGAGTCGAAACGTCAAGTAAAACAATACTGCAACGTGGACAACAGCCCGAAAAGCTAGCACCAATGGACAGCGGCCACGAAAGCCTACAGAAGAAAATTACCCTCTACGTTTGTTGAGAAATTATGCCTCCTACTTCGTTCTTTGGTTGTGTAAACAGTTGTCGACTTAAACCGAATGGTTGCTTCATGAACTTTTGACTTTTTGACTTTTTCAGCAATAATTCGTTCTAAATATCCATTTGTGTTATAAAAGCACCGAGGGTTATTTTCCAACACTAATATTATTTTATATTTTATTTCCCCATCACAAACAATGTATCCTAGATTTTAGTACATTTTCAGAAGTTCGACAAAAACTGAAAGAATAGGGGTTGCATTAGGCTTTTATACCTCCAAACTTTTCAAAATGTACTTGCTATTAATTAATATCATTCCTAAAATCCAAATAATCCAATATTATGTGTTAGAGTAACTGAACTGTTCAAAAATACTACACGTTAAATTCGCTGAAAACTCATGGACTTTTATATGGAACTGATTGAACTGTACAAAAATCTAAACATAATTTTGCAATAGTTTAGGCCAGCGTACGGATTAAATGGTCCACGGATTAATTTTTTTGGGATATGTGTAACTAATTTATTCAGTATTCAGCTCCTTTGAATTATAGCGTAATGATATGTTTAGCACTTCTGAAATTTTAAGGAACATGTTGGTAAGTACATCAGGCTTATTTGACAGATCCACTTACTCTCATACTAATGTAAAGTGACCAGAATTCTAAAACCTTGTTGCGGGACCCCCCCCCCCCCCCCATATAGGTTTTTTAGAATTTTTTTTTTTTATAATAAAAATTTTGACGACCTTTTTCTTTCTAGTCTTTAAAATTCTGAAGACTTTTTTTTTTAGTCCAAATTCTGAAGACTTTTTTTTAGCTCTTTACCAAGAATTTTTTTTTCCTCCAACAACACACAATAATGATAATATAATGTTGTTAATGTCTAATCTGGGACGATTTCCGGGACAATTTGTTATGCGGGACAGACTACTCAAATCCGGGACTGTCCCGCACGATCCGGGACGTCTGGTCACTTTATACTAATGTTTTCTCTAGAATATTATAATTATATTAGTAATAAGAATTTATAAATTTGTTTTCTTTTGTAAAGGTCTTATTCCTACTATATCGAAGTATCGATGGAGCAAAAAGATTGGATTCGAGTGGTTGATCATTCAAAGCATTATTGCCGGTCTTGGCAACATTTATACTTCAACCCGAGAGTGGTACAGTACATACGTATTGTCGGAACGAATAATACAATTAACAAGGTAAAGATTACATTTTTTAATTAGAGATATTATTAGTTCGATAATATGATTTTATTTATACTTATTTTTAGGTATTCCATGTCGTTGCTTTAGAATGTATGTACACATTCCGTATGCCACAGTTGTCCAAGGGTTTCGTTGTACCTGTCCATAATGTTGCCACGTTAGAGTTAAGCGCATCAGTAACAGAAGGCGTAAGGTAAGTTTGTTATTGTTAGTAGAGCTGGGCGTGTAAATAATTTTTGCTCAAGATCATACACACTCACGAGGGAACAAATTTTAGTCACGCCAGCTCACTCATGGTTAAAAAAAAAAATCACGACCACGCAAGCTCATGAATCATACTTTTTTACTCACGGCAGGTCACACTCGTGACACAATTTAATATTATTCTAAACTGCATTTCTAGTGCTAGTAATAGCAAATAAAACGATATGAAACTAAAGCTACAATTCATTGTTAAATCTGTTTTTTTTTTTGGTGTTCTAAATAACATTTATTTTTTATATTGTATTTTTTAGTGTAAAAACTTGTTTTATAACATTATTATTTATGCATTATTAGTTCAGATATTAAAAAAAGATAAAATAAGTTTATACAAAACTTTGCCTTTAAAATATACTCATGATTACACACGCTCATGTGACCCGAAAATTTCTCAGCCTACCCCCAGCTCTAATTGTTCGTATTTAGGTATTTAAAAAATATGTGTGAACATAACTACATACTAGAAAATAGTTTTTTATTTTGGAAATTTAGTGCTTTTGAAATTTGGTTATAGTATTTAAAAATGATTTCTTATTGTTTCAGTCGTTCACGAAATACTTTACTAAATGGAGATACCCAGCATTATGATTGGGATTCTGGCTATACTTGCCATCAATTGGGTTCTGGAGCTATTTTAGTACAGTTAGGTAAGTAATAGATAGATTTAAATTTTAATTTTAAAATACACTTTGTACTTATTGTATACAATTTGGCATACGTTTAATAATTATTTAATAGTCCAGTGCAGTTAGTAACAAGTTTTTCTGTATTCCAAATGTAAGTTTTCCCGGTCATGCTATTATCGAACACACTGTACATTATTTGTGTTCTATTTAGATGGTCTATAAAATATTAAAAGACCCTACTCATAAGAAATAGGAATCATCACTTAATAGTCCAGTGCAGTTAGGAAATCTTTATAGGTGTGACCCAATTATTTCGGGTACATTTTTTCTTTTGTGGCTCATTCGAAAGGGGCTTCGATGAAGACCTTAACCCTGAGTTTGCACATTCCCCAAATCCCCCCAGCCACCGCCATCTTTGATTACTTTTTTTATTTTCAATCACTCATAACTTGCGTTCTAATTATCCCACAGCAATGAATTTAGGCTCGCTGCACTCGTCAAACCTTATTCTTTAATTAAGTTTATATCAAATTCAACTCTCCGATGTCCTGGAAAAAAGTTATTAGCGTCCAAAGTTGGAAGAACTTTCCCAAAGGTCCTTTCGCCCACTTTCTCCGCACATAGCTCTTTTCCAGTGGATCCGAGACCCCCTTCGACTATTTAACTATTTGAAGTAGATTCAATTTCCAGTATCTTAAAAAAAAAAAATCATCCCGATTGGTTGATTTTTCGCCCGCCAAACCACGCTCGAAGTTACTAATACTCGCGTGACGCGCTCTGACGCGTTCCCGGTTCGCGCTATATTTCTCGCTTTTGCGACTAATAAAATAATAATGAACTAATAAAAACCACATATTTGTTTATACTAAGCTAAGGACATGCGTTTTACTTAGATTTATGATATTATTGATGCATTTTAATGGTATTTAGGTTAAAAAGGTCGATTCGAGCTTTTTTTATTTATAAAAAAAATAATTATTTCAAAATTTTTCAACTCAGGGTTAAGGTCTTCATCGAAGCCCCTTTCGAATGAGCCACAAATGAAAAAATGTACCCGAAATAATTGGGTCACACCTATAAAGATTTCCTAACTGCACTGGACTATTAAGTGATGATTCCTATTTCTTATGAGTAGGGTCTTTTAATATTTTATAGACCATCTAAATAGAACACAAATAATGTAAAGTGTGTTCGATAATAGCATGACCGGGAAAACTTACATTTGGAATACAGAAAAACTTGGTTATTGTCCTGGTTACATACATTTGAAATACATAAAACAGTCAAAGGCGCTCCGTGGTAAGACAGGAAAAATATCAAAAAAGAGGTTAAACAGATTATAGGGATATTTTCTATAAACCTCCTACTATCCCTGTGACAATGACAAAATAAATTAAAGATAAAAGGTATTATTTTATCATGTGAGAGTATATCAACTCCTCTACAAGCTTATAATGTTATAACCTCAAACACTGGAGTGCAATGAAAGAACGGTTTCTCAGATAACTTATATTGGAGGAATGTGATAATTTCTTATGAAACCTTCCTTTTGACAGAAAGTACTGTTAGATAAACTTGGTTTACTTCTCCTGCAGATCTGTTAAAGTTGCATGTTTAGAGCTGCTGGCTGGAAAATATGCTAGGAAGATGTGAGGCAATAAGTGACAACGGTGGTGATTGAACTACTTATTAGCTGAAATGTCGTTCATGCTCTATATTTAAGTATATTTTAGCTTCTAAAACTTGCAAATTTCAGATACAGGCGTAACATGGCAATACAATTATCTATATTTTACCACATATTTTACTTACAGATATTGTAATATACTTAAAATTATTTTTAACTTTAACAGGTCAACCGTACATGATATCGTCAATTCGGCTGTTGTTGTGGGACTGTGATGAACGAGCTTACGGGTACTATGTCGAAACGTCTGTAAACATGTGGACATGGGAGTTGGTAGCAGATAGGACACGAATGGCATGCCGATCCTGGCAGACGCTCAGGTTCTCTCCTAGGCCTGTAGTGTTTATCCGTATTGTTGGCACTCATAACACGGCTAATGAGGTATGAATATTTTTGATGTTATACTTCTTTAGGCACGTTGAGAGTAAAAATTTAGTGTTGTAACGGAAATGAAAAGCTATGTTACGAAAACGTAACGAAGCGTTACACGGTGGACTAGGCGGCATGGTATCAACTGTAGAAATTGTCTTTTACTTAAATGACACAACTGTAAAGAGTACATATTTTTTTTAAACTTGATTTAATACTGGTGCTGTCATCTAGCGTTAGTTGAACCAACTAAAAGCGACATTTACATTAGAAAAATTTTCTTATTCTCAGTCGGTAAGAGTTGGACCCACGTGCATGGTATATTGTCAAGATATATAAATATTATATTTGATTGGTCAAACAGTATCTGCCTTCTGATCTGATTGGTTGATTATTACACCATAATATTCAAATTTCATGATTTACAAAATATGGACTTTAAAATAATATACAATTAAATTTTAATTTGATTAAATATTATTAGTGAAATAATGTTACGAATTATTAGATAAAATATTAGTTTTCTTTATAAATTTATATGCATTACATTATTTTATTCATTTAATCAAGTTAAAATTGAAATTATTAGTAGTCTTTTTCAATCACGCCAAAGAAATATAACTTCTAACGCGTGTACATAAGTACACACACTCAGTGTTTTTATTTTATTTATGAATGACTTGCTGATAAAAAAGATAATTTACTGTTTAGGTATTTCATTGTGTGCATTTGGAGTGCCCAGCACAAGATGGAAGTCAGAATAATGCTACTGACGCTTCAACAGATACTTCATCGCCGAATGAACCGTTGGCCGGGACTAATGCTGCGTCAAATGTACAAGAAGTTGTGATTATAGAAGAGACGCAGACGGATGATGTATTGAATGTTTCTTCAATGACTGTAAAAAGCTATGATCCTGAGGTATGTAATTATTTATTTAACACACTGACTGCATGGTTATTTGCTGGGTGCGAAGTAGGTGGTTGGAGAAACAAAATCGATAGCAACGCACGATGTGGACAAAGAGAAACTTTTGGCGGGCTTACTGTCATTTTTAGTTGGCTCATTTTTAACTGAAAATAGAAAGGTCAACATGATTAACCACACTATAGTCATAAATAATTGTCTGAAATATATATATAACGATATTTTATTGAAATTATTTGTTTGTTTACTTACTTTTTGTTTTGACAACTATTTCAAAGCCCGCTCTAGTTGTAACCGTTAGCTGGCGCTGTCATAGCGTACGCTGCGAATAACAACTTAAAATTATTTTTGCTTCAAAGTAATTTTTTGTTTAGAATATTAGTATTGACCTCCAAAATATCTTAACTTAGTAATAAAAACAGCATGCCGTCGAAACAGCCCATTTCGGAATTAAGCAAAGTCATGTTATTTTTATGTGTATATAAATCTGAAGTAAAATGTTAAAAACAATTAAAATAGTATTAAAATAAATAAATTCATTTTACGGCATATTTCTTATATTACTTTTTATATTACATTTACACGTTGCATCATACTTGATGCAACGTGTAAATGCAAAGGTAAGATGGCTTGCTATCGAGTACAATTTTGTTTATTATTTTCATAAGTTTCCTAACTATTTTTTGGCCTCTTATATATAATTTATTTATTTCAGCTGGATGATACTGGAGATTCTTAAAATAAAGGTTTCTTATCAAGAAAATCAGTCTGTAATTTAAGGTATGTTTTACATATATTACAGCAGTTCTAAAGATTTTTATCTGAATATTCCTTGTATTTAGCATGGAAATACAGCGTTCCTAATTGTCTGGAAACAGTCAAACATCACAACGGGGTTAAGTTTCTGGTAAATGTTCAGGGTGTAAAAAATGTATAAAATGTTGATATTTAATTGAATTTTAAATAACCTTGAAAGTTTCTGTCAAGGGCAACTTTTATTTTGTTAATAGAATATATACTAAAAAAATGTTTTATTTGAAATATTATTCGTAGTCATTTTTCAATCGACGTTTCATTTGAAATATTTTTTTCTCAAGCTGATGATTTCCAAATCGAACAAAAAATTATTTCAGATAAAAGCTGCTTGTGTTTATCCATGCAAACTTTTTTATAAAATTTAACTGAAGTTAAATATTTTTTTGGGAAAAAGTTTGATTCATTAATATTTTTGTTACTTCTATTAGGAAAAATAGATATGGTCCATTCTTTCTATTTCTCTCTATTCTATTATATTTCTATTCAGAGACTGCAAAGGTAGCAAGTACAAAAACATTAGATTTATAAATATCCTGTACGTGAATAAAATAGACACTATTTGAATAAAAATAGACACTAAGTTTGGAACTGCTGATTTAAAAGATGTGAGATTTCAAATTTGATATGTATATGTATGTATGCCTTTTTTTAGCTTATTTAGTATCTGTGTTCACCAAAAAAATTTTTTTAATTTTAAACAGGTACAGGTAATGATTTTTAGTACAGGTGCAATAATTGTCTTCTATTTGACATATGTTATTTTGAACTTTGTAAATATATTTTGTATAATTATTGTGTTAAAAATGAATAACTGTCAATTTTTATAAATTTATATTACTTAATTTTTTAAATTGGTATATAATTAATTATTGAATTTTTTAATGTTGGATGATTGAATTAAAAAAAATAATGAGTGTGTGTACTTATGTACACGCGTTAGAAGTATACTTCTTTGGCATGATTGAAAAACAACTACGAATAATATGTATTAGTTAGATTTAAACAAACATTGAGTTTTCATTAAAAAATTTGAAATTAATAATATATATGTACTTACAATCTCAATTCATTTCCAAATACAAGTAAATTTATCACACAGTACAGATAATATTAATATAATCCATAGACTATAGTCACAAAAGAAAGAGATAGCATGCGGCGGTAAAACATGGATAAGAATATTTAACATTACTACATATATGTATAAAAATTTTAATTATGACTATGGATGTCATGACGCAATCATATTTTTTTATATAGACAATACAAGAGTATTGTAAAGATACAGTTGTGTTATTTATGTAAAAAACACAATTTCTACAGACCATGTCTACCTATTCCACAGCGTAACGCTTCGTTACATAGCTTTTCATTTCCGTTACACTACTAAATTTCATTTTCGTTACATTACTAAATTTTTACCCTCAACGTGCCTAAAGAAGTATAAGTTCAAAAAAAAATTTTGTAATATTTTTATATTTATTTATTTCTAACGAAAAATAGTTTTTTTTTATTTATAATTGACTGAAAAACACGTGATTATGGAACTGTTCTACTTTTATATATTTATAAATTGAAAAACAATTTCCATATTCAAAAATATCATTAAAAAAATAAATAAAAGTACTTAAAATAAAAAAATTTAAGCTTTTTATAATTATGTGTTTTATGTATAAATATAATAATGACAGCTTATAAATTAAAAACATTATGAATAAGTTTGAACATTTATAAAAGAAATTTATCATTTGTACGGGGGTGTCCATTAACTAAGTACGTATGTTGGGAGGAGAGAGATAGTACTCAGCATGGTAGAGTTTGATGAGGGAGGAAGAGAGAAATTAAAAACACCAACTTTATTTAAATTAAGGGGGTGAAGCTAGATTTTATGATGTAGTATTGGAGAAATGTGATAAAGCGAGTTGAAAGTATCAAAAAGTAATGTGATTTATTTTATGGACAGTCCCATGTATTGTTGATGTTACTAATTATTTTCAAAAGTATGTTATTAGTTTTCAAGGTGATAAAACGAATACCAAGGTAATGTACAAAATATTAAACCACTTAGGTACTACTACATTTGAAAGTATGTATATTGTATATGTATTTCATTTTGAAATTTTTTTGAAGAAAAAAAATATACGTATTACAATTTTTTTTAAAGGAGTTAACTTATAATTTAGTTGATTTAATATTCTTTATGAAAGTACATTATACGTCTTTATATTCTAAAAATCAATTTTAAAAAAAATGAATGATGTTCAATTTTATATTACGACACTTATTGACAATGGGTCAGAATCATAAATTGTGTGATTTAATTTTGAATTGTTGTATGACTCATATGAAGTTAAGCCATCAACGATAACTGTTTTACATAATATTTTCTATTGTACATATCTATATCTATTTTTCTAAAAATGATGGAATACGGTAGTTAATTATATTTGAATATTTAGTAGCGTTTGTATTTCACCATTTAATAGATGAAGAATGTAGTAACAAGTAGTTAAAATGGTTTGTTATGATAAAACATTAGGTTTGATATATTTTAAAAATATCTATTTAAAATATATTTTTGTTAATGACTGGTATCTTCTATTATTGCCTTACTGAAAATAAGTTTATGAAAATAACTTACTTATTCCTATCGAATCTTGTGATAGAAAATTTGACGTAATAATAAGTGTACCTAGTTTTTTTGTTTTTATAATAATTTGATTTTGTAAATGTGGTCTTGTATGTATTTGTTATTACTGTATTATAATTTATTTTTAATAAATATTATTTAATTTATTATAATATGTTCTTATTACACAATATACAATTTTCAGCTAACTTAGTTCTTGGCAAATGTGTCCCAAGCAAAACAAAGTAAAAAAAGGTAACTGATGTCTGGTATCATAAAGGTGCTAGTTCCGCTAGTTTGCAAGCACTCACATTCTGCTATACGACGGCATTGGTAATTCAAAAATTCCACTGTACCGACCACCACCGACTTTAATGTTGATTGGTGAATTTAAACGCGCAGAAATATAGCAGTCACGGTGGTATTATGGTGGGGATGGACGAAGGACGTTGGTTAGAACTGTCGGCACATTGTATAACGGAGCGGTCGTGTAGTGGATGGTCGTATAGCAGAGTGCTTAGTGTATTAATTTTGTGATAGTATCTACTAGTGATGTAACGAATGTATGATTTTAAACATTCGCGAATGCGAATATTGACTTTTTGAAAAAAGCTAAAAAAACAAAAAAAAAAGCTAAAAAAAGATCTTCTGATTAAAATAGATTAAAATACGATATTTTTATTTCTTAATACATCATATTATATTCGCAAAAATATTCGCAACTTTACCTGCGAATACGAATGTTTAAAAATGTGCAAATATTCACGAATGCGAATATTCGTTACATCACTAGTATCTATGTATTTGCTATGGAATTTAGAGCAGTGATACTTCAACATATTGTAACACGATTGGTGATCGTACAAAATAGTTTTCATAATATCACCATTGTTTTAATACTGTTTGGCCCTCCGCACACGGGTCGACTGTTTAGCAATGAAAATCTCAAACCAGTTGCGCTAGCGACTATTTTGTAACTGGTTTGCAATCGATTTATTTCCTCGCACCGCACACGAGCGCGACTGAATCTTGATATTTAAATACTATTATGTATAAATAAAGTCAAACATGTTATATTACATAATAAATATATACAGTTTATATATAGGTACAATATACCTGTCATGTTTACTTGGGCTGCTACCTCGTGCAATCCTTTTTCTGTTTTGTCTTTTCTCGAATATCCAGATAGGTTATAATTTTATAAAACTGCATGATTCTACACCTCCTCGACGAATTTAATGTTCAATAGCTGTTCATTCATTTTGAATGAAGTAAATAAGTGACAACAATGAATAATAATAATTTTAATTGTTAATAAACATTATTTTTACAATAATGAAATTTCAAACAGTATGCAACCACGCAACTGAAACTGAAATTCGACCTGCAAGCACAGTCGCATGAGACCAGTTGGAAACTGATTTCAAATCAGTTTTGTTTCGGTTGCGCCGTGTGCGGAGGGCCATTACACTACACGTGCAAAGTTACCAAACAGTCGCTTACGCAACTGGTTTGAAGTTGCTTTTTCATGTGTCGCTGGGCCCAGCGACAAATCCAGTCATGTGACCGATTTTGAATATTGAATGCTTGCTATTGGTCAGCGATAAATGAAAAAAGCTCAACATGGTTGAGCTCATACGGCTTGTCGCTAGAAATCACGTGACACTTGTTTTGACATTTTGTGTATTCTTGTTTGTTTTGTGAGTTTACGTCTTTACGAATGGTTTAATGCATGAATCCCGAAGAGGTAGAGGTAAATATCAATATAAAATCTTAAAAAATATTGACTTCAAAAACATTTAAGGATTCATGAAGAGTTGACTAGCTGTTAGGTTCTTGCAGGAGCTCTATAAATGATAACTACTCAGTACTAATGGTACAATGCAAGTAATACTTTATTCAACCTAATGAATATAGTAACAATGAGTGAGCAACGACAAACAGATAAAAACCCTATACATAACACTCTGGTGCTAATTTGTTGTTACTCACATATTTCTTTATACATGATTTAATACATTTGTATCATTACATTTATATGAAAGTCTTAATTTCTTTCTAATGTCATTAAGGAGAATATTTGACGGGTGGTTTTATAACACGTTTTGAAGGAGTTCTCATTTCCAATTGATCCTTAGCTAATAACTCATTATTTAAATTAACATTTATCTCCTCAGTAACATTGTCAGAATTAACAATTATTTTATTTTCAGTTTCTAATACTATATCTTTTTGATCAAAATTAACATTAATATTATTATTGTTTTTATTAATAGAATCTGGTTCGCTTTCCTCTAATGGAGTGAACGAACGTCTTTTAATTGGACGTAATTGTTGAGCGTGCTTATGTTGTAAGCCTCTCGGAGTATCCACAATAAAAGTACTACTACTAGCCTGTTCTTTTACAATACCAGGAGTCCATTTTCTTTCATTTCCATAATTTTCATTAACATATACCTTATCTCCCTCCTCTACTTCTACTGGTCTGCCTTTTTTATTAATAATTTGAGATATTTGATTATTTTCAACAATATGTGCAGTTTCAGGTCTAATTAAATCTAACTTAGTACGTAACTTTCTGCCTAAAAATAACTTAGATGGTGTTTCACCAGTTGTACTATGAACTGAATTTCTGTACATTATTAAAAATTTATTAATGGCCAGATTAAAATCTTCATTCTCAAATACTGCTTTCTTTAATACAGCTTTGAAAAGTTTTACTGATGCCTCAGCTTGACCATTAGAACTAGGGAAGTAAGTTGGTGAGAATAATTGTCTAACCCCATTGTTTTTCAAAAAAACTTGAAAAGCACTGGAGTTGAAAGGTACTCCATTATCGCTACAAAATTGTGCTGGTATGCCCCAACGAGCAAATAAACTTCTTAAAATATTTATTACACCTTCTGCATTGGTACTTTTAACTTCAAATATTTCTGGCCACTTAGAGTGTGCATCGTATATCACTAAGAACATACGACCTTTGATGAATGGACCTAGAAAGTCAGCGTGAATACGCCACCAATTTTGCTTAGGCCACAACCAAGGTGAAATAATTTTTCGGCTCGGCTGTGCACTAACACAATTACATGCTTGGCAGTTACTGACTAAATCTTCAATATGTTTATCAATTTCAGGCCACCAAATATAAGACCTGGCTAAACTTTTCATTTTTACCATGCCAAGATGTCCTTCATGTAATAGAGTTAACAATTGTTTACGTAATTTTTGTGGTACTATCACTTTATATCCCCACATTAGACAACCATGGTCTATAGATATTTCATGCCTTTTATTGTAATATTTATTTAAATTTATATCATTTATTTGACTTGGCCAACCGTACATTGTATACCTTAATACTTTATTTAATAAAGGGCAGTGCTGCGTAGCAATTTTGATAGATTTGGCATTTATTAAAGGAAGTTCGTTTTCAATTGAACTTATGTATCCGAATTGTTCACTTTCTTCATTGGAAGAAGTTATATTTAGTGGTAAACGCGATAACAGATCTGCACTAAAATTTTGATTAGTTTTAATGTACTTTATATCAAAATTATAGTTGATTAATTCTATTGCATACCTTTGCAAACGATTGGCTGCCATTTGAGGTATGCCTTTTTTTGAGCCAAAAATGGAAATTAAAGGCTTAGCATCTGTTAACAATGTAAAATGTCTCGCGTATAAGTATTGATGGAACTTACGGATTCCGTAAATTATTGCTAACGCTTCTTTAGAAATTGCGCTGTAATTTTTTTCAGCTGGTGACAATGTACGTGAAGCACAAGCTATGATTTTGTCTTCACCACTTGGGTATTTATGAAATATTATACAACCAATACCATATGAACTACTATCACATGCTAAAAATAATGGTAATGAACTATCGTAATGTGCCAAAACATTGTCACTTGTTAGTATCGTTTTGATTTTTTCAAAAGCTACTTCACAATGCTTTGTCCAGTTAAAAGCAACATTTTTCTTTAACAAATTGTAAAGCGGATGTAAAATAGTGCTTAATCCTTTTACAAATTTGCCGTAATGATTAATCATACCTAAAAGACTTTTTAACTCTGTAACACTATGTGGTGTCTGGCAATTTATGATAGCTTTAACTTTTTCTTTTGAACAATGAAGACCATTTTTGTCTATATCAAAACCTAAATAACTAATAGATTCTTGAAAGAATTTACATTTTTCTTTCTTTACTTTTAAACCTACTTCTTGCAATCGAGCAAATACCGTTTCTAAATTTTGAATATGTGCTCGACTGTCTTTACCAGTCACTAAAATATCATCTTGAAATACTACAACATTAGGTAAATCTACTAATATATTTTCCATTATCCTTTGGAATTGCTCTGGTATAGGAGACAACCCAAAAGGAATTCTGTTATAACAAAATAACCCTTTGTGTGTAGATATCGTAGTATATTTTTTTGAATCATTATTTAATAAAATTTGTTGATAAGCTTGACAGAGATCTATTTTTGAAAACTCTTGTCCATTTGACAAATTAGAAAATAATTCTTCAATTTTTTGTAAAGGATATTTTTCAATCTATAAATAAGAATTTACTGAACATTTATAATCTCCGCAGAGTCTTATTTTACCATCTTTCTTAACTATAGGTACTACAGGACTTGCCCATTCACTAAAATCTACTTTAGAAATGATATTTAAAGATAATAATCTATTTAATTCGTCTTCAACTTTTTGTTTGATTGCGAAAGGTAATGGACGTGCCTTGACAAATTTTGGCATCGCTCCTTCTTTTAATCTTAACTTTAAATAATAGTTTTTTAATGTACCTAAATTGTCATCAAAAATACTATCATATTTTTTTATCAAAGAATTTAATTCTTTTTCTCTAATTTCGAATTTGTTATTTACAACATTCTTAACAAAATTTAAATGTTTTTGATAATCTAAATTTAACATTTTTAACCAAGAGCGTCCCAACAATGGTGGACCACCTCCTTTTATAACATAAAGTTGCATGTTATCATATTCTTTATTGTGAATATCAATTACTTTAACATTTATAAATCCAATAGGAGTTATTTTATTACCTATATATGATTTTAATTTTAAATCATTTTTTTGTAATTCATTATTTTGAAAATACTTTCTATAATCAACAATGGAAATTGCCGAAATAGGACTACCTGTGTCTATTTCCATATTTAAATTTGTTTTGTTAACATTTAAATTCATTTTATATGGTTCATTAATTGATGTATCTTTGTTTAAATAAAATAAACTTTCTAAATTTTGAATGTTCTCATCTGAGTCATTTTCTAAGAAATTTTGTTTATTTTTAAATTTACTGCTAAATTTACTTTTCTGAACCTTTTTATTTTTACATATTTTACTTATGTGCCCTGGAAGTGAGCAGATATTACATTTACTGTTTTTAAAATAACAATTGTTTGGTTCATGATTTTTCAAACCACAATGCTTACATTTAACTTCTTTGTTACGATTTACAATTGTTTGTTTTAACACATTTAAACTACCATTCGTTGAGGAACTTCTTGTTGACACTGCTGCATCCCTTTCCGCTCTCTCTAACGACAGTGAAATTTCTAAAGCTTTCGCATATGTTAAACTTTTTTCAGCAAACAATCTTGACCTAATGATGTCATTGCGTAAACCGGTGACAAGTTGATCTCTTAAATTGTTTTCCAGTTGATCTGCAAAACCACAATCCTTTGATAGTCGTTTTAATTGTTGCACAAACTCTGCTATTGTTTCGTTTGATTGTTGGAAACATTTTCTAAACTTGTATCGTTCTGCAATTTCTGAAGGTGCTGGATTTAAATGACCACTAACAATTTGTATTAGCTCTTCCCAATTTTTGTCTTCAGGTAACACTGGATGACACAAATCACACATAAGTTCGTACGTTTCTTCTCCAACAACTGCTAATAAAGCTGACACTTCAAAGTCTTTATTTACTCTATTAACTCTTAAATATTGTTCAACTCGCCTTACATATAAGTCCCATTTGCCACTTTTTAGATTAAATGCTTCTATTTTTCCAATAGACATTGTGAATTTTATAACTTTGATTATTGTTAATAAAATTTTTGATTGTTGTAAATTTTCACTTTTATAATTATTTATGTATATAAATTTGTTTTTAATAATAATTATTATTAATATTATTTATTTATGTTGTAATGCACTTTGCACATTTTAATTTAATTCACCAATTAACAAGTAACCGACTGCGCCACTATTTGTTAGGTTCTTGCAGGAGCTCTATAAATGATAACTACTCAGTACTAATGGTACAATGCAAGTAATACTTTATTCAACCTAATGAATATAGCAACAATGAGTGAGCAACGACAAACAGATAAAAACCCTATACATAACACTAGCACAATCAACAGAATTGCAAATGCAATTTGTAGAGACGATGCACTGAAAACTTTACCTGCTACTCCAATACCAGATGAGATTGACTCGATACCGCATGCAGCAGAACTGCAACTACATCGAATAGCATATACGTACAAGAACAATGCGAACGTTGATTGATATTTTACAATTGGTCCATTCACGTATACAAGAAAATACAGCAGATGAAATAGAATAAAATCTGTATAATATTTTTATTTAATAAATTCACTTTTTGACAATCAAATAAACAATTTTTATAATCCTTAAGTATGTTACAATCCAACAAAAATTTAATTATAATAATTTAAAAAAATACTATTCATAAAATAAATATCTGTCACGACTTTACTGCCACACAACAGCTCCTTCCCCAGTCAAAAAAATCACAGAATTCTTCCGTATTGACTCCTGTTATTCATACTACAAACACTCATGTCTCCGAGTGCAGAATTCTATATTTCGTGCCTCTAAAATCTAAGAATGAAACTATTTACGACAGACTCTTTCGTAGTGACGCCAACGAGATATTGATAGAAAGTAGAAATCATACTGTCTCCGGTAGCTAAATATCTGCAGAAAGATAATTTATTTTTTACGATTCAGGCATTTAAGTGATTAATTAAAATTGCTTTGAAAAACTAACCTCAATGTCATAATCGTGCTACAGTTGTATTCTGCCTGGAAATAAGAGGATCAACTAAACACAGCAGTTCTTCAAAATGAATTGTCATACGCAAATAATTTTTCAATTTGTCTCCACGCACGGAAAGGGTAAAAATATGGTTTCATAAAATCCATGATTATGTCGTAGCTGGTAAAATGGATGAACCTCCAAAAACTCTTTTTTTATAAGGTCTCTTATAATCTCAATATTTCATTGATTGCAAGAGCCACCAAAACCTTTTTGCGATGTTCTCATTCTTTTGAATGCGTTAATAGTTTGTCGACATTGAGTAATCCATACGATATTTGCAGATATTAGACATCATGTGTATATTTTATAAATAAGAAATCTCTTCCTGTGTTCAAAATCACTCAAATGTAATCAATTTTTAATAAATGAACGTAGTTTATTGGTTATTTCATACTTAAACGTCAAACAGTAGTTGACAGCTAAAATTCAAAATCGGCCACGTGACCGGATTTGTCGCTGGGCCCAGCGACGCATGAAAAAGCACCTTGAGATTCTCGTTGCAAAACAGTCGACCCGTGTGCGGATGGGTACGCGTCAACTCGGCGCATCCAACTCGGCGATGGTCAACTCGGCGACGGTCAACTCGGCGCAGGTCAACTCGGCGCAGGCCAACTCGGCGACGGTCAACTCGGCGATAATAATAATTATCAGTAAAATTATTTTTAACTAGAATTTACCCACGGCTTCACCCGCGTGTATTATGTATACATTTTTTAATTAATCGGTCCCTATTTGAACGGGAGGGATGGGGTATGGATAAAAAAGTTAATCCTTTTTTTTTCATCTACAATTTGTGACGATTTTTTTAAATTTGAAATCTGAATATTATAATTTGCAACAATCATTTTTTGAAATTAAACTCATATTTCAGATTATACAAAATTTTGTTAAATAATGAATATAGCATATAATTTAATAGTTTCAAAAACATATTTAGGTTTTAAGAAATTTGGTGGCAAATTTTCACATTGTCATAAAATAACAAATAACAAATGAAAAATAAATTATCCGTTGTTTCTTATTCAAATCAAACAATAAACTATTCCAGCTGCTTAATGTTTAATTGTTGACAACTCATCTGTAAAAAAATGACATTCAGATATAACAAACATTATAAAAATTGATAATTCTACCAATATATTTCTATTTATTGGCAGAATTGCTGTGTCTATTTTTTTTTTATTTAAAAAATAAACATTCATTTTTTCCATTCATACCCCCATTCCCCCTGTTAAAATACGAGCCGATAAAACTATTTTATACATAATACACGCGGGTGAAGCCGCGGGTAAATTCTAGTTAAAATATATATGTATTTACTAATAATTATTATTTCGCCGAGTTGACCGTCGCCGAGTTGGCCTGCGCCGAGTTGACCTGCGCCGAGTTGACCGTCGCCGAGTTGACCTGCGCCGAGTTGGATGCGCCGAGTTGACCTGTCCCGTGTGCGGATGGCCTTTGTGTTTACATACGTGTGCGCAAAACTTGTCAAAGTCTTCATGAAACTCCAAGAGAACTGTCATAGCTATATGTTTGATACCTCATTTGAGAGCTAGCAAATTTGATAATCCCTCTTTATAATACCTAACATGATTCTAACTAAAAATTTTACTTGAACCATATGTTGAATCTTGTTAACATAATATCACTACTTATTGGTTTCTGGGAGTAAACCAAGGTTAGTAAATACACAGGTTGTACCACAACTCTGGTGGAGTGAGGCATGAGAGGGGAGACCGCGTCATCATGAGGAATCCTCTAATGTTAAAAATAGTTGTCAAACTTTTTTTACTACACTCAACACATTAATTAAGGGGACACCTAAAAAAGAGCAAGTTTTCAAATGCTTGTAACTTGGTCAAAAATTAATTTTTTTCAAAACTTTTTTATTCTTCAATGGAGCAAATTTACTCTATTTTATGATGGTCTAATTCGTTCCTCAGCATCTTTTCATTTTTTAACTTTTTTATGTAATTATATAAATTTTGAAAAAATCTACATATTTTGACACTTGACGTGGAGTGCATTTATGTAGAAAATGAAATTTTAAAATAACCTTTTTGTAGAAAATTTTAATACCTTCAAATTAATATTGGTGCGAAAAAATGTGACAAAAATTCGCAAAGGTATTACCATAGACATAGAGATATAGACAGCGCATTCGTATTTAACATAATGGTGTAATATGGGTGTAACATATTTTCTGTAAGTGAGAGAGAGATGCATGTCGTTTGGAAAATAACATATATGATTTCCAAACATCTTCTGTCTCTCTCATTTGACACGGCTCTTACGAGTCAGATGCGCTGTCCATTTCTTTATGTCTATGGTATTAACAGCTTTTTATGATTTTGTAATATTAAATTTGTAGGTACTTGTCAATTATGGTCCCAATTTTTGAAAAAAACTAAAATCACTAGGAACGAAACAAAATTCGTCTATAGATAGGTAAATGTCATGTATTATATATACAGTATACACGTATGATGAAATCAGCGCCAATGTGACTAAAGTTTGTACTATTAATTTCAATATTTTTAAATAGGTAATTAAGGTAATTATTATAATTTTGGGGCGAAATCGTGTTGTTTACTTAGGGTAGGTTATTAATACGGTTATGGGTTAGGTGGGTTAGTAGGGTTATATATATTTCACTTCCTACCTCAATTATTTTTTAAAAATTTAATTGTCGTATTAAAATTAATAGTGCAAACTTTTGTCACATTGGCGCTAATTTCATCATGACATATGCCTATCTACGCACGAATTCTGGTTCGTTCCTAGTGATTTTAGTTTTTTCAAAAATTGGGACCATAATTGACAAGTACCAATTTGTACTTCTGTGATTGTATGTATTGTTAAAATGTTAAAAAATACGGAAACAATAATAAATTAAAGAATGTTTTTGCAATTATACATTTATAACATTTGAATATTTCCACCAGTGACGTCAACAACGCTGATTGGTCAACGACCGCATTGCCATACCTCTATATTTATATACCTTGAGCTCGGGCCACCTGAAATGTAATTTTTAAGGTATGTTCTGTTTGGTATAGTTTTACTGTTTATTTACTTGACTTTTACACTCTGTTTAATGTTAGAATTTTTTTATGAAATTCATCAATAGTCTTTCATTACAATAAATAATCTGAGAGATGTTAAGTTAAGCTTCATTTTACTTTCTTGTTATTAACTATACCACCAAAATTACTCCGGCTATATTCATTTGAATTATTTTATCCTCATTTTTACTAAAACTGTAATACCTTTGCGAATTTTTGTCACATTTTTTTCGCACCAATATTAATTTGAAGGTATTAAAATTCTCTACAAAAAGGTCATTTTAAAATTTCATTTTCTACATAAATGCACTCCACGTCAAGTGTCAAAATATGTAGATTTTTTCAAAATTTATATAATTACATAAAAAAGTTAAAAAATGAAAAGATGCTGAGGAGCGAATTAGACCATCATAAAATAGAGTAAATTTGCTCCATTGAAGAATAAAAAAGTTTTGAAAAAAAAATTTGTTTTGATCATGTTACAAGCATTTGAAAACAGGCTATTTTTTAAGTGTCCCCTTAATAATGTGTTGAGTATATATAAACAGTGCCGGCTTTAAGGGGGGGCGAAGCAGGGTGACCGCCCGGGGCGCTAACTCGAAGGGGCGGCGCGCGGAAGGCCAAGAATGGGATTTAAAAATAAATAAATAAAAATATTAAAATAATGAATGAAATTGGGTAAAAAAAAGGTCCTCAGATTTTTGTGATATTGATTGTATTGTATTGATTACATATTTGAGTCAACAATGAAAAAAAGGTCTTCAGTCAAAACGTTAGGGGACGGCAAAAAAAAATTCGCTCGAGGCGCCGGAATTGCAAAGGCCGGCTCTGCTAATTGGTCAAAAGCTCATGAGGCAACCTGTGTCTGTGTATTTACTAACCTTGCTATGCACTGAAAAAATAATACTTTGCACTTTACCAAGGTATGTAAAGTACAAGGTAGCCTCATTACTCGGCGTGAGAGAGGGAAATACGTCATCTGGGGTGTCCAAATGAGTAGAGGGGGAATGATGTGTCCAATCAAAACAACTGTAGCAGCGTAAAGTATTAATATTTATGCTCGCGTTTATAAAGTGCATAATATAAAAATGTAAGTGTAAAGTATTAAAATTTATGTTCGATGTATAAAGTGCATGCCATCTGGCAATGGTTAACCAATTAATTTTTATAAAATTTTATTAGAAAATATTCATTCGAAATTTTCTTAATACGTACAACATATCTACCTGATTATTATTTGTTAGTTACCTATATATTTTTATAAATTTGTTTTTTTTAATTTTCCGCTATACGAAGGTACCTACGTCAAAAAAGCACGTGAACGAAACAATTCATGATGATTTGAATTTTATGTTCTATTACAAATAGTATATTGTGTAGCAAGGGTTGAAACAAGACGATTTCTGACGAGGGCGAGAGTTGACTGCCCGAACGAAGCGAGGGCTGTCATCGCCCTGGTCTGAAATCGTCTTTGTTTCATCCCGTGCCACACACGCTATTTTTCATATCACATGTAATGAAACAACGAGTTTTGATTTCTGTAGCCAGTCGAAGTAAGACTATTTCAGATAGCGCAGTAATATCTTATACTATTTTAATAATAGAATAATTCAGAAATAAGATTGGCTTTTGTTTATTACAAATGCGATTCTGACAGACTTGAAATAAATAATAAATAAATGAATGTGCCGGGCAGAAACATCGTTGTTTCTTTGTCTTTGCCCGGGACAATCGCATTGGTCTGAAATTGTCTTGTTTTGACTGGCAAAACAGGGTTCAAAACTAGTTGTTTCAATGCATGTGATATGAAAAATATATCCTCTGATATATTTTCGTAACAGAATATTTTACTGATAGATTTGTATTGATCTTTTTTGAATGCTCTTCCCTTACATACGATTTTTATAATTTTTAGGGTTCCGTAGAAAACTAGGAACCCTTATAGTTTCTCCATGTCCGTCCGTTCGTCCTGAAAAATTTTGTCATAATAAGATGAAACTTTGTATACGATCGTAGATTGATGACCCAAAAACAGAAATGATAAGATTTTTGAAAATAAATTTTTTTTAGACCTACCCCATTGAGTGGGGTGTCATTAGAAAGGTCTCCTAAAATGCAACAAAAAATCTATCAGAACTTTTTGATTTTAACCCTTAATCACGATGTATTTGCTCTCCAAAGTCGTTAAAAAAGCGTCCCCCCCCCTCTATTTTCTAAACTATCAATTAAAAAGTCTGAAAAAATTCCAGAACGAAGATTTTAATTAGTACTTTCACTGAAAATTATAACGAATATTGTCAAAAATATTTTGGACCCCCCTTTCATAGACTGAAAATTGAACTTACCTTTTTTCCCCACTTACCCTATTGAGTGGGGTGTCATTTAATAGGTCTCGTAAAATGCAATAAAAAACGTCAAATAACTTTTTGATTTTAACCCTTCAGTCGCGATATATTTGCTTTTTAATGTCGCTGTCAGAGCGTCCCCCCCTATATTTTCTAAACTATCGATTCAAAAAATCTGAAAAAAATTCAGAATGTAGCTTTTAATTAGTACTTTCACTGAAAATTATAACGAACATTGTCAAACATATTTTGGACCCCCTTTTCATAGATTGAAATGTGAACTCACATTTTTTTCATTTACCCCATTGAGTGGGGTGTCATTTGATAGGTCTCCTAAAATGTAATAATAAAAGTCGAATGACTTTTTGATTTTAACCCTTCAGTCACGAAAATTTTGAAAAATACTTTTTATAAATCGTAGTGAGAATGACTTCGGATCGGAACCCTATCATGTGCGTGCCCAACACGCATTTGCCCGTTTTATTTTATATGGGACTATCTAACCTAACTAAGAAACTAAGTTTCATCAAAATCGGTTCAGTGGTTCATGAGTTATTGAGTTATGCATGTGATGAAAATTCAGACATATAATACAGACAGACCGACGTGGAATGAAAAGTGTTTGTCTTGAGAAGTCAGTTTAATTCAAGATATACTTTATTTCTAAAAGCTTTTATTTAACTTCACTTGTTAGTTAGTTAGTTAGTTAAGATAAAATTTTGCAATCAAAATTTCGACTAGTTCTAATTAAGATATAAATATAATTAAAATATAGTAAATCTATTATAATATCGTTCTAAATCCAATATGGTGGATGTTCCAAGATGGCGGATTACCTTCTTCTTTATGATCATCTTCATATGGGTATCAAATGAAAAGGTTTGATGAGTAGAATACAATTAGCTATGTGACGTCATTCTAAATCTAATATGGCGGGCGCCCCAAGATGGCGGATTACATTTCTCTCCTAACCATCTTGATATGGGTATCAAATAAAAGGATTTGATAAGTAGAATACGATTAGCTATGTGACGTCATTCTAAATACAATATGGCTGATGTCCCAAGATGGCGGATTACCTTTTTCTTTATAACTATCTTGATATGGGTATCAAATGAAAGAGTTTGTCGATCTTTACCTGTTAGTATGTTAGTTAGTTAGTCAATCAGTAGGTAACTAAAAATTTGAAAATAAAATTATATAAAAAAATACTTTTTAAAAACAAGCTTTTATTAAAAATGCACTAAAAAAGGAAACATAAATTTTCAGCTATCACAAAAAATTCAGTTTTTATGACTAAAACCAATAAAAGCGCGGGGCGCTATAAAGACAAATGTATGAATAATAATCTGCCGTGTGCCACAGGACTTTCTTATACGTAATAATGACAGTGAACAGTGTACGTGATTTTTATTTTAGTGAAGGATATTTCTGACAAACTAATAAAAGATAGAGTAAAATGAATGAGACATAAACTATCGAAATATTATTTTATACATTATGTATCGAACGAATTTTGTTTAACATAATTACTAACAAAAAATTATAAAAAAAAACTTTTTTAAAAAACAATTTGCCTTTGAAAAAAGTTTTTTTTATAATTTTTTATTTTTGAGTTTTTAGTTAAACACATACAAAGAACAAAATTCAAAAAAAAAATCATGTTAACATACCTCCTGAGTCCTAAATCTTTACCAACAAATAATCATTTTTAATTTCATTTTTATATCACGTTAGTACCTACTGATCATTATACAGTTATATTTTTTCTATATATTAATTATCAGTAAAATACATCACGTATATTATGGTACATATATTAATATTTATTGATTTGAATAGATTTACTTCTATTTCTATCGTTGTCTAATGTCAATAATAAAAAATATTTTCAACTGACAGTAGTGACAGATTGTATTTTTAAAACATGTAGCTATGGAAATGGATATTTCGGTTGTAACTTAACTCTCGTTATCACTGTGTTTTCTAATTGTATTGGTATATATAGATGATTCGTTGCCACAAACATATAAAGAAATAAATAAATATCGCGGTGAGTTTAATAAGGCAAATTTAATAAGATGGAAACAGATGTTTACTCATGTAATTTTTTTAATTTTTTGAAATAAGACAAAAATGTTATAAATAAAAAATATCGAGTATGTTACTATCTATAATTTATTCCCCATACATTTTTTTCCAACATTTATGATTTAGCCAGAAATATTTTTTTAAAATCATTATTTAGAATAATCTATACTGGTTGCTGGGTGCTTTGACCATACGGATCACGACTAATACCGTCAAGTCGCACGGCGACCACTGCAAACTAAATGAAATATAGTATACAGTGTTTATTCTCAGTATTACGTATAAGAAAGGCCCATGGTACCTATGGCAAACACGTACAGTCTCTGTAATACGTATAAGAAAGTCCCATGACACTCATGGCAGATATTTCTTCTCTGTTATGAACCATTTGAAATGTACTTAAAATCGAATACTTAGTAAAAAAAAAAAAAAATTAAATTTGTTTTTTTCGAAAAAATGAATAGAACATAAATTATAGATAATAATATTACCTACAATTTTCAACTTGGCCATTTTTCTCTAATTCGCACTGTTTCAGTGTAATTCGAAAAATTCAAAAATCGATGTAGGTAAACATCCGTTTCCGGTTGAATGATCGTTTTCAAAAATAGGAGGTTTTCTTCCCAGGCAAAAATCAATCTTAAGTATAAAATTCCACCTTTCTACGATTTGTCGTATTTGAGTTACAGCGTCTACAGACAGACCGACAGACAGACCAACAGACACACAGACATCATGGCGAAAATAGTCAGAATGGATTCAGGGAAGGTCAAAATTAATAATTCCATCAAAATCCGGATTTCGAAAAAAATCGCGTTTACTATACTTACTTATGTATACCAATGTATATTTCATATACGTATATGAAATATACATTGGTATAAGAAAGTAAAAATTCTTATGCAGAATAAGATACGAAATATAAATTGATATAAGATAACAGTAGAAAATTTGCACATTAAATCAAATAAATACAGTAGAATATTTGATAAACTATAAAATACTTCACTATAATGAAATAATTAATTAATTAAAAACTATACATTTACCTTCATGAGCGCCCCGCGCTTTCATTGGTTTTAGTCATAAAAACCCGAATTTTTTGTGATAGCTGAAAATTTATTTTTCCCTTTTTAGTGCATTTTTAATAAAAGCTTGTTTTTAAAAAGTATTTTTTTATATTATTTTATTAATTTTTCTAAAGATATTGATGTAACATGTAACATACATTAAATAAGCAATTAAAAATAGAAAATCAATATTTTTGAATATAAACTTACGAATATTTTTGCGAATATAATATAATGTATTAACAAATAAAAATATCGTTTTTTAATCTATTTATATCAGAAGACCTTTTTTATGTTTTTTTTAGCTTTTTTTAGCTTTTTTCAAAAAGTCAATATTCGCATTCGCGAATATCGCCCAGCCAATATTCGCATTCGCATTCGCATACGCAAATATCGACAGCTAATATTCGCATTCGCGAATATTTAAGATCATACATTCGTTACATCACTAATACTGTATAATACGTCGTGTTTTCATGGCCAAAAATATGATAGTATATCATTGATGTCAACTTTTGTACGCCATTTACAAAAGCATTAATTATTGTCATGACCTCCATCAGTGGCGTAGATAGGGGGGAGGGGATTAAGGGGATCAATCCCCCCACCATGAGTTCAATTTTTGTACTTTGCATAATGAAAAATATAATAAAATATCGTCATATCCCCCCCATGAGACTGAAACAAGGGCAAATCCCCCCCCCATCGCAAAAAGCTATCTACGCCACTGACCTCCACAATTTATCGCGGATCCCCTTCTACTAGCAAACCTAACATTTTTTTTGACGTCGACAAAAAAAAGTTTATTTACTCGCCGTGTTGCCCCCCCCCCCCCCTGGTTCCGGGTCCCCAGGCTAGAGAACTATCCCCCGTACCTTTTTGGGCCATGGTTATTGTATAATTTGAATCATAAAAGATATCCTGCTAAGTATTGTAATCTTTGCCGATTTGGCTTTCTTTAGTGATATGGACTATAAGGAATACCTATTAATTTCAACTCTAAAATAAAACCAGAATGCAAAAGTAGGTGAATAAAATCGAATCACATTACAGAACTGCAAACTATTGATGTATATAAAAGTATTTCAAGTGTATGTATAAATCAAACAATCAAAAAGCCATAAATTCGCGCACTTTTAAACTTCAAACGTATAGGAAATGTATTGTTGGTGGCGGCATCTGTTGAAAATATAAGAAACGATACGTCTGCCATCTTGCGACGTCGAATGCAAACGACCACAAGCTGTGCGAGGGGAGAATATATGGATATTTATCTTATTGCATTGAAATTTTGCCCATCTAAATCAATAGCAAGCGGCTAAGAAATAACATAGGTATATGTAGATGTCATGATTTATTGTGTAAAATAGTTTTTTAAGCTCACGTAGCTTTCGTATACCTACGTTCCCTAGGTAGATACACAGGTAATAGGTGTCCATAATTTACGGTGCGTAATTATTTATTTTCAACCCACACCCCCCTGCTTGTTACACTTTGTGTCAATATTATGCCTCCCCCTAATTAACATGTCTTAGTTGATATTTTTGATTTCAAAAATGCAATTAAGTGAAATGTAATGTGACGTCATATATTATCTATCCCTCCCCCAACGTCATATTTTGTCGCGCTATAAGCTCTACCTTCTAGAAATGCGTACGTACGTAGTTAATAATAGCCTATCAGTTGTTTGTTTTTATTATGAAATAATTTATTGAAAGTGGAAATAGAAACGTTTGATAAATAAGTGAGTCAAAAGCCACGAAGGGATCTGACGTTTAAATAACCTTTTTTACTAATTTTTACTTACACATTTTATAGAGAAAATCTTATTATAAATTCACATGGAAAAATTCACGATCGATCAGCGAACACAAATTGTAAAATTTTACTATCGAAACCCAGAGCTCATAATTCTGATCCAACGGGTATATCGTCGACATAACGGTATGCGAGATTCTCTGACGACACCCTCCCTACACCAGACTATACAATTAATAAGTTGCAATGCCTTTTGCTGAATAGTTATAGATTATAGAGTTTTCCAAACTAAAAATTTTTGAGTTTTTCTTTATTAAAGGAAATTGTGGTCCATCTGACATTGTGACTAAATTCGAGATATTTCCTTGCTAATTCTTGAAACTTGACGGAATTTTGCAATCTGTGGGCATCATAATCTGATGGCTTCAGCTATTGTACCAGTTGGATTTTATACGGAAACACGTTAAAAAAATTGATGTATTTGGGTCTTCTGCAAAACTTTTTCTTACATACTCAACTGTGGCTTCGTTCCTAATCGAGCGCAGCATGAGCGCATCAGTCTGCCTGTTTGCGAAAAGTCGTTTACTGAAGCCTATTTATCAAAACGATCAATCGAACGTCTAATCATTGATTCATTTGGAAAATCTCTCACATTGGGTCAGAATTATTGACTGTGGGTTTTGAGTTTCGATAGTTATTTCACAATTTGTGATCGCTGTTCGATCATGATTTTTTTCATGGTGAATTTCTAAGGTCTTCTTTATAAAATGTGCAAATAAATACTAATAAAAAATAGTAAAAACAGTTATTAAAAGTTCAGACCCTTCGGTGACTTTTATCCCCCACTGTATAAGTAATATTGAAAATATAGTCACTTCTTCGACTACCATAGATCTACGTAGCATATATTAGAAACAAAAATGGCGGAGTTAAATTTTAGTATATATACCTAGATCAAATTATATCTGTGTAATATTGTTCCTTCATAAATTAGATCTACGTCGATTAACATACATCTAATTAGATTTATGATAAACTACGTATACTATCTAATGTAAGTTTTTTGAAAGACTATTTAAATTTGATCTACCAAGTTCGGAAAAAGTCCCAGATTTTGAAATGTTATATTTGTCTTTAGTAGCAATAAATCACATTGCCGCTGCGAACTAACGACTCTTCTTTTATTATATAAGTTATAGATAGAATTTTTTTTCAAAATAAAAATGTTCTTAGCAAACATAAAAATTTTGAAGCACAAATACAATTAAGGCGATTTTATGTTTCTTAAAAAGCAACCTATGAGAAAAAATTAGCATAATTGATTCAATGGCAGTTCCCATACATTCCCGGCTACGGCCTCTATATTTTATCTTTGTCAGGCCATGGGCCCCGTCAAATTCCCCGGATCTCTCCGGGTTAGTTCAGCCTTGTTGTTTAGCAACAAATTAGAGATGTTTTAAAAGTATTTCGACATTTGCACTCCATAAAGTCCACCCGCGTCACGCACGCGCCGCGCCAATACGACCGTATACGAATTTATACGTTATATGTTATATCCTTCATATCAGTTTGGGATTTCGATATGTTATTTGGGTATGTACAAGGTATATTTTATTAAAAAATGGTGATTGCCCTCCGAGTACAACATAGTGTTTTTTAATTTTGATAATTTTTTTTCTGGTTTACTATGTACAGAGGACCATAATAAAATTACCTCTGATTAGTCATAAGTACCTCTATAATATACCACAAGCGCCAACAAATTCGATTGATGGACTATCAAAAAAATTTGTAGTTTTCGAAAAAAAAATTTTTTTTTAAATCAAAAAAAAATTTTTTTTCGAAAACTACAAAATTTTTGGAAGCTAATATTTGGTCAGGTTGAATGTTACATAGAATGTGACTTTCAAAAAAATAATCAGCCAAATCTATGCAAAGGCCGATTACAGCCTTTTCAAACTATCACATTATTTTTCAGCTATCACAAAGTCTTTCAGAATTCATATGACTAAAAAAGCTTGTGGCGTCATTTAATATTTAATGTAATATTTATAGGTTTGTAGGTTTATTATATGTAACAGCTTGTTTTTTTAAAAAGTTTTTTTTCGTTTTTTTTATCTTATTAAACTTATAATGAAATTACCAAATTTCAAAAATTGTGGTTTTTTAAACAAATATTACTCTTGTTTCACCCTTTTGTTTGTATGCATAGGGCCAGAAATATTCTAGATGAGGCCCTGATTTTAACATTGTTAAATTGCCAACAATTAATATTTTAATAGGTATATACTTAACTTATGGTACTGAATTCGTTGATGACTAAAATATAATGATAACAAAATTGATTATCTAGTCTGGGCCACGACAATTTTGAAAACTATGACGAGACGAGAATATTGGTTGATTTGTTGTACGATAAAATATAAGGCCTTTAATAGGCGGCTATTACACTATCAAATAAATATCATATTTCTTTGATCAAAGAAATTTGATCACATTTCTTTGATAGTATAATATCTGCTTATGTTAAATGTGATAAAATTTTTTTGATCAAAGAAATATGTAATATCATCTTTTACAATATTCATAATATTCCTCTAATCATAGATAATTACAGTCTCTTATATTTAATCAAATCTTTGTCAAAGATCTTTGACATATTAGTTTGATAAGTGTAATAGCCGCATTACACTTGTCCGTTTTTATATCAATTTTAAAATTTTTGAGTAGGTACTTTTGAAGAATGAAAATTGCATTTATATTTGTCAAATGTTCGATTTAAGCTCAATTTATTGTCGAAAATAGAAAATGTTCCGTTATATTCAATACATTTTTTGATAAATTAAAAATTGCAAACTGTTATTTATACAGTACCTACAAGAATTGTCAAATAAATTGTTAAGTGTTAAACGGGTCAATGCAATCAAAAACTGATTAATTTTAAGTATTTAAAATTGTTGAAAAAATTGAAAAGTGTAGTTATTGCAGGTTTAAGACTGAGATCAGATGAGACCGTCATTTCGAAATCTTACCTAAACATAGTCCCGTCTCGTTTCATGTGAAGCTCTAATCCATCTATAATTAATTATTGTCATTACAAAAGGTACGCCAAGGCAGTAATAACGATAATTATTAGGATACCGTTTTAACCCGAGCCTTCTTCCTCCTCTCTATTATTTATTTAAACTTCTGTTTTTCGAAAAAAAATGTAGTTAGTTCATTCCCTAATCAACAAATTGTAATATTTTAAGTACCTATAAAATAAAAACAAAACAACTTATTGTTAGTCGCTTTTGTTTCCGAACATCACATAAAAGCAGTCTAGCATTTTCAAGAAGGGTTTCAATAACCGTATACCGTTTTTTCTATCCACCGTCCAAATTATAGTCGTCATCGTTCCACCCCCTTAGCTCAGCGTTTTGCCAGACCTGAATTAGTATGCTGATATGGTTTTGTCACGGGTTCGAATTATGGTTGCGGCGATTGTTATAGCGCTCTGTTATTTTTATTACAGACCGCCGCGTATCGACGGCAAGTACTTGAGAATCCGTAACGATCATATTTAATTGTGGTACTATGGATTGTTTTATTATTCTACTGCTTTTCATTCTGTATTTATTTGAGTAATAGATAATTCCCACGGTTTCGCTCGTGTTTCTTTTAATCAAATTCAGTTAATTTTTATATACATTTTATTAAATTAACTACATTTGGGTCAGTCTGCGGTGACGGTCGTGATATTTCAACTCGGATTGGAGTTCATAATTTCTAAATAATACAAGTAAATAACATGGTTTTACCTTTTTTCTGTATATCTTAATGCAATACATGTATATTGAAAGAATAAAAGGTCTACGGTTATTTTACAAAAAAATGTCAGCGTTTAAAGCTCTGTGACGGTCGTGACGCCAACTATTGCTTGTCTTGCAACCTCTATTCAAATTCTCAAAATATTAGCGAAAATATTGAAGTTACTTTATAATAATCATACTTTAATATGTTACGAATAAATTATTTTTTAGTACCACACGAGCATCAGGTAAATACGTAATGTATTTAACTGGTTATTACTCAACAAACATTGTGACGGTCGTGACAGAAAATTGTGACGGTCGTGACACGTTGAATAAAAGGATACAATAAGAGTACTTTTTGTGTGTTTATTTGCTTTTTGATATTATTAACTAATACTTATAACAATTACTTATCAAATACACCAATAAACTCATTAAAAAGAAATGCGGTCTCCCTTAGTCATTATTGTTGGTGAAGGTAATTTTTTGTTAATTTGGTCAAACGTCACGTTTGATATGTAATTGTCAAAGACTTTTAATAGTTTGTACGATCATCACTTATTCTTAGGTAAGTTATTGTGATTTCATCTTATTTGTTGTCTTTTGTAATTTTTTTGTAAATTTTTGGAAATATTTTGAAAAATAACCAAAATTTTTCTAATTTTCTTTTGGTTTATGAAAATTGATGTTAAATAGCTTGTTAATTTTATATTTTAGTATTCATTTTCGTAAATTTTTTTTTTGACAATCTGGTATCGATTACCGCAGACTGACGCATTTGTGTTAATAGTAAAATTAATTAATTCTTCAATTTATTTATTTATTTATGTTAATTTGACTTGCATTTGTGAACACTATAAATAAGCAATGACATTAAACAGGGTTGTATTTATGCAGTTTGAGGAACGCGGCGGAAAAAATGTGATATATCCCATTAAACATATTTTTGTATAAAAAAAAGAAAATTTATTAGATCATACGTAAGGTTTGTTATGCTATAACTAATGAATTTTTATATTTATTGTATTTTATATATTCTTTTATTATTTTGAAAAAATAAAGATAAAGTGCGGTTATTATAATTTTTCATATCACATGCATAGAAACAACTAGTTTTGAACCCTGTTTTGACAGTCGAAACAAGACAATTTCAGACCAATGCGATTGTACTGAGCAGAAACAAAGAAACAACGTTGTTTCTGCCCGGCACATTCATTTATTAACTTCCCAATAGGGAGTTATTGTAATTGGTCCGAAAATCGAAATCAAAAATTTTAACATATTTTCATGTTTCAAGGGCATTAGAGTATATTGACACTATTTTCAGAAAAATGTCTGTGTGTGTGTGTGTGTGTGTGTGTGTGTGTGTGTGTGTGTGTGTGTGTGTGTGTGTGTGTGTGTGTGTGTGTGTGTGTGTGTGTGTACGTACGTACGTACGTGTCATTATTTTCCGGGACGAAATCTCGCGAACAAAAAATGCTATTGACTTCGTTGGGGTGCTAATCGAAGCGTCTTGACGTGAATATGATCTGAAAGAAAGGATTTTTCGAAATTCAACCCCTACGGGGGTAAAAAGGTTTTTTTTTTCATTTTTATTTTTTTTCTTGGTCGAATTTAGTCGGAACTTAGAATAAATACTATACAATACAAATAATGAAACGTGTATTTCAGTATTTATTTTTTATATGGGTCCAAACAGACATTAAAGGGATGAAAACCACCATCAAAATTTGAATTTCATACTAATAAATACATCTAATAATTCATGTTGCCTTGGAAACAACACAATTCAAAATTCAAACTGTCAGATTAGTTTTTCTAAAAATGTACATTATATTATTGACATTATTAGGATATTAGAAAACTAATATTCATAATACAAAGGGTGAGTTTTATTTCTGATAAATTCAATTAAAATTTATCATATATGTACATATTAAAAAAAATATTTACAAACTATAACATAGTAATATTAATTATGGAAACAATAAGTAATCAGTATTCAAGTATTGTAAGTCATACCATGTTGAGAAGTTGACTGTGTGGACCTAAAGGATCGCACCCCACAGCATTATACGTTATATAGTTTAATTTTATATCCCCGGGTAAAATTGGATCCGACAGCTAGTTTATTATTTATTTCAAGTCTGTCAGAATCGCATTTGTAATAAACAAAAGCGGATCTTATTTCTGAATTATTCTATTATTAAATTAGTATAAGATATTACTGCGCTATTTGTCTGAAATAGTCTTACTTCGACTGGCTACAGAAATCAAAACTCGTTGTTTCAATGCATATGATATGAAAAATAGCGTGTGTGGCATGGGATGAAACAAAGATGATTTCAGACCAGGGCGATGACAGCCCTCGCTTCGCTCGGGCAGTCAACTCTCGCCCTCGTCAGAAATCGTCTTGTTTCAACCCTTGCTACACAATATACTATTTCATATGAACATTGTGATTAATTGTACATATTTTTAATTTTTTTCTCTAGATTTTTCTCATTGTTAATTTTGGACATATGGACACGGACGGGGAACAAACAAATGAGCCAATACAATATACCGAATAATACTTATACAATATATTCCTGAATTAAATAGTAAAATTCATTTGGTAACTCATTTGTTCTAAAATAGCGTCAAAAACTATTTTTTTAACTCAGGTCTGTTATATTGGCTCACCATTTACATATTAGTTTTTTAGTTTGAACTTAGAAGGCTATGGCAGACACGAATTCGGAATTACTCCATATAATTAATTTGTTCGTCATTGCCCCTGCACTAGCTTGAAAAAAGAAACATAATTTTTTTAAACTGAAGATCATATATAATAAACAATACGGATGACTTGTAATACTACTTGATTGAGGTTTACTTGAGCATTACCATAGACTTTTAGAATGGACTGAGCAATAGCCTCACAAAATTGACCACTCTCTTTAAAGATATAAAGCGAATAAGTAGCCAATACTCAGGCCCGGATTTACCATGCAGGCAGTGTAGGCACGTGCCTAGAGCGGCGAAAATTTAGGGGCGGCAAATTTTAGCGAAATGATTAATAATTGATACAATTTTAACATGAAAACCTAAAAAAAGGTCTTCCCATTTTATTTTTAATAATTGATAAACTTTTTACATGAAAACCTAAATTGATATGAAAAACCTTTACTTTTTTATTTTTATTCAATCCAAAAGGGCGGCAAATTTTCGTAACTGCCTAGGGGCGGCAAATTTTAAAATTCGGCCCTGCCAATACCTGTCTCTTTTCTGTAGGTCTGTAATGACTGCAAGCCTGTGACGTGACTACGTGACCAATACAACTGAATTCTAGAAAGAGACAGGTCTTTGCTACATATTCACTTTGGCACTTTTTCGCCAGTACTTACTTCACAGTTGGATAGGGAATGCTCACAATCAGTCCATTCTATAAGTCTATGAGCATTACTTAATCACATTTATATTAATAACATATCAGTTATTTAATATTTTATTTTAATAAAAAATTAGATGAAATATATGCTAAAAAATTGAATTAAGCTTACTTTGTACTGTGAGCGTGATCTTCATTGATCGTAAGTTATAATACACTGAAACTACTGAATTCGCGACTACCTCGCGTCCGTAATTACCCCAGTCTTCCTTAGTAAAAATATGTTAGAAACTGATGTGTAAGTATAAGTTGCTTTGCCAAAAAAAAAACTACAGAAACAAAAAAATCAATTTTCAAAATATAAATAAACAATAAAGTAAATGTGTGGATATGTTTTTTTTATGAAACAAATGTAATAATTTACATAAACATTTTGATCATCCCACGAGTTGAATTTTCCCAATATAAATAGTAGGTATAATTAAAAGGGAACAAATGAGGCGGTCTGACGAGTCGAGGTGAGGTGTCTTTTGGTTGATAAGAAGTAAATCCCGTAATTAGAGCGCGCGCGGCGTTCGGCATGGTCCTGACTCGCCATCGCGGAAATGGATTAGTAGTTGTCCGCCGACTTGCAATAAAAATTGTGACGGGTGTGTATTTAGGAAAAGATTCTTAATGCACGGGCAGAAATAAAGCATTGGTCTCACGATTATTTAATCAGCTCTTTTCAAACGATTATTAAAATTAATTATAAACAAGCTTTTAGGCTTCCGCGGTGATCTTGATATGGATCTTGGCTTTTGAGTATAAGCCGCGTCACGTCGGTTTGGTCGTTTATATTCAGGGCTCTATTTAATGTGAAATAGAGCCCTAAAGAAGTCCATAACAATATGCGTTGGCCGATAGAACGATTAAATCGACGTCGCTTATACTCAGAAGCCAAGATGCACTTATTTTAAATTTAATTACGACTATAGTAAACAGCGTATATGTGCAAAAAATTAGTTGTTGACTCTAGTTGCAATTCCCATGTGGTTGTTAAAAAATGATGAGGTGAATTACACTATCAATCACAGACAAGATTTAATTAATAAAATTAAAAAAAATATATATTGATATTAAGTTACATTATGAACCAACAAAAAAAGATAAACAAGAAATTAGAATTAGGTCAAAAAATAACAAACTGATATTATTTAAAAATCAGTACCTAATCATTTTTAATAAATAAAATATTTTATAACGCTAGTTATTTTTTGTCATTTAAGCCAAAAATGAAACAGTTACACTCCTGTATACAGTGCCGGATTTACCAATAAGCAAAAGAAGCAACTGCTTAGGGAACCCGATCTTTGGATGCACCGTAAAATTGATTTCGGTGGACATCAGCGTAAAATTGCAGTTAATTGGGAGAATTGGCGATGACTAAAAAAAGGTTAAATTTACAAAAAGGAGGTCTTTACATGATTACTGCTTAGGGCATCACATTGGGTAAATCCGGCACTGCCTGTATAGTAAGGACAAGTATATTTCCAAACGATTTCTGTCTCTCTCATTTGACACGGTTCTTTTTTCAAGTCAGATGCGCTGTCCATTTCTCTATGTCTATGATGTCTAATGTCTACTACTTCTTCTGCGTTATTGAAAATTAACCTAAAATATTTTAAAACACTTACAAAAGTTATATTATACACTTTTTAGGGTTCCGTAGAAAACTAGGAACCCTTATAGTTTCTCCATATCCGTCCGTCCGTCCTGAAAAATTTTGTGATAATAAGATGAAATTTGGTATACGGTCGTAGATTGATGACCCAAAAACAGAAATGATAAGGTTTTTGAAAATAAAATTTTTTTAGACCCCCCTTTCATAAAATGAAAAGTGTTTTAAAAAAAAAAATCACCTACACCTACATCAATGTAACAGAAATTTTTAATTTTAACCCTTCGATCACGATGTATTTTTTCTCCAAAGTCATTAAAAAAGCGTCCCCCTCCTCTATTTTCTAAACTATCAATTAAAAAAATCTGAAAAAAATCCAGAACGTAGATTTTAATTAGTACTTTCACTGAAAATTATAACGAATATTGTCAAAAATATTTTGGACCCCCCTTTCATAGACTGAAAATTGAACTTACATTTTTTTCCCCACTTACCCTATTGAGTGGGGTGTCATTTAATAGGTCTCGTAAAATGCAATAAAAAACGTCAAATAACTTTTTGATTTTAATCCTTCAGTCGCGATATATTTGCTTTTTAATGTCGCTGTCAGAGCGTCCCCCCCCCCTCTATTTTCTAAACTATCGATTCAAAAAATCTGAAAAAAATTCAGAATGTAGCTTTTAATTAGTACTTTCACTGAAAATTATAACGAACATTGTCAAAAATATTTTGGACCCCCTTTTCATAGATTGAAAAGTAAACTCACATTTTTTTCATTTACCCCATTGAGTGGGGTGTCATTTGATAGGTCTCCTAAAATGCAATAATAAAAGTCAAATGACTTTTTGATTTTAACCCTTCAGTCACGAAAATTTTGAAAAATACTTTTTATGAATCATAGTGAGAATGACTACGGAACCCTATCATGTGCGTGCCCAACACGCACTTGCCCGTTTTATTTCTTCGAATTTTTTGATCAAGTTTTCAATTCTTGTTGATGTTATGTATTTACACACATCCTACATATTACATACATTTACATTACATACACCTTGAATTACATACACCCTATATTACATATTACACCCACACATTACATTCGCAGACATAATGCATTCATACATATTATATATCAAGTGATAAACACAATAATGCACCAGTCCAAATCTTATCATATATTATTTGCAAGTCATATAGTTATGGTATCCGGAAAGTTTTACGAAACACAATTTTTCGAAACACAATTTTTCGAACACAATTTTTCGAAACACAATTTTTCGAAAACAATTCTTCGAAACACAATTTTTCGAAACACAATTTTTCGAAATACAATTCTTCGGATGAACAATATTTCGAGTGAACAATTTTTCGAAAAAATAAGTTTTGGTTTTTTAAAGTTTTACACAAAATTTGATAATGGTAGAAATGAAAAAGAATAAAGAGTTTAGGTTAGGTCAGCTTTGGTCAGAATAGATTAGTTTAGTCCCGGTTAGGGTAAGTTACTTTTAGTTAGGTTTGCTTAGAGTAGATTAGGTTAGTGCCCGTTTAGGTTAGGTTATATAAAGGTAATATTTAATTTACAGGGATCCAGCATAGTTTTCAATAATAACAAAAAACTTAGGTATATTATTTTAAATAAAAATAAATTTTAAAAATGTTTTTTTAAAGTGGTTTTTATTAAAAATGCACTGTCAAAAATAAATATTCAGATGTCACTTAATTCTTAGGTTTTTATGACTAACGCCCGGTATTATCAAGTTTAACTAAATGCTCCTTTAACTAACTGTCATATTATCTACAGATCCAAGCATAGTATATTTAATTAAATAGATTTTAAATTATCTGCAGTATTTATTTACAACGTATATTATGTAAATTTTTCATTGAGAGCTTAAATATTGATTTAAATCACGTTTGTAATTCACCAAATTTACTTTAAAGGAGCATTTAGCACTAAAGGAGCTTTAAATTGGTTGATAATACCGGGCATAAGACCATTAAAAGAGTGGGGCGCTCATAAAGGCATATGTATAGCTTTAAATGAATTAAAAAAAATCTACCCTTGTATATTTTATCAATTCATACACAAGATATTTTTCCATGCATTTGCCTCTATAGCGTCCCGCGCTTTTATAAATTTTTCGAAAAATTGTTCATTCGAAAAATTGTTCATTCGAAGAATTGTGCTTCGAAAAACTGTGTTTCGAAAAACTGTGTTTCGAAAAATTGTGTTTCGAAAAATGTTGTTCGAAAAATTGTGTTTCGAAGAATTGTGTTTCGAAAAATTGTGATTCGAAAAATTGTGTTTCCAAAAATTTACACCAAACCATAGTTATACATCTACCCACGATATTTTTACGTGGTCTCTTTCAAGCAATGTTTAAATCAATTAGTCAAAAGTAAGCGAAGACATAATATCGTCTTCAAAATCATTGGAAAGTACTTTTGTTGTTATCACCTGAACAATTAACAATACATTATAATAACATATATATACACACACATAATTCCATTAATAATTATCTTCAATAAATATATATAAAAAGTAATGTGTTATCTTTAATTGTTCCACGACCTGCATAACATCAGATTGGTAATTTACGTAACAACAACTTGGTACAGTCACAAGAACTTACCATAACATTGAAAATATGACCAAAAAGATAAATTCAATACAAAACATAATAATTATCAGTCGCAGACTCAATATCATGAGAACCCAATGTCATATTTATAGGACAGCACTTTTTTTAACGACGATAGTCTGTACCTGGATTATTTTTTGAAAACATAGGACACTGGGAAGTAATGAGTTAAATCAATACATGCTATACAGGGTGATTCAGCACTGTCGTGCCAAACTTGAACAGTAGATTGAGAAAAATATTTTAAGCAAAAAACTTCCAATAAACCTGTGTCCGGAAATTTTTCCTTAGGGAACTACAGGCTTCCAAAGATTTTACTAAAAATTAGTTTTAATTTAATATCTAGAGAACCCTTTGTGATAGAATTATGAAATTTAGTATTTGGTTTAGTAATAATATGTGTTATCGATTTCTAATATTAACTAATTATATTTTAGGCCAGGGCTGTATGGGGCCAGTGGGCCCATCGATTTTGATCTTGTAATTGTTTGTTCCTTATTTTTTTTCCTGAGTTGGTACTTTTATAAGATTGTATGACACAAAATACACAAAAACATACTTTGCTAGTTTATCATAGGATAAACCGTTTTCGAGAAATATCGATGGAAAAGAAAAAATGCAGAATTTAACTTAATACGGATGTTTGAAAATAAAAAAATTAATTTATATTCTTATTTCATGTTAACAAATAAGACAAAAAGTTAATATAAATATACCTCCAAAAATGCATCCACATCAACAAATAGCCATTTTTAGTTTGTTTTTTTAGTCATGTTAATAAAGTTCATGTAACAGTAAAAGAACTGGCTATAGATCTTACAGGATTCATATTAGAAGGTTTATTTAAATGAACTTTATTCTTACTTTTAATCATAGAAAAAGAATATAAATTTATTTTTTGTAATTTCAAACATCCGTATTAAGATAAATTCTGCATGCTTTCTTTTCCATCGATATTTCTCGAAAACGGTTTATTCTATGATAAACAAGCAAAGTATGTTTTTGTGTATGTTGTGTCATACAATCTTATAAAAGTACCAACTCAGGAAAAAAATTAAGGAACAAACAATTACTAGATCAAAATCGATGGGCCCATTGGCCCCATACAGCCCTGGCCTAAAATATAATTAGTTAATATTAGAAATCGATAACACATATTATTACTAAACCAAATACTAAATTTCATAATTCTATCACAAAGGGTTCTCTAGATATTAAATTAAAACTAATTTTTAGTAAAATCTTTGGAAGCCTGTAGTTCCCTAAGGAAAAATTTCCGGACACAGGTTTATTGGAAGTTTTTTGCTTAAAATATTTTTCTCAATCTACTGTTCAAGTTTGGCACGACAGTGCTGAATCACCCTGTATAATAATTTTCGAAAGAAATTTTGTAAACAATAATTGTGAAGCTCGTATCTGGGAAAAATCTTAGTACAAAATTTTTCAAAATTTTATTTTTTATATATATTACTATACCTACTCTACACACCCTCTATTATATTTTTTTAACAGAAATACTACTACATACATATATGTATGTAAAAAAATGTATACCTGTCTTTTTCATAATATGTTGTTATTAAACTCATTCAATTCATAATAGTTAGTGAACCTTTTAAATGTATGTAAAAATTTAGTACATATTGGGCCTTACATCAAATTAAGGCACCGACTCTCAGCTTATATATTTTGACGAATAGACTCATAAATCCGAAAAACACGAAAAATGTCGATCTGCCCAGCCAACTAGTCGAATGATTTCGGAAACGTTCGAAAAAAAGGTATATTTCTATTGATAATAGATTTTTTTAATTCATACTTTTTTCATTAGAAACTGAAAAAGTATAGGTTAAGTTAAATTGAAATATTTCACTATATGTTACCCTACATCCCCTGACGTGCTTATTTCATTTAACGGTTAATATAGCCCTGTCCCTTTACATGTATATATTACAAAAACTAGAATAACCATCGACAACACAAAATATAAAATATGTACCATCCAAGTACATCATGTAATTTTATTTACTGTGTGAATTATCACACTTATCTCCGTCTTCGTCGCGTACATTTATGTGCATACACGTTTTAATATTTCATATATAAAATTAGTATGGTTGACCATGAGTGGTTGCGGTCATTCCGACCAGCTTTACTAAATCCCGGACTCACTTGTGTCACTGCGTTTAATACACTATATATTTACATAAGTATATGTCACTGATAAAGCTTCAGATTTTTGTTATAAGGGTATATAAGAAATGTCACATAACACGAGGGACCCACCCAGTAATCTAAGTATGTTACTTAACTTTTTGTCGATTTTTAAATGACTAGAACAATGAAGTAGAAACAGTATAATGATTATATGTATATAAACAAATAAACATATAAGATTAATATACGGTCATTTTAATATATAAGCAAATGTCCATATAATGAGTGTCAAAATTTCAGGTAAACTTTTAAATTCGTAATAAAACACATAATTTACTTTGAATATTTTTCTTTAAAATGAATGTGTAGTAAGTAATTTACAAATATAACATATTTTATGAAGAAAAATAAATACATATATTGAAAATATTGAAATCTTTACTTTTTGTATTTTTTTGCAAATTGAAATGTAATTTATTTTTACAAAGTTAATATAATAATAAAACAAACATAGTCCAGGAAAAATAGACATAAAAATATAGAAGATCGGACAAAATTTGTAACAGGCTAAATTTTTGCATACACCTTAGTATAAAAGTACCTAATAATGTGTGAGAGTTCCTAATCGATTTGACATGTGCAAGTGTCAATTTTGTGGGGTCAAAGTTCATAAAAACAGTATTTTTCAAATATCACGAAAACGGTGAACTTTTCGAGAAAAAATGTTTCTTATTAATTTATAGCTGAGATAATTTACTATAAAAATAAACTTGATGGTTTTTATGTAGGAGAAACCGTTCATGAATTATAAAGAGTTATTAATAACTCGGCGCACTTTTCCATAGCATATACGATATCGCTCTATGTAAAATGTAATATAGAGCTGCGGTTAAACATATATATGCCACATAACCAGAGAGATCAAAATAACTCTTTCTGTTTCATAAGAATCGAAAGTAGATTAGTTGACAATACTTTTGACAAAAATTAACCAAAATTACTACGTCGGAACAGAACAAAATTGGGTCTTCAAAGTACGCGACCCCCGCACGATGTTTTAAGCACATTTTCCACTTATCTATTTAAAAAAATCGAAATCTATTGCAATATAATCATTTGGCAGACATCTGTCTATAAAAATATATACACTTTTACATGAAAAATATTATTACAAATAAAGAAAACGGCACTTGAAAGATGATTTCTGGAGATTTTATTTTTATTTTTTTGTTTTACGGTTGAGTGTATTTACTCTAGGTGCAATAATTTTTACCTTATGATTGTGTGCTATCACTAATTTTCTTCAAAAATATGTATTTAACAAATTTTACTTGAAGTATTTTTTATAAGGTTCACATTTTTCACACAATATTAATTAATAATAAAAATTTTCTTTAAAAGATCATAAAAAATCTCCAGATATCATCCTTTAAGAATCGTTTTCTTTATTTGTAATAATATTTTTCATGTAAAAGTGTATATATTCTTATAGACAGATGTCTGCCAAATGATTATATTGCAATAGATTTTGATTTTTTTAAATAGATAAGTGGAAAATGTGCTTAAAACATCGCGCGGGGGTCGCGTACCTTGAAGACCCAATTTTGTTCTGTTCCGACGTAGTAATTTTGGTTAATTTTTGTCAAAAGTATTGTCAACTAATCTACTTTCAATTGTTATGGAACAGAAAGAGTTATTTTTATCTCTCTGGTTATGTAGAATATATATGTTTAAACGCAGCTCTATTAGCAGCTCTAAAACCCTCAAGTTCATTTTTGTAGTAAATTATCTCAGCTACAAATTAATACGATACATTTTTCTCGAAAAGTTCACCGTTTTCGTGATTTTTGAAAAATACTATTTTTGTGAACTTTGACCCCACAAAATTGACACTTGCACATGTTAAATCGATGAGGAACTTTCACACATTATTAAGTACCTTTATACTAAGATGAATGCAAAAATTTAGCCTGTTACAAATTTTTTCCTTGTTGTACGTCTATTTTTCCTGGACAAACAAGAAAATGTACATTTTAAGCAGTATGTACAGTGTAAAAATATCAAAAAATCATTTTTTTTATTTGTTTATAAATTATTAGTTTACACCCCAAAGAATATGTACCTCAAGTTTCAAGTGAAAATTCGAACGTATTCGAAAAGAGCGCCAAATGCTGTCATGCTATATATTCAATTTATCTCTTCCAAAACTTTAAACGCCGTTTACTCAAAATCACTTTTTTGGCCTGGTTGACAGTTTTCGTCCGACCGATTTGATTAAAAATGGATTTTGTAGAGGAGACGTAGTTGTTTTTTTATCTTTTTTTAGGGTTCCGTGGAAAATTAGGAACCCTTATAACGGGTGTCCCAATAAGAATGCTTCTAAGGTCAGATTTTGAAATATAGCGGTTCGTTCGGTTTTTTAGGGTTCCGGGTTCGAGTTCGGGTTCAGGTTCAGGACCCTGGATAAAAATGTTAATTATTATTTTTTTACTGATTGTTTTGTAAAAATATCAACTTTGGATTCAAAGCAAGTCGAATGCAGATAAGAAAAATTTGCTCTGCAGTGATTGTCATACTGAGAGAATTCTGCACCGCATGCGGATATAATTATATCACCTACGTACGTACTTCTGTAAAGAGGGGTAATATTTTCATACCGAGATCTTGTGTATTGAAAGAAATCTCAATGCTGTCATATAATCCACGGCCTTGTTGTATATTTTATGCGAGGAAAAAAACAAAAACATGGAAATGCTCTCACAGAGTGTTAAAGATTAAACAACTTACCAAGACCACCCCTACCCCTCAAACCTCTCTACAATTCAGCTGCTGCATCTTTGTTCAGATATCTACTACGAAAGATGAAAATTCCTTTTAAGAGTTTGTCTATATAAAGTAATTTTAGATGGTTTTCAGTAAGTACTGATTCGCAGAGCTGGGTTTAAAAGAGAACGGTTCCCTATAGAGCCCTCGATTTTACCAATCCTGATATATAATTGTACAGAGCCTACAAGTAAAATTTGCAAGTAAAATAATTTTTAAATTTTTTGTCTATATACAGTAATATACACCTATGTATATTTGTTTGTTCCGACTTGATGTAAAAACTATTGAATCTATTTCTATGGGATATTTACTATTAGGAACTTACGACCTTAGAATTCATTTAGGTTATATGATAATTGATTTACGGCAGATCCGTATTCAGGAAAATTTACAATTAATATTTTCTAATAAAATTATACAAAAATTATAAGAAAAATAAAAGTAGGTATTAGTAGTGATTTTGATATAATTAAAGCAACAATTGAAACTGAGTAACTAAGCCAGGTTCATATTAAGATAAAATACAACTATGTTTTTTTAAACAAAATGTATAAATACTTACGAATTTAAAAAATGGTAGTTTGTTAGCCTGAAATTATTTTTATAAATGTGCAATAAGTTGTAGTAAAATAAGATTGTGTTCATGAAATCAACAATTTTCGTAGAAATAATCGATATACGATTTGTTTTAAAATATTAAATAATATTTTTGCGAATAAGAAATAGTTGTAGGGGTTCCAAGTTCGTTATTTTCTTAGGGATTTATTCTATAAATACGGTACTGTTGCTATGGTATGTATGCATATGTATAGATTGCAGATACTTTTCAATTTTAAAGATACAGTTTCAACTTGTTTTAAAAAAGTTTATCGTTTTTTGCAAAGACAGAGTTGAATTGCTGCTTATACATTCTTAATAATATGTATATCTACATAATATATTTTTGTAGAAACTTTGAATTACGTGTTACGAAATAATTTTTTAACGTTCGGAATAATATTTATATAAATAACTTGAGGATTAAAGAGTGACTCTAAAAACAGGTATTTTTTGGCCCGTTCGGGGGTCCGCAAATATTTAATTACTTTTTTGGTCTAAATGATGTTTTATGTTGAGACATTAATCACACACAAAAATTAAAATGAGCATATGAATAGTTTCAAGATATAAGGAGTCAAAATAATTGAAACATACGAAATTATCTAAAGTTTATAAAACGATGTAAAATATAAATTAAATAGGTAGTAGGAACAGAGCCCGATCTAACTTTTCCGCCGCTCCGGGTAAAAAGGATTTTTGCCGCCCCTTATACACCCATGCGAAAAAATTTAAGGAGCCTTAATTTTATTTAAAAAAAACTCATTGTCTAGTACAGCGGTTCTCAAACTTTTTTCGCCGTGGCACCCTTCTCGGGCAAAAAAATTTTCGCGGCACCCTTGCTGGGATAAAAAAATTTCGCGGCACAGTTATCCTTAAAACGGTTTAAATACTTAGGAAAATAAGAAAAACCAGTGCAATTTTAATGCTCAGGTGTCTTTAATGCGACGAATAAAACTGTTTTGATAAATTTTTCATTATTTCTTTTATATTTATAGGAAGTTTGGTTAGGTACCTAAATATAAGTGATGTTGGGTCTCTTTTTACGCGGACTTTTTTATGCAAATTCATTTCGGCGGTGAGATATGGAATGAAAGCTGACAATTCAAGGAATTCAATTATGTAAACGTTTTGTTATTATTAAAATCTTCGTTTAACAAATTTAAAAACATCGTAAAAAAATATCTCCGAAAGTAACAATGGACAAATTTGAAAAATTGGGAATATGCCAATATCACAAGAAAATAATCTGCAGTCACCGCACTTACTAAAATTTTAAATACAATTGTTGTTAAATTTAAAATCAATTGTAGTAAAGTTTTAAATCCAATTGTTAAATTTGCAGTTGTTTCGTGTCACAAAAGCAATAATAACATCGGTGTTTTAGTTGTCTTTTATTTTCAAATTTTGTTTACTTTTCAATAAAAGTAAATAAATAAAATTAAAAAACAACCCTTTTTATAGGCATTCTTATTCGTTTATTTCTAGAAACTTTCTTATGCAATTTTTGGCCTATTTTTAATTCATTGATTTGGTTTTACACGGTTTTAGAAAATTAACGTATCCCTGATTTTACAATGTAAGCAATATCTTTTTTTGAGCGATTTTTTATATGCGGTTTACTTACTTGATCGGGCTTACAGTTACTGTTTTACCGACCAAATTTTCCACCTTAAAACTTCACTCAAAATGTAACTACAACGTTACTTATCGACTGCACCTTATGCTTTTTTTTATAAAACACGTCTGAATGTGAAATAAAAAATAAACTTTTTCAACAGTGGTGATGGAAGACAACTTAAATTTTAGCTTTTAGCATCTTGATGCCGTTTTTTAATATTTTCACAATTTTAGCTGACTTTTCTTGATTATTCCGCGGCACCCCTGGCATACGCTCGCGGCACCCAGTTTGAGAACCGCTGGTCTAATAGTACCAATTGGTCAATTATTAATATTTGTTAACTTATAGGGGGTGAAAATTAGAGGATATTTTATTTTTTTTTCGAACTCAGGGGTATGTATGTATGTATGTATGTTATTAAACGTTTTTTATGACCATACCGCAGTTGAATAAATAGTTTTTTTTGCATATTTTAAAATTTCTCACGAGAATGTTGAATTTTTTTGTCCAAAATTATAGGTTTTTTCACAGCTATACAATTCTTATCAAATTAAAACTTTTTTTTTTCGAAAAACAATCAACTTTTGAGAAAAATTGCAAGAAGAAAACAGTTTATATTTTTTCTATCAATATTTTGGTCTATTTTTAATAGTGTACTTTTTTCATTCAAACTTAAATATCTCAGCACCAAAAAATGCTACACCCTTTAAAAAAATCTAATCTAAAAAATACAACAGTTTCTTTTTTTTGCACTTGTGAACATTATTTAACAATGGCAGTAATGGCATTATTAAACATAAACCACACAAACATAACAATAATTGTAGTTTAGAACCAATTTTTTTTAGAACCAATAAAGTAACAGTTCAAATATTATCGAAAAGATGGCATTGTTGGTTTTGATTTGATTGATTTTAATTTTGTCTTTCTATCAATTCTGCCGCTCTGGGCAATTGCTTCGGTTGCTCCCCCCCCCCTAGATCGGGCCCTGACTTATAACCACTAGTAGGTAATAAAAACCACACAAACATTTCAATAATACTGTTATTTAATTATATTGGATTTAAATGATTGAATTTTTAAACGCCTTAGCAAAGTTAAGAACCAATATAAAAATTACAATTGAAATATAACCGAAAAAGTGGCATTGTTGATTTTGATTTTAATTTTGTCTTTCTACCAATTTTGCCGCCCCTAGAATTTGCCGTTCGATGCAATTGCCCCACTTGCGCCCCCCTAAATCGGGCCCTGAGTAGGAATTAATTAATTACCAATAACATCGACGATTTAAACATAAAACTACTCTCAATTAGTCTCAATAGATCTACTACACAAAATATTAAAAACCAATTTACAGGCTTAAGACCAGTCTGAATTTTTGTGAAGATCATTAGTAGTTAGTAGTTGCAGAGGTATAGTATTTGCGGATTTTCAAACGGGTGACTTTTAGGGTTACTTTTTGGGGTGATGCTCGAAGTTAGTGGCTTGTGAATTGTTCGGGAATAAATGTTATGATGATGTTATTTGTGAGGTGTCAAATCAACATTAATTTGCTCAGGATTTTAGAATTTTTTATAAATTTTATAATTTCTACTTAAAGCGCATGCATCAAGGTCATTCAAATATATTATATTATAGATATCATTCATTACAACTGTCAGTGTGTTGTCATTTATATTTAATACCTCACAGAAAGTGTTAGCTTAACTTGCTCGAGAGCAATTTCTTTATAATATCATATAAGTATTAATCATTTTAAAGTGAATTGTTTTCAGTTTAAATAAATGCGGAATATCGAATTCAATAAATTTTACAGCTACTAAGCGACCACAATGAAAACTACAACAATGAAAAATATCAACTCTGAGGAACTTTTTGGTACGTTAATATCAAATTTAAAATATTAAGTATTTGCTTTAGACCATAAGTTAAGCTAACAAGTAATGTACCCAGGATTTTTTAAGGGGGCGGGGGGGTATTTTTTTGCTTTCACAACTGAAAAAAAGTTTGACGCAACAAAATTACCTCTTTTGCTTTTTATTTATATATTTTTTAAATATTTCAACTATCATAAAACGACTGGGGAGACCATTTACGAATAAAACCGTTTATCCTTTATGTATTTTGCATATTTTGTGCAGGGTGGGGACTCCTCTGAAAAATTCATTAAGTTACATTAATATACAATAAAATAATATATTCCCGAACTAAGGGTAAACTACATATATCCATATACTAAAAATATGAGAGAGAGAGAAACTAGGGGGGGGGGGGGGTTAAGAAGTTTTCTTCTTGAATTAAAATCAGGATTTCCATCCAACCTGTCTGATAAAAAAAATTAATCGGTACTTACCTCTTTTCTTAAATTGGTGATAAAATATAAACACATTTGATTTGGTTTAATATACGTATATTAATAGCAATTATGAAAAACAAGGATAAAGTATTTAAACATTTTTTTAAATTCTACAATACTCAAATATATATATAAATTAAATACAATTTTAAAACCATATCTTTATAGTTTAAATTTCTTTATATATCTATTTAATATTTATATAATTTGGCATATGTTTTTAATTTATTATAAAAATCTACACATGGCTAAAGATTTTTATACATATCAATACATTCAAGCCATATATAAGTTTATTACAAATATACATTATTTGATTACTTAAGTATGTTCTTCTTCCTCTATAATAACCTATATGTATCACACTTATTTTTATAATTTAATCGGAAATAAGCAATTTCTAAAATTTCATAGTTTTAACGCCTTAATTTATAAATTTATAATCACTGTTATACAGTGGATTTGAAACTTTTCATATATTATTTTAAAGTACAGTAAAACCGCGCGATCATTTGATTTTTTATAATTTTTACACTTAAACCGAATATCTTCACTTCTTCATATAAAACTAATAAAAATTATATTTATAAAGATTTATAAACTTTAATAATAACTACTCCTATCTTATTTATTAATATACATCCTACATGATTTTGATATATATTTAAATTTTACAATCTATATTCAGTTTACAGAATCGGAATAGCGAGGTTTTACTGTATAGTAATATAAATATTTATTATGGTATACTTATTTCAAATATTAATATCAGAACCGTAGAGCGTTAAATTATAAGTTTACCATAACAATGTTTTTTTATATAAAAAGATGGTAGATTTTAATTTAACCAATTATAATATATTATGTATTTAGAGTGTAATAATTTATAAATAAAACGTAGGTAATTATATTTACACAAACATATTTGTAATTGTTCTTTAACAGTTTCCTCACAAGGGAATCTTTTTAAATGTCAATTTGATACCATTGAAATTTTTAGAAAAACATTAGAAAATGGTTTAAAGTGATGAAAACATTAAAAATATCAAATGTATTTTCGAAGTCGCATTACTACAGTGGGGTCGCGATGATTGGGCATTTGTTTTGCACACTAGTGTCCAATTATCGAAGATATCGATTATAGAGTGCTAACATTTTTTCAAGTCGAGTAAATTGGGCATTTTGTTTATAATTATAAAGATATAAATTATTAATAATTAACATGCACACAAACACGCCAAAACTCACTGATGTGGGCGTCAGCGATGCCCGATTAGACTGGGACCCAATTACTGTAACCTCACTGATTGTAGGTACATTTGAACTCGATACGAATTTGACACTTGAAAAAGTCCCTTGTCAGTATAACGGTGATTAAATAAAGAGTAAATAACAATACAAATATATGTACATTACTCGATTACTTGTTTCAATGATCCTTAAATATAAATTTAATAAAAAATAGGATAGACTTTATAGATAGCATGATTTCCAAAGTTTATTCTGAATTGAATATACTTATATAGATTATACTGTTGACCATAGTTAATAAATATAAATGTGAGATATAATAAATTAAAATTCGACAAGGATTAGAGTAAAAATATATCTTTTTTTAAATTGTAAGATTTTTTTTTAAAATGAATGACAGCTGTAATTGTGAATGTATCTAGTATATTTTACATACTGCGTTATAATTGATCTCAAATATATGTGTATACGTTATATTATATATATCGAGCTAAATTTAATTTACTTAGCATGTTTATAATAATAATGCAGTTTATATGTAAAAATAATGATTGAAGTTATATTAATAATATTGTATTTATCGTAAAACATAAACTCTAAATAATGTAAAAATCAATGTAATTAATTAAACACGTTGTCTACTAACTATTAAAATATTTTTAACTTATAACCTTTTCGTAGAATGTTTCATTGTACAATGACATTTAATAATTAATTAATCATATTTCGTAATAATTATTGTCTATTCCGAATATAGGCATTGCTGTGAAAATATGACACATAAATATGTATATTTTGATAAAAGAATAAATGCTTATTAATCGTTTAAGTTCCTAAAATTCTTTTACAGGTACTTTTGCTACATATTATAATTATTAGAAAATCATTTTTTGTCTATTGGTCTCTACTTGAGCATACTACTTCGAACGAACCGTACGAGCGAGCAATACTTGGCGAGTCAGCAAGTTTCTCCGAACAGAACGAGCATGTTGTGTTGGTTATGCCCAGGGCCGTAACTAGAAGCTCAGAGGCTCCGGGGCAGAGTGTGTGTGGGGGCCCCACGCTTTATGCGAAATAAAAACTGAAGACCTTTTTTTTGTTACCTCAGTATTTTCAAGTGCTATTAAATTTAATAACCATTTCATTAACACCTAACTATTTTTGCATCTTATTAATTGTAACCTTTTTTATGTTGCTGTGGGCTCCCTCTATTCTCGGGGGCCCCGGGACATTGCCCCGGCTGCCCCGATGGTAGTTACGGCGCTGGTTATGTCGCTGCTAGTCGCGCTCAGCTCGTTCGTAGTAAAATCCTCAAGACACCGTAATGTCGTTTTAAAGGAAATATATTTTGTCTATCTGTTTGTTTGTTCTGAGTGTACTAATTTATAATATGTAATTATAATATGCTTTTGCAATACTTTTATTAAAAAACCTTTTTTACTATCCCTCTTTTATTACTTCTTAAAGTTTATTTGTTTATAAATTCATAAAAATTATATAGATTCATCATAAAATAATTTATGTCACTAAAACGATAAATAATTTGATAAGTACCTAGCCCTAAATTTTCACTAACAATCAAGAATTTACGTTAAATATTACAGCCACAGCAAATCCCGTATTCGCCAATTCGAAAATATCTAACTAAGCTAACAGGAAAAGTGTTTTCAGATTTTAAATCTTTCTCTAAACCAAAAACTACAACAAAGAACACTTAAAACTAACAATGAGAATCTTAAACTTTTAAGTGTCGTTGCGGAGTTCGAACTGAACGTCTGCGGTATTTTGGATGTCGGTAAAACAGGAATTCTGTTATCATAATGATGTGTAGTTGTTGTTTTCGATCCTCCACCATCATTACTGACAATGCGATGTACTTTATTAACAAATGGAGTTATTGATGACGTCGATGTGCCCCAATGATTTTGGTGGTTGTTTTGGTAATTATTGTTATGATTGTTGACACGTCCGTTGTTGATCTGGTGGACAGGCGTAGTTGACGTGCGTGTTTTATCTCGTTCCCCGACACGGTTTGTATTTTCTTCGTCGATTTCTCGTTCGGCTGATCCGTACTGATCTGGGTAATCTTCTTCGTCGAATCGAGGTTGGAATGATTTTCTTGTAGGACCCGGTATATCTGTTAATAAAGATTCATTATTTCAAGTCTAAATTGATATGGATACATTTTAATAATTTTTGTTACTGTTCTACAAAATTGAAATTCTAAAATATTTATTTATATTTATATTTATTTATTTTTTTCGAATTCTACGCCCCAATATCTGTAATAATCAACCATGAAATTTCTTGCCCCTAAAAGTTCGATTTTTGGCACTCTTCACTACACCCTTGACTGGGTTAACAGTTTACTTAAAAAGTATTAATTATACGAAAAATATATGAATACCTTTTTGTGTAGAATTTTATAAGCTAGAATTTTCTTTATATTAATTTTCCTCAAAAAATTGATCATTTTTGAGCAATTTGCAAAAAACTAGATTTTGCCCCCTTTACCACCTAAAAAACAAAAACCCGTCACCCAAATTAAGGATACTTTTTAGGGTATGCTTAGGAAATCAAAATATGAGTCTCCATCAAAATCCAGCTTGGTCGGTATTTTTTCTTAGTTTGACTACTTTTTAGGGTTCCGTAGAAAACTAGGAACCCTTATAGTTTCTCCATGTCCGTCCGTCCGTCCGTCCGTCCGTCCTGAAAAATTTTGTCATAAAAAGATGAAATTTGGTATACGGTCGTAGATTAATGACCCAAAAACAGAAATGATAAAATTTTTGAAAATAAAAATTTTTTAGACCCCCCTTTCATAAAATGAAAAGTGTTTTCAAAAAAAATTTTTACCTACACCATTGAGTGGGGTGTCGTTAGAAAGGTCTCTTAAAATGCAACAAAAAATGTAACAGAAATTTTTAATTTTAACCCTTCAATCACGATGTATTTTCTCTCCAAAGTCATTAAAAAAGCGTCCCCCCCTCTATTTTCTAAACTATCAATTAAAAAAATCTGAAAAAATTCCAGAACGTAGATTTCAGTTAGTACTTTCACTGAAAATTATAACGAACATTGTCAAAAATATTTATGACCCCCCTTTCATAGACTGAAAATTGAACATACATTTTTTTTCCCACTTACCCTATTGATTGGGATGTCATTTAATAGGTCTCGTAAAATGCAATAAAAAACGTCAGATAACTTTTTGATTTTAACCCTTCAGTCGCGATATATTTACTTTTTAATGTCGCTGTCAGAGCGTCCCCCCCTCTATTTTCTAAACTATCGATTCAAAAAATCTGTAAAAAATCCAGAATGTCGCTTTTTTCACTGAAAATTATAACGAACATTGTCAAAAATATTTTGGACCCCCTTTTCATAGATTGAAAAGTGAACTCACATTTTTTTCATTTACCCCATTGAGTGGGGTGTCATTTGATAGGTCTCCTAAAATGCAATAATAAAAGTCAAATGACTTTTTGATTTTAACCTTTCAGTCACGAAAATTTTGAAAAATACTTTTTATAAATCATAGTGAGAATGACTACGGAACCCTATCATGTGCGTGCCCAACACGCACTTGCCCGTTTTATTTAAGTCTATTGCCTAGGCTAACAGTTATCTATTAAAATTTATGTAAAAGAAAACATGTGACCATTTTTTATGTTTTTTATCTAAATTTTAAATAAAAAACAGGGAAAAAACGGTATAAATTCTCCAGGAAAACCGGGAAAAGTCAGGGAAATTTGTTCCAGAGAAATACCGGCCATCATAATATTCAAATTTCATGATTTATAAATATGGACTTTGAAATAATATAGTACAATTAAATTCTAACTTGATTAAATAGTATAGTGAAATTATGTTATGATTATTAAATGAAATATTAATTTAAAAAAATATAAATTTATATGCATTACATTATTTTATTCATTTAAACATGTTAAAATTGAGATTATTCGTAGTCGTTTTTTCAATCAAGCCAAAGAAGTATAACTTCTAACGCGTGTACATAAGTACACACACTCAATGTTTTTTTTATCTACCAGTTTAACGAAAATGGACTTGGATATTAGAATAAGCATACAAATAATACAACATAAACAACAATAACTATGCTCCATGGACTGCATGTTGAGAAACACTACTCTATCATATTATCAAAACATTAGAGTTGGGCATTTTAGTTCGTGACAGAGAGCGCTCTTTATAGTTTAATTGTCTTTAATGAACTAGTTCGTTCTTCTAGTTCTTTTAGTTCATGAATTTTTTTGTAACTATATGATGTCAGTCCTGGAAATGACATTCAATCAATGAAAGATGGCCGCCGTTGAGTTTTGATAAGTCATAACAACCTTTTATATAATATTATAAACATTCATAATATACATAAATTTTTCATATAAAAAAGGTAAATTAGAGATTAGTAGTTGTATCTTGTATCATACTAACGTATTAAAAATGCTACTGCAAAGTAATTAGGGTTTATAATTTATATTAAAAATACAAATTAAACAAACTATCAAAATCTAAACTTGCATTTTTAGGGGGTATCTATTAATTACCGGGGGGTTCATCAAAATCTCATTTAAAGGGAGCCGGGGGTCATTGAAAATCTCACGTCAACATTTTTATTCAAAGAATATACATTATTATTACATACACTCGACAAATTAATTAAGGGGACACCTAAAAAATAGCATGTTTTCAAATGCTTGTAACTTGGTCAAAAATTAACTTTTTTCAAAACTTTTTTATTATTAAATGGAGTAAATTTACTCTACTTTATGATGGTCTAATTCGTTCCTCAACATCTTTTCATTTATTAACTTTTTTATGTAGTTATATAAATTAAAAAAAAAACTGCATATTTTGACACTTGATGTAGAGTGCATTTATGTACAAAATGAAATTTTGAAATAACCTTTTTGTAGAGAATTTTAATACCTTCAAATTTATATTCGTGCGGAAAAAATGTGACGAAAATTCGCAAAGATATTACAGTTTTAGTGAAAATCAGGAAAAAATAATTCAAATGAATATAGCCGGAGTAATTTTGGTGGTACAGAAAATAAATAAAAATAAAAATGAAGCTCAAAGTATCACCTTTCAGATTATGCAATGAAATGAAAGATTTTTTTATGAATTACAAAAAATATTCAAACTTTAAACAGAATAGAAAATATGAGTAATTAGACAGTAAAATTAAAACAAAGAATACATACCCTAAACATTACATTTTAGGTGGCCCGAGCTAGAGGTCTCATTAACAATACATGTTCTTTATAATTCATTTTTATTTTTTTAAATAGGACCATATTACGCGAAGATATTCAACTTTGATGTCTCAACATCAGAAAACCCAAAAAAAATACAAATTGCAAATTGTTAAATTTTTTTCGTAAAATAAAGCAGCTCATGGAATATTTAAGAAGTCAAAAAATACTTATTTTTACTAAATATTTATTTTTACATGCACAAATGCATGTATACAGTATGCACACATATTTAGGTACAATTTTAAAACCATATGGATCATTTTGGGTTATTATTTCAGTGAAATAATGCATTTTTTGACTTCTTATAATTTTTCATAAGCTGCTTTGTTTCGAGAAAAATTTCAATAAATTCCAATTTGTAATTTTTTTGAGTTTTCTGATGTTGAGACATCAAAGTTGAATATCTTCGCGTAATATGGTCCTATTTAAAAAAATAAAAATGAATTATAAAGAACATGTATTGTTAATGAGACCTCTAGCTCGGGCCGCCTAAAATGTAATGTTTAGGGTATGTATTCTTTGTTTTAATTTTACTGTCTAATTACTCATATTTTCTATTCTGTTTAAAGTTTGAATATTTTTTGTAATTCATAAAAAATCTTTCATTACATTACATAATCTGAAAGGTGATACTTTGAGCTTCATTTTTATTTTTATTTATTTTCTGTACCACCAAAATTACTCCGGCTATATTCATTTGAATTATTTTTTCCTGATTTTCACTAAAACTGTAATATCTTTGCGAATTTTCGTCACATTTTTTCCGCACGAATATAAATTTGAAGGTATTAAAATTCTCTACAAAAAGGTTATTTCAAAATTTCATTTTGTACATAAATGCACTCTACATCAAGTGTCAAAATATGCAGTTTTTTTTTTTAATTTATATAACTACATAAAAAAGTTAATAAATGAAAAGATGTTGAGGAACGAATTAGACCATCATAAAGTAGAGTAAATTTGCTCCATTTAATAATAAAACAGTTTTGAAAAAAGTTAATTTTTGACCAAGTTACAAGCATTTGAAAACATGCTATTTTTTAGGTGTCCCCTTAATTAATTTGTCGAGTGTATAATACAAAAAAAATCTCATAATAATCACGTAATTATGTGTCAGAAATGTCAGAATATTCCATCCATATTTTATGATGCATCTATATTTTTTACGTCGCATTGTTAAGGTTTTTGTTACCTACAGTACATATATGTTCTAAAAAAATATTCTAGATGCCGAAATATATATGAAGTAATGCGCAGCAATGCACATTGCACAGGAAAATTTGATCGGCACAATGTATCTGAACGCATTTTTAAAAGATAGTGGGAGCCGGGAACTATTGAACTAAAAGAACGGAGCGTATACGAACTAGTTCGTCTAGTTCTCGTATGAGAGCGCTCTTTTGAACTAGTTCGTTCGTGAACTACACAAGTCTACTAAACATCACAAATACCTATTTACTGCGGATCCAGCAACAATGTGATATGTGTATATGTAATAAGTTTCGTAAATACTTACCGTACAATCGTATGTAGCTGTCAACTTCACCGAGCGAGTTCTTGGCGACGCATTTGTAGCTCCCCACGTCATCAGGCTGCATGCCGCGGATGATGAGCGTCATCTTCACCTCGAACAGGGACCGGCTCGATGTCTGGACGTCGTGCTTGTTGCTAGACACAATCATGTCACCTGAAATTAGAATAAGATGTTATGCTTTTTGAGACTGACTTGAGCGTTGTTATTGATGTTATACCGGGTATCCCAGTTAACTGTTCCAGCATGGAGATACATCCAGAAACTAAAAATTCCAAATAGCTATACATTTTAAATCAAAGTAGATAGGTACTTTTTCGAAAATAACTAAAATGTGTTTTTTTTGCAATGATTTATTTTCTTAAGTAATTCATTTGTATTACTATCACTAAAAAAAAAACACTTAATATACATAATATATAATCGATTATCAGAGTAGTGCAAATACCTTTTTGAAAAAAAAAATTAATAACAAGCAAGGACCAGCCGGAAAATTTAGTTAAGGTTATATTTAAGAGAAAAAACAAAAATTATATCAAGATAAACTAAAATTGTGAAATGGGGGTGATTTTTAGGGGTTGAAAGTGGGTTTTCGCGATTTTCGGCGAAACGTGATCTTCTAGCCAAAAATGTAGGTACAGCACAAAAGTTGTAGACAATAAAAAAATCTAAAACTTCATACAAAGCATTTTTCAATATAACTTTAAATTTTAAAATGGCGGAAAATCGATATTTCGGTTTTTATTTTTTTCTCTCGTAAAAATAAAACAATTTACATTAAATTTTGTGAAAGTATACTAGTAAATTGTAACGGCCTATAACATACTTTTAAATTGTTACCAAAAAATCAATATTAATAATTAGAATTATTTCAAAGTTTGTCTTTATGATTTTTTTTCAATACAAAATTTTTAACGTTGGATAAAAAAAGTCAAATAGTTTTATTAAAATATGTAGTTAAAATAGTTGCAAATAGTTGATTTCAAATTGGGTTCAATCAAACCAGTTTTTTGAAATCGATGGAGATATGTAATAAAAATTACAATAGTTACATTTTTCGCAATAGTTGAAAAACTATTATTCCAATCTCTAGTTATTAATAAGAATGTTGCTTCAAAAGTCAATAAATATTCTATTTAAAGTAAAACATTTAAGAACTAAATACATGTTTAATTTGTTGGTTTATGCTAAAATAACATTACATAATACATAGAATAGTAAATATTAAATTATGTTGATTCATAAATTGACTTCGCACAGAAATAGAAATTGAACTAAATATAACATACCCACAAAGAATTATTTATCTCATTTACGATGACATATTTTATACTTTATATATACATACCTATATTATGTATAATTGTATACTATACTTTAAGCTATACTGAATTTTTAATGAAAAAAGACACCCCCCCCCCACCCCGGTGTAAAAGTGAAAGTGTCAGCAATGAGAGTTTTTAAATTTATTTGAAAAAAGTCAAATAAAACGGCGGTTTTTTGGTTTATTTGAAGAAAAAAAATCATATATGTCTCCAGAATTTTATGTAAAAGAGCTGCAGCCTTTCAAAGATTTTACACAAAATTAGTTTTTATTTAAAATCTTGAGAACAAATAGTGATATAGTTGTGCTATTTGACAAAAATCGGCTTATTGTTAATATTAATAAATGTTATTGATTTCCAGTATCAACCAATAATTATTTAGATCTGGGGTTTGATATGAATGCTTCAAATTACTCGAGAATCCAAGAAGCAATATTTTTTTACCAATATAATATAGCATATTTTTCAGGAAAATAGAAAAAGCATTTTTCATTTTGTTTAATTTAATAGAAATTCGAATGCAGAATCATCGGGAGGGGGAGATCGCCCACCTTACATTCACTGGGTCGACGCTTATGACGGAAACATAATAATGTAGCATATATCGTAATATAATATGTGAATAAGTTTATACATTTCAACTTCCGTATAATATTCCGGACCGTTCTGGTCCTCCACGTAGTATTTCAATTATGTATCGCTAAGTTTTCGCATTCACTGACCCTTCGTTCGCACTCTTTCTACAATCTGATTACAAATTGCGTTTTTGTGTAATTTATTTGCGAGTTCATCCTTATGCTGCTACTTGATTAAAATTATTTTTTAATATTACCAATTTTACTTTCTGTTTCTTCCTGTACTTTTTCTGGATATTTTTTAGTGTTGTAGCTAAAACTAGAATTTTTAATTAATAAATGAAATATCAAGTTAGTTTAGTCAGTTTATCTTTTGAATGGAATGGTTCATATAATGTAAGTTTTTAGGGTTCCGTAGAAAACTAGGAACCCTTATAGTTTCTCCATGTCCGTCCGTCCTTCCGTTCTAAAAAATGTTGACATAACAAGATGAAATTTGATATACGGTCGTAGATTGATGCCCCAAAAACAGAAATGATAAAATTTTTGAAAAAAATATTTTTTAGACCCCCCTTCCATAAAATGAAAAGTGTTTTCAAAAAAAAATTCACCTACCCCATTGAGTGGGATATTGTTAGAAAGGTCTCCTAAAATGCAACAAAAAATGTATCAGAACCTTTTGATTTTAACCCTTCAATCACGGTGTATTTGCTCTCCAAAGTCATTATAAAAGCGCCCCCCCGCCATCTATTTTCTAAACTATCAATTCAAAAAATCTGAAAAAATTCGAGAATGAAGCTTTTAATTAGTACTTTCACTAAAAATCATAACGAATATTGTCAAAAATATTTTGGACCCCCCTTCTATAAACTGAAAAGCGAACTCACATTTTTTTTCCCACTTACCCCATTATCATTTGATAGGTCTCCTAAAATGCATTAAAAATGTGAAATAACTTTTTAATTTTAACCCTTCAATCACGACATATTTGCTTTTTAATGTCGTTGTCAGGGCGTCCCCCCTCTATTTTCTAAACTATCAATTCAAAAAATCTGAAAAAAATTCAAAATATAGTTTTTAATTAGTACTTTCACTGAAAATTATAACGAGCTTTGTCAAAAATATTTTGGACCCCTCTTTCATAGACTGAAAAGTGAACTAATATTTTTTTTCATTTACCCCATTGAGCGGAGTGTCATTTAATAGGTCTCCTAAAATGCAATGTAAAATGACTTTTTGATTTTAACCCTTCAGTCACGAAAATTTTGAAATAACGCTTTTTTTATAAATCGTAGTGAAAATGACTACGGAACCCTATCATGTGCTTCCTCTTATTTTTTTGAATCTATGCGATATTTTATGGATGATACAATCCATTTTTTATAAAACTTTTATATACTCTTGCAAGAGGTTGAAAGGGCATTGGTGGGTTACTATTAAACCGATTTTAGTGAGAATTTATATGCTACCGTGATGAGGAGATGATGTATTTAGAGCAGCCAATCACTGATTTTGAAAAACACAAATGTGATGTCGCAATAAAAGCTAGTATAAATAATGTTAAGATTATCGCATGTAAATTGTACCTATATTTTATTGAAATATAAATTCAGACGGTAATTACTCGATGAAATACGAAACTGACGAAATTATGTATTGAACCTTATTTATAGAGAATTTAAAACGCTTTAATTTTATATATAGCAATTTAGCCCATATAGGACACAAAAGTATGAAAGCAGGCGGATACACTGGACGCGCAGAGTAGCGAATCTTGAAATTAAGGTAAATCATATTAATTTTGTTAATAATCATTTTGAATACTAGTTTTACGAGTAAATTGTACTTCTTGGGTTGAATTAAAATCTATAAGAAAAAGGGTAGAGATACAGTAATGAGTCTAAGAACCTTTTTTATATAAAAAAATCCTAATGATTATAATTTTTTAATACACAGAAACTAAATACTTTTTTAATTTTTTTAAACTTTCGGTCTAAACAATATCCCAGAAAATGTACCAACAAATTTATCGGAATCATTTTCTGAACGACTGCGTCACTATAATATACGCCTTATGTACTATAATATATTAGTTAATTTGTATAAATCACAATTACAATAGACAAATTATAAGTGTGTGGTTACACATAAACAACGGAACATGTTCTATGAATTTACACATGTTAATATTAAAACAATTAACGTTTCACTTACACGCACTTACTTATATGAGTCAGTGGCGTAACTATTTTTCGGCAGATGAGTATTGACATTTTTTCTAAATTTAAAGAAGAAAATAGTTTGTACAAAAAGTACAAATTTAGGTACATTAGGGTACAGTAAAAATGGCTGAAATATAAATCTGATGTATGTAGTTCGTGACTTGCTGATCAAAAGTTCATATTTACACAAGACGTGAAAACGACCAGTTCTTTTTATTATTCAGTGTCAATTCAAATAGCTAATAATCTTGTTTGTACTACAAAATTAGTCTTTACTCAACCCTAGTTTTAGCATAAACACACTCTAAAACTGAATTAGTAGTTATTTCACTAATTGAATTAGTCACTTTGAATTTTTGTGTGATGAGTTTGTATTTATTTATGCTTATTAAATAACGAAATCTTTTAGATTGCTCCAGTTTTTGACATCAAAAATAAATAAAATCCAAACCTTAGAAATTTATCATAGCTTAAGAAATAATTGTTCACTGATTCAAGTAGTGAATAGTCAGTAACCTTACCGAACACGTCGAAAATTTGAATGGTTTTTCTTGGAGCTATATTTCGGGATTTAAAATCTCGCATGCCCAGGAGCAGTCGAGATTTTTCATTCGACATTTCTAATAAACAAAGTCGCATCAAGTTTGGAGAATAGGTACTGTATAATTTACACAATCGAAATTCTAGTAAATTACTTAGTGACTTTTAATTTTAGTTTAGAAATATCGAATGAGAAAAAGTCGAATTAACTCGATAATAGAGGCACTGGACTAAATGATCACTGGTTGATACTGGTAATTAATAACACGTATTAATACTAAACTAGGTATCAAATTTCATTACTGTATCACAATGGATTCTCCAGATATTAAATAAAAACTAATTTTAGGCCCAATCTTCAGGGGGCCGTAGGTTCCTCACGAAGAATTTTCGGACACATGTTCATACAAACTTTTTTGCTTAAAATATTTATCTCGGTCAACTGTTTGTTCCACCTTATATGACTCATCCTGTATAGTATTTTCTATAGTCATTTGCAAGCTTTTACCTAACTTTATTTAGTGAGCATCTCCTTCTAAAATTGAATCACTGATAGTTACTCCCCTTTTCACAAAAACAACAATTTAAATAAATTATATTATGATTTCTATAATACTATCTACATACGAGTACATATATGCATTTTTCTACACCTACAATGAATGTTGATCATAATTTAAATAGATTAACACCGCCTTTATGGTACATCCTTTTAAGATAATTCAACAAGCCCATTTTGAACGTACACCTTCAACATATCATCGCCAGGTGTTAAGTGATATATACAAAACTGTGACAATTGTACCACGTAAACAAAGACAGACGTATCTGACATCAATTCAAACTAGTACATCTCTCTTTGTTGTGCAGTATGTGTGGAACGACAAACGTCACAGACAGATAATAGCGCGTATTCGTTGAGCGTGTTAAGTCTCTTGCATTGAATTATGAACTTATACACCCCCATCCACCCCTTTCTTTCACACATACGTCGGATGTGTTGTAAATGTAATGCGATTTATATCGGCTGCCATTGGTGTCGCGAAGAGTATTGTTTGGAGAGGTATTTAGTAACAGTATGAGAAGAAATGAAAGAACTTGCAAAATTCACATTTCTTGTGGATAGATTTATAGTAACAGCGAAAATGATGGTGATAATAAGAAAATAATATTTTTTTACATAATTTATGTGGCCTATGATCCCTGATTTGAAGAATAATTTTTCAGATACCCCTCCCCTGACAGAAAAACAATCGTTAGATGTTAATTAATCATTGGTAGGTAAATAGAAATGTAAAAGTACTTTAATTTATGCCGGCAAAAATCCCCGGCAAAAGTTCAGTGGACCCTGGTTATCCGCAGACTCTAGTTTAAGAACCGCTGTACTAGAGAGTATTAAGGGGTTACATACAGTTAGAATTTTCAAAAAATATAATTTTTTTTTATTTCATTTTCGTAATGTACATATATTTAAATACACACAAAAAAAATTTCAAGTCAATCCCCGGCGATTATTTTCAAAGTTACACGCATATTTGTAAAGACGTCTCAGAGCGTTTGAAAGTAGGAGGCCGGAGTTAAGGAGTTATATACAGTTAGAATTTTCAAAAAATCGATTATTTAATTCCGTTTCGTAATGTACAGTTAATACACACACACAAAATTTCATGTCAATCCGGCGATTATTTTCGAATTTACACACATATTTGTAAAGACGTCTCAGAGCGTTTGAATGTAGGAGGTCGGAGCGGGCGGCAGCGCGTTTTTATCAAATCTACGTTATCAAAGTCGGTGACCACTATTCCTCGGAAACGGCTGAACCGATCAATCTCAAATTTTAACACAAGTTTCTTAAGAATATTTTTTAGTAACTAATCGAAGGTTTTATCTCACCGATCAATATTTATTTTTTTATAAACAATTTAAGGTCAAATTTTTGTCGAAAATCGATATATTTTTTTTGAGAAGCCGCCATTTTGTGAAAAAATTGTATTTTGCTTATTCCTTCGATTAAGTACAACATTATACATTACTTTAACGAAATTCGTTTGGGTTTTTTATTTTAAATGATCCAGTCCAGAGATATAGTGGTCACCGCAAGGCGCCTTTTTGAGAGGACCTCCTGGAGAACAGCTGTAGTAGCTTTCGAAATTATTATTTTTACAAATAAAAAATGTTAAAATACAAATAAAAGTTACCATAATATGTGTACAAATTTTTATATTAATAAATTTAAAAGTCTTCTCTTAAAAAATTCTTGAAAAAACCCTTTTTTTGGCCTTCTGATTGTATGTCACCCCTTAAGTGAGGGAATGTGATTTTTGAACACGTAAAAATCAATTGTAGTTTTTACTACTCCAAAAATGAATATTGAATAATTCAGAGAAAAAACTATAATCTGTGATTGGTGTTTCATTTAACATTGTAAATTGCTGGATTTTGCATTTTTATTTTAGCAAAAATTATATTAATCTCGCTTTTAATATAAAAATAAAAACATTTTTTAGAATCTTTTTAACCTATTTCATTATTTAAAATCATAATTTCAAATATACTTTGTTATTGGCATCATGCCTATTAATAATGTCAAATAAAAATATTGAGTTGGTGAAGGCGCAGGGAAATGATTATATAATAATTAGTGTTTGATACTAAAATTCTAACAATAAATCTTATACTAATAAAAAAAAATAACTGTATTCACCTTTATTAAATTTATTGATGTTGGACCAAAAAAATTAAAAATTATTTTTCTAATTGTTATTTAACTCGTAATATCTATCTTATTAATATGTGGGTATAATTTAATTTAAAAAAACTATTAAATCTAACTACTATTATTAAAATACACTGTTTTTCTATAGACGAAAATTTTCTTTGCATTAAGTATGCTATCAAATTTGCACACAATATGTTTATTTTTTCATAAAATGAGTACGAACTACCAGATCCGAGAATGTAGTATCATTTCATTTACTCATTACATTAAAAAATTTAACATTTATCAAAGTTGTTTCGGCGAGATTATTTTTTGTTTCGTTCCACATAAAACCATATAAAAAATTAAAACAAAATACTAAAAACAATTTTTTTAATCGAGTTTTTTCTATTAATTAAAGAATGAATTAGTTTTTGTTTGAAGTAAGCATACGCATACGTTTTTGTATTGGTTCTATGTAGGTACGAAAATTTTGTTTATAAATTAATGTTGTTTTTGAACTGCAAGAATCTTTTATTTTTATATATTTTAGTTAATGAAAATAAAAATGAATGAAAACCGAGAAACCACGAAACATAAAGTAACTTTCAGAGATAGAATTTATTATTATTATTCTACATCATCTTGATTTTTAAAATAAGGTAAGTAAGTTATGTACATTTAATTTCATTTATGTCAAAGCTTGGGGAAGGGAGGGGTATGTGACATTATAATATATTGCACGTATCTTTATATTTATTTCAAATAGAATACAACAGACAGACGGTGTTGCACATATACAAATATAATACAATTTACCTGTATATGTCAGAGGCGGACGGATAAATATGTTTATGCACTCATTTTTTTTAAATATTTTTAATTATATATAAAAATATCCTGCCCGCGCGACTACCGCGGTAAGCGAATTTTATTTGATAAAAAAATAAATAAAAAATAATTAAATGTGTAAAAAAAAGTTGGCGTTGCAATTTTTTATTGATTATTAACTTTTTACTCTACATAATAAAAAAAAAAAAAATAAAAAAAAAAAAAGTTTCACATCGGGACTCGAACTCGGGATTCTTAGTTTACAGTCTCTACTATATTTTTTTTGTTTTTAAAATATCAACCAAACGGTACTTTATATCGAAAAATCACAAGAGACACAATAATTTTGTTTTATTGAGAGGATTCTAAAACATATTTGATATTATCAATCCGATATTTAATACCCGAGATATGAATTTTTTTCGGTTTTGAACGGCTGCCATTTTGAAATCCATAAAGGAATTTCGCTGACTAACGAACTTAATCGAGGTATTCGTGAGATCGATTTTTTAACCAAAATATATATACATAAAGTTTTTAACGAACCTCATTTTCGTGATCAAGTTTGATAAAGATATATAGTTTTTTTTCCGAAATTGCGTCATGATGGTGATAGCAATAGCTATATTTTTCTTCGAAAAATTCGCTAATATGTATATAACGCTATCTTATTTAACTGTAATTATTTATTTAACATGTGTCCCATTTTTGAAAGTATAACAAAATACAGTGAAACTTGATTATTTAAATAGGACTTGGATAAGTGGGAAACTTCTATAACTAGAATTCATATTGAGTATTATTGAGGTCCCGTCACTTCGGCACAAAAATACCTCTATTAGTGCGACTTATAAAACTTCTCTATCTGGATTTTTTTTGATAATTACCTCTCTTACTGGAAAAGCTAAGATTGATTACCTCTATAGCTAAAACATGAACAAAATTAAAAAAAATATATGTAGGAAAAAATCTATGTAACTGAGATTAAGTTCTATTTTAACTTCTATTACTCGGACCCTCTGTAAATGAGACAATCACTGGGATGAACTTGGATATCTGGGAAACTGGGTAAACGGTACACCTCTTTAAGTGGGATAAAATAATAATAAATAAAAATAATGGTCCCTTGAGATTCCATTATCTAGGTTTCACTGTATTTTAGCAAAAATTAACAATTTATAAAACCTTCCGAATCAAAGTTGTTGGATTTTAAAGTTTTTTAACTTCCCAATAGGAAGTTATTGTAATTGGTCCGAAAATCGAAATCAAAAATTTTAACATATTTTCATGTTTAAAGGTCATTAGAGTATATTTACACTATTTTTAGAAAAATGTCTGTGTGTGTGTGTGTGTATGTACGTACGTAGGTACGTATGTACGTACGTGTCATTTTTTCAGGGACGAAATCTCGCGAATAAAAAATGCTATTGACTTCGTTGGGGTGTTAATCGAAGCGTCTTGGCGTGAATAAGATCTGAAAGAAAGGATTTTCCGAAATTCAACCCCTACGGGGGTAAAAAGGGATGTTTTTTGAGTTATTTTTTTTGTTTTGATCGGATTTACTCGCAACTTAGATTTATTTAGAATAAATATTATACAATACATATAATAAAACGTGTATTTCAATATTTGTTTTTTATATGGGTCTAAACAGCCATTAAAAGGATGAAAACCACCATCAAAATTTGAATTTGAAATACTAATAAATACGTCTACTAATTCATGTTGCCATGGAAACAAACGAAATTAAAACTGTCAGATTAGTTATTCTAAAAATGTGCATTATATTTTTGACATTAGGATATTAGAAAACTAATATTATTAGATTTGGTGGGTTTTATTTCTGACAAATTCCATTAAAATTTTTCATATACATATTAAAAAAAATTAATTATGGAAACAATAAATAATCAGTATTCAAGTATTGATAGCCATACCATGTTGGGAAGTTGATTGTGTGGACCTAAAGGATCGCACCCCACGGCATTATACGTTATATAGTTTAATTTTATATCCCCGGGTAAAATTGGATCCGGCAGCTAGTTTTTTTAATATGTCGAGTTATTTTTTTTAGAAATCATGACAGTGTTTTTTATGTATATTGGTCTATACAAACGTCAAGATAAATGTTTGCATTTGTATAATTATAAGAAGAAATTTCGAATTTTTTACTGAAATTATCGTTTTTGAACAAAAAATTAACCTTTTATAAGATCTTAAAAATCATTCGGCTTTCAAACCATAAGATACCATTTAAATTTTTATAAAAAAAAAAAAAATGGATATTGATATTATTAAATTTGATTAGACGTGAGCAGAAATTTCGTGGCGACAAAAATATATTTAGGCTACTATTTGTAAGAAAGGAACCATTATTATATATGTATGTATTTTTAAAAACTTCTTCAGTTTATTGAATTATTTTTAGTAACGTAACAGCCATCAACTTTTATTTGAAACATTTTTTTATTTCACAAAAAAAATGCAGACTTTCATGGCGATGATGTTTTGATACACCTTAGCTCGATATATTACTTAAATGTTCACTGCAATATTTTACGAAATGTTTGTCGGGTTTTCAACCCAAACTATATGCTACTGATATAAGAATAATGTTTTCTTTGGTCTCTATGACCAGTTCACCCCTGGGCATACCGCAATGTTCCAAATTCAATTATATGTCATGGAACCGTCACAAATGTTGTAAATTATAATCTAATGTAGTGTATATCACACAATGACACTTGGGACCTGCGCGAGAGAAATGAAAACAGTCGCGCGTCATGGGTCTTGTATCGTGTTCTTTACCAAGAGATGTAAAGGTGCAATATGTATGTATGTAGTATGTACGCCAGTGGCGGGCCGACTGGTTTCTCAAAGCTTTTCAAAGTAGTCGTTTTATATATCATTTTTTCTCAGTTTTTATTTGCTTTTAAAATGAGTAAGTGAAATTTTAGAAGTATCTACTTTTTATGATATCAGCACTCACTAAAGAGGGACTTTATGAAAAGTGTTAAAATCTTTTTTTATTTTGATACGTATAACTTCTTATGTGGGGTAATCAAACCGCACTTTTTATAGTTATAAAAAAACCTACGAAAATATTTTTTTTTCATTTATTGCAAATGTAAAGAGCACAAATGGAAGTTAATTTAGTATACCTACAATCAAAAAAATGTGCACTTTTTGAATGGCACTCCAGGAAGATTGCGATCATCATTTTGTAGATATTGTCTGATTGTGAGTCTCATACGGAAATTTTCACTAACATATCGTAGTACCGCGCTTCGTCCGTTGTTATTTCACAAACTTCTTTAATTCGCAATATTAAGTCCCAGTGTTGCTGGGAGAGCCTCAAAAACTGACTTGAGATATAGGTACTATAATAGAGTATATACACGACGAAACTATAAGGATTCTTGGTTTTTAAGGAACCCTTAATATGCGCCCTCAAGTCTACTTCAAATGTGGTGTGGAAAGGAGTTGAGAAAATGTTAGGAAAAATAAAAAAAAAATTCCTAGCTCAAGTCGACCTTTTTTAACATAAATAACATAAATCTAAGTAAAACGCGTGTCCTTAGCGTAGTATAAACAAATATGTGGTTTTTATTAGTTCATTATTATTTTATTAGTCGCAAAAGCGAGAAATATAGTGCGAACCGCGAACGCGTAGTATTAGTAACTTCGAGCGTGGTTTGGCGGGCGAAAAATCAACCAATCGGTATGACTTTTTTTGAAATACTAGAAATTGAGTCTACTTCAAATAGTTAACCGTCGAGGGGGATCTCAGATCAACTGGAAAAGAGCTACGCGCGGAATAAGCGGGCGAAAGGACTTTTGGAAAAGTACTTCCAACTTTGGACGCTAATAACTTTTTTCCAGGACATCGGAGAGTTTAATTTGGCATAAACTTAATTAAAGAGTAAGGTTTGAAGAGTGCAACGAGCCTAAACTCATTGCTGTGGGATAATTAGAACGCGAGTTATGTGCGATTGAAAATAAAAAAAGTAATCAAAGATGGCGGCGGTAGGGGGGATTTGGGCAGTGCGCAAACTCAGGGTTAAGGAGTTCATCGAAGCCCCTTTCGAATGAGCCACAAAAGAAAAAAAATGTACCCGAAATAATGCACTGGACTACTAATTTGAATTACAGCAAAAATACCAATTTTGAAAAAAGATTAATATGTAGTTCGACATCGTGAAAAAATATAAATACAGTAGAGTCTCGATACGGCTGAACCCCTCCCCCTCACCCTATACAGTTTTCGTAATATAATACGAGTATTCCGCTAAACCATCATAATCAATCAGGGCTATTAAGGATCTATACTATAGTAACACATTTAATAACACTGATAGTTGAAATATACTAACTAATCTACGTAAAATAAACTTTTCAGACCCGCCACTGCTTCGCACATTTGAACTGTGAACCTTCGTCATGTCAGAGCTACTGTTTTTAGTTCGTTCAATGGCCGTATACAAAAAAAATTGTTAACAGTTATTATATTATTCAGCTATTTTAGGCATTCAGGAGTTGCTCAAGTATTAACGTTTCCAGAATGGAGCCTTTCACGTGAATATGAAGCGGTGATTGTTTCCGCCGAGTACGGTGATTTAAAATTTAAAAAGGGTTTGACAGTTTCATAGACCTGTTGGCGATGATTTCGGGTAATTCTGAATGTGAGCAACTGATGCAGAGTGTGATGTGTTTCTTATAGAAGATGACAAATGACTCCGAATATGAAGGGCTCGGTGTGTTGTCAAAACGATCGACTATATTATTTATTTTCGATTTAATAATTTTTGGAACTGGAGTACTTTATTAGTTAAATACCTACTTCGTTGAATAAATATTAAATATTTCATAATGTCATATGATGCTGTTCTATTTCGACAATAATTGTAAAATACAGAGTTTCTTCTTATTTGAAGAAAATCGATTTTAAATAGAAAATCTATTTATTTTTTGTTTTTGAGTTACAGTGTTTACCGACCGACAGTTGGATGGAATCATGGAAGATCAAAATGGATACTTTCAAGATTCTCTTAAATTCGAAAATTAACAATATAGAGCCAAATTAGGAATAATGATCAAGTAATCGCGTATAATCTTAGATTTGTGCTCGGATGTGTACGTTGATTAATCAAATATATCGTGTATGTACCCAAACTACTTCAAAGAGTATAACATACTCGTATAAATATTTCAATAAGTACCGGCGCGCGACGTGGCTCGGGCGCGGTTCAGAATGTAAGGAGTACTAGTGCCTTAATACTTCTAAAACTTCTCTAATTTGTTGCTGAACAGAGCTGAACTGGACCAATGTGATACTGGGAATTTGACAAAGACCCATGGCATAACCAAATGCCAATTTTGAAACATTTTTTGTTTACTGGGAAAATTATTATTTATTTCGAAAAAACAAAATCATGTCAGTAGATTTTGTATGTAATAAATCATTACCGATTTCAGTTTCACAATTTTACAGCGGATATGACGATAGAAATAATGATTAGATAGTATTCACGTAAACAAGGTGGGTTATTAAAATGAATCAATTTAACTTCAATTTTCTTCCAAAAATTTGAGTTAAGCTATTACAGGGACAGAAGTTGATGACTGGTTGACCTTGATATAGTGTCATTAAGGTCAATCATATATTTTTTAATGCAGTGGAGATATTGGGACTATGTAGTACATTCTGTGGCTGGTCAAACTATCCGAAGTTTCACAAAAATTACATTTAATAACTACTTTATTTAATAAATTGCATAAAAATAAAACGAATCACACAACTATGATACGTTTATATTAGTTTATAAACATATAAAACTAGTATATACGTACTACATAATAAAAAATATTATTAATTCTAAAAGATTAAATAATTTTCGAAAGAAAAATAAAGTGCAAATTTAAATTAAATTAAGTTTAAACAGGATAATCGCGGGAACCGAGTGATCATCGCTAACTTTGTTATTATTGGAGCTAGAAGATCGGTTAAATAGATAAAGTATCAGTAATTTTTCCGTGATGAATAATGGCGGAGTCAAAAAAACAATTGAATGACAAATTTTATAGATATATTGAAAAAAAAACTTTTTTCTTTTTTCTTCTAGCTCCAAAAATAACAAAGTTAGCAATGATCACTCGGTTTCTGCGAACACCCTGTATACTGCAAAAATTTGTTCAAAGTGGTATACCTTTTGTTTTCTTGTCATCGCATGGTAAATTGGTGTCAACTGTTGAAAATTCAAGACAGTTAACAACTATAAAATTTGATTTCCGCAATATTCACGTATGAATCCCCGGCGCCACAGGAATTCACACGACCACACGAGTACTGTCCCAATTAAACGGAATATTGTCGAAGTAAAGTGTTACTTTCCTTCGAAAAGTATTATCGAAGTAAAGTGTTATTTTTCTCGGTTTTGTTTCCATTCCTTAGGATTTGTCCTAAATAAATGGCTGTAGATTAATGATGTCCTGATTAAATGAAATCGACTGTAAATGTAAATATGTACGTGTAAATTTTCATTGACGTTTTTATTATTTGAATACCTAATAAATATTTGAGGGCATTTATTAAAATGACCCGTTTTTATTGAATTTTATTTTTTATTTTTTTAATCTTAAATATTTTAAAAACCTAAACATGACTTTAGAGAGTTTCGACTTAAAAAAATGATCTTGAAAACGTTCCCATAAATCAATAACTTGTAACGTCATTTTGTTTCCCTCACAAAATCAAACAACTTTTATTTGAAATATTTACAGAATATTTTTTGTTATTCGGGGCACCAAAATGGCCTACTACTCGTTGTATTCTTAAGCCCTTCTATCTATAAACCCAGCACTGAAAGTATCGATTGCAGAGTTTGTCTGTACACGTTATTATGACATCTAAGATTAAGTGCATAGTTATATACGCCATTAGGAGATTAACAACTGTTCTGCTGGAGAGGATACACTGTTGATAGCACAGTTACGTAGTCCTGGAGTAGAATTCAAACTTAACCAAAGTTTTATTCATTTAATATTTTATTGCATATTCCGAGATACATGTCTTGAGGAAAATGGAAAATAAAATAAAATTGGATTTTATTTTATATTTAAATTCAGATAAATGTTTTTTTCTGTAAATTAGTATCATTATAAGTATACAATAGGTGAGTAGTATGGCTTGCAAAAAACCCATAAAGTTTCAAAAACCGGTTTTTAGTCGTTTTTTTTTAATTTATAATAAAACAATAAATTGGTATTTAAAAATAAAAACGATTTATTGATTTATATTTTTTCAAGTTCAAATTGAGACTAATCTATTGCAAATTGGGAATAATCAATTTCAAATTGGGAATTATCATTTTTAAATTGGTTAAATTTAAAAGCTAGTGTTATAAGTGATTTAGGCATTGAAGTACCACACTGAAAAAAATTACTGTTAATTTTTAACATAAGAAACATGTTAACGGGAGGATGAAATTTCATTCTGTCAAAAATACCAACAGTATCAAAAATTACTATACCGTATGTTAAAATAATTATAAAACTTAAATAATTATTTTAACAAGTTATTAATAGTCAGATGAAAGAAATTTATTAATATTTTTATTTATTAACGATGCGTAAGAATGGGGAAAAAATAAAAAATTGCATAGATTAATGAAAAAAAAATTGATCCTAGTTTCTATGACGGCGATAGGCCAGATGTGAAAATTAATACAGAAACATAGTAAAATTATAGAGAATGTACGTGAAATTTTCATATGCAAGAAATTAAATTAAAGAATAGTGTATATTACTTTTTCAGAGTAAACAAATTTTAATAGGTACTATGTTAAAATTTACCAGTATGTCACTGTAATTTTTCATTTACTTTAGACTTTTCTGTTAAATTTTTTTTCAGAAGTTGATTCTATCCTCAAGTTCATAGCATTTTCTGTTAATTTTTAAAAGAATATTATCTCCGTGCACAAGTTTATAACTTAAATATTAACTTTTGGATATACCGTTCCATTTGATTTTACTGAGAAATGGGCATGTAGGGGAGAGGGGGGCATAGTGGGGTAGCGGGGCATAGCGGAAAACTCTTATACAGGTCGAATCAATTGTCCTGCAAAAATTCTGATGGCTCGTTTTGATTGGTCGTCAGTCGGTACGTGAACTTCATGAGTGAGACACGCCATTTCGACAGCCGTTTTTGCTAAATAAACAAAAGTGTTAAAAGCAGTGTTTTCGGTAAAAAAATACGTGAAATTAAACAGCAATTGTTTTTCGAGCCTTATTATATATTGTGGTGGTTATTATTTCGTTTTGTAGCAGTGCTTTCTGGACTTTGAGGATGCTGAATGCATATGCTGTGCCTACTTGTGGTCAAAGTCAACAGAGGGATGGATACGCTGTCGAAAATGTTCTCGTTGGGCACACTTCTCTTGTGCAGGAGAAGATGAACAAGATGACGAAGCTACTCATTTATGTGCAATATGTGTTGACGACTAAATTACTTAAAAAAATTAAAATGTTAATTTTATAGAATACATTTAATTAGTAACGTTGATTTGTTTGTTCTTTTGTATCTTATTACGATAAGCAGGTTTTCATTTGTACCAAAGTTTTGTAGTTCCTTTATTATTTTAATATTAAATAAAAATATATAAAAGTAAATAAATATATAGATTGATATTGATGCCAAATGTTGTTCTAAAAGATTATATTGTTGATAATAAAGACTATTACGTTTGGAAGCTATTTTTCTTTTTGAATTTTTACTACCCCACAATGCCCAATAAGGTACCCCACTTTACCCCCATATACGGGGCATAGCGGGGCAAATGCCATTTTATATTTATGTATTCCTACATCGTAGAGTTCTTATCGTAATCGAGAAATATATATCCATAGTCATTCGCAATGAGTTAAACCATGATATTGAGTTAAAATTTGTTGTTTAATCATAATATTTTATCTTGTAGGTATACTTGAAGCTTAAGTACCCCACTATGCCCCCCTCTCCCCTACCCTCAAACTACCCCCCCCCCAAGGGGCGGTTTTAGCGGGTTGAAAAAAATTTCCTGAAATTCTTTAGGGTCGATATACAGGGTTCGTGGGAACCGAGTGATCATTGCTAACTTTGTTATTATTGGAGCTAGAAGATCGGTTAAATGGGCAAAGTATCAGTATTTTTTCCAAGATGAATAATGGCGGTGTCAAAAAAACAATTAAATGTCGAATTTCAGAGATATATTGAAATATAACATTTTTTTAAATAGAAACCTCTGTATATTATTATAGAGTTTTATAGCTGAGAATGTTCTCTTTATAAAAGTGTTATACATGTATGATGGTGAAATAGATAGAAAACAAGTTATAACAAGTATAAAATTAATAGAAAATGTCGAAAAATAGTGTGCTATGAAGATTTAATAAAATACAAACAAATGATTAAATTATTTAAACAATAGTTTCAGGTTTTTATGTCATTTGTTCGCAAATTTTTCTTGTTTTTGAATTTATTGACAAATAAAAAAAATATTTATTATACGCTAGGAAACCATCGATCCTGGCGCCGCCAAGTGGCAAAAATATATAATTTTGGGTATCTGTCAAACCAATATGTCATATAATTGAAAGGAAAAAATGGATAATTGCCGTTATATTATGTATGTTATATTAAAATTTGTATTGATAAGTATCAACCTTTGTATATTATTAGAATTTGACCCCGAAATTTTCTTATTTTAAACCGACTTCTAAAAAAGAGGAGGTTATCAATTCAATCAATATATTTTGTTATGTATGTTCGAGCATAACTTCGACAAATATGCGCCTATTCGGTTGATTTTTGTTTGTTTGAAATAGTATACTCCCGAGGTGGTCTCATATAAATTTTATCAGAATCTGACCATGGACTTCAAAAAAGGAGAGAGTTTTCTATTTTTTTATATATTTTTTATGTATTTTCGGGTATAACTTCGACAAATATGCACCAATTCGGTTGATTTTTCTTTGTTTGAAAGAGTATACTATCGAGCTGATACCATATAAATTTCATTATAATCAAATATATGGTTTCAAAGATACACCACTCAAAAGAAAAAAAGAAAAAATCGTAATAGAGTTGATCGAAAATAGACAAATTTCGCGGGTCGAATCCTTATAATCCGCAAAGATTGATACTCTTCAATACAGATTTTAATATAACACACATAACTTTGTGTTTTAACCCCGTAATTTACTCATTGGGTGATATCGGACATTTGAAAATAAAAAATAAAAATTGCTATGAAAAAATTTAGTAAAAATAAAAAATTAATATTTTTCAAGACCTTATATTACCCTTAAGTTTTACTGAAAATATCATCCAATTATATCAAACCATTAAGTAGAAAAAAAAAGGTTTTCGATTTTCAAATTATAATTAATTACAGCTAAAATAATTATTAAAATTAATTAAAATTTGGTCAAGTACTTCTTCATACATAGGTTTATAGATAAGAAAAAAAATTAACGAAATCGGAACTTGGGAACATTACTTTCGGCTGTCCTTTTTGAAAAGTAATATACCCAAAGTTGCTAACGGTGCACACTAGGTGGCGACGTGTCGTTTTTGACAGATGGTTTCCTAGCGTATAATTTATTATTTTTCTTATGAATAATGCTCAAAAATGTTAAAAATCTGCGAAATAAGGCACAAATATTTGAAATTATTGTTTTAAAATTGTTTATCTTTTGTTTGTATTTTATTAAATTTACATAGCACACTATTTTTAGATATTTTATATTAATTTTATACTTGTTATAACTTGTTTTCTATCGATTTTACCATCATACATGTATAACACTTTTATAAAGAGAATATTCTCAGCTATAAAATTCAATAATAATATACAGGGGTTTCCATTTAAAAAAAATGTTATATTTCAATATATCTCTGAAATTCGACATTCAATTGTTTTTTTGACACCGCCATTATTCATCTTGGAAAAAATAATGATACTTTGCCCATTTAACCGATCTTCTAGCTCCAATAATAACAAAGTTAGCAATGATCATTCGGTTCCCGCGAACACCCTGTATATAATTTTTTTTATCATAAAACTCTATCTTCAATACTTTGGTAATAAAACATAGTTTGGATCATTCTGTATATATAATCAGAATATATAATCAAAGATCCAAAACAACAAGTCTTGTTTTATATCTCTAAAATGAAATCCAAGATATAATTAACAAAACACTATCTGTTATTCATAAACAACAATGGAATATAACGTTATTAGAGGTAGAGTGCGTTGCTTTTTGTAAACAATACATTATATATCTTGTCCAACACAATTAGGTTTCTGCTCGGTTCATATCCAGACTATTCGATAGAACGGGAGTAAATAGGAGTAGTCTTATAATAAATTACATCGTAATGATCAACATAATGAATGGATTTAAGTAGTTTAGATGTTTGGTGGGTGTGCAAGGAACGGGTTGAATAATGAGGTTGGGATTAAAGAATGCGATGCGGTCAGTTTGTCGACACTGGTGGCGCCATCTATTCTTTAATTGTTTAATGATGTTGATTGATTTATGTAAAATGGAAGGGACGGGATTATATTTTCAGGCTCGGATGAGGGCATATTTTCATGGGGTTTAGGGTAAAACATTAATGAGTTACTATTTTATATTTTTATACGATATCAATATATTGACGATGTGATATTACTACGAAAATTTGTATTTCAGAATTAAAAAGAATTGTTGCATTTGTCATCTTTTTTTCTGTTTTTATAATCCCCCGCAATCTCTGTAAAATGTAAGAATTTTTGATAATTCTTTAGAGATTGAGATAGTTTATTTAGTCTCACTCTCGGCGTACAGATAAACTATTGAAAATTCATAAAAAATCTGCTTATATTTGAAAAAACAAAAAATATTTCAATATTCTAAAAATAATATAAAATAGGTTTATTATAAAAACCCATAATAAATAACTAATAATAATAATGAATTTTATGATCTGCAAAAAATAAAAAAAGCGACGCAATTTCTTTATGGTACAATATCGAATGATGTATATAATGATGGTAAAAATGAAATATAGCGCTTTCGTAAATAAATAAATGATGAATGACCGCTCGGACGGCGCCCATGCGTTGTGTGTGTGTGTGTGTGTGTGTGTGTGTGTGTGTGTGTGTGTGTGTGTGTGTGTGTGTGTGTGTGTGTGTTGTATGTGTGACAGAGAGGGACCCCGGTACACATATTGTGTTGCAAACAATTAATCATCTGCTGATGAGTTGTCAAATGAAACTGTTATTTATTTTTATTTAATTATATGAGTAAAACAGAGCTTGCTTTGGAGATGATATTGTAACAGAAATAATTTGATTAGTTGTTCAGAAGCCAATCTCACTAAAATAAAAATGTATTTTATTTTTGATACCTGGACCATTCCTGTTTGATTGACACAGTTTGAATTGATATATTTTTAATAGTTTAATGCCCGGTATTATAAAGTATTTTGTCTAGATACCAAAATCTAAACAACCGCTTTCTACAGGGTGTCGAATCGTTATGAATATCATTTGGCTTTTAGATCAATGGTAATAAGGGTCTTAGGTTTTCGAACAGTAAAAATCCTATTAAAATTCATACCATAGTACAGTATCAGATATGCATCAAAATTATGTATGAACGTTTTAAAGAGTTTTACATAAATATCTGTGAGATTTAATTTTAATATTTAATGGTCGAAGACGTTTTTTTTTATAAAAAATTGGCAATTCAACGTATAAAGTTATCTCGGCAACGACATAAACAACATAAAATCGATCTCAAGATTGAAATAGTACATTTATCAGAAATCATTTAAATGTTCAAAATATTAAAAGTTTACACATGACAGAGCGAACGCTCGACACTAACATTTTTTTCATTTCACTCGATACCGAGAATTTTCTCTGTCTCGATCTTGTTTCTATCATAATGCGTACGATACGATACCCAGATAAGAAACTAAAATGAGATTATTTCGATTTCCACGAGATTTGTGTAATCAATTTTGAAATCAAGACGAGATTTGAGTTACAAAAACTGAGGCGAGACGAGACATACCTAATTCTCTTTTTATTTCATCTCGCATGGAGCAGATTATATTACCTCTAAAACATCGCGGTCATAGGAGAAACGGTATAATGATTGGCCACTTTTCAGATTTTTTGTTTAAAATAAGAAACATGGTAACTTAATAAAATCGAAATGCTTACTAAAATGGAAGCCTAGTTTATTGTGATTGTTTAAGAGAAATTTTTTGAGACCTATACGCTTAATATTTTCAAAAATAATTACATTACTTTGATTTTAAATTTTAACGTATTGTAATTTTGACAAAAACCCAAATCTGTTACGAAACAGAAGTTGGCAATTACAAATAAATGCAAAATTTGGTGACTAATTATTACCTTTGTAGAAGTTTTATGAAATTTACCATCTATCATTATGGCCAATAATTGTAAAAAAATACTATGCCAATCATTAAAAAAATGGCCAATCATTATATTTTTTGGAGATATTTTTTATTTTATGCAGGTTTTCGTTTTTTCTTATACTTATAGTTGTAATACATATACCAATAATAAAGGACTAAATAATGAGCATATTACTGTATTTATATTCCATTAATCACTTATATTAAAGGAATAACGTTTGTTTCTTTCGAGTTTTTTTCATAAGTGGCCAATAATTATACCTTTTCCCCTACATATGTACTATTTTTTTATATTAATTTTGTTGTTAATATGTTGTTAATATGTACTCAAAACTCAAATATACAGTACCTATGTTAATTTGACAGACATAGCCTACAGATTTAAACATACATACATACATAAGAATTGATATTAATAGTGGACATATCAGAAATTTTATTTAGATAGTATAATCGAAAATATCATACATGTTTAAGTAAATATGGATATAGAGTTTGTAGGTTCCTTGGTCATATATTTATAATATATATAACTTTACTTCTGCGCAAACCCACATACAAGGCTTTTACTTTGTGTGTATTTGTGTGTGTGTATGTGTGTGTGTTGGTGTAACGTAGAAGTGCGAGATAAGCCCGTGAGATGATTAATAATCTAATAATTATGTTCGGGAAGTTGAGTTTATCAGTAATTTATCATGTCTAGAAACCAGCAGTTGTTAGCTTACTTGTGTGTTGGTTTTTTATCAATATCGGGGGAAATAAGTCATCTGACTTTTCTTCTTGAATTTTATAAAGTAGAGGAAAATACATGTTAAAAATTATATCAAACATACTTAATTATTTTTATTTAAATTGAGTGTGCCTTAATTTTTTTCTGTTTCCCTTTTAATTAATTCGGAAAAAATAATTGGTAAATTACTGTTTGAAGTATACCACAAAATTTACCAAACTAACCCGCGATTTAGTAGTTTATAAATTACAGTATACTACTCCGTAAAAATATGCTACGTAATGTCAGCGGTGTATCATTCTTATTATAAAGTAAATACCAATGCTTGGAATTAGACCGGGAACCAGGCTACATTCCGTTTCAAAAACCGTTAGGATTCATAAGAGTTGGTGATTTACATTCAGAAAGATGTAAAGAATGAAATTCTGAAGGTTGCCGGAAAAAAAACTCGGAACTTTTTTGATACGAGCATTATAACGGAGTCCTTCCAGTTATAAAAAAAGTAGATGTTGCACCATTTTTAATTTTGATGAAAGTTTAGTCAGTTGTTATTATACGTATTAGTTAGCAAAAACTGTAATTAGAAAATTTTAAATGTTCACAGGTTGGAAGTGGTGATCGTTTTACACTCGTAAGATATGAAGATTTCATCGATTTTTAACGTTTTTTCGACTCGCTATAGCATGCGTTCTAATTAAACAATTATAATGAACTTGGAGTCATTTGAAAGCCTTAAGAGTCTAGCTTCAAAATGATTTAACTCAATTTTAAGTTTAGGTTATTTTCGATGTAGATATTCATAATAAATGCTTTTCAATTTCATTAATAAAATTGTCATTTTATCTTTTTTTCAAAATTTTCAGTGGCTTTCTGGTTTAACCGAGAAAGCTGTAATTATGCGTAAGTTATGTTCACATATAGTACTCAGTACCCACAAATAATCAGCTTGATTGATGCACATTTTCTATTAAAAAAATTAAGTTAAATATCACAAATTTTACGGAAACACCAAAAACAGCTGTTTTCGAAGCAAATAAAAGTTATGTGAGGGGCAAGATAAATTGTTGATTTTTTTTTACAAATGCTCTTAATAATTATCTAAAAAGGGCAATTTGATTCGCTTTGTTATTTTTATTTTTTTAGCTGCCAGAAATTTAAAAATAATCAAAAAAATGCAAAAACTCCAAAATTAGCTATTTTCAAAGTTAAAAAAAATCTATGAAGGGGGTGAGATTAAAATATGAATTTTTTTCTGAAGATGCTTGCAGTAGTAAGTTTCAAAGACCAAGTGGTGTTTTTCTGATTTTTTAAATTTTTTAGCCACTTAATGTCCTGCAATTAGACTGAAAAATATCAAAATCACGCTTTAAAAATGAAAAATAAAATAAAAATCAACAATTTATTATTATTAATTACGATACAATGCAGCTGTATCGTGGACTTAAAAAAGTCATATATGCGTCGCGCGGCAACTTACGTCGCTCACAAGGGGCAGTTGCATCTGTAGAAAAAAAACTCCATTTTAGTCTCACCCCCTTCATAGATTTTTTTTACTTTGAAAATAGTTAATTTTGGTGTTTTTACATTTTTTTGATTATTTTTAAATTTCTGGCAGCTAAAAAAAATTAAATAACAAAACGAATCAAATTGCCCTTTTTAGATAATTATTAAGAGCATTTGTAAATTCAGCAATTTATCTTGCCCCCCACATAACTTTTATTTGCTTCGAAAACAGCTGTTTTTGGTGTTTCCGTGATATTTGTGATATTTAACTTAATTTTTTTAATAGAAAATGTGCATCAATCAAGCTGATTATTTGTGGGTCCTGAGTACTATATGTGAACATAACTTACGCATAATTACAGCTTTCTCGGTTAAACCAGAAAGCCACTGAAAATTTTGAAAAAAAGATAAAATGACGTAGATATCTATGGTACTTATGCGAAACAAAAACCTGTTTTATCGACCATCATTACAGCAGAAATCCTTATTACCACGCGGACGAAATCGGGGATAACAGCTAGTGGACTATTATAATGGACATATGTATCTATAACCTCATAATCTTCTCATATCAAAAAGTGCGAAAGTAAAAAAGTTCACAACATAAAAACAGGGTGAATGACTTTACCTTGGGACTTTATCTAAATATTATACAATTTAGAATTTATAGATAATCAATAAAATGTGTTTGTTTTCAAAAAGCACTTCAGTTGAAAAATAAATACTTAACTATAATTTAGTAATCTTGGAACAATAATAAAATAGTATGAACTAACCGATTTTGATGGGACTTTAACTGTTATTTATATTTTAATTATAAAAAGCGAAATAATAAAGAATTGTCCTCATATTCGAATTGAAAGAAATTTAAGTTTTCAATAAAATTTTTAGAGTTTTTTTTTAATAAAAATGTATGGATCATACAAGTTGATGATATACAGTAGTATACACTATCGATAATAATCAGATCAAAAAGAATTTCAATATTTTTTTATCGAAAATTACTACAAATGAAAAATTTACAATAACTAAAACTAAAAAGAGTAACCGAATACAATCATCAGCAGATTTTATAACATGCTACCAACAGCTGTCGTTATAGGTGCAGAGAGGTATTGGCCTACTATGTCAAGTTAATAAAAGCATAATCATAGAACAGAAAAATAACATAGAAGTTTTCATGAAACAAAAATATCCTTAAATTAAAATTAGATAAAGTGATAATAAAAATAAAATGTTTAATTTTATTTTTCTGTTTGTACCTATATGAAATGCAATAGTACTAATAGTCCAGTCAGTAGACAATTTCGTATATGGGTGGCGCTAGAAAAAAATGACGGAGTACGTTTTTTTCAAGAAATTGGTAGATTTCAATGTATAGAACATGGTGATAACTTTTCCCCCCTTCACAGGGGGGTACATAACTTTCTAGGGGCTTACAAAGCTGTCTAAAATCAGTTATTTGGGTATACCACAGGGGCTGTCAGTTTTAGAAGAAAACAGGTTTGATAAATCTTAAAGCTGATAAAAATACGAATAAAATAGTATTTTCAAAAATTATGTATCGTAAATAGTTATTGAAATAGAGCCCGCGAAAAAATCATTTAGCGACGTCGAGTTTGGAGATTATACCTGAAATGTAGAGTTACGTTCGACCGCTGTGTTTAATATGTATTTAATTGAATTTCAGAATGAAATTTTAAATAAAAATAGAGAAAAGAGTCCCCTAAATAATGCTCAGCACCTAATGTCGAAATCTCGAAAAATATTTAAGTTATAAGCACTCAAAGTTATAGTATTACAAAAATTTATGGAAAATTATTCATGTTTTGTCGACGACCTAGGAGAAGACCTTCTACACCGAATAAATTAAATTCCAGCTAGGAATCTATAGAACATTTAATGCCCTAAATAATAGTTTCTGTCTGACCATGATTATTTTAAAATTATTCAAGGTTATAGGTAAATATCTAAAGACACATTTTTATAACAAAAACTTTTATCCACGACTTATATATAATACATACATTACATACGTAGTTTTTACTATATAATGCGATATATTAATCCCAGAGGGAACCATGACGAAAGAGAAATTTTCTGATTGGTGCATTGGAGGGCAATAATGGTCATTATTGCCCTCTAAATCATTATTGCCCTCTAATGCACCAATCAGAAAATTCCTCAAATTAAATAATACCATGGAAACAAAATAAACAAACTTTAAGTCTAAAAAATTTATTTACGACTGTCAAATAAAACACCTAGTGTTTGTGTATTTGTATTGAAATGGATAAAAATTCTAGTAAAGTTGTTGATAGTACAAAACTTGTTCAGTTTATTAACTGTAATATTACTAATTTTAATATTTTTGGACACCACAGAGTTTGTGTATTTTGTTTCCATGGTATAGTTTAATTTATATTAATTTGAAATTATAACAAAAATGCTTGTGTTTGCATTTCTTGTATTCAGTTGTGTTTTATTAAAGTAATTGAAATAGTCGTAGATAAAGTACAGTATACTACTCGCAATAATGGCTATTATTACCTCGGAAATTTTTTCTCCCTCGCCGCTATGCGGCTCGGTTCGAAAATTATTCCTCGGTAATAATAGCTATCATTATTGACTCGTGGTATAATATACTATTAATATACACTGTTTTTGAATACAATTTTGATTATTACAACTTAAATAATGTGCTTTATATATTTTCCCATTATTTGAACAATTTTAAAGTTATCATGGTAGGATAGAAACCATTAATTAGGCCATTAAATTTTCTATGGATTCTTAGCTGGAATTTATTTTATTTGGTGTAGGTCTTCTCTGGGGTCGTTGAAAAACAAGAATAATTTTCCTTAAATTTTTGTAATATCTAGAACTTTGAGTGCTTATAATTCAAACAGTTTTCGAGATTCCGATATTGGGTTTCAAGCATTATTTAGAGCACTCTTTTCTCTATTGTAATTTAAAATTTCATTTTGAAATTCAATTAAATACATATTAAACACAGCGGTCGAACGTAACTCTACATTTTAGGCGTGATCTCCAAATTCGACTTCGCTAAATGATTTTTTCGCGGGCTCTATTTCAATAACTATTTACGATACGTAATTTTTAAAAATACTACTATATTCCTATTTTTATCAGCTTTAAGATTTATTAAACCCGTTTTCTTCTAAAACTGACAGCCCCAGTGGTATACCCAAATAACTGATTTTAGACAACTTTGTAAGCCTCTAGAAAGTTATGAACCCCCCTGTGAAGAGGGGGGGGAAGTTATCACCATCTTCTATACATTGAAATCTACCAATTTCTTGAGAAAAAAACGTACTCCGTCATTTTTTTCTAGCTCAAATATTATATTGACTGGACTATAAATCCCCTATTAAATTTTTATTCCACTTTCGAATAAATTCTTGGACAAAAGATTCTCGCCACTATATTGTAAGTCTGTGTTGAATTATAACTATAACCATTTTACCACTCTCATCTTATTCTAAACAGAGAGCTTTCGAGGGTAATTATTTCTCCATCAATGACTTTGTTTGATATTGATCAAATAACAACTGCCAGTTGGAATTGGATAGAACATATAATACGGATATACTTTAACACCTGTACAGTTTGAGGCAATCATATTTTCAAAAATATCAGTACCACACAACATTTTCATAACTTCAGGAATAAATCTTTTTCCATTATACGTCCAATATTCTCATTTAAAGTCCTTTACAATTACTTCATGAACCTGTTCAACTGCTTCGTGTCCAGTACCAGTTTTTTGAAACTCAATACCGCATTTGCAAATTGATCTTTTGTTTCATCAACAATAAAATTCAATTCGAGATCTTCCGTACTTCCAAAGTATTAATAATCGTAACACGTCATTAGTATGTACCGTTTCATAATGGGACTTCTTTATAGCTTCAGTATCATACCACATTGCGATCGGTGATTTTCTGGTGTAAACATGGACATTCGTATAGCATAAATATATATTATAGTAACTCAAAAGTGTCAGCATATTGTCTTCCAGTTTGGTGAATTATCAGACGTGGCTAATACAGTGAACAAAACATAAACGTCTGAATTTGGGTCGATTTTTGCAGTACTTTCAACAACACAAGCTTGTCTTGTAGTCAATGAAACCCGTTTATTGTAACATGAACTGGATGCAGTTTCATGGAAAAATATTGCTGGCCTTATGTCTGATATAGAACATTCTTGTAGATGTAATCTGGACTTATATGTAATTTGGACGGATTGGTTCCTAATGTTGTTGAATATCTCCAGTAAAAAAAAAATAATAATTCCTTGACGCCCATTCCGAATTTTTTTAAGCATGTTTTTACTTTAAATCGTTGTTTAATTTTAAAATCTGGGTACGACAAATAATAAATAAAAAAATAAAAATTCCACTGTTAAATGGTTTGTTTATGATATTTTATTCACTTTTAAAACCAAAATATTTCTTTCTTTCTCTGACATATTTAATTATTTTGAATCACTAATTAAAAAAATAATTACTAAGGCATATTGTGTTATCTACAAAATTATGATTGTATTATTTTTAACATAATTGGGTGTTTTTAATATGTAATAAATTTTGACCACTTTATAGCGCTTCATTTACACCATACATAAAGCATTTTTATTGAATTTTTTTAAGTATTTGTTTATTTATGTATAGAATAATATTAATCATATACTAGTAGTGACGTTAAAATATAATAAATAAAATAACTAATTGTCTAAACGTCAAAGATTTAATAAGCAAGGAAACGTAGCGAGCTTTCGATTCACAGAATCATCGTCAGGCTAAAATAATAAATAGTAATTAAATACAATAAATATAATACAAAATATTGGTATTTTAAAAAATAAAAATTCAGAATATACCTATTTAAAGGGGAGAATGCGAGAACGGTGTCGTTATCTCAACAATTTTCATTAGCTACGGAATTGTTTGGAAAAAATAACAAATCTCTTAGTAACTAAATAGTTACTAAGGAACGAAAGAAACATATTTAAAAAATGAAATTTTGACAGATTTAAAATTAATTATTTAAAATAGTGTTGTAAATAGTAGATAATGTGGCTATGTCAGTTTTCTTGTTAATTGTATTGTTGTTTCTTTTTATGTGTAACATTTCCGAGATGTAACGTTTAGCTTTATGTCTTTCATTATCTAAAATTTTAGTTTGTTCATAATCAAAAAGATGTCCTGTACTATTTGTATGTACTGCCAATGCTGTGGATGTCGGTTTTAATCTTGTATCTGATTTATGTTGTGTTATTCTATTGATAAGTTTTTGTGATGTATTTCCTACGTATATATTATTACAACCTCCACATGGGATGCTGTATACCAAGTTTGATTTCTTAAAAATGTCTGTTTTTGGTTTAAGTTTTGTGTAATTGTTAATATTTTTATTGTATGTTTTAAATACAGTTTTTACGTTGTACTTATTAAAAGTGTTTTTTATTATATTTGATGTTTTATTTATGTAAGGAATTGTAATGTATTGTGTTGGTGTTGTTTTAGATTTGTTATTATCATTATTAACTGTGTTGTATAATAAGTGAACTCGTTTTGTTATGCATTGTTTGATTAAATTAATTGGATAGTTATTGTTAAAAAATGCTGTTTTTATTTTGTTTAAATTTTCTTCTCTGAATTGTGGATGTGATAGTTTGAGTGCTCTGTCTATAGTATTGTTTAATATATTAATTTTTATATGTTGTGGATGATTGGAAAAATAATTAGTATATCTCCAACTATGTGTGTCTTTTTGGTACCAGTTTGTAAGTATTTGCCCATTGTCATTGGTAAGTTGTACGTCTAAAAATGCAATTTTATTTTGATGTTGTATTTCTAATGTGTGTTGAATTTTACTATTGTAGTTGTTAAACGTGTTAAGAAATTCGTTAATATCATTAGGATGTGCCTCTGTAATAATGTCATCTACATATCTATAATAGAATGCTGGTTTGTGGGTTAATTGATCTAAACAACTCTTTTCAAGATCTTCCATAACTAAGTTAGCTATAACACTGGAAATTGGTGATCCCATAGCACAACCATCTATTTGTTTATAATAACTATTGTCAAATTCAAAGTATGTGTTAGTTAGACAAAATTTTACTGCTTTGTTAAATTCCTCTTTTGAGAGTTTAGTGTAAAGAGAAATGTCCTGCCATTTATTATTAACAATATCTAGGGCCAAATGTATTGGTATGTTGGTATACAATGATGTTACGTCTAAAGAAAATAATTTATGTTCTGTAGGTATGTTTATGTTTTTAATTTTGTTGACAAATTCAAATGAATTTTTTATACCATATTCAGTTTCACCCACCACATTAGACAAAATATTTGCTAAATATTTTGACAATTTATAAGTAGGTGAATCTATACATGATACTATAGGTCTGTATGGTGTATTTTGTTTATGTATTTTTGGTAAGAAATAAATTTTGGGAGAGATTGCATTGTATGTCATCAGTGATGTTTTAGTGTTGAGGTCAATTAATTTAGTTTTATACCAATTTTGTATTAAGTTATTATTAAATATTTGAAATGTGTTTGTCGGATCATTTTTTATTTTTAAGTAGGTATTAGCATCATTAATTAAGTTATATGCTTTATTAAGGTAATCTGTTCTATTTTGTATTACTGTAACATTACCCTTGTCAGCTTTAGTCACTATAATGTTGGTGTTGTTTCTTAAAAAACTTTTTGTTTCACTGTTTATTTTATTTAAAAATGTGTCTTTTGGATTTCTATTAATTTTTTGATTATTATTATTAATAATTTGGATGTTTTTAGAAATTTCTTTTCGAATGTTATCCATTTCTGGTTTTTCTTTTTCAAATGCTAACAGTTCTGTATTTTTTATTATTTCATGAACTACGTTGTTGTTAATTTGTTTATTGCAAAAATTGAAATTAGGTCCAAGACTTAGGCAAAGAGAAATATTGTGTGGTAATGTGACATCTGTCAAATTTTTGATCCAATTTGTGTTGTGTTTGATATTAGTAGTGTTTTTATTTAATAAAGTATTGAATTTATGTTGATGAGTATTCTTTGTATGTTGGAATGTTTTTGATTTCAAATTATTTAAATAATTAATAAAACACGACTTAATGAAAGAATTCGGTATTTTTTGAAATTTATTAGTAACGCTAATCAATTTTTCATTAAGTGTATTGAGGATACTGTGGTTGTTCTGAATTTCTAAATTAATATTAATCTACATACTACATATGAGTATGTCTATGTACTACATATCGCCTGTATACCTGTATACTGGGTGCGATTTTTAAATTGATAATTGTAAAAAAACGAAAATATAGGGAAATAGATACAATTTTTAAATAAATGTTTTTTTTTTCTTTTAATAGGATTATGTTTTCTTTATATTTGGTATTCAAGGTTATTTTTTTTCAACCTTAATTTTTTGAATGGAAACATATTTTTTAGTTCGGATTTTTATTCTGCTTGGAAAATCAAACATCTTTTGTAGAAAACATTTTTTTGAGGCATTTTTGAAATTTTTATTTGTGAACCATAAAGATTTGAATAAAATTCTTAGAATTTAAACATTTATTTTATATATTTTATCTAAATTTTATCATAAAAGGACTCCTTATGGAAAACCGGTCTCGGTCAAATGCTACGAAACTCTGCAGAATGATAGTCATCAATGTGTAGATCAAAAAAGTCAATGGGACCTATGTAGGTCTGAAAAACTACTGTTCTGAAGCTAAAACCTTTTGAAGTTATCGAATCCACGTGCTTGATGAATAAAAAATCCACTGATTCACGGGCATGGAAAAAAATTCATTATAATGATCAAGTCACTTTTTTGATGTATTTTTATGCGTTGAATGCGAATCCGTGGTCAAAATAGATACATCATCCTTAAGTCTTCAGAAAATCGCTGAACCACCTTAAGAAATCTGAAGAATGGCGATTACGTTATGTACTGCTTGTGCGACATATGATATAAGGTGCTTCAGCGATTTTCTGAAGACTGAGGGATGCTGCAGCCATTCTGGCGTCGGATATATGTTCGGCATGCGTCAAAACATGAGATTATTTATTATTTATTTACACCCATATAACAGTCACCATCGATGATAATTTTTATTAATTTTTTAGGTTTCTTTATTACTACGACCAAAACCCTATTATTACACTGTCGATTGTTCGTATATATGGTTACCTAGTAAAAAAATTACAATTGATATTTATAAGTTCAAAATTCATAAAAAAGCAATTAGATAAAAAAAACGTGGGGAAATATAAATCAAAAATACACACGATTACACAAACCGGCTTGTGTTTCCAACATTCACCACAACAAATGCACGTAGTGTTGATATAAAAGATGCTGTATCTATTGACAATGCATTATGCATACACAAGTGTCGATGTATGCTGATTGGAATGTGTAGTGCACATTGTAGCACATGCCGGTATGTGTATGGCGTCATGAGTGTGGGACAAACACTATGTGTTTGTAGTTTATACTACAATATACTACACATGTAGTAATGATTGTTAATTGTAATGACCAAAGAAACAAAACAGTAACATGGTGTGTTTTTGACAAAATAGCAACAAACCCTGACAACGTTGTAGTATTTGATTTTCATGTATTCGCTGCAAGGTTAACAGTCAAGTAGCTAGAAGGCTTTGACACAGACATATTCGCTGGGTGCAAAGTAGGTAGTGGGGGAAACGAAATCGATCACAGCGCACAGCGTGGCAAAAAATAACACTTTGGGTGGACTAACTGTCATTTTTAATAGGCTCGTTTTTAACTGAAAATAGAAAGGTCAACATGGTTAATCCCACTATAGACTATGTGCAAGGGGGTGGAGTTAGAAATAATGTCGATGCAAGTGTTCGTGGTGAGCAATATTATAAAATTATCGGCGCCAAAATTTGAGGTTATGCTGTCAATGTAAACGAATTAATTATTTATCTATTATACGTCATAATTAAAGAGAAAAAGATACCCAAAATAAATAATTTTCACGTACCTTTTATGCTATACTATTTATATTATATGCAAAGAGCTAAATTAAATGATATTTGTTTAATAAAAAATTTCACGGTATTAAACATATTAAACAATGATAAAAAGAGAGTTGAATCCATTCAATCCTTCGTGCACATAGCCAAGAGTCATAAATAATCGTCTAAAATGTATATATTACGATATTTTATTGAAATTATTTCTTTGTTAATACGTCAAAGTCCACCCAAGTTGCTACTAAAGTCCACCCGTTAGTTGGCGCTGTCATCGTGCACGCTGCGAATAAGCGTAGCTAGGGGTTGGTAAAATCGGCCCCAGTCAGGGGAGGAGCAGCGAAAAAGTAATCATAGAGAGCGTTGAGAGTGGTACACTTTTGTTTCCATAGTAACGGGAAATGACAGATTGTCAGTAAAATATATATCTATGTACTGCATGATGTACTGCCGATAATGATTTTTTAAATATCAAGAAAATGTTAAACAATTTAAAAATTGCGATAGTAACTTATTCAGGTACTTACTCACTTTTTCATAATAGTCATTGTTATATAAATTCATGTATATACACATATTTAGTATTATAGAATATAGGTTATAGTAGCTATTTATAAGTAAATATTATTCTGCAATACAAGCTTATTCGAGCCCTAAACGCCAAATTATCGTAAGTGACAATAAGTTAATTATACAGGAGAGGTATTTTTTTTAGCTTTTACGTAATAGTACTTGCAGTTAATTTAATTTTTAGCGGTTACAATATAAATATATTAAGTACAAAGTATTTAAAAATATAAACTACTGACAAGGGAAAAATTCCGACCATGCTGAATTTTGGTGAATATTATTTTGATTTTCTATAAACATACCATAAAAAGTAATCTTATATTGAGCCATGGGGTTTTGTTTTTTACGGAGAAAAATGAGGGAAAATTATAGTTTTTTAACAAATACCTTAAAATTATCAATTTTTCGAGGAAAATAGTTATGAAGAAAATTGTTGCTTATAAATTATAAATTCTACACAAAAAAGGTACCTATCTACCTTTTTCTTATAATCAATACTTTTTAAATAAACGGTTAGCCCGGTTAAGAATGCACTAAAACTTTTAAGGGCAAACAATTTTATAGTTGATTTTTATACATTTTGGGCCGTAGAATTCGAAAAAATAACCCGGACTGGCGAAAAGTGGTGCAAATAGTCGCTCACGATAATTGGGTGTAAAAAAAATCTCCCAAATAAATAAGCGCTTCCACGTGCTAAATTCATCAAATGTAGTTAATTAAATCTCCACTCAAAAAAATATAATTTTCTAGATATTTGCTTGTCTCAATTTAAATAGGCCACCCGATATCTATATATATAAAAGAAAGTCGTGTTAGTTACACTATTTATAACTCAAGAACGGCTTTACCGATATGGCTGAAAATTGGTGAGGAGGTAGCTTAGAGCCAGGAGAAACACATAGGATACTATTTATTCATCCCCCTAAATGTTAAGGGTGGTCCACCCGTAAATTTATTTTTTATTTTTTTGGACAAAATTAACTGCGTATGTTTCCATAGCAACATGAATTTAATAGTATTTAAATGTAATGGACGTATGGATGACAATTTGATTTTTATAATAAATCAATATTAAAACTATTTCTATTAAATAAATAACAATTATAATTTTTGTTATAATGTAATAATAGAGCCATTGCCTATCTCAAAAAGCTAAGTAATAATAGATAATTTTTAATATAATACACATTTTTGTAGAATAATAATTATGTGACATTTGAATTTAACTGCGTTTGTTTCCATGGCAACATGAATTTAATAGTATTTAAAATTAAAATTTTGAGGGTGGTTTTCACCCCTTCAGTGGCTTTTTCGGCACGTTTATGAAATAAGTTCCCCTTAGATTGGATTAAACTACAAGTATATCAAGTCTTATCTAAATTGGTGAGATAATACTCATGTTAAACGATAATTGGTACAAATTTTCGAATATTTCCGAAACCCCTAATCCGATTAGCACCAAAATCAATAGGTCTGGAGGACTCACTGAGACAAATATTTTCCCAAAAAATAATTCAAATCGGTGCATATTTACAGTAGTTATCATGAACGGAAGAAAATTCTGCATCCAGACACACACACGCACAGCCGCCAAGCGGAAATCAACTTTTCTTTACGTTTTGAAGTTAGTATAATCAGAATCTGCTCTTATCTCGGACATGATTTTTTGACAGTATTGCAATACTTCCATTTCTTCGAACATGGAAGTAATTGTCAAAATACACAAAATAATCCTAACAAATTTAACACCATAACAATGAGAAAGAAAGAGCATGCAAATTATTTTTTGGCAAAACAACGTTTGCCGGGGCAGCTAGTTGTTAATAAAATATCATAGTATATGTATTGTGTATACATATTCATAGTGTAATATACTAGTAGTGACGTATATAATGATGTATAGAGTAAGGAAGTACACATGTACATTAGGGTGGTCCTTATTTTTGAACTTTCGAATTTCGAACTCCGTACCCCCCAAATTTGTTCGTTGTCATGAGACTTGAATTTCTGTTCAATTTGGTCATGATCAACCAACCCCTTCCCGTGCCGACTTAGGGTTGAAAAAAGTCCAAATAGGGTAGTTTTATGGTTTTTTGCGTTTAATTAAAAAAATAAAGCAATTAGCATAAATATGTATATAACATTTATTGTAGAGCGTAAAATTGTCTATAAAAAATGTTCTCATAGTATATCACGAATATTTATTATTTTCCATGAAAAATAATAAATTTTATTTAAAAAAAATTATTTGTTTACGGTAACGTAAATATATGATATGAATGGTAGTTCAGTAAAAGAAGCATTTTGACAAGAACTATTAAGGGATAAGCAATGTTATTGTTGATTATTATAGATTTTGGTGCGGAGAATTCGAAAAAAATAACCCAGACTAGAAAAAATGGTGCAACACCCTTAAAAATGGGGTTGAAGGATGAAATCCCATTTCCATGTGTATTTTCAATTTTTTTTAAATCTAAAGCGACAATAAGGTATTTTTATGGTTGACGTTTGTTGGGGGCACTGAGATGAATCGATTGAGACCACATATTCGAAATTTGACCCAAAATTACCCCTTCTAAAAGGTTTAATATAGGTAAAAATGCTTATTTTTGGTGAAAATAGTTTAAAAATTAATAACATCCGTTAAAATCATCCAAATGACTCACAATTGGTCTCAAATTGTTCGTGAAATTCCAAAGAATAATGGTAAACTATAATTAAAAAAATATTAATAGTTTAACCAATGAAAATTGCTAATGTTTAAGGGTAAGTGACGTAAATTTTTGGAAAATTGCCATTTTACTAAAATTTAATTAAAAACATAAGGGTTAAATATTTTTTTGTAAAATCAACGTAAATATCTTAGATTTGTACATACAAACAAAATGAGCCCCCCCCCCCCAAATATTTGAACAAATACAATTCCACACCGAATTTTTTTGTTTTATTGAAATAATATATTTTTATGTACTTTCACATACATTATTATGCACTCTTATGAGCCTTTATTAATGCATAAACTTTTAATTTACGTTAAAGCATACATAAAAGTATGTTTTAATACTTTTAATCATAATTTACAATTTTATTCAAAAACATGTATTTTGTTTAAAATGTATACAACAAAAATGCGGTGCCTTTTAGTGCGGAATTACATCCGTTCAAGTGATAAATTTCGAATATGTGGTCTCAATCGATTCATCTCAGTGCCCCCAACAAACGTCAACCATAAAAATACCCTATTGTCGCTTTAGATTTTAAAATAAATTGAAAATACACATGGAAATGGGATTTCATCCTTCAACCCCATTTTTAAGGGTGTTGCACCAATTTTTTCTAGTCTGGGTTATTTTTTTCGAATTTTCCGCACCAAAATCTATATTAACATATAATAACATTGTTATTATAATAACATTGCTTGTCCCTTAAAAGTTCTTGTCAAAATGCTTCTTTTACTGAACTACCATTCATTCCATATATTTACGTTACCGTAAACAAATAATTTTTTTCAAATAAAATTTATTATTTTTCATGGAAAATAATAGATATTCGTGATAAACTATGAGAACATTTCTTATAGATAATTTTACGCTCTACAATAAATGTTATATACATATTTATGCTAATTGCTTTATTTTTTTTAATTAAACGCAAAAAAACCATAAAACTACCCTATTTGGACTTTTTTCAACCCTAAGTCGGCACGGGAAGGGGTTGGTTGATCATGACCAAATTTAACAGAAATTCAAGTCTCATGACAACGAACAAATTTGGGGGGTACGGAGTTCGAAATATCCAAAAAAAATTCCTTCACCTATAAATAAGGACCACCCTAATGTACATATAACTATAATGGATAATTACAAAGAAATGTGTATCTTTATTGATTTATTTTTTATTTGTTACTAAATAAAATACTGACTTTTAGTTAGAAATATGAATAAAAAAATTAGAATTGGATGCTACGGAATTATATTAGCAGTTTTTGGAATATTTTTTTTATTGGTGGTATTCAACAACATTAGGAGGCAACCTACTCAAATTACAGAGGACATCTTTACCAAATTACATCTACAAGAATGTTCTATATCAGACAAAAGACCGGCAATATTTTTCCTTGAAACTACATGCAGTTCATGTTACCATAAACGGTTCTTATTGACTACAAGACAAGCTTGTGCTGTTGAAAGTGCTGCAAAAATGAACCCAAATTCAAACGTTTACGTTTTGTTTACTGCATTAGTCACGTTTGATAATTCACCGATGTTTATACTGAAAGACAATTTGGTGACACTTTTGACTTACAATAATACATATTTATGTTATTCGAATGTTTATGATTACACCAGAAATACACCGATCGAAAAGTGGTATGATACTGAAGCTATAAAGAAGTCCCATTATGAAACGGTACATACCAGTGACGTGTTACGATTATTGACACTTTGGAAGTACGGGGGAACGTATTTGGATTTGGATTTTGTTGTGATGGAGACCCTAGAAGATCTTGAATTGGATTTTATTGTTGAAGAAACAAAATATAATCTAGGAAATTCGGTACTGAGGTTCAAAAAAACTGGTCCAGGACACGAAGCAGTTGAACAGGCACTTGAAATGATTGTAAATGATTTTAAAGGACAATCTTGGGGGTATAATGGACCAGTAGTTGTTACTGAGGTTATGAAAAAGTTGTGTGGTACTGATATTGTTGAAAATATGGTAGACACGAACTGTACAGGTATTAAAGTATATCCGTATTATATGTTCTATCCAATTTCTTGGAATAAGTGGCAGTTGTTGTTTGATGAAAATCAAACAGATTCAGTGATTGAGACATTATATCCCTCAAAAGCTCTCCATGTTTGGAATAAGATGAGTAGTGGTAAAAAGGTTATAGTTAATTCAAGACAAACATACAATATAGTGGCGAGAAACTTTTGTCCAAGAATATATTCAGAAGTAGATGATTATTTTTAGTATTTGATAATATCAATTTGTGAAATAGTGTAGATGAAAAAATGTATAATGGTTAATAAGTATACGAGTAAAAGTAAATAAGCACATTTGTATATAATTCTTATTGATATTAAAAAACACTGATTGAACAAATAAGATTGTACCTAAATGTTATTATAGTACTAGATTAATAATTTTAGTGTTTATTTTAATTTTGTATTTGATGACGAATAAAAATTAATTTAGATATCATAGTACTGTTACGTTTTCATATACCAACAGATAAATAATAATAGATTCTATTTTTATTATCACTTTATTAATTTTTTTCAGACGCTATATAATTTGGCAATGCATACACAAGTGTCGATGTATGCTGATTGGAATGTGTAGTGCACATTTTAGCACATGCCGGTATGTGTATGGCGTCATGAGTGTGTGGGGCAAACACTATGTGTTTGTAGTTTATACTACAATATACTGCACGTGTAGTGCGCACTGCGCATGGTAATGATTGTTAAATTGTAATGTTGTAAACAAACAAAACAGTAATTTGTTGTGTTTTTGATCAAATAGCAACAAACCCTATACAGTTTTAAATATGAAGTGTTTAGAAAACACCGTTTTGTTGTTTTGTCTTTTTGGTCTATGTAGCTGTAGTATTCGATTTTTATGCATATGCGACCAGAGAGGTGAAAAAAATCAATCTGGCGTTTGATGACTAAAAGAAAATCCTTTCAGAGGCGCAACGAACCCTAGCTATACTTTTGTTTCTATAGTAGCGGGAAATGACAGATTGTCAGTAAAATATACTAAAATATCGAGAAAATGTTAAACGATTTAAAAACCTCAATGATAACTTATTCAAGTACTTACGAACTTTTTTACAATAGGAATTGTTATATAAATTCATGTTTATCCATACTAACCGCTGATTTATCGTAAGTGACAAAAAAATTATTTATTTAGTATTGAAGTATTCTATAGTATTTCATACTTACATAATTAAAATATCTAGAGTAACAATAAGTTTTAATTTTTTTTAACCATGATAAAATTACTTAAACTAAAATTGCACCTTTACCACATAAGTTATGTCATTCGACACGTGTTTCGACTTCACTAGAAGTCCTCATCAGGAGCCTAACGATTCCAGACTGGGATGATAAAATTAATTGTATCATGAATTTACACTACCGACATGAGTGCATTGATCTGATATTATTTAACTGGATAGTGAATGCCTATGGAATTACTATTAAACCGGATGGTTAGTTTTCATACTGCTCGTAACAGTCTTTTTTTCCTTTTCTGCATGCGTGAGACGGGACACTCTACATAATATAGAGTTAATAAATAAACAGGTTTTACTATAACTGTGCGGGGAGTGGATGAGAGGGGAGACCGCGTCATGAGGAATCCTCTAACGTTAAAAATGGTTGTCAAACTATATTTACCATATAAAGGTTCCTCAGGATGACATAATCCCGCGCGGCCGCTAATTGGTCAAAAGTTATGGTATAACCTGTACATATATTAACTTGGTATACAGGGTGATTCAGCACTGTCGTGCCAAACTTAAACAGTAGATTGAGAAAAATATTTTAGGCAAAAAACTTCCAATAAACATGTGTCCGAATTAGGGAACTACAGCCCTCCAAAGATTTTACTAAAAATGATTTTTATTAAATTTGCCTTATTTAACTCACCGCGATATTTATTTATTTAAATTTGCCTTATTTAACTCACCGCGATATTTATTTATTTATTTATATGTTTGTGGCAACGAATCATCTATATATACCAATACAATTAGAAAACACAGTGATAACGAGAGTTAAGTTACAATCGAAATATCCCATTTCCATAGCTACATGTTTTAAAAATACCATCTGTCACTACTGTCAGTTGAAAATATTTTTTTATTATTGACATTAGACAACGACAGAAATAGAAGGAAATCTATTCAAATCAATAACTATTAATATATGTACAATATACTCGAGCAAATGAGCGTGTGCTCAACTTCGCTCTCGTGGGCAATCGACAACTTTTCGCACTAGTTGCACAATATACTATTAATATTTACTGTTACTATAGAAACACGTTTTTTGCGTGCGGGAATGAAAATTTGCGTGCGACAAGTTTACTTGTCGCACTCAAAAGTCGTGTGGTAATTGTGAAGTGGGCAATTAGCGTCTTTTCGAACCCAAAAGCGTGCGCAAAGATACTACTTTCCCCGCATGAGTAATAAAAAAAAAATTGGGCGCATAAAGTGCTGCGTTTTGCTAGAAGAGCCCGTCAGTCAATTTTATTTGCGTACGTATACTAACTCAAACAACATAAAATTTTTAACTGGTGTAAAATATGGAAATATGTAGGAGGTGCCAAACTTTGAATCAGATGTATATTTGCTTTAAATTCTTTAGCAAAGTATGTCCTGGAACTCTGGAACGCCCTTATCCGAGGATACAACGTTTTTGTTAACAAAAGAATTTGTTAGCACACTGTATACCTAATGAAATAAATCAATTCCATCTTTCATATTTTGGAAGAATGGCGTTTTTATGATTCTATGTGTATGATGATATCATTTGCAACACAAAATTCAATTAAGTAATTGCCGCTTAGGATAATTGGGCAGTTAAGGTTCGATATGTTTGATATAACAAAATATTACATCGTCGCCTCGGAGCAAGAGTGGCACAACTCAAAAAATATCGAATTTGTACTAAACTCATTAGAAGAATAGTAAGATGATATAGATTTATATGCAAAAGTTTCACAACTGTTAATTCCATGTGTGGCCAGGGAGCAAAATTTGATCAAACATTTTTATGAAAAACTCACACAAGTCAAAGCCTTTAAGGTCTCTAACTCTTTGAAGTACCATGGGATTTTTTATTATTATTATTATTAGGTTGTGATTGATGATAAGGGTTAGATACCTCTAACACTGCAGCCTTTGGCTTATTGTGTTCCATGGGATAAAATTTTAACCACTGAAAAATAAACCTTTGTGGTATGGTGGGACAAAATTCAACCAACTCAGATTTGACGTTGAAGCTCTTAAGTACACCGGTTTAAATTTGTCCACACCAGAAAAAATATTTTTTTTTTGTCTTGTACCTCAAAGGTCTTTTTTATAATGAAATTTCCGTACCTCAAAGAGTTAAAGGGTTGTAGGATGGTGAAACAAAAAAAATTGCTCAAATGTTAGTACTATTGTAAAAGTTGGATTCACTAGCGCTTTTCTAAATCACCAAAATAAATTATACAGGACTTTTGTAATGATCTATGAATATTTAAGATTTTGATAGTTTAAAGTGACATACGCGACATATCAAAAATGCAAAAGTTCAATTAGCGATAATTCAAAAAATTTAAATACAATGGTATATCAATTAATACTTTATCTTAAAAAAGATACGTAAATAAACAACTTTTGATAATAAAATTTTAAATTAAAAATTATAATTTTCAATTTTCCATTTTAAAATTTTGATTTTTAATTTTCTTAACAAAAGTTGTTTATTTACATATCTTTTTTCAGATAAGGTACTAATTGATGTACCATTGTATTTAAATTTTTTGAATTATCGCTAATTGAACTTTTGCATTTTTTATATGTCGCTTTTGTCACTTTAAACTATCAAAATCTTAAATATTCATAGATCATTACAAAGATCATTATTTCTACTTTCTAAATTAAAAAAAAGAATAAAATTTCATTAACATTTAATGAAATTAGAGCACTTTAAGTAAAACCCTAAAATTTGAGATTAAGTCGCCATATTTTCTAAACAATTGAAAGTATGAAAATTTTTGTTTTACAAAAGCTTCTCACTTTTTTATGGTCTTTACAATTATGTACTTTTGAATATACCGTTCCATTTGATTTTACTGAGAAACGGGCATGTACCCCCCAAACTACCCCCTAAGGCGCAGTTCTAGGGGGTTGAAAATATTTTCTTGAAATTCTTTAGGGTCGATATACATAGTAATTTTTTTTTTATAAAACTCTATCATCAATAGTTTGGGCGTAAAACATAGTGGACGGGTGGTCTGGATCACTCTGTATATGTATTTTTAAAAACGTGATTTCCTAAAACTTGGAATTTTTTAGTTGTACCTCTCTTGCTCCGAGGCGACGAAATATACCTATGTAATACTCATACCATTGATATCCATACCTTTATAAATCAAGATAGTTTTGCTAGTCTATAAATGCTATCTTATTACCTTTAAATAAATATACTTCAGATATGCTTCATTATAAATAAATAATTTAAAAAATACATAATATAATGTTTACAAACATTATCAAATAAACATCATTGTTTTATTTTTAAAATAAAATTTTTATCATTTAATGTATGTAAACATTAATATTAATATAAATGATCACACATCCATTGCAATATTCTAGGATCATAATTACATTTATTAGTGTATGTATGTTAATAAAATATCATAGTATGTGTATTGTGTATACTGTATACATATTCATAGAGTATAGAGTAAGGAAGTACAAATGTACGCACAACTATAATGGATAATATCAAAGAAATTTGTATTTTATAAAAAAAATTATCTTTATTGATTTATTTCTTATAAGTTACATCTGTAATATATGTATATTACTAAATAAAATACTGACTTTTAGTTAAAAATATGAATAAAAAAATTCGAATTGGACGCTATGGAATTATATTAGGAGTTTTTGGAATAGTTTTTTTATTGGTGATATTCAACAACATTAGGAGGCAACCCACTCAAATAACAGATGAATTCTTTATCAAATTGCATCTACAAGAATGTTCTATATCAGACAAAAGATCGGCAATATTTTTCCTCGAAACAACATGCAGTTCATGTTACAATAAACAGTTCTCATTGACTACAAGACAAGCTTGTGCTGTTGAAAGTGCTGCAAAAATGAACCCAAATTCAGACGTTTACGTTTTGTTTACGGCATTAGTCACATTTGATAATTCACCAATGTTTATACTGGAAGACAATTTGGTGACACTTTTGAGCTACAAAAATACATATTTATGCTATACGAATGTTCATGATTACACCAGAAATACACCGATCGAAAAGTGGTATGATACTGAAGCTATAAAAAAATCCCATTATGAAACGGTACATACCAGTGACGTGTTACGATTATTGACACTTTGGAAGTACGGGGGAACGTATTTGGATTTGGATTTTGTTGTGATGGAGACCCTAGAAGATCTCGAATTGGATTTTATTGTTGATGAAACAAAATACAATCTAGGAAATTCGGTACTGAGGTTCAAAAAAACTGGTCCAGGACACGAAGCAGTTGAACAGGCACTTGAAATGATTGTAAATGATTTTAAAGGAGAATATTGGGCGTATAATGGACCAAGAGTTATTACTGAGGTTATGAAAAATTTATGTGATACTGATATTGTTGAAAATATGATTGACATGAACTGTACAGGTATTATAGTATATCCACATCATATGTTCTATCCAATTCCTTGGACTAACTGGCAGTTATTGTTTGATCAAAATCAAATAGAGTCAGTGTTGGAGAAATTATTGCTCTCAAAAGCTCTCCATGTCTGGAATAAGATGAGTAGTGGTAAGAAGGTTATAGTTAATTCAACACAAACATATAATATAGTGGCGAGAAAGTTTTGTCCAAGAATTTATTCAGAAGTGGATGATTATTTTTAATGTTTGATAATATCAATTTGTGAAATAGTGTAGATGAAAAAATGTATAATGGTAAATAAGTATACGAGTACAAGTAAATAAGCACATCTGTATATAATTCTTATTGATATTAGAAAACACTGATTGAACAAATAAGATTGTACATGTTATTATATGTTTTTTTTAAATAAAATGTTTACTGACAAGTCTATTGACTGTTAATGTTATCCTTGTTTATGAAATAAATATCTCATTTCTTGAAAATATAGAAATACATATATATTTCAATGTGTGTATTAAAGAAAATCTACGCATATTCATATAAAATATGAATTAATATACAGAATGTTCACGGGAACCGAGTGATCATTGCTAACTTTGTTATTATTGGAGCTAGAAGATCGGTTAAATAAGTAATGTATCAGTATTTTTGTGTAAAAAAAACAATTGAATGTCGAATTTAGGAAATATAACTTTTTTTTAAATGAAATCCTATATATTATTATTGGATTTTATAGCTGAGAATGTTCTCTTTATAAAAGTTTAATAGATGCATGGTGGTAAAATTGATAGAAAGCAAGTATAAAAATTATAAAATGAATAGAAAATATCGAAAAATAGTACCTATATGCAGATTTAATAAAATAGAAACAAATTATTAAAAAATGTAAAACAATAGTTTCAGGTTTTTATTTCAATTGTTCGCAATTTTTTCATGTTTTTGAATACCGGGTGTCCCAGATAACTTTTCCAGCATGGGAATCTCAGTATCTATAAGAGATACAGGTTTGGTTAAATGAGATGAATTATTTGTATGAAAGGGGTGAGTATTATTACACAAAAAAATATTCATAATTATATGTGGTTTAGACGGTATACCCAAAAAACTGAAAATTCGGAATTTCTTTAAATGGCTATAACTTTTTTGTTAAAGTAGATAGGTACCTTTTGTTTGCGGTTTCTTAAAGCACTTTTTTGTGGAGAATTGATTGGTGTATTTAGAATTTTTATATCACTTTTAGTTTCCGAGATACAAGCTCTAACTTTACTTTTTCTTATGGGCCACTTAGTTGAATATATCATATTTGAACGTGTTTTTTACTCTACTTTACAACGATATGTCACTTGCCATATTTATTATCGAAAAAAAGTCGAAATACTAAATATCAGTGATATTTATTAAGTATTTTATTACTAACTTTTAAGTGAGCCATGAAAAACAAAAATTGTAAACAAAAATCACAATAACAACAATCAAAATAACAAATGACTATTTGAAAACAATGAACTATTAAAAAAATACATTATACTTTTTTTTTGATAATAAGTACGGCAAGTGACATATCGTTGTAAAGTAGACTAAAAAACACGTTCAAATATGCTATAGTCAACTTAGTGGCCTATAAGAAAAACTAAAGTTAGGGCTCGTAACTCGGAAACTAAAAATGATATAGAAAATCTTAATACACCAATCAATTCTACACAAAAAAGTGCTTTAAGAAACTGCCTACAAAAAGTACTTATCTACTTGATCAAAAAAATTATAGCCATTAAAAAGTTCCGAATTTTCAGTTATTTGGGTATACCACTTAAACCACATAAAATTATGAATATTTTTTGGCGTAGTAATACTCACCCCTTTCTTACAAATAATTCATCTCATTTAACCAAACCTGTATCTCTTATAGATTCTGATATCCCCATGCTGGAAAAGTTATCTGGGACACCTGGTATAAAACAAGGATTGTCTTGACAAAGTATATTTTCCTGTGTACAATGACGCGGTTTATTTATTTATCAAAATAACATATGAATATTTGAAACAATTAACTATTTGAAAAAATATACAGGGTGTCCAAGATAAGCGTGCAATGCATGGGGATATCCTAAACGGTAAGAGATACAGATGTGGTTAAATGAGATGAATTATTTGTAAGAAAGGGGTGAGTATTACAACATCAAAAAATATTAATAATTTTATGTGGTTCAGGCGGTATACCCAAAAAACTGAAAATTCGAAATTTCTTTAAATGACTATAACTTTTTTGGCAAAGTAGATAGGTACTTTTTGTTTGCGGTTTCTTAAAGCACTTTTTTGAGTAGAATTATTTGGTGTATTTAGAATTTTTATATCACTTTTAGTTTCCGAGTTACAAGCCCTAACTTTAGTTTTTCTTATGGGCCGCTAAGTTGGCTATATCATATTCGAACGTGTTTTTTACTCTACTTTACAATGATATGTCACATGTCATACTTATTATTAAAAAAAAGTAAAAACCTTTTTTTTGTAATAGTTTATTGTTTTTAAATATGCATTTGTTATTTTCATTGTTGTTATTGCGATTTTTGTTTAACAATTTTTGTTTTTCATGGCTTACTTAAATGTTTGTAATAAAATACTTTATAAATATCACCAATATTTAGTACTTTGACTTATTTTCTATAATAAGTATATCATGTGATATATCGTTGTAAAGTAGAGTAAAAAACACGTTCGAATATGATATAGCCAACTTGGCGGCCCATAAGGAAAACTAAAGTTAGGGCTTGTAACTCGGAAACTAAAAGTGATATAAAAATTCTAAATACACCAAACAATTCTACTCAAAAAAGTGCTTTAAGAAACCGCAAACAAAAAGTACCTATCTACTTTGTCAAAAAAGTTATAGCCATTTAAAGAAATTCCGAATTTTCAGTTTTTTGGGTATACCGCCTGAACCACATAAAATTATTAATATTTTTTGATGTTGTAATACTTACCCCTTTCTTACAAATAATTCATCTCATTTAACCACATCTGTATCTCTTACCGTTTAGGATATCCCCATGCATTGCACGCTTATCTTGGACACCCTGTATTATAGTTTTTTTTTCGATAGTAAATATGGCAAGTGACACATCGTTGTAAAGTAGAGTAAAAAACACGTTCAAATATGCCATAGCCAACTAAGCGGCCCATAAGAAAAACTGAAGTAAGGGCTTGTATCTCGGAAACTAAAAGTGATATAAAAATTCTAAATACACCAAACAATTCTACACAAAAAAGTGCTTTAAAGACCGCAAACAAAAAGTACCTATTTACTTTAACAAAAAAGTTATAGCCATTTAAAGAAATTCCGAATTTTCAGTTTTTTGGGTATACCACCTTAGCCACATAGAATTATGAATATTTTTTGGTGTAATAATACTCACCCCTTTCATACATATAATTCATCTCATTTAACCAAACCTGTATCTCTTATAGATACTGAGATCCTCATGCTGGAAAAGTTATCTGGGACACGGTATAATTGACAGAAAAAAATTATTTATTACAATTAATTTATTTTTTATGGATAATACCCAAAAACGTTGAAAATCTTCGAAATAAGGTAAGGCAGAAATACCTGAAATTATTCTTTAAAATTTTTTTATAATTTGTTTGTATTTTATTAAATCTACATAGCACACTATTTTTCAATATTTTCTATTAATGTTATAACTTGTTTTTTATCAATTTTACCATCATGCATGTATGCATGCATAACTTTTATAAAGAGAACATTCTCAGCTTTAAAATCCAATAATAATATATGGGGTATTCCATTTAAAAAAAAGTGATATTTCAATATACCTATTAAATTCGACATTCAATTTTTTTTTGATACCGCCATTATTCATCCCGGAAAAAATACTAATACTTTGCCTACTTAACCGATCTTCTAGCTCCAATAATAACAAAGTTAACATTAATCAATCGGTTCCCGCGAACACTCTGTATATGGATCTAAATTGTAAATTATTATTTTTTAAATCCAGACGTGGTGGTACGGTTTTAAAAGAATTTCAGGTATAAAAACTATCTACGTTAGTGCGGTAAGTACATACAGTTTTCTTTTGATTTCAGCATCATTATACTTGCCATTTTTTTTTAATTTTCGTACTAATAACCCCCTCCTCTTAATTCCATAAAAAGGCGCCGAAAAATTGAAATTTTATTTTTATAACTCAAATATGTTATTGATCTACCATTTACTATAGTTCAGAAGCTAGAAGGCCGTGATAGACAGTTTTGATTAAAAATGATCTTTTTCCGATTTCGGTCGGAACACTAAAAATCACGTACGTCATATACGACTAACAATTTTATTACTAATAAATGTGATTATAATGCCGGTTCTGGCGCATGGTGGCAGCACCAGTAGTACATGCAGTGCAAACACACACATATGGTTTTGAAGTGGTTTTCACAACCGATCGGCCGCTGTTTTTCATTTCGTTTGTTTGTTCGGGCCCCGGTAAATACCGCTTTACTATTTCATTGTCAATAATTTATTATTTTTCAAGTGATTTTTATTGCCCGCATGCGTAATTAATACTATTGTATAATTTGAATTGTTTGGATTTAAGAGATCGATGCTGTATGTATAATAGTTAGAAACCAAATGCGACTATCTGTAAATTTTTTAGATTTTTGTTTAATATCGGCATATAAGTGTGAAGGTATTGTCATACGTACGAGAATATTCTTGAAGAAGGAACCAGAAAGAAGGAATATTTTTTAAAAACTTATTCTAGGCATTAAGGGAGTACCTAACTGAAATCTTGGATAACCCTCAGAAGACAATTTTGTAGACACTTTTGTGTTGCTTAGGACAAGTTAATGAAAAAAATTACGTCTTCCTTTCAATTCCTTATAAAAAAATAATTAGCTAATATTACTCCACTATATGATATACAGAATGAGTCATATCAGGTGGAACAAACTTGAACAATGTATTGAGAAAAATATTTTAAGAAAAAAAGTTCACATAAACATGGGTCTGGAAATTATTCATTAGAGAGTTACAAATCCCCAAAGATTTAGCCTAAAATTAGTTTTTATTTAATATTCTTAAAATTTAAACGATAATTGACCTGAAACAGAAAGATCGAGTGAAATTTTAGAAATCTGAAAACAATTTGTTTCCCCGTTTAAAATACGATCGCATAGCTTCTCGTATCTTCGATAATAAAACAACTCATAACAAAGATACAACGCATTTTATTCGTTATTGAATAAAAATCACAATGGCTATGGAAAACTAAAATACGCCAGTCAAAACTATAGTCCGGACGATAAGAGCGATATTTCGAGTAATCTGTGCACTTTTTGATAGAAGCATGAAATTTGGTATGATTGTATATTAAACCTTCCTCTACAAAACTAGAGACAGCGACATTTCAAAAACGCGTGTGGTCCCCATTTTAGGGGCAAAAATGTCTCCTCGGGTTTAGTTTTTCTTATTTATCTCGCAAATGGTTACTCGTACAAAAAAATAGAGGAGGTCAAAAATAATGTACATTAAATTATAAACAAAAGTTATTATAAATTTTACGATTAGAGTTCACCGTTGCCATTTAAATGGGGGTTAAAATTATGAGAAAATTTTCGCGCGCGGTAAAACTTCTGTTCTTCCTCAAATATCTCGTAAACGGCTTTTCTCATGTGAAAAATTTATATGACAAATATTTAAGAGCAGACAATTTTCTATCAGATATGCTTCTATCAAAAAGTGCAGAGGAAAAGTTCTTAACGTCCGGACTACTAGAATATATTCACTCGAGTGCAATATTAAATTCAAGTCAAGTAAGCTTTGGCAAAAAGAATGGTTGATGTTTGAAATTTTTATATTTGTTAAAATTCGTTTTTTATTTTGTTAATGTATACCAGCAATGCTGGTTTTAAGGAGGGAGAATAGACGACCGCCCGGGGTTCCAGTTCAGAAGGGGCGGCGGACGGTCACATGAATATCTTTACTATCATATTTTTCGTAAACGGTTGAGAACTCACTGGCCCCATACATCCCTGGTCTAAAAAATCATTAGTTGGTACTGGAAATTGATAACAAATGTTAATACTAAACTGGGTATCAAATTTAATTACTGTATCGCAATGGGTTCTCAAAATATTAAATAAAAACTAATTTTAGAAAAAATTTTTGAGAGCCTGTAGTTCCTTCACGATGAGTTTCCGGACACATATTCATAAGAACTTGAAATATTTTTCCTCAATCAATTGACCAAGTTTGTTCCACCTGATATAACTCATCCTGTATACAGGATGACCCATTTTAAGTGCACACCTCTAATAACTTTTTATGGTGAATTGTTATCAAAAAAATTTTCAGATAAAAGTTACACGGTTTGGAGGGGGACATAGACGTATGAGGATGAAATTTTTTTAGGTGGTGTTTTCAAGGTGATATGAAGGTCAACATCATTTTTTTTAAATAGGAACCTATAGTTTTTATCAAGTAATTTTATTTTAAGTGAAAAAACTCGTATTTTTCATTTAAAACTTTTTTTGAATAAATTAAACCTTCCAAGATATCTAACAAATTAATTTGAGCTTTTGAACTTTCAATATTTTTTTACTCAGAAACCATCAACTTTAGAGAAAAAGTACAAAATACAAAAAATGTTTATTTTGATCTAATAAGACTTAAAGAATTATTTTTAAAATTTTAAACCTTTTTCAATTTATTTTATTTAAGCAAAAAAAAAAAATGTTAAAAAAAATTAGAATAATTCTTTAAGTTTTATTAGACCAAAATAAACACTTTTTGCATTTTATACTTTTACCCTAAACCTGATGGTTTGTGAGTAAAAAAATATTTAAAGTTCAAAATCTCGAATTATTTTGTTAGATATCTTGGAAAGGTTTAAGTTTTTCAAAAAAAGTTTTTAATGAAAGATTCTTGTTTTTTCACGTAAAATAAAATAACTTGATAAAAACTATAGGTTCCTATTTAAAAAAATGATGTTGACCTTCATATCACCCTGAAAACACCACCTAAAAAAATTTCATCCTCATACGTCTATGTCCCCCTCCAAACCGTGTAACTTTTATCTGAAAAGTTTTTTGATAACATTTCACCATAAAAAGTTATTAGAGGTGTGCACTTAAAATGGGTCACCCTGTATATTTATTATTATTAAAATTTTCAGAAAAAATACATTTATTTGATAATGCTTGTAATACCGTTTGTCTTGTTTTAAAATTAGTATTGGAAATACGTATATATTTTTAGTTTAAACATACTGATCACTTTGCATTTAGGAAGCACCAATACAAAACGTATTTTTTCTATCCAAAACAAATATTGTAGTATCAATATTTAATTGTATTAAAAAAATTATTACAAACAAACACTTACCAGTATCACGTATCCAATAGTTGATTGACTTTGGGGACGCTTCCACATGACATTCCAGTTTAACATCTGTTCCTAAAGGCGCTCCCACAAGCTGATTGGGGACTTGTATAACAGGATGAACTATAACAAAAACAAAAAAAATGGATTAAGTATATGTACCTTTTAACTTGACAATAATTAAAAAGGAAAATTGCGAATGTATATCTTATTTTTACAGTATTACTGCCCGGAATTATAAAGTATATGATCCTGATATCTTTCATATATACAATATAACCAAATATTAAATTTTAATGACAGTTATACACGCATCGCTTGATTTACCAACCTTTGATTTACCGGCAGCTTGATTTACCGGCGGGCCAAACGCGCGATTTACCGGCTTTCTCCTATCCCCTCCATAATACTACCGTGATTTGTGTTTCTGCGCGAAATTTCAATTCACCAATCAACGTTGAGGTTGGCACGGTGGTGGGGGCCCCTCTTTACGTTGGCAATTCAAGCGGTTGAATTACCAACAACGCCGGTAATTCAAGCATTGAGTGTATGGTATTTATGAATTAAGCGCATGCACGCTAAATAGAAACCAGCAATCTAAAGCAGTGGTGACCGGTGAAAACTTGTAAGCGTTTGGTCACATCATAGACATCGAGCATGGATCGTGCATTTGATTCAAATAAAGAGTTGGATAATTGGCTAATAATGAGTATAGAAAGGATAAAGTATGCGTTGGGTTATATCTCTACCTTCACTTTTGTGAACCAAATTTTACACATTACGGTAATACAGAATGCGCAGTCCATGTTTCTATGTCCATGGTTTGGTTGGTTTTGATGTCGATCAAATTCTTTATAATAGTGGATAAAAAGACGCTTTACATTAGTTTTTTATTTTTATTTTGTAGAACATTTTAAAATTAAAACAAAATCTATGTTGCACATGAAAAAGACTCTTTGTTTATATTGTTAGATATCACATGAAATAGACATAGATAGTTATTTTATCTCTTTTTGTTACATAAAAAACCTCCTTATTTGATTATTTAAATTTAAAGGATTCGTTAGCTATTTAGTATATTATGTCACAACCAATAAAAGTTTGCCAATTTATTTACTTTTACAGTGTAGTACATTGTTGTGTATTTGTGTTTTTAATTTAATACTTTATTTTCCAAATACAACATTCACTTCGGTTCATTTCATATAATTCTAATATTGCTTGATAAAAAATAATAATATTATGTAATGTTTGCATTTTCTATACAAATATTGATATGTATATGAAATGATTATGAAACACACCTAATTATATTTATATATAAAACAAAAGGATTAAGTATCCTATTATTTTATTATCTACTAGCGGAATCCCGTGGCTTCGCTTGCGTAAACTTCAAAACTAATTAGAACCCTCCATACGTAATAAGGAATGACATATTACATTTTTTATTATTTTTATTCATTACCTATAAAGAACGGATCTTAGTAAAAATTTTAAAAACTAACACTCTGTCTACTTTCGTCATTAGGGGTTGAATGTCGAATTTTTTTATTGCATACTTTTTTGTCCGACTCCACCATTATAACGTAAGCAGCTATGCAGAGAAACATATAAAAAAACACAGACCCTGTTTACCTCTAGGGGTTGAATGTCGAAATTTTCATTTTAATAGATGACTATTTTGCCCGAATTTATCTTTATAAGTAAAGCAGGTACGCAGATAAACATATGGGGTATTCCACGCCAAATCACCGAGGTCGTGACCCCGACTATTTTTGATTCTCCTGATTTTTTGGTATCATTTAGTATCTATCCAGAGTAGCTTTCATGATTTTTTTCAGATTTTTAACTTGCCTCCCCTAGAAGTTATGGGGACTTGAAATTTTTTGAAAATTGTCGAATGATATTTTTCAAATGCTTAAAACTCCGTGAATAATTGAGGTACAATCGAATTTTTTTTTTCATTTTCTTTGTTTTGAAATGTAGTTTTATAAAAAAAATACGAAAAAAAATTTAAAAAAATATTTTCATTTTTTTTTCATTTTTAAACCGAAAATGTGATTTTTGAAAAAGAGTGCCGTTTTTTTTTCTCTTCAAAAAATTCTCAAAAATTCTTCATTCAATTTGAAAAATTTTAAGACTATTCCGGTTGTGGTATTTTTTTTCGTTCTATATATTTTTTACATTTTTATACATACATGCAATGTATTGTGTATAATAAAGTACAGGTTTATTTAATACCAAATCACTGAGGTCATTTTTGATTCCCCTGATTTTATGGTATCATTTAGTACCCATCCAAAGTAGCTTCCATTATTTTTTTCAAATTTTTATCTAAACCTCCCCAAATGTTATGGATCTTTGAAAATTTTCGATCAAAAACCGAAAATGATATAGCCGTGTAAGCATGTAAAATCGGCTTTTGCATAGATTTGGCTGATTTTTTTAAGTCACATTCTATGTAACTTTTAAATTGACCAAATATTATTTTCCAAAAATTTATAATTTTTGAAAAAAAAATTTTTTTTTGTTATTTTGAATTTTTTTTTTTAGTTATTTAATACACATGTATCACTTGCTAATTAAAATTTTGTTTAAGAGCGTACATTTCTTACAGAAAATGAAAAATAAGAAAAAAAAATTGAAATTTTCCGTTTAAAATTGAAAAAAATTAAAAACCTAAAAATTTCACTTTTTTGTTTATTTTTTTAAATAAAAACCACATTTCAAAGAAAAGACAATGAAAAAAAGCCGTCGATACCTCAATTTTTCGCGAAGTTACAGGCATTTTTGATCGAAAATTTTCAAAGATCCATAACATTTGGGGAGGTTTAGATAAAAATCTGAAAAAAATAATGGAAGCTACTTTGGATGGGTACTAAATTATACCATAAAATCAGGGGAATCAAAAATGACCTCAGTGATTTGGTATTAAATAAACCTGTACTTTATTATACACAATACATTGCATGTATGTATAAAAATGTAAAAAATATATAGAACGAAAAAAAATACCACATCCGGAATAGTCTTAAAATTTTTCAAATTGAATGAAGAATTTTTGAGAATTTTTTGAAAAGAAAAAAAAACGGCACTCTTTTTCAAAAATCACATTTTCGGTTTAAAAATGAAAAAAATAATGAAAATATTTTTTTTAAATTTTTTTCGTATTTTTTTTATAAAACTACATTTCAAAACAAAGAAAATGAAAAAAAAAATTCGATTGTACCTCAATTATTCACGGAGTTATAAGCATTTGAAAAATATCATTCGACAATTTTCAAAAAATTTCAAATCCCCATAACTTCTAGGGGAGGCAAGATAAAAATCTGAAAAAAATCATGAAAGCTACTCTGGATAGATACTAAATGATACCAAAAAATCAGGAGAATCAAAAATAGTCGGGGTCACGACCTCGGTGATTTGGCGTGGAATGCCCCATATATAAATCCTCGTCCCCGTCCCATGTTATTAGGGCTTGAATATCGTACTTTCATTTTTAATTGAATATTAATTTGTCCGAATTTACTTTAATATCATGAACAATTATGAAGATAAATATATCAAAATTTTACCCCTCCCCCATTCCCATAGTGGTTGAATTTTCGTAACTGATATTTGTCTTGAGTATCAACTTGAGCCATGTTTCATTCGGTGAATACAAAAAAAATATTTTACAAATTTTTCCACCCCCCTTCGGGGATAAATTTTGGGAAATGCTGTAATAATTGTCTCATTATTTATATTGTAGAGTATGTTCGATAAGTTTCAATTAAATGCGAACAAAAAAATATTTTCTTATATAAACTTTGACATCCTTTTTTAACCCCGTAGGGGTTGAATTTCGAAAAATTCTTTCTTAGTGGGTGCTCACATCATAAAACGAAGGCACCTACGAAATTTCACGTTTCTAGGTCCAGAGGTTTTGGCTGTACATTGATATTTGAGTGAGTGAGTGAGTGGTTAAGGACAAACTCTTTTATAGATATAGATTAAGCTTTAATAAATATAATTTTTCCAGAAACTAACAACCAATTAATTAAAGACATTTATTTCTATTATCAGTTTTCACGTTTCTAGGTCCAGAGGTTTTGGCTGTACATTGATATATGAGTGAGTGAGTGAGTGGTTAACGACAAACTCTTTTATAGATATAGATTAAGCTTTAATAAATATAATTTTTCCAGAAACTAACAACCAATTAATTAAAGACATTTCTTTGTATTATCAGTTTTCACGTTTCTAGGTCCAGAGGTTTTGGCTGTACATTGATATATGAGTGAGTGAGTGAGTGGTTAAGGACAAACTCTTTTATAGATATAGATTAAGCTTTAATAAATATAATTTTTCCAGAAACTAACAACCAATTAATTAAAGACATTTCTTTCTATTATCAGTTTTAAGAGCTTAAAAATCCAATTAAACATATTTTTTTGATTAAACGCGCTTAATTTTCGAGTTCATCGCAACTTTTCAGCAATTTAGGTGCGCGCATTGGAATAAAATTTGAAATATTGCTGAAAAGTAAACATTTTTGAAAATTTTGATATAAGGCACGCCTGTGTATCTTTATTTGTCTTGATGTTATTCGAGAATAACAAAATAAAACTTCAAACGGCACTAACAAATTTTCCACAAGGCCTATAGATGGGGACTTTTGTGTACAGACGTACTTTAAAGTATACTACATTGGTACCAAATTTCATCGCACTCCTAATTTGTTCTTTTTCATTCCATTCATTGCCTGGACTATAGGTACTACAAGCGTTATTACGATATTTGAAACCGAAAAAAGTTTTTTTTGTAAAATATCGCATATATTATTTAGTAAAACTATCAACTTTATTAAAAAATATGTAAGAACAAAAAAGTTTGTAAATTTTATTGTCAGTAAGAAGGTCTCTAATGTTTTTTTAATAAACACATCTTGGGATACAGGTAATACTCACTAAAGTCGTAATCATTTTAGTTTTTGAGCTTGTGGCGCGGGTTAATTTTATTTGTAGAAGTTACTCTTGAAAATATTTTCTTTTCTCACTTAAATTAACAATATGTAGGACATTTTAAGTTAAAAAAATTCGGATTTCGAAAAAATTGACTTTATAATACTTACTTATACTATATGTATATTTCATATACCTGTGTAGGTATGTAGGAGAAGTATTAATTGGAAACTATTAAATAAATATTTTCATAAACAATGACTTACAGTGAACGTTGAGCATGATTCTTTTGCTGACTGACGGAGGGACTCCGTTACTGGCGATACATAAATAAGCGCCCATTTCTGATCGAGCCACCTTGGCAAGTTTCAGCATCTCGCCTTGGAATGAAGACACTGTAAAGAAAAATAAAATATGTTGAAAACTTTTAATGCCAAAAACAAAATTTTAAATGAATTCTCTGTATTTCTTTTTGACGCCACTTAGATCGTATAATCGGCGCTCTACTATGTATATATGAACTTATCATAAATAATATTTATACGACATTTTCATGTCATATAAAGGTTTCAAAAAAAAGTTAAGAACAAAGAAGATCCGCATGTGTAAAAAAGTTCTAAACCATTCCATGACTTTTTACTTTTCGTTTCAACTTCTGTGTAGGATTATACAAGATAGTTATGTGTTTTACATATTCAATTCTAACGCAGTATATGCAAATTTGTGACTAGTCACAGCACAGTGGCGTGTGATGATTATTTATAAAGGGTATGTAAATTAAAACTGACTTTATAGAGGTTTATATCTTATTTACATATATTATCTTATAATTTCGAGTTTAAATTTGTATTATGCATATTTTGAAAATGTCCATTGTAAATTTCGTCAAAACGTTGGTCAATTTATTATATTATTACTATTATTTTTATATTATTCTCTTATGCAATATATTTGAGCTTGTAATAATTTAAAAATTGTCAATCTGGCTATTTAACTTTATTTTTTTTTTAAATTAATTATTTCAGATTATTATATATTTGAAAAAAAAATCATAATAAAAAATTACACGTTACTAATTAAATAAAACGGGCAAGTGCGTGTTGGGCACGCACATGATAGGGTTCCGTAGTCATTCTCACTACGATTTATAAAAAGTATTTTTCAAAATTTTCGTGACTGAAGGGTTAAAATCAAAAAGTCATTTGACTTTTATTATTGCATTTTAGGAGACCTATCAAATGACACCCCACTCAATGGGGTAAATGAAAAAAATGTGAGTTCACTTTTCAATCTATGAAAAGGGGGTCCAAAATATTTTTGACAATGTTCGTTATAATTTTCAGTGAAAGTACTAATTAAAAGCTACATTCTGAATTTTGTTCAGATTTTTTGAATCGATAGTTTAGAAAATAGAGGGGGGGGGGGACGCTCGGACAGCGACATTAAAAAGCAAATATATCGCGACTGAATGGTTAAAATCAAAAAGTTATTTGACGTTTTTTATTGCATTTTACGAGACCTATTAAATGACACCCCACTCAATAGGGTAAGTTGGGAAAAAAATGTAAGTTCAATTTTCAGTCTATGAAAGGGGGGTTCAAAATATTTTTGACAATGTTTGTTATAATTTTCAGTGAAAGTACTAATCAAAATCTACGTTCTGGAATTTTTTCATATTTTTTAAATTGATAGTTTAGAAAATAAAGGGGGGGACGCTTTTTTAATGACTTTGGAGAGAAAATACATCGTGATCAAAGGGTTAAAATTAAAAATTTCTGTAACATTTTTTGTTGCATTTTAGGAGACCTTTCTAACGACACCCCACTGAATGGTGTAGGTGAATTTTTTTTTTGAAAACACTTTTCATTTTATGAAAGGAGGGTATAAACAATTTTTATTTTCAAAAATCTTATCATTTCTGTTTTTGGGTCATCAATCTACGACCGTATACCAAATTTCATCTTTTTATGACAAAATTTTTCAGGACGGACGGACGGACGGACATGGAGAAACTATAAGGGTTCCTAGTTTTCTACGGAACCCTAAAAAGATGGTTGACCTTAAAATAATCTTAAGGACACCAGCTCAATGTTGAGATATTTTAGTTCATTGATTGATTAAAATGACCCTATACGCATATTTTAAATTTTAATTAAATAAATTATTTGAATAAAAAAATGTATTTCTAATGGTTCAACTGGTGTATTGGTCGTTCTGGGGAGAGGGGTCTCGCCCAGGGCGCCAGACTCGCTCAGGCCGGCTCTGCTTGGAAATTCAACATATAAACATATATTTCGTTATTTCAATACATATGTATCTTAAAAAGAAAATTAAAAATCAAACTAATGCAAATCTTTCAAGAATATTTAAGAGGAAAATTATTTAAATTTGCACGCCATTGATTCTGCATAATAAGTAGTTTATTGTTTCTCGAGAGTCTATTAAAAATAGTACAAAAATGCACAGTACATAGTTCAAAATACTCATTAAGATAGTTACTTCCAGTCGTATTGCAACGCAGTGCTGTTTAAAAATAAAATCTTACGTATTTTGGAGATAAAGCAATACTTTAATGTGCATCTGTAGTTATGTAGTTTCAAAAGTATAAATTGTTATTGCATATAATATACATAGTTTTATGATAGTGACCAGACAGAGTGGATTGTAGTCATTGGTGTATAAAAATGTATTTAAAAGGGAGACACCGATATATTGTGAAACTACCGACACTCGTTTTATGAAACGAAGATTTTAATAATAATAAAACATTTGCATATTCAAATTCCTTGAGTTGTTAGATTTCCTTTGATACCCAATTCGCCAAGATTGTATAAACATTATTTTTGATGATTTATATATATTCACTCACCTCAAAAACACCAAAACCTTAAAATTTTATTTTTATAACTCAGATCTTCTATTGATCTACCATTTATTAATTATAACAAATTTCATCGTAACACACCTCATCTGCATTCCTCTTTGGGGGTTAAATTTTTGAAAAAAAATTCTTAGTGGGTGTGATGTCATAAATAGAAAACACCACTAAATTTGTTCGTATCTAGGTCCAGGGGTTAGGTTGAGTATTTATGAGTCAGCTAACATATATAATATGATAAATAATCTAAATTCTTACTTCAAAAATTTTCATAATTATGACAGCTTCAATTTCATATTAATATCATAATATAATGGTGTGTTAACACAAAAAAAAACAAAATAACAATTCGGTGTTTGTATTGAGAATTTCTTAATTATATTTTGCTGTTTTTTTTTTTGAGAAAATAGCAACAAAAAGGTATTTTACATTTTAAAATATGAATTGTTTTAAAAACACAGTGTTTACTTTTGGTAATACGATATAAGAAAATAATATTGATATTTTTATTTAAAGTCCCTCGCTACGTCTATCCGTCTGTGGTGTGCACTTATAGAAAGAGTATTTCATATGGAAGGTGGTGTATAATTTGGGGAAATGTGTAAATTTATGGATATTTTGTCTAAATTTTGTGAAAATGTGTAAATTTTGGATATATTTTGTAAATTTCTTTGAAAAGAGTAAATTTGTGGTTATTTTGTGTAAATTTCAAGAAGTCAGAAATATCTTCGTGTGCGCTGCGTAAACAGTTGACGATAAGTGAAAACAATATTTAATATGTTTACTACAGATTAAATTTATATCCCCGGGTAACATCGGGTCCAATGAACTAGTTTTAACATAATTATGTATGTAAGAAAATATAAAATACAACATTTAATTTTTACATTTTTGAAATAAAATAACATCAAATAAAATATCAGTAATGTTCCATATTTTTCTCTAATCCGGGCCTGTATACATATAAAACAAATAACATAATTAACTTACGTTTATACGATAGGTTTATACAGTGATCGTATTCACGTAAAGGTAATTAAAGAAACCTTAGTTTTTCTTAGAATTGTTAATTAAACGGTATTATTACAAAACGAATATAACAAATATTTAAAACGTGGCTACAAAGTTGGAAAACTAATGATTTATTACCACATACATATACTTCCGTTTGCATTAGCAACGTTTTGATTTCAAAGTATTTTGCTTTTGTTATTGTTTTGATTTTTTGTAGTAGTTTGTTTTTGCTCAATCAGCAAGTGATCCAAACTCAAAAGAGGTAAACATTATTTATTAGAATGATTTTGTTGTAGTCAATATTTTAATTTATTCAAATGGAAAATTTTGCATAATATAATAATCACAAGAATTTTTTGAATCTTTTTAATATATAGGTTAATGTAGGCAGGCCCAGATAGAGGGGGGCTAGGAGGGCCATATGGCCCGGGCCCCCTGCGTTTCAGGGGCCCCGGCGCCTTGAAAATTATTTATATTTTACATATTTTTTGATACTTAAACTATTTTTAACAGAGGTTATTTAAAAAAAATAAATACACTGCAAAAAAGATACATTTTCTGGTAAAAGTTTAAGTAGAAAGCAAAATTTTCTTAAAAACCCCTGATTTTTAATACTAAAATAATATCAGAAAATTATTAGAATTTTACCAGTACGAAATTTGTTTAAAATGTCCTTATGCTCGGTGGGGGGGGGGGGGATATGAGGCCCCCAAAATGTAGGTTGGCCCGGGCCCTGTTGAAGCTCTCACAGGGCCTGAATGTAGGTAAAGTATACTACAACAATACTGTTTGTTAGGAGAGCATACCAAAACGAGACTTTTATCGAGTTTAGATTGCTTTAAATTTGTACGAGACAAAACTGTTTGAACTATTGATAAGACGAGACAGAGACGTTATAAACTTTATTTATGTCTTGAAAATCACGATTTTAAAAGATTATCAAAAATAGGTAAAAATTAAGTAATAGATATTAATTTTTTAATCAATAATTAAAGTTAAATACTGTGGTGATTTTTTGGTAGGAGGGAGGGGTGGCAATTTCAAGGTCATTTTAAGGTCAACTCCGTTTTTAAACGGGAAATCCATATTTTAACATTATTTATTATAGAAACAATTGTTTCAGGCAAAACTTTTTTTCATGTATTCAGTAGATATAATAATTTGCATTTAAAATAAGGAGTTCCTGTTGTCCACTGCTGCCAACATTTTACAGTTCTCATTTAAAAAAGGAGTTGAATTTCAAAAGACCTTGAAACACCTTCCTAAAAAAAGAATTCACCATAGTACATCGATGTTCTTCTCCAAATCATCCGATTTTCATTGGAAATATTTTTAGAAAACACTTAATCATAAAAAGTTATCCGAATTCGACACTTAAAATGGGTCACCCTGTATATCAGATTTAGGGATGTACACAGGACGAGAGTCATATTACTCTCGTATTGTTTTTAATTGTTATTAGATGCTATAATATCAATAAATATTAGAACTGTTATATTATTTTATAAAATTGCCATCGGTTATATTGTTAATTTGACATTTAAACAAATAATATTGTTATAAAGGCTTTTATATTTATTGAAATATAATATAATGTATAGCATATTGTTTATTTTAGTCAATCCATAAATATTAATATATAATATGTATTGAAGTATACAAATTATTATTTTTGGCTGGTAGAAATTTTCTCCTCCGGCTTCACTTTGATTGAATAATTTAATAAAACATCCAATAAAATTGAGATATTTATTAATTTTTATTCGAATCTGCTTGAGCTGTAAAAAAGTTTACAATTCATTGATAAATAATTGAAACATTGAACAGTTTGAATATTATGTGTACTTTATACTATTTTTATAATCAAAAAAGTTAGAAATAGAGCTAGGCAATTTGGTTTTCTGAATAGTTAATATATAGCACATATGAAAGTTTAAAAATATTTTCACTTTCAACAATAATAGTATTAGAACATACATCAAGTGTAGGTACTAAAGAAAAATGGAGACATAATATATTCATAAAATGATGTAAAGACTTCTTTTTCACTTCTACACTAGAAACGTAAGAATAAAATATAAGTCAGCATTCATGGAAAAACCAAATCTCATACGTCATTTTATGCATAAAGCTAGAATTTCACTTTTAGTAAATATTCGTGTAAGTTGATATTAGAAAACCTTAAATATATTTACAAAACGTATTTAAAGTAAGAGTATTGTTTTCTTCTTTAACCACGCTTTTCTTGAAAAGAATAGTATTTTATAATAGTTTAAAAGGAGGCATATATTTTTAATAATAATATTTGAAACATTGACCATTTAATTTTTAGCCTTGAGTTATATTTTTGGTAATTATTTCTATAAACGAACACTATAACGACACATCATAAAAAATGTATACACAATACATTTTTTTGCCGCAGTAATACAAATTTTGATAGATCTAAAATTACAGAAATAATTGGTTAAATAGGTTATAAATTCAATGCAATTATTACTCAAGTCCTTGCCAGGGGCGTAAGTTTTTTTTTCTGTAATACGCCATGCTCTGCATTAATTTTGATAATATAGACAAAATAGCCAGAAAGTTTAATTTTTCTTGGCTTAATATTGAATTCAGATATTTTTTTAATAATCTCTTTAAATAAGAACAGCTTCTTTCACCGGAACAATTTGTTGGCGGAATACATAATGCTATACGAACAGCTATATCTAAGTTTGGATGAACATTTTGATACTGTTTTCGACATAGTATCTGGTTTCACAATTGCTGTTCCTGAACTAACAATAAGTCAGTTTCTAAATCATTATAATAACATTTGTTCAAAGGAATATGTTTTTTGTAATTTTTGGTGTTGAGGATTCTTTCTTTTTAGGTAAAAACGAAAACTTGTTGTCACCCCCTATTATGTTAGATTATCGTTTGATTAAAAAATGAGATATGGATATCTATTATAAGGGTAGTTGAAATCAGCTTTCCAACAATGTGTAAAAAGAAATTAAAAAACATATACATAATTGATTTTGGTTTGGCCCTATTAGAAAATATGCATAACTTCCATCAAAAAAAGTTCTAAATACCATGAAAAAATTATCTGGTTATATGAAGCTGGGATATTCTATATAAAGAATAAAAATCGACGAGAATTGAAGTTGATTGCACTGGCTACTGAACCACTTCAACCACGTCCGTTTAGTTCAAAGACACATAAAAAGCTCCACATGGAGCAATATCTGCTGGCATGATCTATCACACATTTAAACGCCATGTATATTTTTTATTTTCAAGCACATTTCATATCTTCTTTCCTACGTAAAGCAATGCCGATATTTTTTTAAAACATCCTCTCACGCATTCGCATTCATGCATCATCTAGCTACAACAGTGGTTCCAAACCGGTTGTTTGCGAATAAATTGAATATAGGTAAGTTCAAAGAAGTTAGGTAATATTATAGGTTGGTGAATATTATGTAAATAAATGAGAAGATAAATGGTTGAACCATCTATTTTGTTAATATGTGTATTATAAATATTATTATAATGCTATACTTTTATTTTTAATAGGTACAAGACCGGTTGGTGTCAAGTGAGGTAGACTTTTTACAGAAAATAAATACAATACAACAAATAGGTATGTACAGTCGAAACCGGTTATAACGAGATCGGTTAATACAACATATCGATTTTAACAACTCAAAATAAAAGTCCGACTGAATCCCATATAATTGCCTTTTTACTGGCTTTTACGACTTAATATGACTGATCCCCTCGATGTCGTTATAACTGATTTCGACTGTATATAAAAATTATATAAATATTGTAAACCTGAGTTTTATGCAACCTTAGGTAGATAACATGGTTATGTAATATGGAGTCACAAACAAAATTTGTCTATATTTTCCCCTTTTTAGGGTTATAGCTTAATAAATTGTATGATACAATGTAAAAAAATTGACTATTTTGTATTTGTTTGCATAGTACCGCTGGTTTAATGTATCGAGTAAGACAGTAAAACACCCTTGAATTATTAAAATTACACCTACGTCTTATAAATAAAAAATGATCTACCTCTCAAGATGAAAAATAAAAAGAATAAGAGGACCAAAAATGATTCTAATCGAAACAAAAGGATTCTCGTATAAAAACGTGTTGAGAGTTACTGGTTTCAAACAACAACAAAATGATTTGCGCGCAATGTATGTAACATTTAACCGTTGAAGCTATAGACATAATACTTGGTGAAGTTTATCCATCGATATTGTCCGGATCCGCAGTTTTACGTTTATGTGTCTACATTTACCCATTGCTAAATGTGTACGAAAAAGGAGCTAATATTTTATCGCAAACAATCTACACGGTGGTGGAAATGCTTACAGTGTTGCGTTATGTCAGGAGTTTCCGTATGTAAATTATGCGTGTATAAAGAAATCAGTTTGTTTATGTTCGATAAGAAGAAGTTAGTTTGTTATTAACTTTAAAGTTATAGGCGTTTATGCGTATACGTATGTATATAGTTTACCAATAATATTGTAGATTTTACTTGTTTTTAGGGTTCCGTAGAAAACTAGGAACCCTTATAGTTCCTCCATGTCCGTCCGTCTTCAAAAATTTTGAGATAATAAGATGAAATTTGGTATACGGTCGTAGATTAATGACCCAAAAACAAAAATGATAAGATTTTTGAAAATAAAAATTTTTTAGACCCCCTTTTCATAAAATGAAAAGTGTTTTCAAAAAATAATTTTCACCTACACCATTGAGTGGGGTGTCGTTAGAAAGGTCTCCTAAAATGCAACAAAAAATGTATCAGAACTTTTTGATTTTAACCCTTTAATCACGATGTATTTGCTCTCCAAAGTCGTTAAAAAAGCGTCCCCCCCTCTATTTTCTGAACTATCAATTTACAAAATCTGAAAAAATTCCAGAATGTAGCTTTTAATTAGTACTTTCACTGAAAATTAAAACGAACATTCTCAAAAATATTTTGGACCCCCTTTTCATAGATTGAAAAGTGAACTTACATTTTTTTCATTTACCCCATTGAGTGGGGTGTCATATGATAGGTCTCCTAAAATGCAATAATAAAAGTCAAATGACTTTTTGATTTTAACCCTTCAGTCACGAAATTTTTAAAAAATACTTTTTTTATAAATCGTAGTGAGAATGACTACGGAACCCTATCATGTGCGTGCCCAACACGTACTTGCCCGTTTTTTTTTTTTTTAATATTAACAGTTTTTGATATTTTATTTCAGTTTAAGTACCTACGCGTCAACTCGGCGAATTTAAACTACTATTAATAAATTAAAAATTTCCCGCGGTTTCATCAGCGTGTATTATGTATAAAGAAGTTTTATCGGTTCGTATATTAGCGGGATATATAAGGAAGGGTTTATAGCAATTTTAACAGCTTGATTAAGTAAGGACCTTGCACAAAAGATACGATTTTTTTTTACTTTTGGTTGAAATTTCTTGTAAGTTGGGGTAATGGTATATAAGTGTGCTGATCAAAAGTTGCAATAAAAGCGCAATCTATGAAAATACATAATTTCCACTCAAGTACCGATTTTTTTATAAATATTTTTATTTTATTTTTTATCTTCTAAACGATCAACGTTTAGAAAAAATTGCAAAGAGGAATAAATGATTCTCTAATCAAAGAACTTTACTTGTTAAAATTATTTTTTATATAAAAAGTAACCAATAAACGCTACTTTGTACATAAACGACTGGAAGGGGTTTTTCGAAGAGTGGGGAGTTTACAGTATGGAAGGTTCCGTGCCCAAACCGGTTTAGGGTAGCCACTCTTTCTCTGGAACAAAATTCTCTGACTTTTTCCTGTTTTCCAGGTGATTTTTGTAAGTTTTACCTTGCTTTTAAGAATAGTTTGCACGTTATTGGAGAAAAACATTTTTAGGGTGATTTTTAAAAGTAAATTAAATTACTAGAATCAAACACGAAGGTTTTATTATGCATAAGTATAAAATATCCTATTACTCTCAATAGCAAATCATCATCACAGATCATCACTGTTAAAAACTATTAATATGAATCTACATATATTCAACAAGTGAACAAAAAAACAAGATGAAGTACAGTACATCTCTGATTGGTTAAGTACTAAAAATAAATCACGTGATTAAATAGAATTATTAATTGATAATATATCTTTTTTACGAATAAATTTCTTATAATAGCGGGCATATATACAGGGTTACACATTAGGAGTGGATATCGACATTATTTTCGAAACTATAAAAGTTAGAACAATATTTCAAATCGTAACTACCCTTCAATTAGGATTTGGAAGAATAATAAAAAATCATGCAACCCCCATCCACACTCGCATCGCCCACAGGCCTCCCAACTTTGAAATTTCAAATGGAACCCCCCGTATTTTATTTCAGAATTTGAAAGACCAATTTTATTAATGAACATTTTACTTCAAACTTTTTTTTCTATGATGGACCATTTCGGAAATATTGGGTAATATTTCTATTTTTTTATTGTATAGTATTTTGGTCACATTAGGAGTGGATATCGACTTTATTTTCGAAACTATAAGAATTAGAACAATATTTCAAATCGTAACTACCCTTCAATTAGCATTTGGAAGAATAATAAAAAATCATGCAACCCCCATCCACACTCGCATCGCCCACAGGCCTCCCAACTTTGAAATTTCAAATGGAACCCCCTTTATTTTATTTCAGAATTTGAAAGATTATTTTTATTAATGAACATTTTACTTCAAACAATTTTTTCTATAATGGACCATTTCGGAAATATTGGGTAATATTTCTATTTTTTTATTGTATAGTATTTTGGTCACATTAGGAGTGGATATCGACTTTATTTTTGAAACTATAAAAGTTAGAACAATATTTCAAATCGTAACTACCCTTCAATTAGCATTTGAAAGAGTAAATTAAAATCATGCAACCCCCATCCATACTCGCATCGCCCACACGCCTCTCAACTTTGAAATTTCAAATGGAACCCCCCATATTTTATTTCAGAATTTGAAAGATTATTTTTATTAATGAACATTTTACTTCAAACAATTTTTTCTATGATGTACCATTTCGGAAATATTGGGTAATATTTCTATTTTTTATTGTATAGTATTTTGGTCACATTAGGAGTGGATATCGACTTTATTTTTGAAACTATAAAAGTTAGAACAATATTTCAAATCGTAACTACCCTTCAATTAGCATTTGAAAGAGTAAATTAAAATCATGCAACCCCCATCCATACTCGCATCGCCCACACGCCTCTCAACTTTGAAATTTCAAATAGAACCCCCCATATTTTATTTCAGAATTTGAAAGATTATTTTTATTAATGAACATTTTACTAAAAGCAATTTTTTATATCATGGACCATTTAAGAAATATTAGGCAACATTTCTATTTTTTTAGGGTATAGTATTTTTGTCACATTAGGGTGGACATCGACATTATAACAGTATTTTTATTTGTGTGGACGATGCGAATATGGGTGGGGGTAGTAATAATTCGAAATATTACTCTAACTCTTAAAGTTCCGAAATTAAAGTCGATATCCACTCCTAATGTGACAAAAATACTATACCCTAAAAAATACACATTTTGCTCAATATTTCTTAAATGGTCCATGATATAAAAAAATTCTTGAAGTAAAATGTTCATTAATAAAATTTATCTTTCAAATTCTAAAATAAAATATGGGGGGTTCCATTTGAACTTTCAAAGTTGGGAGGCCTGTGGGCGATGCGAGTGTGGATGGGGGTTGCATGATTTTTAATTATTCTTCCTAATGCTAATTGAAGGGTAGTTATGATTTGAAATATTGGTCTAACTCTTATAGTTTCGAAAATAATGTCGATATCCACCTTAATGTGACCAAAATACTATACAATAAAAAAATAGAAATATTACCCAATATTTCCGAAATGGTCCATCATAGAAAAATTTTCTTGAAGTAAAAAGTTTATTAATAAAATAGATCTTTTAAATTCTGAAATAAAATATGGGGGTTCTTATTTAAAATTTCAAAGTTGGGAGGCCTGTGGGCGATGCGAGTGTGGATGGGGGTTGCATGATTTTTTATTATTCTTCCAAATGCTAATTGAAGGGTAGTTACGATTTGAAATATTGTTCTAACTTTTATAGTTTCGAAAATAAAGTCGATATCCACTCCTAATGTGTAACCCTGTATATATACATAATTCTACAAAACTGACTGATATCGTCCCTGATGAAAAAATAATCTTTAGTTACAAGTATATCCATTTTTCTACTGTATTTAGTTTTTGTTCAGAATCTTTGAGTTGTTTTAATTTGTTAAACACAAACATATTTTTGTAAATATTGACGTAAACAATATTTTTCCGAAAACACGTACAATAATTTTTGATAAAAATCAACAATATTTAAAATTAAATTACACTCCACCATGCACGTGCGAACATTTTCATGGCAACAAATTTAAATTCTAACAAACTTTCAACTACAATTCAGAAGTGATTTCTCCCTGATGTATTATTAACAATGAAATATTGGTTCGGCGCTTTGACGAATTAACATTTTACAATAGCTGTAATGTATCCGCTTCATGCGGCACAGTATCGATTCACTATTGAAAAACAAAGACACTGATCATGAAGAAATGATTTGAATTACATTAACAAAATATGATTCTTGTCGTATCAGTTAACTTTATCGCAATAAATAACTAAATGTTGCTTAGCATTAACACTACGTTCATTTTATTTGGTTGTCATGCTGAAACTTTATAAACTTTTAAAATTTATAATTTATTTCAATTAAATATGTTCATTTTTTAATCTATTTAATCTGGGCTTCTGGGTACAAGCTGCGCAGATTTGGTTATTCTATCGGTCGACGTTTCATCGCATATTGTTTCAACAGACAATTTATTGTTTTCGTCTAGCAATGAGATACAATATTATAAGTAGTTAAATTAACCTTTAGAGGACCGGGATTTCAGAGGGCATTTTGCTCTCAAAAAACTGGTATAAAAAGTATCTTATATAATTGATTGATCATAGGCAAAGTGTCGATCACAGGGTGAGCCTATACATTGGCTTTCCGGCCCGAACGGGAACAGCCCATGTTAAAAATTTCAAATTCGAAAAAATATTATTTTAAATAGTACATATAGTCCAGTAAAGGAAGCATTTTGACACAAAATTTAGGGGGCAAGCAATATTATGGTTTATTCTTATAGATTTTGAACTGGAGAATTCGAAAAAAATAACCCGGACTGGCGAAAAGTGGTGCAACATCCTTAAAAATGGGGTTAACAGGTGAAAACCCCATATCCAACCGTTTTTTTTAATTTAACACAAAATCTAAAGCGACGATGGAGTATTTTTATGGTTGGTATTTGTTGGGGGCACTGAGATGAATTGATTGGAACCACAAATAATGTATTTGACCAAAAATTACCTTTTCTAGAGAGCTTAAAACACGTAACATTGCTTCTTTTCGGGGAAAATAGTTTAAAAATTAATAACTTTGGGTAAAATGATCCATTAGACTTGTAATTAGTCTCAAATTGTTCCTAAAGTTCCAAAGAATAATAATCAACCATAATTAAAAAATATATTTATTGTTTAACCAATGAAAATTGCTAATTTTTAAGGGTAAGCGTCATAAATTTTTGGAAAACTGCCTTTTTACTAAATTTTCAATAAAAACATAAGGGTTCAATATTATTTAGTAAAACAAACGGGGATATCTTCGATTTGTACAAATAAACAAAATGAGCCCCTCCCAAAAAATATTCAGTCACTAGAACGGATGCAATAGCACATTAAAATGCACCGAATTTATGTTGCATACAATTTTAAAAAAATTACATTTTTTCAAATAAAATTGTAAATTATGATTTAAACAAACTTATATCCATTTTTAACGTATATTATAAGTTTACGAATCAATATAGGCTCATATGAGTGCATAATAATGCATGAGAAAGTGCATTAAAATGTACTATTTTAATTAAACTCAATTCAATGTTTTTAAATGTTTTATTGCAATAAAAATGCATTTAAATAATTATTTTAAAAAAATGTATGAGTTTTAAGGGTATTTTTATTTAAAAAAAATAAAAACTAACAGAGAAATTATATCAAATTTTATATTCATTATTATTTATATTTATATTATAAAAATGAATACGTATTATTAAAATAATGCATTTTAATGCACTTTTGCATGCATTATTATACACTCATATGAGCTTATATTGATTCATAAACTTAAAATATACGTTAAAAATGCATATAAGTATATGTTTAAATCATAATTTACAATTTTATTTGAAAAAATGTAATTTTTTTAAAATTGTATGCAACAAAAATTCGGTGCATTTTAATGTACTATTGCATCCGTTCTAGTGACTGAATATTTTTTGGGAGGGGCTCATTTTGTTTATGTGCACATATCAAAGATATCCCCGTTGGTTTTACTTAAAAATATTCAACCCTTATGTTTTTATTGAAAATTTAGTAAAAAGGCAGTTTTCCAAAAATTTACGTCACTTACCCTTAAAAATGAACAATTTTCATTGGTTAAACAAATAATATTTTTTTAAATTATAGTTGATCATTATTCTTTGGAATTTCAGGAACAATTTGAGACCAATTTCAAGTCAATTGAATGATTATAACCAAAGTTATTAATTTTTAAACTATTTTCATCAAAACGAAGCATTTTTATCTATATTAAACCTTTTAGAAGGAGTATTTTTTTATCAAATTCAGTACGTGTGGTCTCAATCGATTCGTCTCAGTTTCTTCAACAAATATCAATCATAAAAATTTACCATTGTCGCTTTAGATTTTGAGATAAATTGAAAATACACTTGGAATCGGGGGTTTTACACTTCAACCCCATTTTTAAAGGTGTTGCACCACTTTTCGCCAGTCCGGGTTATTTTTTTCGAATTCTCCGCACCTAAATCTATAATAATCAACCAAAATATTGCTTGCCCTTAAAAGTTCGGATTTTGGCATATTTTACTGCTTCGTTTACTGAACTAATAACCTTTTTTATTATACAAATATACGGAATACGGTATCGATGTATTTTTCGACGCTGAATCCAATTCTGACGTCAAAAATACAGTAAACCCAAAAACAACCTCTATAATAGGGTAAAAACTACCCCTTTGCTTCGCGTAAACGATTTTTATTTATTTGGGAGTCCTATTAAACGTTTTTGATGTATTTTATTCTAAAAACAGAAATTGAAGATTTTCTGGTGCACCAAAATATTGGTTTTCTTATATTAAGAAAATATTGTTATCGATATAAAATATGTTATACCGGGTGTCCCAGATAACTTTTCCAGCATGGGGATCTCAGTATCTATAAGAGATACAGGTTTGGTTAAATGAGATGAATTATTTGTAAGAAAGGGGTGAGTATTACTGCATCAAAAAATATTCATAATTTTATGTGGTTTAGGCGGTATACCCAAAAAACTGAAAATTCGAAATTTCTTTAAATGGCCATAACTTTTTTGTCAAAGTAAATAGGTACTTTTTGTAGGCGGGTTCTCAAAGCACTTTTTTGTGTAGAATTGACTGGTGTATTTAGATTTTTTATATCACTTTTAGTTTCCAAGTTACGAGCCCTAACTTTAGTTTTTTTTAAGGACAACTAAGTTGACTATGGCATATTTGAACGTGTTTTTTACTGTACTTTACAGCGATATGTCATTTGCCACATTTATTTTTGAAAATAAGTCGATGTACTAAATATCAGTGATATATATTAAGTATTTTATTACAAACATTTAAGTGAGCCATGAAAAACAAAAATTGTAAACAAAAATCATAATAACAACAATCAAAATAACAAATGACTATTTGAAAACAATTAACTATTAAAAAAATACATTATACTTTTTTTTGATAATAAGTATGGCAAGTGACATATCGTTGTAAAGTAGACTAAAAAACACGTTCAAATATGCTATAGTCAACTTAGTGGCCTATATGAAAAACTAAAGTTAGGGCTCGTAACTCGGAAACTAAAAGTGATATAGAAAATCTTAATACACCAATCAATTCTACACAAAAAAGGTGCTTTAAGAAACCGCCTACAAAAAGTACTTATCTACTTGAACAAAAAAGTTATAGCCATTAAAAAAATTATACCACTTAAACCACATAAAATTATGAATATTTTTTGGCGTAGTAATAAATACTCACCCCTTTCTTACAAATAATTCATCTCATTTAACCAAACCTGTATCTCTTATAGATACTGATATCCCCATGCTGGAAAAGTTATCTGGGACACCTGGTATAAAACAAGCATTGTCTTATTTTCCTGTGTACAATGTGCGATGAACCGTCGGCCAATACAATGATCAAATCGACGCGGTTTATACCCAGAAGTCCAGATCCATATCAAGATCACCGCGAAAATCTAAAAGCTTAAAGTATAATGCAGTTTGTGACTTACTGAAATTGTGCAAAAGTTCCAGAAAATGACATTTTTTTTATTACAAATAAATAGTCTGAAAACTTTTAAATAAAATAGAGTCACCAGACATGAAAAAGCCTAAAACTTTCTAACATTCAGCCGACGAAATAAATCAATAGGTATTGAGATTAAACAGCGATATGCAATAACTGTACACATTAAGAGTCTGGCGCACATGGACATAAATAATTCAAACGCGGCGGTACAACAGTTCTTGCGCGGTGGTGACTTATCCCGCACACGTAAGTCACACGCCGGGGGTCCGACAGGCTCCAAATCATAACCCTCACCCCCCTAACATCTAACAATCACATACAGGCGAGGTATTCTATCCTACGATGTATACAGGAGGACTTCTTAGGATAAGATGGATATGAATATTTTTGGTTTGTAATGAAATATTTAAATACGTATATAAATTATGTGGAATACATGAATAGTGTAATTATTGCCAAAGGTTGACAACTATACTCATTTTAAGTAAATAGAGTTAGGTACCACTTCGGAATTATATTTGAATACCTATTTGAATTTTGCGTAGATTTCGTTGCTCTTCGATATTTTGATAAGTAATTATTCGGCTTTAAATAAATCGTACGCCCATTATTTTCAAATTCCAGACAGGTAAATATTGATAAAACCACATTCAGTTTTTGTCTGAGCTACGACATTAATAAAAATACATTTTTTATTACTATCAAAATAAGGACAGATGACAATATATCTGATTGTTAGTATTAATTGATTGATAACTTTTCGACTTTTAGCACAGTTATCTCTTGTGTGTGTGTTTTTTTTTACTTTCAAAAGTTGAAAAATTGGTGATTTTACGAGAAATTAAAACATTTGAAGTAGGATATTTTTTCAGCTTCAGTTACGAATACGAGTAGTTTATAGTATTTTTTAGTTTTTGTTTTTGCCTGCAGTTTGCGTCTCTCGGCTTGGGTGACGAGTTGAAAACATTCCGAAATAATTATTTTGGATATATGAATCATCGTAACCTCCCTAATCTAAAGTAATGATTTATAAATAATATGGGAGTTTGTTTATTTATTTATTTATTTTAAATATGTGTCAAATTTTCTATTTGTATATAAGAGAATATTTAGATGTTTGGGAGAGTTTTATTTTAATTGGCGACAGATACAAATTGATCAATTTTTCTTCCACTTCTTCATGGGTTTTATATCGTGGATGTACACCTTTACTAATAGGTCTTTCGTATTATTTCAATGGGTATTGTGTGTTTAGAGTGTGTATTTGCCTAGGCACACGGGGACATTCCATGATGGAATGAGGATGTGCGTATGAGCAGATCATAGCTTGTATGCAAAAACAAGATGGCCATGTATAGAGGATTGAGGTGGGATGCTAATTCAATCAATGGAACCAAATCTATGTGGCCATATCTATAATAAAATTATATAAAAAAATACTTTTTTAAAAACAAGCTTTTATTAAAAATGCACTAAAAAGTAAAAAAATAAATTTTCAGCTATCACAAAAAATTCCGGTTTTTATGACTAAAACCAATTAAAGTGCGGGGCGCTCATGAAGGTGAATGTATAGTTTTTAATTAATTAATTATTTCATTACAGTGAAGTATTATTAAAGTTTATCAAAACTTCTACTGTATTTATTTGATTTAATGTGCAAATTTTCTACTGTTATATTTATATCAATTTATATTTCATTTCTTATTCTGCATAGAATTTTTATTCATACATGTGTCTTTATAGCGCCCCGCGCTTTTATTGTTTTTTTTTTTCATAAAAACCTGAATTTTTTGTGATAGCTGAAAATTTATTTTATTACTTTTTAGTGCATTTTTAATAAAAGCTTGTTTTTAAAAAGTATTTTTTTTATATAATTTTATTTTGAAATTTTTAGTTACTGATTGACTAACTAACTAACATATTAACAGGTAAAGCTCGACAAACTCTTTCATTTGATACCCATATCAATAGTTATAAAGAAAAGGTAATCTGCCATATTGTATTTAGAATGACGTCACATAGCTAATCGTATTCTACTCAGCAAACCCTTTTATTTGATTCCCATATCAAGATGGTTACAAAGAAAAAAGTAATCTGCCATATTGGGGCGTCCGCCATATTGGATTTAGAATAACGTCATAAAGCTAATCGTTTTCTACTTGTCAAACCCTTTCATTTGATACCCATATCAAGATGATTATGACGAAAAAGGTAATCCGCCATCTTGGGGCGTCCGCCATATTGGATTTAGAAAGATATAAGATATACTTTATTCACTTTATTGCATTGTCACCGGACTCATACACGTACACAAAATTTCAAAGCTCTATCTTAATTAGAACTAGTCGAAATTTTGATTGAAATATTTGAAATATTTTCCGGTCCGGCCGGAATTCACGATTTTATTCCGGTTCCGGTTCCGGCCGGAACTACTAAATTCCGGCCGAGTTTGCCGGAATTTTTAAATTTTGTTATTTCTTTAAACTAAGAAATTCCTAAATAATATAATTATGAATAAATACATTTTATTAATGAAAAAATCATGTCGTACAACACAAAGGCAATTTTTTATTATTTGTTTTATGAAATTTTAGCATTAAATGACTTTAAATATAATAATAAAAAAGTCATTATATTATACGGACTACGGACATTGAACTGTTCAATAATAAACTAAAGATTTTCGAAAATTTTGGAATATTAGCTGTAAAATAAGACTTATTCAGCATTTTAAAATAATACTCTAGTCCTGTTTTTTTCAAAAACATTTCCCGATTAAAAATAAAATGTTTTTTCGGCGAACTCTATTTCACCCATATAAAAATATATCTTAAAATAATAATATTGAAAATAGTGGCCCGAGAAAAATTTGTTATTGCACAAGTATTTATGCTATTAGGATTAGCTATGAAATCAGAAAGATTCACATAATTATTTCTCTAAATTATCATTATATTTATGTTTAGTTAATAAATACTACTTAACTAGTGTGAGTGCTTCATAATTTTTATTTTTATTCGCGGAACCCCCAGAGAGTAACGCATCTTGGTGCTTTAATTTCGAGTAATTGGTATTCTTTTATCGATACTTTGTACGATTTTCTGTATTGTGAATTTGTTTAACTGCTGTTTTGATTTATCATATTTACTTATATAAATTTGACATACTAGAAATTTAATTAGGTTTGATAGAAAAGAACGTATGGTATATAAACAATTTAAAACACCTTATAAAGCTATAAAAATCACAGGATATGTAGAAAATACTAGGTATTATAATATAATGTAATACTCTACTCCTCTAATCTTTAAGAAATACCATATAAAATAATGTTATATTAGTTTATGATGATAATCTATGTATATAAAGCATATTTATACCATTTTAGTTATTTTGTTATCATTATTAATTGAAATATAATTTTTTGAAAAAAAATCCGGTTCCGGCCGGAATTTTTTTGTGAATTCCGGTAATTCCGGTTCCGTCCGGAATCGAAAATTCACGTTCCGGTACATCCCTAATCTTAACTAACTTGATCTTTAACTAACAAACAAACAAGTGAAGCTAAATAAAAGGTTTTAAAAAAATACTGGTCATATTGCCGGTTATACTTGATTCATTCTAGCTTACAGTAAATGCTGTGTGTGCAAACAGTCTAACTTATTTGATCAAATATAGTCGAGAACATTAATATGTTTTTTTTTGTCCTTTAATTTCCACATTTATTTCGGTATACAGGTGGCCGTTCAAGTTTTTGTAGATTTAAAAATAGTTTTAGATAGATAGCTATGTAATTTTTTTTTTAATTTTTTTTAATTCCTTTTACCAAAAACATTACTGTTCTAACAATCGAAAGAATCAATTGTTAAATTGCTCAATATGCCATCAATTATTCAAATTAATAATATAATCGATTCAATTTGCTAATACGTATATTTATGTAAACAAAATACAAAATTACTAACAATATTATCCAGTATTTCTAATCATCCTGTATGTTCACACGTTAGCATGTGACGTAGCACAAGAATGGGAGCAGCGGGCTGTATTAGTAGAGATAGAGCGTCGCTCTTTGTCGATGTTTTATGGTAAAAGTTGTTGCTATTTTTTCCACTCCGTACACACTCGTCGCACAATTTGAGATATTGGGATTTTCAACTCTCAAAAGTATTGAACAGTAATACGTAAATACTGCTAAATATTTAATGTATACGTGATCGAGGAGATACCATTTCCGTTTTTGAAACATTTTTTTAATTTTAAGTCGCTAGGATTTCGTGCCATCTCTCAACCATTTTATCGTGGAAAAGTATAAAGTGTAAAATTTTTAACGTAAATATGAATTTCAAAATTTTTCACCCTCTAGAGATGGTAATAGGTACCTGGGTACCTTTGCATATACCTATGAATATGTAAAAATTGAATTGTATTCTTAATGTATTATTTATGCAGCTAATCCAGGAACATCAACCATTTAGTAAAACAGTATAAGGCACAACTTAGACGCAGGGCCGGATTTAAAGGTCTGGAGGCCTCGGGGCAACAAAGGAGTGGAGGCCCCTTGGCCCCAAATTATTTTCCAAATAAAATGAACAATTGTTTTCAGTCGAGTTTTCCAATAAATAATTTATTGTGCAACCGAGTATAGATTCTTTTATTATTTAACGAACATATAAATATAATCGAATATAATAAAAAAATGAAAGGAAAAGTTGTTTACTAGTGTTTACTTGTCTGAATTTGAAAAAAAAAATTCCGAAGTCTCTATTGTGGGGGCCCCTTTTTTGTGGAGGCCCCGGGGCTGTAGCCCTGTGTGCCCTCCCCTAAATCCAGCCCTGCTTAGACGAGTCACTGCATAGCCACTTTCGAGCCACTAGAAAGTAGCTCGAAGTTGTTGGTAGTGGAGTAGAGACCGACGGCTGACGATAGAAAAATGTCGTGGCCACCATAGGACTATGCATCTGATTCATAGTTGGTAATTCAACCTCTTGAATTAACGACGGCGAGAGCCCCCCCCCATTACCGTGCCGACCTCAACGTTAATTGGTGAATTTAAATTTCGCAAAGAAATATAGCAGTCGGTGATATTATAGTGGGGATAAGGGTAGGTCGCTAAATCGCGCGTTTAGCTCGTCGCTAAATCAAGCGGTTGTTAAATCGCGAGATGAGTGTATTTAATTACCGGTATTAGGCCTGAAAATGTATAGCTGAAAACAAGTATATATAAATTATAAAACAATAATTTCTAATCACAGTCAATCAAATAGGTTTACAATTATTTGAAATGTTTATTTCAATGATCAATGCTTTAGCAACAATAGTTATCAAATGTAAAGGTTACCTTTTATGTAATATTTTGCGTGCGATTGAAATTGTTTCTATTTTAAAACAATCATTGTTCATATACAGACAAATACATATTATTTAATTTTGATTATGTAATTATACAAAAAGCGGATGGAATTAAAATTTTAATTATCTAATTTATATTTTTTTCGCGTTCCACGCAGTTAATTGATACAATTAATTACTAATTTACATATTTTCTTTAACATTAAATGAATTTTTGATGGAATGTAAAATAAATTGGATAATAAGTTAATTATCAAGATTATGATTATAGTAAAACGTATGATGGACGTCTCCCTTCTTTTCTTTTCTTTCTTCGTCTTTTTGAGATGAAATCATTATCATGAATTAATAAATTTAGACAGGTTTTTGAGACTTGATACATTTTTGAGTGCCCTATAAAAAGATATTGAATAATTTAATTTACGTTAATGATATTAAGTCTAATTTTTATGCAATCTTATATCTATAGATACTTACTCAAAATGTAATGTTTTATATTTCACTATCTTAAGATTATTATTAAATTAAATTATTAATAAAATTATTACATATAAAAAAATTAACGCCTGACATTAGATATACAGTAGGTACCTGATACCTACGTACTTTAAAGTTTAGACCAAAACCACACAAAAAGTTTCTTTCCAAATTGTTTTATATTGTCTATGAATTTAGTCTTGTAAATAAACTAAAGACGTGCTTTTCATGTTACCATATTCATGGTAATGCAGGGCCGACAAGAGGGCGATGCAGGCGATGCAAATCATCGGGGCCCGGGACCCGAAGGGGCCCGGACTAAATCTATTCTTTAAAAAAATGTAAATAATATTGAAAATTATTTGAATGATGAAATTTTAAAATAGTTAATTTTGTTATAATAATTTCTAGAGAATAATTTAATTTTCACAAAATTAGAAGAACAAACCGTATAAAAAAATATTTAATATTCGGACTCCAGGGGCCCGGCCCTTTGCATTTTGGTAAAAAAATTGACCATAATGATTTAAATTTGAGTAAATTTTGAATCAAAGAAGATTATATCATTTTATTAAAATACTTCTGGAAAAATATTAGGTAATCTATCATAGAAAAAAAGCAAGAGGCCCCCCCATAAGAAAATCTAATTTATTTTATATGATAAATTGAAAAATCTTGAATACACTAACTAATTAGCTAACTAACCATATTATATGAAATTTACGTTATTTTACAAACGGTTGTGTTTTTATTGAGGCAAGTGTATAGGATTAAGTTTTATTTTTAATGCTCAATGTCAAAAATGCGTTTCATCCATTCAATTTATTAGGTACCTAAATAGTATTATCTTTTCACTGACTGAAGGGTTAAAATCAGAAGTTTTTATAACTTTCTTGTTGCATTTTAGGAGACCTATCTAAAGACACCCCACATGATGGGGTAAGTAAAAAAAATATTTGAGTACACTTTTCAGTCTATGGGAGGGGGGTCCAAAACATTTTTTTTGACATGTTGCATCGGGGCCCGGTTTGGCTCTCGGCGGCCCTGTGGTAATGTCTTCAATATGATGGCATTGTTTAAAAAATAAAAATATAAATAAATATTTAGAGATTAATATTTAATAATACATTTAAATATAACCATAATAATAAATAATTGCAAAATTGGGAGTTCATTCTTATATACGCGAATTAAAAGTTATATCTCTTTGGAAGAGGCAACTAGCATGTAAATGCAAAATTAAAAATCATTTTTACCGATTATTATAACAGAAATCTGTATTATCTACACTTAACCTAACTTCATGATGTTAAATTGTTTCCGTTGCATGGTGCGCGCGTTTCGTTGCATGCAACGTACATTTCATTTTTGTTGTATTAATAAAATTTCACTCTGAAAATAAGTATAACTTTAAAAATTGTCCCCAATACGTTCTGAATATATTATTGAAGACGAACACGATAAAACACCTGTAGTTACTAAAATGCTAAGCTGTTGATTGCACTGGAAAAGATTTTTTTGAAGACTGATTTACATTGTACATATGTACATATTTATAATATCGAGCATGAATTATTAAAAAAAATGTAATATTAACTACGATTAATGGATTTAAAAACAACTAATTAATAGTTATGATATTATTAAATAAAAGTAAATTGGTTTCGAGTATAAGTAGATTAAAAAAATAAAAATCCTTGCACTCATAGTACCGATATACTTTATACAACTTTAATTAAGTTTTTAAAATAGTATTTAAATATTATAAGGGCGGAAAAAAAGAGAAAAATAAACAGAAACGAGAATCATTTAATAAAATCGATAGAAGGTTAAATGTGTGTATGTAGATTTGAATCCTAATTTTATTTGAAGTGGATAATAAACTTGTCATGAAATTCAATAATTTAATTTTTATCTTTCGTATTCTCTTTAAATTTTAAAAACAAATTCATTCAAAAAATACTTATTTTTGAGCCTACTAAATATCCATTTAATAGAAACATAAGGTGGGTGGACCATGGAAGGCCACCTTAAAGAATAAACAGGTCCATCATAATGTGATCACATTAGGCCATGAGTACATATTTTTAATTTAGAGAAATGATCATGGCAACGCTGTACATTATCTACTATTAACTACTTGTCAAATGATTATATTTTATCATCTAAACTACCACAGAATATATTAATAATTAATGAAATCGATTATAATTCCCTTCAATCCACTTATCATATTTTGTAAAAAATTATTTCATTATTTCGTGTATTTTTTACTATAATCAAATGAATACGTTGTTGCCACATTGTCAACAATACTGTAATTTATGTGATGGTTTGGTAGTTAAATCTGGTTAAATCTTAATAACGGGATGGTCAATAATTCCAATTTTTTGTATACTGTTTTCTTTCATATAAATATACAACATGTCAGTTTTTTATGAAACTCTGACGCTACGTTTAAATTTTATCTAATAAAACGTTACGTTAGTGTACGGTTAGTCCATATAAGCTATGTTAAAAATATAAACTTTGAGATCGTTTTTCATGACTTTGAGATGGTCAATTTTAATAAAAATGGGCTATTTTTCAGATATTTATCTAGGGAATATTCCTGTGCAATTTAAACAAAATCTGACGAAAACATGTTTACGGACCAACTACCTTATAAAACATTTTTTTTAATACAGAGTTAATGATCATTTATTAATTCTAAGTTTTATTAAACTCTTCCAAATGGCCTTGCAAGGAACACGGCTCCTTACAAAGCCAATATAAAGTTTTAACTTAAAACTAACGTTGTGACAATTAAAATATCTGCTTAATATCGAACTACATAAAAAGGTCTTTCATTAAAAAAATTAAAGAAAATAATAGTTTATTTACTTGAAAAGTTACGTTTTGCTGTGCGCGTGTATTATAATTTTAACCTCGACGACCGAAGTCAATAAAGTGTGTTCTTGAGTTCGATGGATGTTAGTGTGAGTAGAAGGAATTTGTCATCGTATGGCAATAACTACGACTTTTTAATAATTGGCCTTACAAGGAGCATGGCTTTCCATGGTCCACCCACCTTACATCGTATATGTATTTCATACGAGCAACAATAATCATTATCATTATATGAAAACTATTCAAATTAAAACTAAAACTGTTTTGATGTTATTCAATTTATTATACCTATAACTTATTTTTCTTACAAATTAAAGAATAAATGAACTAGAACAATTAAATACATGTAATTATAGTAAGGTATATATCGTATGTTCATATATACATATAATAAATATGTTTATGAAGCGAGTGCAGTGCAAAGCCTGGAGCCAACTGAAGAGTATATTCATCATCCCATTGTTTTTATTGTTTTAATTGCACTCCGAAGGGTTATATAGTTTTTGTTGTATTCACCACGTAGGACATATATATCTACACACCATATACTTTATTTTATTATAACGACGAGCATTGTTTTTAAATGAGAGAGAAAACATTGCTTTATTTTCTTGATCTATGATGATATTATTACTCTGTTCATTATAAAGATATGTGACTTTCATACAGTACCGAATTTAGGTTAGGTTATAAAGTTTAATGCTCGGTATTATAAAGAAATTTGTGTAGTAGCTAACGTTATCTGCGGGGTATTAAATATAAATGACAACCAACTGAATGGTACATATTATTTATATGAATGATCTTGACTCATGCGCATTCAGTAGAAATCAGCGATTTAAAATAAGTGGTAAAAAACATACCTCATAAAATACTTAACATTTACATTACTATACATCTATTACCGCTGCTCTACAATTCTAAGCAAATTCATAACGATTTGACGTCTCCCAGATAAGGTACTGGCACCAGACTTAGACAGTAACTCAATGTTGGGCAATTTTTAGCACAACCCACGATATCTTCCACCGCGAGATCTCGGCCCAAGACTACGTAGAGACCCATGGGCGTAGCCAGGGTGGGGCAGGGGGGGGGCGCTTGCCCCCCCCCCTAGCTTGTGGACAAAAAGTAATAAGTAAATCAGTACATTGTCTAAACAGGGATATTTCTAGATTTGTATGATGTCCATTGGATTTTTGAACGTAAATTTATATTTTGGATCCAGAAAATCAAATATCAAAGTTTTTTTTTAATCACAATAATAAAGACCACATTTAAACAGGCCAGGATTTACTATGCAGGCAGTGTAGGCAAGTGCCTAGAGCGGCAAAAATTAAGGGGCGGCAAATTTTGGGGCGGAGATTAAAAAAAGAAGAAAGTCATCACAATATAAAAAAAATAATTTGAAATAGAAGTATCTAGTCCAGTCGTTAGACAATTTCGTATAGGGGTGGCGCTAGAAAAAAATGTATTCCGTCATTTTTTTCTAGCGCCGACGGAGTACATTTTTTTCGAGAAATTGGTACATTTCGATGTATAGAACATGATGATAACTTTTCCACTCCTTCAAAGGGGGGTGCATAACTTTCTAGGGGCCTTCAAAACTGTCTAAAATTAGTAATTTGGGTATACCACTGGGGCTGTCAGTTTTAGGTTAAAACAGGTTTAATAAATCTTAAAGCTGATAAAATTACGAACAAAATAGTGTGTTTAAAAATTATGTAACATAAATAGTTAATGAAATAGAGCCCGCGAAAAAATCATTTAGCGACGTCGAGTTTGGAGATTATGCCTAAAATGTAGAGTTACGTTCGACCGCTGTGTTTTATATGTATTTAATTGAATTTCAAAATTAAATTTTAAATTATAATAGAGAAAAGAGTACCCTAAATAATGTTTGGCACCCAATGTCGGAATCTCGAAAAATGTTTTAGTTATAAGCACTCAAAGTTCTAGGTATTACAAAAATTTAAGGAAAATTATTCATGTTTTTCGACGACCCCAGAGAAAACCTTCTACAATCTACACCAAATAAAATAAATTCCAGCAGGAATCCATAGAAAATGTAATGCCCTTATTAATGGTTTCTGTCTAACCATGATAAATAAATTATTCAAGTTATAGGTAAATATCTAAAGACAAATTTTTAGATCAAAATTTTTTAATATACACTGTTTTTTAATACAATTGTAATTATTACAACTTAAATTATGTGCTTTATATTTTTTCCAATAATTTGAACAATTTTATCATGGTCGGACAGAAACCATTAATTAGGGCTTTAAATTTTCTATGGATTCCTAGCTGGAATTTATTTTATTCGGTGTAGAATGTCTTCTCTGGGGTCGTCGAAAAACATGAATAATTTTCCTTAAATTTTTCTAACTCACACATTTTTCGAGATTCCGACATTTGGTGCCGAGTATTATTTTTAGGGCACTCTTTTCTCTCTTATAATTTAAAATTTCATTTTGAAATTAAATTAAATACATATTAAACATAGCAGTCGAACGTAACTCTACATTTCAAGCATAATCTCCAAATCTGATTTTTTCGCGGGCTCTATTTCAATAACTATTTACGATACATACTTTTTAAAAACACTATTTTATTCGAATTTTTATCAACTTTAAGATTTATCAAACCTGTTTTCTTCTAAAACTGACAGCCCCAGTAAGCCCAAATAACTGATTTTAGACAGCTTTGTAAGCCCCTAGAAAGTTATGCACCCCCCTTTAAAGGGGGGGGGGGGTACATTGGAATCTCCAATTTCATGAAAAAAAAATGTACTTCGTCATTTTTTTCTAGCTCAAATATTATAATGACTGGATTATAATTATGAGATTCGCGGAAGATCCACGGAAATTAATTTTGACCTGATTTTTTTAAACTAAAATATGTTACATAAAAAAAAGTTTAACATGTGAATTTTTTTTGCCCCCCCCTAAATAGAATCCTGGCTACGCCCATGTAGAGACCTCGAGTTTTCGCTAAATGGTAGGTCTGTGGTTCTAGTTTAGCCCATTTTATGGATTTTTCCAGTCATAACCCCTCAAAATTTTTCATATAAAGCTTTATGTACCTACCTACCACGTTGGATTTATTCACGAATCGATTGGCAAGGGTATTTTTAACTTCCCAATAGGGAGTTATTGTAATTGGTCCGAAAATCGAAATCAAAAATTTTAACATATTTTCATGTTTCAAGGGCATTAGAGTATATTGTCACTATTTTCAGAAAAATGTCTGTGTGTGTGTGTGTGTGTGTGTGTATGTACGTACGTACGTACGTGTCATTTTTTTCCGGGACGAAATCTCGCGAACAAAAAATGCTATTGACTTCGTTGAGGTGCTAATCGACGCGTCTTGACGTGAATATGATCTGAAAGAAAGGATTTTTCGAAATTCAACCCCTACGGGGGTAAAAAGGGTGTTTTTTTATTTTAATTTTTTTTCTTGGTCGAATTTAATCGGAACATAGAATAAATACTATACAATACAAATAATGAAACGTGTATTTCAGTATTTATTTTTTATATGGGTCCAAACAGCCATTAAAGGGATGAAAACCACCATCAAAATTTGAATTTCATACTAATAAATACATTTAATAATTCATGTTGCCTTGGAAACAACACAATTCAAAATTCAAACTGTCAGATTATTTTTTCTAAAAATGTGCATTATATTATTAACATTATTAGGATATTAGAAAACTAATATTCATAATACAAAGGGTGAGTTTTATTTCTGATAAATTCCATTAAAATTTTTCATATACATATTAAAAAAAATATTTACAAACTATAACATAGTAATATTAATTATGGAAACAATAAGTAATCAGTATTCAAGTATTGTAAGTCATACCATGTTGGGAAGTTGATTGTGTGGACCTAAAGGATCGCACCCCACAGCATTATACGTTATATAGTTTAATTTTATATCCCCGGGTAAAATTGGATCCGACAGCTAGTTTGACTTATGTCAAGTGGGTTGCGCGGCAACACCCACGTGTGGATTTTGAAATTTATTTATAAACGTACTGAATTAGAAATCTTTGTTGATATTTCATTACTGACATTACTGAATTATTATATTAGGTTATTACCTAATATACATTTAACTGTCTTACAGCGTGGTTTGATGATAATTGATCATTTTGTGTAAAAACAGTCGATAAATAATTATCGCAGTTCGGAACACTATCAAGAAGAGTATATATTTTTTATTTAAATGCTTTGCATTGTTTTAGATTTTATGACTTTTTATGTTATAATTTTTATATCGTAGTTACTTCTCATTTTGGAATCATTAGCAAGTGTCCAATCACTGGGTACCCATTACTAGTTTTACGTTATCCATTACATAACAAAACATACAAAAACATAAACAAAATAAAAAGCTCTAATTTAAAAAAACAAACTAAATTTGCGGATCCATTCAATTTTTACTGTTTAAGATATATTACCCCGGAAATTGGAATAATTGCGGTTTCTTAGTCACTTAAACAAAATAAGTACATCTTAACCACAATAAAACATTTCACTTGACACGTGTTTCGACTTCACATGAAGTCCTCATCAGAAGAATAATAGTTCTGGAATTATTAGGCTCCTGATGATGATTTTTTGTGAAGTCGAAACACGTGTCGAGAGACATTATATTACATTATCATTGATTCTTTACTATAAGTGCAAAACCGTCATCTAATTTGTTAAAACACTAATGAACAATATACATTAACATAACCTAACATTAGACACAAATGATTTATATAACTGAAGTTATGTAACGGTTTTGCGGCTGAATTCCGGACAATTACGTGTACATGTTTTGTAATCTGCATGCAATGTGTAAGTTAGAATTTGTAACAAGTGGAATTCAATTGCATCAAAACCGCATTCGATAAATGTAAATTCGTATTAATTTTGGTGTCGTTTATTGTTTTATAACACTAACGATAGTATAAACTTTTGATTATTGGGTTTTATCCCGCGTCGAACTTTATTACGTTTCGACCAACTCGTGGTCTGCTTCAGAAGTGAAATGTTCAGAAGGTGTAGCTGCTTACTGCTTGTATGCATTGACGTTTGTTAGAATATAATATAATACATATAATCAAAAGTTCATACAATTAAATAACCGCGAAAGTCGACGTACAAAACTAATGATATTATTTATTTATATTTGTTATTTTTTCGTAAGTACCCATATTATTATACATAGCCTAAACTGATCCAAGGATTTAGAACAGTAATTTTCGAGTCAAGTCGGAGGAAACGAACGGCTAGAATAAAATATAAAACTATCAGAATGAATTATATTGCCTACAGAATGATGCAGGTACTTTGAATGTCCGTATACAAGTTAATGATGATATAATTTTCTTGGGGGATTGCAGTGGCGTAACCAGCGGGGGTGGGTGCAAGCATAAGAGAGCCTGGCCCCTCCGTAGTGGTGTAAGTAGCGAGAGATCAATTGGTTCTTTTTAATTATATTTATGAAATGTATTTAAAAACGTTTTTACCCCTCTCATTCCTTTTGTTTTGTAGGTTAGTAATGTGTCAGTTTTATTGCTTTTTAGTATCTATCTCAACTGGCAATTATATAGAAAAAATATTTATTATAGGTACATGGTATATGTATATTCAGATTATGTAAATACCTTGTTTCTAGATAGTAATGGTGATGATGATGATTGACTGCAGTAGTAAACTTAGATACTGACCTCTATTTTTAACTCCCATAGGATCTTTGAGTATTATATCTTGTCCGTCTTCACGTCTCCAAATGACGCGAGGTTGGGGATGACCTCTGGCCCGACAAGCAAGCCGGACACCACCCCCTTCCGGAAGCATAACATCTCCTGATGTCTCATCCGGTACGAAGTCAGGTGGTATTACCACGTCCAGATATCCCACCTGTAAAAAATGAAATATTTAAATTACTTCGTTCTCTGCCGAACGTCATATTATTGTACATACATAGATGAAACAGTTAGTGTGTAAGGTATATACAGTATGTGTAATAATTTCATTCATATGCAATATTGAATCGAGAGAGCTTACTCTGGGAAGGGTGGAGAAAAAATTAAACATTTTAATTTGCGAAAATCCAAATTGGCGTTATCTCAACAGGTAAAATCTATTTTATTATAATTTATTCCAGAGATGGATAGAAGAGGTTCCCTTGGCATGTATGTATTATTTTATGTACAGTGTTTTTAATCTTTGATCACTGGACTGTAAGTATTTGGTTTAAAATATGTAAACCTATATACTTTACTTATTGAAATTGAAATGAAAACATAATCTATTTACTACTGTATAATGGAGAAACTGTGGTTTCTTAGTCACTTAAACTAAAAATATACCTCAACATCAACAAAAAATGTCAGTTTGAAACCATTAGACTCTTGATGAAGACTTCTCGTGAAGTCGAAACATATGCCAAGTGATATTATTTTATTGTGGTTAAAGAGTACCTTTACTATTTTGTTTAAGTGTTATTCTCTTTAGTTTCTTATTCTCCTTTAGAAGTTTCAATTTTAGTTTCGTTATTTAATTATTTAAAACTAACACGATTAAAGAGATTCAATCAATATTGATTTGTGAAGGACGTAATGTGTACATTACAACAAAAGCCGGAGTTCAACGTTTATTTCGTGAACTATCAAGGGACATTATCAAAGTTCAATATAAACTTATTTTTTGTTATATCTCAAGAGAAAATTTTGGTGAATTCTTCATAAAAACAAGAGAACAACAAAACTGGAAACAATGTTATCAAATTTAAAAGACGGATTAGTTATTATATAATTTTTTTATTAGTTATATTATGTCGTATTCGGAAAGTTGTTCGAATGTGATTTGTTCGAAGGTGATTTGTTCTAAGGTTATTTGTTCGAAGGAATTTTGTTCGAATTTTTAAAATAATTTTTAAAATATAAGTGACAAAATTTAGACTAGGTAAATCTTATATATTTGACACGTGTAGATTACAAAATATACGTGTAATTGATTTATTATTAATTACAAATAATAAGCTCAAATCAATGTAACTAGTGGCGTAACCAGATGTTTTGAGGTGAGGGGGCAGAGAGAGTGAATGGCAGTGATACCAATTTTTGCAAAATTATTTTTGGTACAGTTAGATTCTATAAACGATGTCCTACACGTTACTGAGGGAAAAATCTATAAAATATTGTTTACTAACGAGATACAAGTCTTTTTAGTTTACTGTCATTCGTACTTTGGTTGTTTATTTGATGTGAGAGGTAGTAAATGCTCTTTTTAAAAAAGGCAGTAAATGTTATAATTTTGGTATGTAATAAGACACTGCCATTAAATCACCCTCAAACTATTTACACAGTTAAGTGGAATCTGAAAGTGCTACAAACTTAGATTCAATTATCTCAATTATATTTATTTTTTGCTTCTTAATGCTTTTTACCTAAGTACGAAACTAATGGAAAAATTAAAGGAACACTATTTTTTTTACTCAATTTCACAGTAATGCCATACATACAGGATGTCCAAGATAAGCGTGCAATGCATGGGGATATTCTAAACGGTAAGAGATACAGATGTGGTTAAATGAGATGAATAATTTGTATGAAAGGGGCGAGTATTACAACATAAAAAAATATTAATAATTTTATGTGGTTCAGGTGGTATACCCAAAAAACTGAAAATTCGGAATTTCTTTAAATGGCTATAACTTTTTTGGCAAAGTAGATAGGTACTTTTTGTTTGTGGTTTCTTAAAGCACTTTTTTGAGTAGAATTGTTTGGTGTATTTAGAATTTTTATATCGCTTTTAGTTTCCGAGTTACAAGCCCTAACTTTAGTTTTTCTTATGGGCCGCTAAGTTGGCTATATAATATTCGAATGTGTTTTTTACTCTACTTTACAATGATATGTCACATGTCATACTTATTATTAAAAAAAAGTAAAAACCTTTTTTTGTAATAGTTTATTGTTTTTAAATACGCATTTGTTATTTTCATTGTTGTTATTGCGATTTTTGTTTAACAATTTTTGTTTTTCATGGCTTACTTAAAGGTTTGTAATAAAATACTTTATAAATATCACCAATATTTAGTACTTCGACTTATTTTCTATAATAAGTATGTCATGTGATATATCGTTGTAAAGTAGAGTAAAAAACACATTCGAATATTATATAGCCAACTTAGCGGCCCATAAGAAAAACTAAAGTTAGGGCTTGTAACTCGGAAACTAAAAGCGATATAAAAATTCTAAATACACCAAACAATTCTACTCAAAAAAGTGCTTTAAGAAACCACAAACAAAAAGTACCTATCTACTTTGCCAAAAAAGTTATAGCCATTTAAAGAAATTCCGAATTTTCAGTTTTTTGGGTATACCGCCTGAATCACATAAAATTATTAATATTTTTTGATGTTGTAATACTCACCACTTTCTTACAAATAATTCATCTCATTTAACCACATCTGTATCTCTTACCGTTTAGGATATCCCCATGCATTGCACGCTTATCTTGGACATCCTGTATATTATTTATGATAGGGTGTAATAAGCTGGATACGTCACCGAAAGGAGGTATGAATTCCTTGTTTTAATTGAAGCTATGATTAAATATTAGTCCATGGTGTAAACAGAAAAAAATAGTAACTACATAATAAACTATTTAGACTGTTTTCTTTATCCATTCTGTATATAATTGGGAATCCCTTAAGCCCTTAACCTTATAAAATAGATACACACAAAATAAAAACCAGCTTAAACCCAAACGGAGCCAATTAGCTTTACGTTTGCGCCTTTGAAAAGGTTCCCAATTTTCGATTGTGGCGAAAGTGCGGTCGTGCAGCTATACATATTACAATAGTACCAACTAAGTATGTAAAAGGACCGTTTGATAATTCTGCGGTTACCTCAGTTTGAATTTTAGACATGGAAATGAATGATAATGTCAAGACGCCAACATGTATTAGTCCTTTAATACCTAATGGCGACATATGTGAATGCAAACTTGACGTGGAGGGTTTTATCTTGATTTATTTGTGTTTGTATTTTATTGTTTAAGACTAAAATAGTGTGTTTAGGTTTGGAATGTTCACAAACGATAGTTATCATTATTTATCTCAAGTTATATTTCTTTTTGAACTAACTATTGTACTTTCTGATACTTTTTTCCTTCTATTAAAAATAATGATGATATACCTATTTAAATAACACATAAAATAAGGATGTTGAAAATGTAGGCTATATACACAGTGGCTTATATGCAATAGCCACTTGAGGCATTTGCCTAGGGCCCCATGTTGAAGAGAGGAGGGGGATAGGAAGGGTGAAATGAAAAAAAATGTGAAGACCGTTTTTTCTTTAATTATAAAAATACAATAAATATACGACAAAATATTCAATCACGTAAGTATTAAGAAAAAAATCGAATTAATAATTTTAAATAAAATTATATAAAAATTAAATGGTTTACCAATAGCACTTTATTCGAGTACATAATCGGTATTTATTAAAATTGTTCGATAAACTACCCTAGCTGCCGCCCTTTAGGCATTGCTGCCCGGGGGCTGTTTACCCTTTGCACTCTTACTTAAGATTTAATTTTTGCTTTCTAATTTTGTAAATAATCGAAATTTTTTTATAACCAAAATATCGTCATGGGTCTGATTAATTATTCAAGCCTTTGCATGAACTTATTTACATAACGAACAGTTTAATACTATTGTGAAGTTTCTGTGAATTATAGTTCCAGGGTACTATGTAACACTCCTCGATGTAAAAAGGTAAACTTTAGTAAATATGGTTAATATGTAAATTCAATAAAAAAAGGTTTTTAAGTTATCAATTAATAAACAGGTACATGTTTTAAAATAAATCAAATCTGATAATTACAAACTAAAAATAATCCGCGAACAGCAAACCTTGTGACCTTTTTATCGGTTGAAAATAAATATTTAACTCTACATCAAATTCAATCAGCGCTAAAAGACTTCGTAGCGAAGGCGCGGTGTTTAAAATCGAATAACGAGTAAATGGAGAAATGAGATTGTCGCTCTTGCAGTTAAATGAATCGGGCGGGCGACCACTTATCCGACACATCAAAGTTTGATGGAAAATGATTTAAATGTTCAGCATCCATTAGTGTGCAGGCAGCGGCCGTTGGCAATTTGTCAAGTGAGCAACAGTGCTCTACCCATTTGTATCGTGCGCTCTAAACATCTCAATGATTGCCAAAATGACTGCATTCCGAACGCTTTAGCTCCATTGTTGTTGGTGTAATTTAGACTGTGAATTATATCGGCCCTATCTAAAGATGTTACAAATATACTGCCTACTGCGAGTGTACTGCGGTACTGAACATTTAAAATGGTAAATGGCGGGAAGCAGTTGTTGAAACAATTAAGTCTAAAGTTTGTCGAGTACTTGGTTAGTGAATTATTTTTCAGGAAAGAAGAAATTTTGTTTTTAAGAAAAAAGTCAATTTTCTTGGCTCCTAATTAGGGTTGGGGGAGAGTATTTAAAAAATTAATATGAGTTTTTGAAGTAAAATTTCTTTAGTGAGACTAAGGAGATTGCGTAAATACAATTCACTTTACGGGGGTTATGAGTGAGGGAGAGAAAGAGATGATTTGATGTATAAGAGAAAAATAGATGAACAGCGCATGCATACAAAACATTTTATGTCGGTTATGCGTATATGTCTGTGTGTGTATGAGAGAGAGAGAAAGAGAGAGATGATTAGATGTATATCGCATGCGTAGTATGTAATATAAATTAGTTAATTTTTAATTTGAGATACTTTTTTAGTTTTTTGATTTGGCAGTTTACTATAAAATTGAAAAAAATGTAAACTTAGGAGATAAAAATTTGAGTAAACATCAAATTCTTAATAACAGCATTTACAGTCGAAACTGTACCACGATATCGTGGGGACCAGTTATGACGTAAAAGCCGATAGTCGTAAAAACCGGTAAAAAGGTAATTATATCGTTAAAACCGATATGTTGTAGTAACCGATATCGTTATAACCGATTTCGACTGTATTAACATTTTGGAAATGTTTCTAATCAACGTTGAAAATGAATTTTTAAACAAAATTATAATCATTTCAGTCTTGATCCTCAATTTAAGTCCATTTTTACATTTTTTGACCCTGGCTCTGATCGTCTTCACACGGAACTTTCCATCATATATATTCTAGTATATTTTTATTCTACTGTCACATATTTTTTCATAAATAATACATCTCAAGAATATTTTTATTTATTTTTTATAAATTATCCATTTCTATAAAATTATAATATATCAACTCGAATCCAAATAAAGAAATCAGACAGACTGACAATGAATTTAAAAAATGATACAACAACAAGAAGCATATCGCAGAATTCAAAACATCAGAACAGAATTTATCGTTTACAATTTACAACGTATTTTTCAGCAGATTTTGTTTTATCTGTTTTTTGCTATGTTCTATTAGAATAACATTTCAGAATGCATTCGACCGTGAGATTTGAGAAGTGTCAGAGCCGTGCGTTAACTCCATCGTTTTTATTGCACAGTGACAGAATTCATCTCAACCAGCGCTCTGATAAATGATATAATTTCTCATTCTTAAGTACACTTAACGCTGGATATTATTGGATCAGAAATTAAAAATAGAGCGATCAATTTAAATTTTAGCACTTATTACATATCAACGAACACTTTCTTGAATAAAGAACTGATAGGAAGTAGTTTTTATTTTTATTAATTTGTTCTTGGCATTGTAGGGTATATGAAACTGAAATGTTTACATTGGCCGACTTCCGGAAGTCATTTTTTGAAATTATTTAAAAAAAATGTGTTTTTCAAGGTTTCTCTTAAAATGTCTCTGATTCTATAAACAGCTAATAAATAGCTAAAAATATTTTTTTACGATATCAATAATTATCGTCAAAATTAAACGAATTAATTTAGGTTTTATAATATAACGTAAGTATAATTATAAATTATAATAGTTTAGGGGTGTCCGGCAGAGGGTTGTAACCATACTAACTGTCTGGCAATGAGCAACGCGAGTTTTGATATTATTATGAATCAAATATAAAAAAATTCAGTTTTATTTCATGATGAATTTGAGATGGAATTTTACACACCTTTGTTACCTGTTACCTGCCAAAGCCACCGCTGCCTCAGCTTCATGAGTGGGGATCATTCTTACCTGTACTAGGGACACACATAGAAGAACTTTCAGCTTTTATAAAAATACGAAGGTCTGGCACTCACGGGCTCTTGCTCTATTAATTTTTATTTTGATGGCGGTTTCAAGATTATTTGTAAATCATTTTTTAAATAGGAATCTTCATATTTTTAATGCAGATTCTTGCACTATGAGTGTTTCAATGTATGTTTTATTGTCATCTAAAAATAAAATAAAAATACTTACATATTATTAATTTAGCTGGTTTACTACTGACAATTCTGCTAAATTTTGAAAAAAATATAATTATTATTGATACTTAAAATTTTTGACATTAACTTAATAATTATCGTCTATTTCCAGAGAAAATTAATATGCAACCTTCTCGTAGTGCATATTGGGTAATATTTATGTCGACGGTATTCAATTTTATTAATGACAAAAATAGTGTGTCGCTGGGTAAGGCTGTTGTGGTTTTTCGAAAACTGAATACATCTACTATGCATTTTTAGGAAAAAATAATTTAAACAAAACTTATTTATTTTTTCATGTGGTTTGAGAATATGCAATAAAAATATGGAGTTTCCATTTAAGAAAATAGAGTAGCCTTTCAAATAACCTTGAAACTGCAACCTAAAGTAACCACAGTGCATTGTAGTCCCCCTCTAAACCGTGCGACTTTCATCTGGAATGTTTTTCGACAGAACTTCGCCACAAAAGTTATATAGGGTGGACACTTAAAATGGGTCAACCTATATATTTATCTAACGACAAAATAATTAAAATATCGGTATGGAGAACCATACATGACTTCCATGTTCTATAATATCTTTTACAATAGATAATTGTTAATATAAAACTCACCTTTGTGTTATAAATAATAGTTTTCTAATATTCTAATGTCAGTGTAGAATAGACATTTTTGTAAAATAATAATTATCTGACATTTGAATTTAACTGCGCTTGTTTCCATGGCAACATGAATTTATTAGTATTTAAAATTAAAATTTTGAGGGTGGTTTTCACCCCTTCAGTGGCTATCTAAGCACGTTTATGAAATAAGTGCCCCTTAGATTGGATTGAACTACAAGTGTACCAAGGCTTATCAAAATTGGTGAGATAATAATCACTTTTCAGACGATAATAGGTACAAAATTTCGAATATTTCGGAAACCCCTAATCCGATTAGCACCAAAATCAATAGGTCTGGAGTACTCACTGAGGCAAACATTTTCCCCAAAAATAATTCAAATCGGTGCATACCTACAGTAGTTATCGTACACGGAAGAAAATTCTACATCCAGACACACAGACACACACACAGACACACAGACACACGCACAGCCGCCATGCGGAAATTAACTTTTTTTTGCGTTTTGAAGTTAGTACAATCAGAATCTGCTCTTATCTCGGACATGATTTTTTGACGGTATTACAATACTTCCATTTCTTCGAACATGGAAGTAAAATACATTTCTATCATAGTTAAACTATTTTCGAAATAATATAAAGCTAATATAATAAACCGACAATAATTATTATTTACATTGGTACGTAAATTTCGTGTAGAGTACACAGTTTCGTGTAAATGAGGTTTGAAATTACACAAGCTGATCTTTACTAACATAATTACTTGTTACAATTACATAAAGCCAACTGTTATTACCGTAACGCACACACACATATGTTTAGTGTAAGTGTAAAATAATTAAATTTAAAACTCGATAAATTGTACAAACATAACAATTCTCAAACAATGGTTTACAATGTTTCTACTACTTTTTATCATTGCTGAGATAATTTATTTATTTTGATTAGTTAAATAACTTTTATATTAATAATAAAAGGTAACTTAGGCCTACAAAAAAGTCTCGGCGATTTAGCTGAAAACTAATTGGACAATAAAAAAGCTCGCTGATCCTCAAAGTCAAAGTTTGCTTTCGTCAAAAAATTGTACAAAAATAAAAAATAAATTTTTTTGAATTACTTTTTGGCCGAGTTATTTGCGATCAAAACAAAAACCTCATTTTAAATATTGGACAACAATGTTTGTAAAAAAATTAAGGGTAGATTTGTAAAGCTGGAAGTATTTACTTCATAACTCGATCAAAAATAACTATATATCGATACAAAAAAGCAAATTGAAGAATACCGTCTTATCTACAAAAGTCATTCTTTAGATTTGATACAAAAAATGATCACGGCCCATGGGAGGCTTATAAAAAATATATTTTTTTTATATTTTCGGGCGATAGAAATAAAAGTGGGTTAGCAAGTTTTTTAATTGTCAAATTCGTTTCCAACGCGTATATTACGGTTAAGAGGTCACGATTATTTTTGGAGGGTTGTATAATTATAATTATTGATAATGGCGGTTGATTTAAAAATGAAATACAATGATATATCAAATTACTTTAAGATATTTTAAAATATGAATAATAACAAATAAATCATCGTAAGAATACTCCGGTTAATTTAACCAGGAATATCGTAGTGAGAATCGTAATGTTATGTTGGCCAAGTTAAAAAATCTTTATATTTATGTATTTTTTTCTTGCTATGACTAGTTAATAAGTAGCATTCTATTCTTTCTTGTATCCTTGTTTTCTAGCAAATAAGTGTACTTAACACTAAAGAGATTTCTGAAGAGAATAACTACGAAGACGACAGATACATTTATATTCTTTATTGTCTTTATCTCAAAATCTTTTGACGAGATATTTTCAGTACGATTAACAGCTGTTATCTATGGATTTCAGCAATTAGTTTTCTACAAAAAAATACTAAATTCATAAACATTCGATACCCTGTAAAACCGTTTTACTTTTGTTTGAAAGATCTCAAAATCAAACAATACAGAAACAAACGAACATGTGTTAAACAAAGAAGATATGACTTATACTCATAATTAAGAACCAAGACGCGTGTACTTTATCTAATAAGATGTTGAAGAACACATGTGCTGATTCAGCAGCGACACAACGTGATTCCGATGTCATGCCGGTCCCTAGCTAGGGGTCATCTATCAAAACCAATTACGTACCCAGTTGTCGTCAGCGAAGGGCTAACTGTAGCTACCATTTATGTATATGATTGTGTGTAAATGCTTGCACATCGTGTGTGTGTGTGTGAAAGGAGGGAGTGAAATAGGAGGGGGTGACTGGGAATTTTTTAAACGGGCCGTAAAAATGAAAATTTAAATGATTCATTTAGACAAAGGCACAACCAGGGCTTCGAACCGGAACTGAACCGAAAACCGGAAAAACTGTTATTTAAAAAAAATCGGTTCAGTACATTTTAAAATACGCGCGTTTTATCATCATTATTTATAATTTATATTATTGTATCAATTCATCTAGCATGCTTATTACAAGTAGTATCTACTACCTACATACCTACTAATTTTTTTTACAATTTTTTTTAACCCCGGAACTGAACCGAAAACAGAAAAAACCGGAAAAACCGTTATTTTTTTCGGAACGAAAACCGGAACCGAACCGATATATATTTTTTCAATCGGAGCGGAACGTAAACCGAAACGAAAAAAATAACGGTTCGAAGCCCTGGGCACAACTACTCAAATATGTTATTTATCGTATTATTTATATATCGCTTCCACTTACACAAAGAGCTATGATAATCTACTCTGTGTTATTGGCTATTAGTCCAGGAAAAATAGACATAAAAATATAGAAGATTGGACAAAATTTTGTAACAGGCTAAATTTTTGTAGACACCTTAGTATAAAGGTACTAAATAATGTGTGAAAGTTCCTCATCGATTTGACGTGTGCAAGTGTCAATTTTGTAGGGTCAAAGAGTAGTTTTCTTTATTTGTAATAATATTTTTCATATATAAATGTATATATTCTTATAGACGGATGTCTGCCAAATGATTATATTGCAATAGATTTCGATTTTTAAAAATAGATAAGTGGAAAATGTGCTCAAAACATTGCGCGAGGGTCGCGTACCTTGAAGACCCCATTTTGCTCTGTTCCGACGTAGTAATTTTGGTTAATTTTTGTTTAAAGTATTGTCAACTAATGTACTTTCGATTCTTATGAAACATAAAGAGTTATCTCGATCTTGCTGGTTATGTGGAATATATATGTTTAAGCTGCAGCTCTATATTACATTTTACATAAAACTATATCTATGCTATGGAAAAGTGCGCGGAGTTATAAATAACTCTTTATAATTCATGAACGGTTTCTCCTACATAAAAACTCTGAAGTTCAATTATTTCAGCTACAAATTAGTAAGATATATTTTTTTCGAAAAGGTCACCGTTTTCGTGATATTTGAAAAATATTGTTTTCGTGAACTTTGACCCCACAAAATTGACACTTGCGCTCGTCATATCGATGAGGAACTTTCACACATTATTTAGTACCTTTATACTAAGGTGTAGGTATGCTAAAATTTAGCCTGTTACAAATTCCCTTGTTGTACGTCTATTTTTCCTGGACTATATATGCATATTTATCAGATGTTTGTTTGACTTGATCATATTTTGGAACTTATATTTCAAAAATATTGTCATGTACATCTATAAACTAAAAAGATGGACAAGTGTGAGAAATACTCGCATCCTGAGGGTCCGTACCATTATGTAAAATGTAACTATTGATAATGGTTAGTTACGTAGACAATGGATCTGATTTGTGTTTAAGCATCTTTTCGTAGATGCTGTATGAAGTAAACAGCAAAATTAAGTTTGTCACATAATAATCCCAGATAGACTTAGAAATTAATGATTTTCGGATTTTTGTTCATGACTTCTGCTATAAGATCTTAATTCATGCCAAATTTCAAGATTCTAGGTAAATGGAAAGTCCCTTAGGTTTTGATGATCAGTCAGTGAGTCAGTCTATCAGTATTACAATACGCTTTGAAAGGTCGTATCTTTTTATTACACTATGTAAGAAACTTGAATTTTTTAAAGGAATATGAAGCTGTTGACCTTAGTATTTGATATTAATTTCAACATGATACCTTTAGCCGTTCCTGATAAAAAACAGTTTCAACCAACAGACAGGCGGACAACATATTTATCAGAGTTTCGTTTTTTTTTATGGTACGGAATCCTAAAAAGGTATACATCATTTTAAAACAAGTTGTGACACACTCATGTCAAAATAAATAAATATTACATATTACGGGTTCATAAAACAAATATATGTATTCAAGAATGTACTGGTGAATAATAAACATTTATGCTGATTCAATAAGACACGCGGCCGCACACAATTTAATACACTGTGAGTGTTCTCGCGCGCCTGCACTGGACGCGTTATGTATAATTAATCACATCGTGTAATTCCTGTAAAACCGTACTTTTATTATAAAAAAACCAGAAGTTACAAGGAAATTTATCAAATATCTAAAATTATTTTTTCCGTTCTCGTTCACTTTACGGCGTCCGTCCGGAAAACAATCATCTATCAAACACGCTTCTTAATTCCTTCACACACACCCTCTACTCACACATACATTCACGCACTAACTCGCCATATTCGCTCACATGAGTCGTTCAGAAGACAAAGTTAATCTTTTTTTTAAATCGATTTTAATTTTTTTTTACAAAAATATTAAAATATCGATATGATTATTTGTTTATCTTATGGAACTTATCACTTGTACTTCTGAGTAGTATTTTTAGCCTTTTTATTAAAATATTCGCTTTATTGTACCGGATCGGGGTTATAAAAAATATCTCCTGTTTAACGAGATAATACTGTGGAACTATAAATCTGACAAACTTCGAAATGGACCTTAAAATGTTTATTATGTAATATAGTTATACGTGCTAAAATTTCAAATCAATTCAACGAATCGTCAGTGGTGTAGTTAGAGGTCGTTGTGTTCCCGGCGAAAACTGAAAATAGCGTCCCCTAAGCCTCAATTTTGCAGAATACTTTTTTATCTATAAGCCTTGGGCTTCCGGTGGAGGCTGGTTTTAAAATTTATGATTTTGTTTGTTTAAATCGGCGAGTAATTCGTCCTTCAATTTCTTCTTAAAACTTGATTTTAATTTGATTTTACTGTAGAAATAGAACCCAAAATTCATAATTGTTAAAAATGAATAAATTATTTTTACAACACGAACATTTTAAATTTGTTTCAAATTGAAATGTTGACTGGATAAGGATTAAACGTTTGAAAATCTACCCTTTCAAATAATTGATATATTATCATTGACCAAGTAAATTAGCTCATTTACTTTTCGGATATAGGTGTTTTGTTTTTAAATTAAATTAAATTTTACTGATTACATAAAATGATTATTTCAATGATTTGAATTTTTTTTTTTTTTTTTTTTTTTTTTTTTTTTTTTTTTTTTTTTTTTTTTTTTTAATTATCAATTTGTTGGCCATCGGGCATAGCCCCTCAGCCAAAACATCTTGTTATTTTTTTTAATTTACTTTTCAATTTTTTTTGTTGTTTCTGAAGGATTAGGATGTTGCTACAAGACCTGTCGGTGCAGGATTAATAGACGAACAGTACGGTCTGGATGCGGGTTTACACTTAATCGGGTTCACACAATAGGAGTTTTTATAGGTTTATTTTAATGGATTCTAAATAGTTAATAATGATTTCATAGACTTTAATTTAATAGGTATTGTGAAGAGATCAAAAGATGGACTGAATCCTTGTTGGAATAGTTCATTTGCCATTTGTTTGTTTTGTTGGTGAAAATTTCTGCAATCCAAAAGTATGTATATGTTGAGCGTTGGCTATTGTTTGTGTGTTGCATGTACAAAAGGGGCTTTCGATTTTTTGAAGTTTAAATAAGTGGTTTGTAGCACAGCAATGGTTAAATTTCAATCTACTTATACTTGTTATGAATTTTCTTTTTTGCATAATAAAACCATGGATGTTTTGGCACTTTGTCGTGGATCAATCTGTAATGCCAGCCTTTTTCTGTGCGTGTTATTTGCCATTCTGAGTCCCATTTCTGGTATAGATTTTCTTTTGCAGCACTGAAGAAGTCTTTATATTGGGGTTTGTATGCAGCTATTGTTCCATATATTTTTTTCTGTTTTTGCTATCTCGTCTGCTCTTTCGATTTGAAATTTTAATAATTAAAATAAAACTAGATTTTATATTGAACATATTTAAGATCATTTATTGTGTGATTTATAATTCCAGAGTACTATGTCACCGAGTAGGGGATATGTTTTTGAATTTATCCGCTATACACACACGCACACAAATCTCAATATAAGTATATATTTTCAAAGCCCGATGTATAACTAATAATGGGTAAAAGGGGTGGTGATTCATAAGCAGACAAAAGGGGTAGGTAATTATCTGAATAGATATATCAAAATTAACATCAGATTTTATAAGCAATGTATCATAATTGCGTTTAGAATTATGGACGAAGTAGGAATAATTTTGCTCTTTGTGTAAAATGTTATACATGTTCGGTTATTTATAGAATAACAATGATTGATATTTTTTCATACTACGCAGGTATTTATTATTTTCGATTAATTAAAATTGAAACGTATGTATTAATAAATCACATAATTTACTCAGCTTAGTAGATTTAGAAACCGAATTAAGTATATATCTCTACAAATATACTGGACAGCTGTAAAAGGTGCTACATGACTTTCTTATATACCATACTTAATGTAGGTATGTATTTCTAATTTTTATAAAAAAAAAATATATAATGCTCATCCTTTAAAAAATAATTCGAAAAATTAGGCATGAGTATCCGTTTAAACCAGGGTTTCCGAACGTGGTCTATGTGGAACCCCTGGGGGTCTATGGAAATTTGAAAGGGGTCTATAGTACACTAGGGGTCTATAGAGGGTCTATGGTAAATTTTATGTTTTAAAATTCGGTGTTTTTTATGCAATGCAAGAGTGTAAAATCAATTCAAAGATGAAAAAAAGGTCATTTACAATTTTTAATTAACAAATAATTACAGAAGGGGGTCTATGAACTTTGTCATTCCTTCAAAGGAGGTCTATGTGCAAAAAAGGTTGGGAACCTCTGGTGTAAACTAAGATTGTTTTTAACCCGTTTTTGCCCGAATTAATTAAAAATGAAAAAAAAAACTTTTTATCCATGGTTTTTAATTGATATAGTGGTAATACGAATATAAAATATATAGTTTTTATTTTAGACATTCCTATAAACAATTCCTATAAACATATTGTTCCAATATTGGAACACCGGGCAAAGACGGGTTAAAGATATGAGATTTTCTTCCCAGACGAAAATTAATCTTCTTGATTTGTCGTTTTTGAGTGACCAGATTTACTAACCGACAGACTCACATACATCATGGCGACAATAGCCAAAATAAAAGGATATTTCCACCAAAATCTCAAATTCTATAAAAAAATCTTCTTAACAATACCACATACATAGATTAGTAACGAATATTAGGTAGGGGGGTTTACATGATTGTGAAAAAGAGTGAAAATGAGGAGAAAGGGAGTAAAAAAAGAGTGGACATACAGTGGTGATCATAGAAATAGCACACCCATGAATATTTTTTTTGAATCGCAATTTAAAGTCAGAATAATGCATTTAATTATTATGTTACCAATCAAACATGTCAATGCATTGTTAAAATTTGCATTATTTGGTTTCGTGTATTTCTTAGAAAAAAAAAATTATTTTTGTGCGAAATCAACGTAAGATGCTGCTCAGAGAAATAGCACATGTTAATATATGATACAATTTCAATTAGAAATTTCAATTTTTTCAAATAATATTCTGGTGTGAGTACACGAAATAGAAAATTATGAAGTATTCCTTAACATTAGATTTTATTTTTTTGCGGTAATTAGCCATGTGACGGAATAAGCACTGTTTGTAGAAAAAAGAAAAATAATTTTACAAAATAAATCAAATTGACTCAATATTTCGGAAATTTCACATAAAATCCAGGAAAATAGTTCAAAATAGTGTTAAGCATGTTGAAAAATTTAAATCCGTTGATCTGAATCGTCAAATTATTAGAATGTCTAAACGTTCCCCATACCGCGAGGTCTGTGAAATGTATGCTTGTAATCATTGTCGTGCATTAAAATCCATTTAACGGATAGATTGTCATTTGCATATGGTTACATAACATTGCCTAAAATATCCTTGTATTTATATTGGCCCATAATACCATCAATCTTGAAAATCGGACCGACGCCGTACCATGACATTGCTCGCAAAACCTTAACATTTCCACCACCATGCTTTACTGTCTTTAAAGTATATAATGGGCTGTTTTCTTGGTTCATAGGATGCTTGATATATATTTTCCCATCAGACTGGACACAATTGAACTTTAATTCGTCAGTTCATAACATTTTTTTCCAAAAGGAAACATTTTTATTTAATTGCATTTGGTGGTGGAAATATTAAGGTTTTGCGAGCAATGTCATGGTACGGCGTCGGTCCGATTTTCAAGATTGATGGTATTATGGGCCAATATAAATACAAGGATATTTTAGGCAATGTTATGTAACCATATGCAAATGACAATCTAACCGTTAAATGGATTTTAATGCACGACAATGATTACAAGCATACATTTCACAGACCTCGCGGTATGGTGAACGTTTAGACATTCTAATAATTCTTCATTTTATGGTTATCCACAGAAGCTTACCCGCACCGTTCCCCGCATAATATAGTGTAAATATCCTTAAGTACTTAAATTTCAATAATTTCTTTCATACCTTCACATTTTGTAAATTTTGTGTAATAAAATTAAATTAACAATTAATAGTAATTAATACTAAACTAAACAGAAATTGTTATCTGTAGTAGTCGTAGATATCCATAAATTAAATAATCAAAATATAAACTAAAATACTAATAACATAAAAACTACCCTTAGGCAAGTCATACTAATGAAAAATAATTAATAAATTTTAATATAATTTGTAATCAAACTGAATATGAAAAAGTTGATATTCTGAAAAATTAAATATTCTAATTATGAAGAAAAGAATAACAGTAAATATTTATAATTATAAACAATCGGTATTGTTCTTTATCGTTAATAGTACCGCAGAGAGAGCTTATAATCATTTGGGTGAAATTGCCCGCAGTTTTTTGTCGAAATCATGCCTACAATTAGGACCAGTGACAAGATAATGACGATAAGCAGTTTCTTCTTATTACGAGGTATAATTTTTCATCGCGTCTGCAAACGTAACACGGTTTGGTGGTTTTAATCTTTATATTAACACGTTAGATGTGACAAAATATGAATTTATCTTTTTTACATCTTAGGGTATAGAATAATAAATATAAATAATACTTATATTTACATACACTTGTACACTGTCGTGTAAAAGTGTTTGGGCACTAATTTTTTGTGTATTGTAAATATAAAACTGCAAAAATGGTTGATAAAAAATCTTAAATGTTGATAACAGTACTTAATTACAGGTTTTGTAATAATCCTAGCATATTTAAAATACAGCATTTACAATTTTCCATGTTAAGGAAAATGTTTGAATTATATGACTGAGGTTACTCAAGTTGAAAGTATTGACGCACAGTGTCTTTCAAGTTAACGAGAAATTGTTTTTTACTATTTTGACTGCGAGTAAACATTCTTTTCGCTATTTTGTGGATTTTTATTGATTGAAATCTGTATATTTACATTCAAAATCACAGGTGTCCAAATACCTTTGCACGGCAGTGTATATACTTCTCTATAATTACCTACATATATGTATGTGTACATTTGGTATGTAAGATATGAATACATATGTATATACAATTGTATAATTGTATTGAACGATACAATTGAGTTTATCAGTTTTCAGATGCTTAACCTAGCAATTAAAAAAATCTAGTAAATGTGCACCTCATATTTTTGAAAAGCATCACTAAATCGGAAAATGATTTTATATCTAAATAATTATTTTATAATTGAGAAGCTGTGGAACAAAACTTCAAAAAATCCATTTTGATCCATTATTCATCTCACAGCATGTGCAAAGACGCTAGTTCAAAATTTGGGTATTAAAAATCACGAATATAGAGTAGTTACAATTTGACCTCTTCTGTAAAATTTGCGAAAATGGATTTATCCAGTATTGTTCCTTGTTCTTCAGCTTCTCAATTATTTTTGAAATATTTTCTTCGTGGTCGCTGTCCATATAAACTAAGAGTAGAATCGCAGAGACGTAGCTACAGATTGTTGCGCCCCTATTGAAAACCGAAATACCTATTTTTAACTTCCCAATAGGGAGTTATTGTAATTGGTCCGAAAATCGAAATCAAAAATTTTAACATATTTTCATGTTTCAAGGGCATTAAAGTATATTGACACTATTTTCAGAAAAATGTCTGTGTGTGTGTGTGTGTGTGTATGTACGTACGTACGTACGTATGTACGTACGTGTCATTTTTTTCCGGGACGAAATCTCGCGAACAAAAAATGCTATTGACTTCGTTGGGGTGCTAATCGAAGCGTCTTAACGTGAATATGATCTGAAAGAAAGGATTTTTCGAAATTCAACCCCTACGGGGGTAAAAAGGGTGTTTTTTTCATTTTTATTTTTTTTCTTGGTCGAATTTAGTCGGAACTTAGAATAAATACTATACAATACAAATAATGGAACGTGTATTTCAGTATTTATTTTTTATATGGGTCCAAACAGCCATTAAAGGGATGAAAACCACCATCAAAATTTGAATTTCATACTAATAAATACATCATAATAATTCATGTTGCCTTGGAAACAACACAATTCAAAATTCAAACTGTCAGATTAGTTTTTCTAAAAATGTGCATTATATTATTGACATTATTAGGATATTAGAAAACTAATATCCATAATACAAAGGGTGAGTTTTATTTCTGATAAATTCCATTAAAATTTTTCATATACATATTAAAAAAATATTTACAAACTATAACATAGTAATATTAATTATGGAAACAATAAGTAATCAGTATTCAAGTATTGTTAGTCATACCATGTTGGGAAGTTGATTGTGTGGACCTAAAGGATCGCACCCCACAGCATTATACGTTATATAGTTTAATTTTATATCCCCGGGTAAAATTGGATCCGACAGCTAGTTTATTTCGTTGTCATGTCCATTTTATTGACGCCCCCTAAAACTGACTTTTGTACTCTCCTGGAGATTTTTAAGAAGAAGAGCTTTGTAACATCATTTTGGTGCTCCTATGTGCCTTGCGGCCAACTCTTAGCTCCACCACTGTTGAAACGTCAAGTTTTAATAAACGTAGAAAACATTTAATTTATAATTTATGCCCTACTCATTTTCCGATATAATGAACAGTTTTCAATACAATCGGTTCCGTACAATACTGTATAAGAATGTCATGCGATTCCTACAGCAACCAATGGTTTTCCTAATCAAGTATAGGTATATACTCTTACAGATATCAAAATTAAAAAAAAAAATCATAAAAACTATTAGTCATCATTTTTTTGTACATACAACTAATTTATAGGTGTTTTATCATAATGTTCTCAACTAATATAATGAACAACCGCCTTGAACGTGTTAACATTATTTACGCAGTTGTTACATCTTGTAGTCTACAAATATTAACAGATTATTACAGTTACGTATTATATATATATATATATGTGTGTGTGTGTATATAATAGTATATATGTGTATGCGTGTATGTATGTGTGTATCTGTTGTCTGCGATCTCCTGCTTTATCTTCAATTTGTTATAATGTCTAGTTAACACGCTTCCTTACGGCGCGTCGTATCAGATTCAGTGTTTCCTTGAAAACTGTGATATCATTTTACTTTAATGTGGAAAATTAACCCAGAAGTGTCTAAACAAAAGAGTTACTGTACAGACAGTGCTACACCCCCTGTTCCGCTTCGTGTTTACAGTAGGCTTGCCAACTTCACAAAGTTACAAAAGAGGACAGTCAAATATGTAGCACAATTGCAACTACCCACTCAGTATGTCGTGTTCAAAATATCATAAACTTATTTCAGGAATGCAAACTGAACCGAACCGTGAACCCAAGCCGAATCAAATTGTTATTTTTTTTCTGAATTGCAAATGAAAACTGAGCCACGTCGATAATTTAAAACAAAAAATTGTACCAAGCTGATGTTAAAATTCAATTATTAAAAACTAGCGGAATCCCGCGGCTTCGCTCGCGTAAACTAATTAGAACTTAGAACCCTCCATACGTAATAGGGGATGACATATTACATTTAATCATTATCTATAAAAAAACGTAAATATCTCGGATCTTAGTTGAAAATTGTAAAAACTAACCCCTCGCCATTAGGGGTTGAATATCGAATTTTTTATTGCAAATTATTTTGTCCGAATTCACCATTATAACGTAAGCAGCTATGTAGATAAAAATATCAAAAACACAGACCCTGTCTACTCCCGTCATTAGGGGTTGAATTTTTATTTTAATAGATGACTCTGTTTCCCGAATTTACCTTTATAACTAAAGCAAGTATGCAGATAAACATATCTAAATCCCTCCTCGGCCTCGTCCCTTGCTATTAGGGCTTGAATATCGAACTTTCATTTTTAATTGAATATTAATTTGTCCGAATTTACCCCCCCCCCCAATCCCAAAAGGGTTGAATTTTTGTAAATGATATTTGTCTTGTAGAGTACCTACTTGTACCATGTTTCATTCGGTGAATACAAAAAAAAATATTTTACAAATTTTTCCACCCCCCTAACACCATAGGGGTTAAATTTTGGGAAATGCTGAAATAATTATTTCATTATTTATGTTGTAGAATAATATAGAGTATGTTCGATAAGTTTCAATTTAATGCGAACAAAAAAAATATTTTTTTATATAAAATTTGACACTCTGTTTTAACCCCGTAGGGGTTGAATTTCGAAAAATCCATTCTTAGTGGGTGCTTACATCATAAAAGGAAGGCACCTACGAAATTTCACGTTTCTAGGTCCAGGGGTTTGGGCTGTACGTTGATAAATGAGTGAGTGAGTGGTTAAGGACAAACTCTTTTATAGATATAGATAAGGAATAAAGCTGTTAACAAAGACATTTAGGTTTTAAAACAATTTTCTGAAAAATATTTTATTAGTAATACAAATTTTAGGTACAAATAGGTAATTCGATAATTTAAAACAAAAAATTGTACCAAACTGATGTTAAAATTCATTATTAAAAATAAGGAATACAGCTGTTAACAAAGATATTTAGGTTTTAAAGCAATTTTCTGAAAAGTAAATAATTAGGTACAAATAGGTACAATATTATGAAAAATTACCATAAATCAAGTCTGTTTGCATGGTAGCATTTTAGGTTAATTTTGAAAATTATATATGAACACGATTTCAACAAAATAATAATATGAAAATATAAATCTCTTGATATGCACAACTCCAAATAATCCCCGCCACTTTATTTATATCTACCTGCTTTTAAAGGCCCATAAGCAACTTCCCGTACTGTATTTTGCTCTCGTATTCCCTAATACACTCGTATAAAAATTCTATGCAAATAGAAAGCAACCACGTTGGAGTTGATTGAAAAGGTCAAACTAGCAGACGAAAAATACACAAAGAAGAATAAAATGGCGAATTATTAAATAACAAGCAGGTCATTAAAGATCTAGATGAGATCAAATATGACGATTTTTTAAATTGTTTTATTAGAACAGATCTTTGAAAATAGGAAAATTTAATAAAATGTGTACGAGTTGTATAAAGATTTTAAAAATAATAAAATTCCACACTTTAATAATAATAATAAATTATACGACAAATTTTTCTTGGAATATATATTTGATACTATGCAAATAACCTTGGAAAGGATCCTTTTAAAGATTATTTACATATATAGATTAAACCATGCAGTATTTCGATACATAATTGCTTAAAGCTAATTTTCTTAAGAAACTATTGCCCTACATCGAGATTACCTGCTTGCTGTTAAAATACTCGAAGATTAAAAACTTAATTCCATTGTAATAGTTTCAAGATATGAAGTTGTTAGACATGTAGGAATTAAATATAACAATAAAAGTACAGTAACATACTTTTGTAGAGTAAGATTATATCTGGGTTTCATACGTAATAAGCGAGGTAAGGTTTATCTTATGTCTTGTCTCGTCTAAATTTATAACTGATAGTCTCGTTTCATACACCTGGACTAGGTTTTTTTACGAAAGCATGAATAGGATAGCAAATATTTGTATGTATCTGAAATATTATTGATTTCCATATAATCCGTAGTGAAATTAAATATCTATGATATATGGTATGAATTAAATTTAATTTTAATAAAATTTAAATTTGTTTTTAAATTTTATAGATCCCCTTTTAACATTAAAAAAAAAAAATATCAGAAGATAATTGTAAATATACATTCAAAACGATTTTCTAATCTAGCGAATTTAAAAATAGATATGAAAATAAGATTAAATATTACATATATATCCGACATTCAGCATTTAGCATTAAATTTATATATCTCGCATCTCCACATGATGCTCCAGTAGTTAATTAATAAATTTACGGTGTTCATTTTATTCCTTTATTAATGTCCATTATTTAATTAATTATTAAAGTATAAAGTAGAGCAACGGAGAATAAAACAGAAAATGCTCCAGTAACGTAAATGATAGAAATTATCTTAATAGTCCAGGCAATGAATGGAATGAAAAAGAACAAATTAGGAGTGCGATGAAATTTGGTACCAATGTAGTATACATTATTGTATATCTATATACAAAAGTCCCCATCTATAGGCCTTGTGGAAAATTTGTTAGAGCCGTTTGAAGTTTTATTTTGTTATTATCGAATAACTTCAAGACAAATAAAGATACAGAGGCGTGCCTTATATCAAAATTTTCAAAAATGTTTACTTTTCAGCAATATTTCAAATTTTATTCCAATGTGTGCACCTAAATTGCTGAAAAGTTGCGATGAACTCGAAAATTAAGCGCGTTTAATCAAAAAATTATGTTTAAATGGATTTTTAAGCTCTTAAAACTGATAATAGAAATAAATGTCATGTACAAAAGTTGTGGAGAATAAAATTTTACATATTTTTATGTAAACTGCAATAATCAAAGTGTGAATATTTATTAGATATTTCTTTTTTTAATGTAGTCGAAAAAACAAAATTAATTTAAAAAATCATATAAATAGTATGCTATGAAAATTAGTATAACATTGAAAATAACACGATATTATAGAAAATTAATGAAAATAAAGGTAAATTATAATTCCAATACTTCCATAAGACTTTAAGTAACATATTATGACTACAATGTACTGAGGTTATACATTGTAGCCCCTCGATTGAATATTATTGTATGATTTAATAGTTTTATATATGAATCTTCAAGATATTTGATTTTATCTTTAAAATACGGATATTAGAGTAGAACAAAATCAGAGTGCCGTAAAAATGTGCATATATGTAGTACTTATATTACTTTACATGTGTGAAAAAGTCCTCACGAATTGGGTATGTGGAAAAAAAATTATAACGATTTTAATGACGATTTATTAAATTACAATATATCATGATGTAACTTATTACTAGCCGTTTGTTTTTTATCTGAATATTTACATACTATTTATCTCTGTATAACATACACGTTATGAACACTTAAATTATGATTATTTAGATATAGATTTTTCTTTTTTAAATCAAACGATATTTAAGACATAAATTTATTTGTTTAATTCGATTATATAAAAATATATCATATAATGTATTTTGTACTTGTTTGTATATAGATATGCTTATAACTTTTCTTTCGGAGTATCAATTAATGGGGACTTTCATACAGGCGTGGGAGATACATTAGTGAGCGCATCTGAAAAAGTCCTCAAACATTGGAGCCATAGGAAAAAAGTTACAGCTGTTTTATAACTACGGTGTGGTAAATTGTGATCTATATAACTTTTTGACAGTAAATTTATTTACAGGTGGTTCTACCAAAAAAACTGGAACTAAATTTTATTTTTATTTAACTAATGTATCGTTCATATTGAAAGAATTTTTTTTTAAATTCCCATCGGGACTCTCCATACAACATTCTTTAGTTTTTAAAAATAAATAATTTTACAATTTGTTCAGAATTTTGAGTCTTTTATACAGAAGAGGTATAATATATATATTCCTTTTTTAAACATTCGAAAGTATCACAAACATAATTAATAATGAATAGCATATTTTATGGATTCTCGATGAGAATTTTTTTGTAATTGGTCACTTCTTTCTTTATGAAATATATTTATTTATTTATATATTTTTTAACTAAAGAATGTCTTATGGAGAGTCACGATAGGAAATAAAAAATTGATTACTGCTTTTAATATGAACGATACGTTAGTCAAATAGAAATAAAATTTAAAAAAAATTTAAATAAAATAAAAAAAAGTTTTTTGGTAGAACCACCTATAAATAAATTTACTGTTAAAAAGTTATATAGATCACAATTGACCACACCGTAGTTATAAAACAGCTGTAACTTTTTTCCTATGGCTCCAATGTTTGAGGACTTTTTCAGATGCGCTCATTAATGTATCTCCCACGCCTGTATGAAAGTCCCCATTAATTGATACTCCGAAAGAAAAGTTATAAGCATATCTACAAACAAGTACAAAATACATGATATGATATATTTTTATATAATCGAATTAAACAAATAAATTTATGTCTTAAATATCGTTTGATTTAAAAAAGAAAAATCTATATCTAAATAATCATAATTTAAGTGTTCATAACGTGTATGTTATACAGAGATAAATAGTATGTAAATATACAGATAAAAAACGACTAGTAATAAGTTACATCATGATATATTGTAATTTAATAAATCGTCATTAAAATCGTTATAATTTTTTTTCCACATACCCAATTCGTGAGGACTTTTTCACACATGTAAAGTAATATAAGTACTACATATATGCACATTTTTACGGCACTCTGATTTTGTTCTACTCTAATATCCGTATTTTAAAGATAAAATCAAATATCTTGAAGATTCATATATAAAACTATTAAATCATACAATAATATTCAATCGAGGGGCTACAATGTATAACCTCAGTACATCGTAGTCATAATATGTTACTTAAAGTCTTATGGAAGTATTGGAATTATAATTTACCTTTATTTTCATTAATTTTCTATAATATCGTGATATTTTCAATGTTATACTAATTTTCATAGCATACTATTTATATGATTTTTTAAATTAATTTTGTTTTTTCGACTACCTAAAAAAAGAAATATCTAATAAATATTCACACTTTGAATATTGCAGTTTACATAAAAATATGTAAAATTTTATTCTCCACAACTTTTGTACAGGACATTTATTTCTATTATCAGTTATAAGAGCTTAAAAATCCATTTAATCATAATTTTTTGATTAAACGCGCTTAATTTTCGAGTTCATCGCAACTTTTCAGCAATTTAGGTGCACACATTGGAATAAAATTTGAAATATTGCTGAAAAGTAAACATTTTTGAAAATTTTGATATAAGGCACGCCTCTGTATCTTTATTTGTCTTGAAGTTATTCGATAATAACAAAATAAAACTTCAAACGGCTCTAACAAATTTTCCACAAGGCCTATAGATGGGGACTTTTGTATATAGACATACAATAATGTATACTACATTGGTACCAAATTTCATCGCACTCCTAGTTTGTTCCAAGAACAGGGCAATTTTTCCATTCATTGCCTGTACTATAAATATTTACATAAAAAGTATAGAAGTAACTAAAAATCGTTTTGTGAAAACGAACGTTAGGAATTGTTGGAGCCGCATTTACACATTAGGAATATTCGAAAGTCATGATTAGATTTTTGGAGTAAGTATAACTAAAATTGAAAAAGTGCTTTTTTTGTTATAAAACTAAAAATCTATATTTAAAAAAAAGTTTATCTTCCATATGTTGAGTTGTTAGTAATTTTAACAAGAAAATATTTGGAATTTAACCCACTTTTCTCAAAATTGAAAAAAAATTCATTAAAAAAATTTTTTAAGGTTATGTAATAAACTTACAGGGTTTTAAATTGGCGAAATAAATATTTTGTACTTCCAAATATATATTTTTTGAAACTAAAATTTTAATATTCTAATCATAAATCATTAAAATTATAAATACTTGCTTCAAATAAAATATACTTGAAAAAAAATAAAAATGTGTAATAAAATTTTGATAGTTGTTTTTCAATCACGCCAAAGAAGTATAACTTCTAACACGTTAGTACACATATTTAATTTTTTATTTTTATAATCCGACATAAAATTATGGAAAAATTTGTAAACAAAACCGTAAAAAGGCCTTTTTTTAATAAATAGGTCGGCCGATGAAAATATTTAAAATTTCAATTATGTATCCCCCGGTTTACCTAAAACATGTTAATAAAAAATGGAGGTATTCTTTCATTTCCTTAGTCTAGAAAATTTTCGCAAATATTACTCTACTAAAAACCTTAATTATATTTTTTAGGAACGGAAAGTATTGAATAGCGTCTTATTTATTTTTAAAAACACGATTTCTGTTAAAAAATAATGCTTAAGATTGTAACAGAACGAGAGAAAGTCACATTTACACTGTGTTAAGTAAGACCGTGTACGGCATTACTCGCAGTTGGTAAGTTATACAAACCTAAATCTTTTTTCATTAGGTTCAGAGTAACCCCGCCTATTGCGCATTGATGAAAAAACTTCAGTCCATGTCGATTTTTTTAAAAGAATGTCACGATCAGTTTCTCCTCATTTTTGGCTATTTTCCCTACTGAAGCACGATCTGGAAAGTCGTCGACATTTTTCAACTTTTTACACCGATTCACCCACTTCTAAACAAATGCCTTCGACTTTTGTACTTGGCCGCCACTGCATTAGACATTTTTGGCCCTTTTGGGTGCGTGCAAAAAACACGGTTTCAAAACGTTTCGCGTACACGTCACTCAAATCGCAGTTTCTGTGTTTCTCTGACAAAAGATCGATATAGACTGAAATTTCTTCATCAATGCGCAATAGGCGGGGGTACACGCTCTTACTTAACACACTGTAAAAGTCCAAAGAGCCCCAGTTTGGCCATGTCTGACATAGGTAGGTACCTATATAATGTATGTAAGTTAACTAGAAATGATAATTACAGTCATAATAAAATATCGAATATGTTATTTATTTTATTATTTAAAAAGAATTTTATCGGAGGAAAGGAGAAAGGGTTTACATTTTTTTGTAATGAAATATAATTTTTACAAAATGATTGTCACGTTTTCTAACATAATTTTAATATTGATGTATATGTCATCTTAAATTAATGTTATTTTATTTTACGATTAATTAAACGATTTGCGGGAAATAATAGCGTAGATTACACTCAGAAACCAAGAATAATTTGAAGAAATAGTTATTATCAATATAAGGAGAAAATACGCAAAGAAATTAATAACAATTTTATTAGACTGGCACATCATTTTCACTTTTGAATAAAATTTATTAAATAATTTCTCTAGTAAAATACAAACGATGATTGCAATTCTTATAATTCAGGTAGTAAACAACCATGTTAAAGACATCATAAGAATAAACAAGTCAACTATCTTAATCCAGAAGGTATCTGCCTACTTGCTAATCCTTGTCCGATACTGACACCTGATTGGTTATCAAACAATTCGTAGATGATCAGTTGCAATATTTTTGGGTATAAATATGACAGCTTTTCAACTTATAATTCAGTTCGGTTATTAATATGAACTAGAAGTAAATTGAGGTAAATGTTGGACAGTATCGGTATTCGTGATTGTTGCTGAATATTTTGCCTGCTATACTTATTTGTATCATGTTGTATTAGTATCATGTACAAATAATGTATTGCTGGTAAGATATGTTGCAGTTTTTCCTGGATAGTAATATGACTGATTGTTGAGAGATCGTTTTTATTGTTTGGTATTATTCTTTCTAGACGTAGAGAGCAACGGAGCCCAGGAAGTATTGCATAAGAAAATGACAAAATTGCACTCAGTTCCAACAAAATATTAATTTTGATATTTTCTATTTGTTTGGTGGAATTGTTTGAGTTTTCTGTTACATTAAATTAAGATAAATCCAACAATTTCCACTCAATAAAAGAAAACTGTTACAGCTGAAATTGAGTGTTACTGTACTTATATTTTGTTGCGCAGGTTCTACAAAGAAAAACGGTTTGGGTGAGATGCCAATGAGAACATGCTGTTTGAATCTTTATTTGGGGTGTGTAGTAGAGGTTGTCTTGTTATTAAATTGATAGCCTTTAATACTCAGCATCCGATAAAGTAAATACAATCTTCTTAAGAAAAAGTTGAAATTAATGTATAGAAATATTTATGATTTTCATTTATTTCAAAATTAATGTTCAAATGTTGAATAGGTACTTATAATTTGTTGCGCAGGTTCTACAAAGAAAAATGTTATGGGTGAGATGCCAATGAGAACATACTGTTTGAATCTTTATTTGGGGTGTGTAGTAGAGGTTGTCTTGTTATTTAATTGATAGCCTTTAATACTCAGCATCCGATAAAGTGAATACAATCTTCATAAGAAACAGTTGAAATTAATGTATGGAAATATTTCTGATTTTCATTTATTTCGGTTGTGTATTTTGTGGGTTCTCTTATTATTTAATTGATAACTCCTAATGTGCAACATAAGAAAATAGAAAAAATATACTTCGCTGAGTCAAAAATGACAAAAATAATAAGAAATTTTGTAATTTATATTTGTGACACAGTCATACGAAGGAGCTATCATAAAAGGAGACGATCCCGCCGACAAAAAAAACACACAGAAGAAGAATAGTTGTGTCACCAATTTCTTTGTTTGGTGCTATTGTTTGATATATCAATAATATTTATATTTGATCAATTATGCAATTGCACCCGAATAAGGAAACATCTTATTCATCATCATCATCAACATCAAACTACGAAGTTGAACGTAGATTAGAAAAAACATTCTGGCATATTCTAATTGTAATGTTAACTGAAAACTTTCATGTTTGGTGGTGTTGTTTGATTTATCTGTAAGTTTAATATTTGATAAATAAAACAACGGCGCCCAAACAAGGGAGTGTCTAGCAACAAAAGTTCTAAAAACGGGACAGTTTTTTTTAATTGGTACAATTTATTGATTTTTTCGGGTTAAAACGTTTTATCTAACATTTTATCTAAACTAGGATATTATTTGATTGAAAGTGAATCAATGAAAATAATGAAATCTTGATTTTTTCCTCTCTATTTAGGATGCGTGTTGGAGGTTATTTAATTACCAACCTTTATTTTTATTCATATACCCATCATGTGAAACAGTTGAACTTTAGATTTGTTTCTTAAGCCATGCAACTGTAATTTGGAACTGTTTTTCATGTTTTGTAGAGTCATACATCTGCAATATTAAGGTCCGATTGTTCATACAAATAAGGGAAGGTTTTGCAACAGTTTAGGTTTTCATTTAAATTAATATATAAATAATTATATTTATTCTATTAGTATTTTCTTGCCTCTATTGCACAGCACATAAATGTAGAAAACCTAATCTACGTGTAGACAAAAATGACCAAATGTATAAAAAAATTTATTAGTTACATTCGTGATCGATTTCTTTGTTTGGTGGAATTGTTTAATTTGTCTGTAATATTAATATTGGATAAATTTCACCATTCCATCCTAATGAGGAAACTTCTTACTACGATGGTGTGTTATACGGTGTCGAAAAAACAAAACAGAAACAACGTATCTTTAAAATACTTCATATTTAAAAATGTATAGGGTTTATTGCTTTTTGTCAATGGTGCCCAATCCAAAAAACGGTTTGGAACCATTCGTTCCTCTAAAATAAGAAAATATCTTACAACGAAAATTATCATTGTCCAAAAGATTTATTTTTTATAATATTGTCGGAATTATTTGATTCGTGTGAAATATTTATATTTGGTTTTTTGTTCGGCGGAATCGTTTGATTTATTTGTAATATTTATATGTGATAAATTGCACTATTCCCCCAAATGAGGAAACACCTTACTACGACGTTGTGTTCAATTTGTCAGTTCAACATATTCTTTAATGTGTTTCCAGATAATTATTTGGTATATTGTTATTATTATTAACATATTTAAATGTTTCTTTGTTTGGTGGGAATGTTTGATTTATCTGTAATAACTCTATATGACGAATCACACATTTGCACCTAAATAAGGAAATGCATTTCTACGAAGGTGTCAAATTGTATTTTAATAATAAATAGACAGAGTATTTTATATCTAATGTAAAAACAGCAACACGGTGTTTTAAAACACTACGTATTTTATAATAAATAATATTTTTAATACACAGGTCAACTCTGCGATGGTAAACTTGGCGACAGTCAACTCGGCGATAAAAATTATTATTAGTAAATTATTTTTTAACTAAAATTAGGTGATTATTATAAAAATTCAATAATTTATATACAGGGTGTTCGCGGGAACCGAGTGTTCATTGCTAACATTGTTATTATTAGAGCAGTATTTTACGAGGATCAGTATTTTTTCCGGGATGAATAAAGGCGGTGTCAAAAAAACAATTGAATGTCGAATTTCAGAGATATATTGAAATATAACATTTATTTAAATGGAACACCCTATTATTATTGAATTTTGTAGCTGAGGATGTTCTCTTTATAAAAGTGTATTACATGTATAATGGTAAAATTGATAGAAATCAAGTTATAACAAGTATAAAATTAATAGAAAATATCAACAAATGGTTAAAACATTTAAAACAATAGTATTATCAAATATCATTTGTTCGTAAATTTTAAATGTTTTTGATTTTAACTGATAACGAAAAAAAATATTTATTATAATTATTTATATTTTTTTATGAATAATGCTCAAAAATGTTAAAAATCTGCGAAATAAGGCACAAATATCTGAAATTATTGTTTAAAATTTTTTTATAATTTTTTTGTATTTTATTAAATCTTCATAGCACACTATTTTTCGATATTTTCTATTAATTTTATACTTGTTATAACTTGTTTTCTATCAATTTTACCATCATACATGTATTACACTTTTATAAAGAGAACATCCTCAGCTACAAAATTCAATAATAATATACAGGTTGTTCTATTTAAAAAAATGTTTTTTTTTATAATAAATTTGTCTTTTGAGACCTATTGGTCTCTTTTAGACAGCTTTTATACGTTTGGCTTATTTTTTATTTATTATATTATTATTTTTAATTGTTAATTTGTTTCTCTTAATTTCTAAAACGGGGACATATAGATGGAATGGGATTAGCTTTGGGCCAATCAAAGCATTTAGGATTAGACAAACATGACGACCATGATTCACGGGTAATTTCACAGGAGTAACACAAGCCCTAATAGCATGGGACGGGGATGGATTTAGATATGTTTATCTGCATACTTGTTTTACTTACATATAAAGGTAAATTGGGGGAAAATAGTCATCTATTCAAATAAAAATTTCGACATTCAACCGATAATGGCGGAGGTAGACAGGGTGTGTTTTTGATACGTTTATCTGCATAGTTGTTTAAGTTATATTGGTGGAGTCGAGCAAAATAATATGCATTAAAAAGAATTTGATATGCAACCCCTAATGGTGTGGGTAGACAGGGGGTGGGTTTTTGCAATTTTTAACTAAAAATTAAAAAAATTACAAGACTAAACATCCGTTTCCGGTTTTGTGATTGTTGTAAAAATAAGGGTGGTTGTCTTCCCTGATGAAAGTTTATCTTAAATATATAATTTCACCCTTCTGGCTAAATCATAAGTGTTGGAAAAAATGTATGGGGAATAAATTATAGATAATAACATATTCGACGTTTTTATCTAAAACATTTTTGTCTTATTTCAAAAAATTAAAAAAACTACATGAGTAAACATCCGTTTCCATCTTCTTGTTAGTAATTATGTAAAACAAAATTCGTTCGATACATAATGTATAAAATAATATTTCTATAGTTTATGTCTAATTCATTTTACTCTATCTTTTATTAGTTTGTCAGAAATTTCCTTCAATAAAATAAAAATCACGTACACTGTTCACTGTCATTATTACGTATAAGAAAGTCCTGTGGCACACGGCAGATTATTTTCTATACATTTTGATACCTTTCTTGTATGACACTTGATTTCGCGCTCGCAACATATTTCTCCCCTAAGACAATATAAATAAGGCAATAATAACCACATTTCCAATGTATATTTCTCATATTCGATAAATACTGCTTTTATCGTATTAGTTACATTTGATGATCTTGTCTCTAGTTTTAAAGGTATACATATGTACATCTTATTGAGTATCAAAGAGTTAATTGTCTTAATCCTTTTACATTCCTATTGATTTGAACAATACTTACATTTGATTGGTTGTCAACAAACAACTCGAGAGAATTATTTGCAATATTTCAATTTGAAAATCAGTTTGATTCTGAAAATCAAACATTATGTAGTGTAACGTAGGGAAGTCAGGTATCGCTGATAAAATATATATGTAAGTACATGTGTTGATTAATTAAAATTAAATAAGTACATACATAGTTAAGATAGTTAATTTTTCTTGTTTGATACTTGTTATATCTGTATTGTTAAGGACAACTGAAATTCGGTATTTCAATTAAGATTTTGAAACGTAGCTTTGTTCAGAGGAATTGCTTGATTTATCTGTTTATTAATATTTTCATAAAACAAAAAATTAATTCGGTTTATTGTGAGTAAAAAAAATATTTTGCTAGTTTAATTATTTTATTCGGTTATATTGCTTGTTTAATATTTTGTATCAGATGCATGGAATTTGTATAAGATCAATTTGACAACAAATGTATAGATTAAGATAGTATTAAGAACTTATTGTCCCTAAGACCACATCCGTGGATGAAATGGGTATCGGAAATGTTTCCCGCCTTGATTGTTCCAAGGCACTCCCTGATCCCCCCCCCCATTCATCTGGTTATGGTATAGTGGTTGTATATACAAATAAATGCAAACAAATATGCATGGAATACTAGCGTACCAACAAGAAAACTTTCGGTTTTGTATTGTTTAGGTGTTGTGGTATTTATTTGATGGTAGCCTTAATTACTCAGCATCCAATAAAGATAATATAACCATAAAGTGAAACAATAGAAATTGATAATATACTTCCTTGATTTGTTTCTGATTGCAACTGAAATTTGGCATTTTACATCAAATGAATCCAGTAATGCTAAAAGCAATCATTTTTGTTTAATAGAATTAGTTTATAAGTACACTAAAATGCAAAATTAACAGATCAAAACATTTTTCAAATATAAACATCTGTGTTAAATTTTTGATGGTATTTTGAACTGATGTTTCCTCAAAACATACGTTTTTTTTAGAACTCTGAACAATAATATTCTAAATTATGGTAGAAAAAATTTAAATACAATTTTTTTTAATTAATCACCCGGAACTGAATTGAAAACCGGAAAACCCGAAATTTTTTTCGGAACGAAAACCGGAACCGAACTGACATATATTTTTTCACTCGGAGCGGAACGAAAACCGAAACGAAAAAAATTACGGTTCGAAGCCCTGCTTATAAGGTATAAGCATAGACAGACACTTTAATGATCCCGTGATTTCCCTCAAAGTTTCCCCATGTTTTATGAAAAATATGCGATTTTTTAGGTCACTTTCAAATGAATTTTACATAATTCAAATATTTTTTTATAAAATGTACAACTAAAGAGCATTAAATATTTTTAGCTTTTCAAATCTGCCCTTAAATTTTCATTACGATTATTTGTTCCCTAGTTATAAGCGCTCAAAGTTAAACATATGATTATTGCTTTGATTGCACATAATTGGGTCAACATAAAAAAAAGTAAATTGAAGAAAAAAGTCTGATCTACAATTATCATTTATTTGACTTCACCAAAAAAATTGCATGACCTGTAGAGCCTCCCAAAATTAATATAATTAAACTAGCATTTTTCGCGGGGATCCAGCTATTTAAAAATACCTAAAAATATTTGAAAAATATTAATTTTGCATTTTAATTTGTGTATATTTGTCAGTTTTATAAACCAATTGTATTCTCACAAAGGAAGCTTTCACATCAACTGGCAGTTTTGAATATCAATAGAACTTTTTATTAATTTCTTTAATTTTGTCTTCGTTGTAGCGGGTTCTCGTATTATTTAATTGACAACTCCTATTGCGCAGCATATAATTAAAGAAAATCTTATCTACATGAAGACTAAAATGACCAAAGAAAAACTGCATTTTCTTGTCTGGTGGAATTGTCTGATTTATCTGTTATATTTTTATTTGATAAATTATGCAATTGCATTTGAATAAGGAAACATCTTACTACGAAGTTTTTGTGTCGTTAGATTATACAGAGGTACCTATATTAATTAAATGCTTTTATGTTTGGTGGTGTTGTTTAATTTATCTGTAATTTTAATGTTTGATAAATAATACAACGTCGTCCAAATAAAGGAGCATCTAGCAACAACAGTTGAAATTAAGATATTGCTTATATGATTTGTTTATTATTACGACTAAAATTTGGTATTTTACAATGAAATATTGTTTACAAACATTAGTTTTTCTTGTTTGGTAGAATTGCTTTATACATCTGTAATATTTAAGTCAGATCGTTCAACCAATTTTATCTAAATAAGGAAAGCTTTTACAACAATTGACACTCTTCATATTACGGAACTGTTGAAGCATGAAGGTCATACTGCTAGATGGTTTATTTATTTATTTGGTTATGCATTAGCGCGTTCTATTGTTATAACCTCCTATTTGTAGGATATAAGTATTGAAAAATCTTATTTAGTTGACTTTTTTTATAATTTATACTTTGGATATGGATTATTAACTTGTTCTTTGTTTGGTGTAATAGTTTGATTTAACTGTAATATTTATATTTAAATTGCTCTATTGCACCGAATTAAGGGATACATTACTACGGAATTTGTATTGTCCATATTTAGATACTGAATGTGTTTCAGGAATAAGGAATTCACATTTCAACTTATATTAATGCTTTTTTGTTTGGTGGTATTGTTTGATTTATCTACAGGGTGTCCCATTTTAATCTATCACCCCCCTATTTTTTTTTATCTATCAATTAAATAAAAAAATGCTTCAATTAAAAGTTGTTTGATTTTGAGAGGGACCCAAAATGGCGTTATTAATTTTTTATTTTTTGGACGTCTTCATGGTCAAATAGGGCTAAATTTTTTTTTCAAATGGAAACCTATATTTTTTATTACGGTATCTTTTGTCTGGAAAAAACAAGCAGCTTTTGTTTTAAATAATTTTTTGTTTGACTTCATTTTTTTTTAATATTTAACAAAATAATTTTAGATTTTAGATTTTCACTAATTTTTTACTCGAAACCCATTAACTTTAGAAGAAAAGTGTAAAAAACAAAAAATGTTTGTTTTAATATGATATAACTAGGAGAATGATTTCAGATTTTTTTTAATTTAATTTTTTTTTGCTTTAATATTTTGAAAAGCAAAAGTTAAAAAAATCCTGAAATAATTTTCCTAGTTATATCAGATTAAAATAAATATTATTTGTTTTTACACTTTTCCTCTAAAGTTAATGGGTTTCGAGTAAAAAATTAGTGAAAATCTAAAATCTTAAATTATTTTGTTAAATATTAAAAAAAAATGAAGTCAAACAAAAAATTATTTAAAACAAAAGCTGCTTGTTTTTTTCCAAACAATAAGATACCGTAATAAAAAATATAGATTTCCATTTGAAAAAAAAGTTGACCCTATTTGACCATGAAGACGTCCAAAAAATAAAAAATTAATAACGCCATTTTGGGTCCCCCTCAAAGTCAAACAACTTTTATTTGAAGCATTTTTTGATTTAATTGATAGATAAAAAAATAGGGGGGTGATAGATTAAAATGGGGCACTCTGTATAATATCTACATCTCTTACGTTAGATAAATTATACGAAATCGAAAAAAGAGAGTAAATGTATTTTGTTCTTGTGAAATGAATCTAGCATGGGGGCCCGGTTTTGAGAGTCAACGAAGCTTAAGTTTTTTTAGTAGAAGGGGAAGCTGTCGAAATTGTTAACCTAGGGGACCTCGATATGATATGAGGGCCAAGCTTCGTGAATATAAAAAAAAACAATTCAACAAAAAAAATATACAATTATCATATAACAAAACAAACAGCTTCAAGTAAATAATTATTTCGTAATAAAGTAAATTCTTAATGAATTTAAAAATAATTTATTTATTTGGTAAAATGATTTTTCAGTTATATTAAATTAGTATAATTCCTACAATGTCCATTTAAATAAGGAAAAGTGTTGCAGCAAAAAAATTTAGCCAAATAAGAGAAGCTTTTTTAATACGACATTTGAATTTTGGAATTAAATGAGTAAATTGAATGTTATTTATTTGATAACACCTAACGTGAGCATATAAATTTTGAAAATCTCATTTACATGAAGTTCAAAATGCGACACGACTAAAGTAATAAGAATTTTATCATTGGTATTTAAATTTTTTCTTTTCATGGAATTGTTTGATCTGTCTGTAATATTTAAATTTAATTAATCACAAATCACAACGTTGCAACAAAATAATAAAGCATTTAAAAAATAATTTTTGTTATATTGTGCGTACCTTAATTGAAAATCCCCATCATAAATATTTCAATGTATTTCTCTTATTTGATTGATACTATATTGTCAACGCATTTATCATATTTGTTAATTTTGTCTCTGGTTTTAAAGGTATACATGTTATGGAGTATCAACAAGTTAATTGTCTTAATCCTATTGATTTGAACAATACAGTATCTGCTGATTGGTTGTCAACAAATAACTCGAGATGATTATTTGCAATATTTCAATTTGAACATCAGTTGGATTCTGAAAATTTAACAGCAGGAAGGGTACCGTAGACAGGTCAGTAAATGTTTCTTATTGTTGTTGTATACTGTATATTAAGGCTTGCAAACCGGTTAAAACCGAAACCGGTATACCGGTTTTTGTTAAAATTTACCAAAACCGAAAAACTGTTTTTTTTCATGAAAAACCGAAAGTCTTCTTTTTTTCTTCAACTGAAAAATAATTTCATATTTCTACTGTCATTCATGAAGTGTTTATGTTGTAAAATTATTAAAATTCAAACAAAAAGGGAAAGGGTGACATCTATGAAAGAACGCGCAAAGTATACAAATAAAAATATGATAGTGAAGTAAATGGAATTTGAGTTTCATTCGTGAAGTCTATAATAATAATAAAGGAGATCCAAATTGAATATATATCTACTATTTATAGTTCAAATAGAGACTAATCAATTTCAAATTGAGAATTGTAAATTCCACATTTGAGATGGAAATAAATAAATAATTTATTTTATTATAATATAATGTATTACAATACAAAATATAATGCATTTTTTTTTCTTGACCAGGTTTTTTTGATTTTTTTGTATGATTTTTTTTTCGACCATTCAATTAAAAATTCAAATACCTACGTAAATATTCTCCGATTTTTATTTTTGCTCGTCGCGCCGAGTCCTCCCTAATCCTCGACCCCAGGTTAGAGTCTTGTTAGCCCCCCCCCCCCTCCCTCCCGATCATGTAGGGGCCGCTGTTTCAATTATTATTTAACTTATTATTACGAATATTAGTTAGTTAAGATAAGATATATTAACTATTTTAAATTTTATTTAAAAACAGGCTCCCAATGATTTAATATTACTTAAATTAACAAAGCATAATCAATGTTTTGAAACTTTAAACATGAGTGACATATCAGCAACAATTAGCAACAGTAATATTTTCTCGTATTTCACCACTGGATATGTTGTACTTGCCAAAAATTTTTTCACTTTACGAAAAAATCGAAAAAAAACGAAGCCCTACTGTATGTTGTCTGCGCGATAGATTAATTGTATTAATTTCATAGTACAAAATATGTTTTTTGATAAATAATTGTTTTGTTTGGAATAATTGTTTGTTTTATGTATATGTTATTTTATTAAAAACTGTTGCAACTTATATTTGGTATTTCAGTTTTGAAACGTTTCTGGAATTGTTTATTTTATTATTATACATAGTTGATTTTCGATATTTCATCAAATGAGGGATCAAAAAGTTGTAAGGAAAAAGGAAAAATCCTCTTTAATAAATAATTATCTCGTTTGATTTAGTTGCTTGTTTTGTATCAGATGCACAGAAAACTGGTGAACCAAAAAGATTTTTTTTGATTTTATGTTGGCTTAAATGTAATGGAATTTAAAATGATAAGCGGCATCGGTTTTTTGTTTTCTTTATTTTGGATGAGAAGTAGAAGTTGTCATGTTATATATTTTACTCATCATGCCATTAAGATAATTATTTAACCATCAAGTGAAACAGTTGCAAAATACTTGTTTGATATAAAGGAAGCTGCTTTTATATCAATCGACAGTTTTTTTTTATATCAATAGAACTTTGTTTATAATTTTCTTTCATTTTGTGTGCGTTGTTATGGGTTATCTTATAATTTAAAGATAGCTCCTATAGCGCAGCATATAATTAAAGAAAATCTTATCTACATGAAGACTTAAATGACCAAAGGAATCTGAATTTTCTTTGTCTGGTGGAATTGTCTGATTTATCTGTTATATTTTTATTTGATGAATTGTGCAATTGCATTTGAATAAGGAAATATCTCACTACGAAGTTGTGCGTAAATAGAAAAAATGTAAATTTTTTGCGTAATATTATCTACATTCTACATTCTTCACCTTACCTAACTTCAAGGTGTTGTTTCTACTGCATGGTGCGTACGCATCGTTGCATGCAACGTGCATTTAATTTCCTGAATGCGTTTAAAGATGTATAACTTTAAAAACCCACTCTTACATAATTTTATTGTATTGTTAGATTATACATAAGTATATTAGTTAAAGGCTTTTATATTCGACGTGTTGTTTGATTTATCTGTAATTTAAAATATGATAAATTATACAACTGCGTCCAAATAAAAGAGCATCTAGCAACATTTGGATAATTAATTCATTTTATATTATTGTTTGTATCGTATATGTATACTTATTTCGTACTGCATCAACTAATATTATATGATTTTTGTTAAAACGTAGCAACATAATATTTAGAAGCCTATTTAGAGGTTGTGTTAATACTTAATTGATAGCCTTTATTACTCAGCATCAGAGCTGTCAATACTTCAAGTAAAATACTTGAAAAAGTACTTCAAGTACCAAAAAGTACTTCAAGTACTTTTGAAAATACCAAAAAGTACTTGATACTTGAAGTATTTTTTCATAATACTTGAATTTAGTACTTGATTTTGCAAGTAAAATACTTGAAGTAAAATACTTCAAGTACATTTTTAAATACATCATGTGGTTTTTCAAGTACTTACTTTAATAAACTGATTTTCCATAAGAAATAGTTTTTTAAACAAAATAATTAATTTTATCACTTATAAAAAAACATGGAAAGAAATTTATAAAGCCTTTAAAAATATTTTAAAGATATCAAAGAATATATTCTTTGATTATATTATTTAGGATATACCTACTTACTGCCTATATAGTCTGTTTTATTTAAGTTTGCAGCGATTGCCGGGGATTTGACGGTAGGAATCGTGACTCGGTATACACCCTCGCCCTTAAAACTTTTTTTTGTTACTTTCTCATTTATATGCCTTTTAAGATGAAAATTGAGATAAATGACGTAGATTGATGGTCCAAAAACAGAAATTATGAGATTTAAAAAAAATATTTTTTGATAGACGAAGTGTTCAAATTTTTTTAGTTACCCCATTGCATTGACCAGAATGTTATTAGATAGGTCTCCTAAAATGCAACAAAACATTTTTTGGAACCTTTTGATTTTAACACTTCAGTCACGAGATATTTGCTTTCAAAGTCGTTATTCAAGCGCCCCCCTAGCCCTCTAATTTCTAATACATTCAAATTACACAACGTAATAGATGGATTCTAATTGGCGTCATTCGATCAAAAATTCTTATTTTGTATTATAAAAAATAGTTTTAGCAATTAAAATTTTTAATTGAGTGACATAAATAAAACAATATTTTAAAATTTATTTTTAAGAAACAATAAGAAATTAAAGTCAGTTTCATACATTCTGAAATATCCAATACTTAAAAAAACACAAAATAAAAACATAATTTATTAATAATATGTGGCCGCGGCCCGCATACAAAAGCTCAACTGATTTTCACGTGTTATAAGTATTTTATTTTTTTTATCCGAATACTTGACACTCCCCTTGTTAGTTAATGAAGATAAGATGTAGGTATATAAATATTTAGAATTTCCATTTTTTTTGTATTTTAATGGTTCTAACAATTAAAATTTAAAATGTTCTTGAAATAAGTTACTTGAATTTTCAAGTACTTTTCGGTACTTGAAGTACTTTACTTCAAGTACTTTTAATTATTGCGCAATGTACTTGATACTTGAAGTACTGTCACTAAATACTTGGTACTTGCAGTGCCGGCCTTTGCGATTCTGGCGCCCCAGGCGAGATTTTTTTTGACCCCCCCCCCCAAAAAAATGACGAACGACAAAAAAAAGTTTGACAAAAAATCAGTGATAATTTGAAAAAAAAAATATTTATTAAAATTAATGATTAAAAAATGTAGAGTTGAGTAATCAATGTTGCCATTACACACTTTTAATTGCTGAAGAAGAACATTATTGAATTTCAAACTTATTTAAAGAAGCTATTGTGGTCTTCCACCGCCCCTCTCGGCCTGGCGCCCCGAACGATCGCCCCACCCCCCACCCTAAAGCCGTCACTGTGCATGTCGATAGTGCAGTTTTTATTTGACATTTACTATTATTCCAGTGTGTTCAGAAACGTCACACACAAAGGTTGGAAATTTCGTAAACTATTTTTGATATTAAGCATTTTTTTATTTTATTATTTTGCAGAAAAAATCAAAATTATTATTAAAAAAATATGTAAGGCTTAAATTTGGCGCCCTAGAACAGAACATAGAAAATAAGTTTATAACAATTGGCACCCCCACGAAATTGGCTATCGCCTGGGTCGCCTGGCCGCCGGCCGTTCGGCCGGCTCTGGGTACTTGTACTTGAAGTAGTTTGACTAAGTACTTTTGACAGCTCTGCTCAGCATTCAAGAGTAAGTAAATACAACAATTGTATGACAAAATGACCATCAACTTCGAGTATAACGATATTTTTTACTTTGTAAAGTCCACAACGAAATGAAATCTTACAGTTTTTCTTGTTTGATAGAATTGATTTATGCATCTGTAATATTAAAAACAAATTTTTAAATTGATTTTATTCAAATAAAATAAGCTTTTACAACAATCGTCAGTATGTAGCATTTATAAGTTAGTTTTATCAGATCCAATATTTTTTTTTTAAATTTAAATATTTGTGTCATCGATTTATTTGTTTGATGGAATTGTTTGATTTATCTGTAGTCTGTAGTATTTATATTTGTTTGATTATACCATTGCGTCCGAATAAGGAAATATTTTACTACAAAGTAGTGCGTAAATAGGGAAAATATACTTACTTATACTATATGTATATTTCATACACATATGTAGGTATAAGAAAGTAAAAACCATTATAACATATACTTATTGTACTGTTAATTAAATGTAACTGAATTGGGTAAAAAATATTCACACTGATAAATATGTATTAATACAATCATTATGTATTTGAGAGTTTCATTAGTTGATTTAATAAATTATAAATATTATTAAAAATATTACTAAAGCTGTTCTCCAAGAAGTCCTCTCAAAAAAGGCGCCTTGCGGTGACCATGATATCTCTGGACTGAATCATTTAAAATAAAAAACCCAAACGGATTTCGTTAAAGTAATGTATAATCTTGTACTTAATCGAAGGAATAAGCAAATTCAATTTTTTTGACAAAATATCGGGTTTTAAAAAAAATAATCGATTTTTGACAAAATTTTTTACCTTAAATTGTTTATAAAAAAAATATTTATCGGTGAGAAAAAACCTTCGATTAATTACTAAAAAATATTCTTAAGAAACTTGTGTTAAAATTTGAAACTGATCGATTCAACCGTTTCCGAGGAATAGTGGTCACCGACTTTAAAAACACAGATTTGAGAAAAACGGGCTGCCGCTCCGCCCTCCTACATTCAAACGCTCTGAGACGTATTTACAAATATGCGTGTAACTTCGAAAATAATCGCCGGATTGACTTGAAATTTTCTGTGTGTGTATTTAAATATACGTACATTACGAAAATGAAATTTAAAAAATCGATTTTTTGAAAATTCTAACTGTATATAACCCTTTAACTCTGGCTTTCAAACGCTTTGAGACGTCTTTACAAATATGCGTGTAACTTCGAATATAATTGCCGGATTGACTTGAAATTTTCTGTGTGTGAACTTAAATATATGTATACATTACGAAAATGAAATTTAAAAAAAAATCGATTTTTTGAAAATTCTAACTGTATATAACCCCTTAATATATCCTCTAATTTGCATTTTATATAAATATTGAAAGAATAATTTACTTGACCTCTCTTTCTAATTTATATTTTTGATATGGACTTATTCAAGTTTGTTCTTTATTTGGTGGAATCGTTTGATTTATCTGTAATATTTATAGTTGATAAATTGCACCATTCCATCTAAATAAGGGACATATTACTACGAAGTTGTGTTGTATTGTCCATATTCAGATACTCTTAATGTTTTTAATTTTAGTAAACTGGCGCATTGGACCCATATAGACTTATAAAATGGACTGAGCAAGAGCCTCACAAAATTAACCACTCTCTTTAAAGAGACAAAGCGATAAAGTAGCCAATACCTGTCTCTTTTCAGTAGGTCTGTAGTTACTGCAAACCTGTGACGTGACCAATTCGAATTCTAGAAAGTGACAGGTATTGACTACTTTATCGCTTTGTCTCTTCGTCAGTATTTACTTACAGTTGGATAGGGAAGGCTCAGTTTATTCTATAAGTCTATGATTGGACCTGAAGTTACCAGGGTTAATATCCACAAATATACACCTAATTCAAATTGAAATCGTAAATTATAGAATTCGTTATTCAATGGCAAATAAAAGGTTTCTTTTGTTTGGTGGTGTTGTTTGATTTGTCTGTGATATTTATATTGGATAAATTATACAACGACATCGAAACAAGAGAGCACCTAGCAACATATATTTGACAACTTTATTTGTTCTTGTTTAATCAAACTACATTGTTGTTGTTTCTGTCATACATATTTGGTTTCATATAAAAATTTTCTCTTGATGTTTTTAGATGAATTAATATATATTTTTTTTCGGAGGCATTGTGCACAATATCATATGTATCGACACATAGTACGGTGAATTTTGTGTATTTTCGATTGTATCGTAATGACTTTCTTGATACCCTCTAACGCTTAAATATGTATATTATCATAATATTCGTGAGAAGAATGAAGAACATGATTACGGTACGCCCCAAAATATGTTTTTTTTTATAAAATTTGTGAAAAAAAGGTGAAACTTCTTTAGTGAGACTAGTGAATTGGAATGACCTTAAGACTTTATTCAAAAAATCAAACATGAAACGCTGTCTTGTATACAGTTTATGCGTTAAAATACTGAAAACAAAAAAGATTCACTTCAACCGTGCACGTACGTGGATGAGGTTTACAACACTTTTTTGTCTTTTTTGATAGATACTATTTTTCTCGAATTAATTAATTTGTTTCTATTATTAACCATTATACCTTTTCCACCACCTTAATTTTGTATATAAGGAACCTTAATTGGTGTTTATGTTTATGTGGTAATGTTGTAGGTATACATATTTCATATTTATATCAGAATTAGTGTATTGGACCCGGTGTTACTCGAATTAATATCGACAAAACTATGGGTCAGTCCGCGGTGACGGGTGTGACATTTCAACTCGGATTGGAGTTCATAATTTCTAATAATTTCTAGTTAACAACATGGTTTTATCATTTTTCTGTAGATCTTAATGTAATAGATGTATCTTGAAAGAATAAAAGGTCTACGGTTATTTTACAAAAAAAATGCCAGAGTTCAAAGCCCTGTGACGGGTGTGACGCCAACTATTGCAAGTCTTACAACCTCTATTCAAAATCTCAAAAGTTTAGCGAAAATATTGAAGTTACTTTATAATAATCATACTTTAATATGTTACGAATAAATTATTTTTTAGTAACACAAGTGCATAAGTTAAATACGTAATCTATTTAACTGGTTATTTCTCAACAAACATTGTGACGGGTGTGACAGAAAATTGTGACGAGTGTGACACGTTGAATAAAAGGGTACAATAAGAGTACTATTTATGTGTTTTAATGTTTATTGATACTATTTACTAATACTTATAACAATTATTTATCAAATACATCAATAGACTCATTAATTTAAAATAAATGCGGCCACCCTTAGTCATTATTGTTGGTGAGGGTAATTTTTTTTTAATTTGGTCAAACGTCACGTTTGATATGTAATTGTCAAAGACTTTTAGTAGTTTGCCACGATCGTCACTTATTCTTAAGTAAGTTATTGTGATTTCACCTTATTTGTTGTCTTTTTTGAAATTTTTTGGAATTTTTTTTAAATATTTTGAAAATTAACTAACATTTTTCTAATTTTCTTTTGGTTTATGAAAATTGATGTTAAATAGTCTGTTAATTTTATATTTTAGTATTCATTTTCGCAAAATATTTTTTTAACTATCTGGTATCGATTACCGCGGACTGACCCCTATTATTAAATTATTTATTAAAATGTTCAAACCGTTACTATGCAATTATTTATTCAATTGAAGATTGATGCATGATATATGACTGAAATTTTTGGTGTTTTCGATTTCGTTAAAAGTACGTTAATTATATAGAAAATGTTATGAAAAATTGAAATTTTCAAACCGCAGGTCTGTATCTAATAAGTAATAACGTTCTCGAGGTGTACACTCTCAAAGTTTTAGTTTTTTTAAATTTTTGGAGAAAAATAGCTGTAACTTTTGAACGTGTGGTCGGATTTTTTCGACGGATTTGGAATCAACGTGTAAAAATCTATATAATGACGTGTATAATACTTTAAAATTAGAAAAAAGACCATCCAAATTTCCGTTTTTTGGTGAATTTACCAAAAATTTTCATTCATATAAACCTTATCCCGACAATTACGAACACAAGTCAAATCAGTTGAGCTATTTTCAAGTGATGATCTTTCATACATGCGTCAACTGATTCTTATTTATATAGATTCTGTAAAAATACTTCACGAACAAGAAAACACTTTGCAACATTTTTTTTAAGTTGATTGGTACATAATTATGTCTGTATCTAGAATTTATTATTTCGTAATTTTTTTATTTATATAATAATGTGAAAATGATTTTTTTATTTGCTGGAGTTATGCGGTTTTTCTGTGATATTAAATTCAGATGAATCCCACAATTTCCAGTCAAATAAGGAAAACAACTGCAACCTAAAATTTTTATTGAATAAATCCAGCAGTAGTAAAAACGATAGATTTTTTTTCTTGTTTGTTAGAATTGAGTTTAACACATCTGTGAAAATAATATAAGATGGATTAATCAATTCTATCTAAATAAGGAAAGCTTTTACAATTTACAGTTTTCGGAAATGAAAGAACTTGTTTGTTTAGTTATTTATAAATGCAATTTAACCAAAGAAATAATATTTTTTTACTTTATATATGATTGACGTGTTAAGCTACAACACTAGACTGAGAAAGTTATTTTAAACAAAATACTTTATATGAACATGTGCCCGAAAAATTTTCGTGACGGAGCTAACTTTTCAAAGATTTTGTCCAATATTATTTTTATTTAATATCTAGAGAACACATATAGTACAGTAAAAATAGTCAAAAATTTCCAAAATAAACACAAAAATTCCTTCATCAACGAAATTTGGTACATACGTAGTTTTATACATAAACTTTAAGAAACCGTTGAACGTAGTCGACTAAGGAGTGCAGGGGTAGTTTGGTAGGGGGTGAAAGGGGTAAAAATGTGTTTTTTTATAAATAACATCAAGATGGCTTATTTTATTGAAAAATATTTCAGATGTTTTTTGTAGCTCTGCGTTAGACCTTTAATTTGTTTTTTATTTTATTCCAATACAATAAAAATTGACCGAGATACGGCCGTTACAATCCGAACTGTTTATGTGCGAAACGTGATAACTCAATTTTGTCTCGTTCTCGTTTATAATTCACGCTGCTATTGCACTGATCCATCAATTTTAAAGGATTTTTATATTTTCCGCATCTAAATTATATTCTCTTTACGTTGGTATCAGTAAAATTATAAAAACATGAAAATTAAGAAAGATATAACGGTTTAAAGGTAAACAAAAAACACAATAATTATGAAAAACTCACATTATATAAGTGCTACACTTATATTTTTATTTAGTAAACATAAATATACGCTTAAATATACATTGGCTATTTGTCATATGATCAACTATTTACGAGAAATATCGATACAAAAGAAAGTACTGCAGAATGTTACTTAATACGTATATATGCTTTAAATTACCTACACAATTAAAGCTTATATTGTCCTCAAAGACCTATACAGGGTCCTCCAATAGTGCGTCCGGCATTGTTTTACGCCCAAACTATTGAAGATAGAGTTTTAGGATAAAAAAATTTATTATATATATCGACCCTAAAGAATGTCAGGAAAATATTTTAGCCCCCTAAAACCGCTCCTTGGGGGGTAGTTTGAGGGGTACATGCCCGTTTCTCAGCAAAATCAAATGGAATGGTATATCAAAAAGTACATATTTGTAAAGATCATAAAAAAATAAGAAACTTTTATAAAACAAAATTATTTATACTTTCAATTGTTTAAAAAATATGGCGACTTGTTTACAAATTTTACTGTTTTACTAAAAGTGCTCTAATTTCGCTAAATATTAATGGAATTTTATAATTTTTTTAAATTCAGAAAGAAGTAATAATTAACTTTGTAAAGATGTATGATTATTTGAGATTTTAATAGTTTAATGTGTCATACTCGACATACCAAAAATTGAAAAGTTCAATTAGGGATAATTCAAAATTTTTAAATACAATGGTATATCAATTAGTACTTTTTCTTAAAAAAGATATGTAAATAAACAACTTTTGATAAACAAATTTAAAATTAAAAATTTTAATTTTCAGTTTTCAATTTTAAAATTATAATTTTAAATTTTTCTTAACAAAAGTTATTTATTTACATATTACATATTGATATACCGTTGTATTTGAAAATTTCGAATTATCCCTAGTTGAACTTTTGAATTTTTGATATATCGCGTATGACACTTTAAACTATCAAAATCACAAATAGTCATACATCTTTACGAAGTTCATTATTTCTACTTTCTAAATTTGAGAAAATAATAAAATTCCATTAATATTTAACGAAACTAGAGCACTTTTAGTAAAACCCTAAAATTTGAGAACAAATCGCCATATTTTTTAAACAATTAAAAGTATGAAAATTTTTGTTTTACGGAAGTTTCTTATTTTTTTATGATCTTTACAAATATGTACTTTTTGATATACCATTCCATTTGATTTTACTGAGAAACGGGTATGTACCTCTCAAACTATCCCCCAAGGAGCGGTTTTAGGGAGTTGAAAATATTTTCCTGAAATTCTTTAGGGTCAATATATATAATAAACTCTATCTTCAATAGTTTGACCGTAAAACAATGCCGGACGCACTATTGAAGGACCCTGTATATTATATTGTCAGTTTTATTACTGTACACGTACTTAACTTGACTTAAAAAAACGAAATTAAAACTGAATCATTCTGTATATTTATATGTCATCGATTGTCTCTTTTGTTTGGTGTAATTGTTTGATTTCTGTAGATAATATTTATATTTGATAATGTTCCTGTGTAGATCAAAATATATTCTTGGTTAATTAAGAGTAATATCAGCAAGATCGATTGTTTTAATCCGTTTACCTTACCACTTGTAAAGCCTGATTTGTTCGATGTTGACATCTCATGATTTGTCACAAGGTTATTTGTAATATTACATATTTGTAAAATCTGTTTGCTTCTGAAATTATTATTGCTGTAATCTGTCCGAGCTAATTATTAGGGTTCCGTAGAAAACTAGAAGCCCTTATAGTTTATGGTTTTACTTTATCCGTCTGTCTGTTTGTCTATATAAATTTTATACCTATTAAGATGAAATTTGGTATACGGACCCAAAAACAGAAATGATGACATTAAAAAAAATATGTTCTTTGAACTGAAAAGTATATACATTGAAGTTTTTTTTTCACCTATCCTATTGAGAGATGTCTTTAGATAGGTATACTAAAATGTGACACAAAATTGTATATGGCCTTTTGATTTTAACCATTCAGTCACGATATATTTACTTTTCAAAGTGGTTATCAGACCGCCCCCCCCCCTGTAATTTCGAAACTTTCCATGTAAAAATCTGAAAAAAATACAGAATGTAGATTTTAATTAATATTTTTAATGAAAATTATAACGAAAACTGTAGCAAAAATAGTCTAAAAAAAATTTGAAATAACTTTTTTTTATAAAGCGTCACACGAGTACGTACACTTATATGGTGATTGCACCTTTCGTCAACATCAAAAAGCTATTGATACGTATTATCAAGTATAGATAATGTTGAATGAAGAGAGTGCTAGGAGAACGGTTACGGAACCCTATCATTTACGTGCCTAACACGTACTTGGCCGTTTTATTTATATATCATATTACCATAGGTGGGCATTAACTCGTTAATCCGTTAATCGTTAATTAACGAAGTTAATAAAATGGTTAACGGATTAACTTTTAAGTCAACTCAAAAAAATGTTAACGCTTTTGTTAACTTCCGTTAAATTCAACTTCCGTTAACTTTAGTCCGTTACATTGGTTGTTTGATGAAAAGTACATAACAAAGTTGTCGAAATAGCTGAAAAAAGGTCTACAAACATTTTGGATGGTTAACTTTTTAACGGATTAACTTTAACTTTCGTTAAATTTTCGAATTTTCGGTTAACTTTAACTTCCGTTACATTTTCGGAATTTTAACGCTTTAACGGTTAACGAAGTTAATTTTTTTATTAACGGATTAACGATTAACGAAGTTAACTTTTTGATTAACTGTGCCCACCTATGCATATTACTTTGTAGAAATCAGGTGAATATATTAATTTTTTATGTTGCATCAATTATGTTGGAAATTTTGTTTTATTTTCTCTTGAAACAATTAAATCTAATAAAGCTCTATCGAATATAATTTCAAAAATCTAAATCCATCCAAATTTATAAGTACATACTTATAAAATGACTTGAAATTAATTCAACTAGATTGCTGCAGCAATACACAAAATAACAACCAACAACGACACTAATTACGACAATCTTTGCCAAAAATTAACCCCACAGCTGACACCCGTCACATAGAGTGTGTGTAATAACTTCCTGTCCCCTTTCCCCACGCCTCTCTAGTCGATGCGGTAATTAATAAACTTTCACGGAGAAGGGGCTGTTCTTAACTCTTTACTACATGTTATTCCAGGTTTTACGATTCTTGGTTTCGACTTGTTTTGTTATTTGAGTGATGCACGAAGTTTAGTAAACGGTAGAATATCACTACTCTGTCAAATTAATTGTAGTGGAATTGAAGGGTTTTGTTGGCTCTATGTTGTAAGCTGTGTCTTATTTATTGTTGATTTTATATACATTACCATTACATGTATTTGTATACAGGGTGATTCAGCACTGTCGTGCCAAACTTGACAGTAGATTGAGAAAAATATTTTAAGCAAAAAACTTTCAATAAACATGTGTCCTGAAATTTTTCCTTAGGGAACTACAGGCCTTCAAAGATTTTACTAAAAAAGAGTTTTAATTTAATATCTAGTGAACCCTTTGTGATAGAATTATGAAATTTAGTATTTGGTTTAGTAATAATATGTGTTTTCGATTTATAATATTAACCAATTATATTTTAGACCAGGGCTGTATGGGGCCAGTGGGCCCATCGATTTTTATCTAGTATTTGTTTGTTCGTTAATTTTTTTCCTGAGTTGGTACATCAATAAGATTATATGACACAAAATACACAAAAACATACTTTGCTTGTTTATCATAGGATATGCCGTTTTCGAGAAATATCGATGGGAAAGAAAGCATGCAGAATTTCACTTAATACGGCAGCTTGAAATTACAAAAAATAAATTTATATTATTTTTCAATTATTAAAGGTAACAATAAAGTTCATATAAATAAACATACTAATATGAATCCTGTAAGATCTATAGCCAGTTCTATTACTGTTACATTACTGTACTTTATTAACATGACTAAAAAAAAAACTAAAAATGGCTATTTGTTGATATGGATGCATTTTTTGAGGTATACTAATATTAACTTTTTGTCTTATTTTTTATCATGGAACAAGAATATAAATTTATTATTTGTAATTTCAAGCATCTATATTTACTTTTAACAACTTCTTTATTGATATAAAGAAAATAAGTATGTTCTTAACTGGTTATTAGTATTTTTTATATCTCTATTACTATTCTAATTACGAAAAATCAAAGATGTCTGTGCATATCTCCATCTAAGCAGATAAATGTATCTTAGGTCTGAGATTATACTATACATATATAATATAGGAATTTTTATTGTCTGTTATCTGTGCTTCAAAGGGTTAACAAATCTACATAATATTACACAGTCGTGTTAGCGAGTCCTTTATAAATTAAATACACCCATACCTCGCTTTACGGCCTAGATACGTTCCACGAAACTTGGTCGCAAAGCGAAAAGCCGTATAAGGAATCAATTATTCTTTGCGCAAGATTGGCAACATGTAGATATATCGACATCGAAAAAAAGTTTTTTTGCCGTTATAGCGAAACATTTTAGGCCGTTAATCGAAAACGTGCCTTAATTGAAGAGGGCCGTTATAGCGAAATGCCGTATAAAGAGCGGCCGTATAGCGAGGTATGGGTGTATTAAAATAAGAATATTTGCAAGAATTGTTAGAGGAATAATAATAATATGTTTGTATTTATTTGTTTAAATTATTGATACATCGATAAAAATATTCGGTATAGGGTTAAATCAAACTTAAATCATCACCGCTGTACAGGAGGGTGGGGTTTGCCCTCCGCTCATTATTCATACTGTTCAGTCATAACATCACTCGGGTTTTTAGTACAAGTCTTTTGCTTTTTGAAATCTTGATCGACGCATGTTTTGATCCAAGTTAGCCGTGGTTTTGACGGCTCATGAATTATGCTGCGTCGTTTGCAGGCAACCTGTTTTTTTAGCCATTTTTTAGGTTTGTGTTGTTTTTTTAAGGATTTCTTTATGAATATTAAGGGTTTTACCCTTTAAATATGTTATACATAGACACTGATATTTATTTTATAGCTCCTGAAGAAGTGAAAAATTACATTTGATTTTTTAATTTTGATAACTAACAAAATGTCTTAAGAACCAAAATTTCAATATAGTTTTGTCGATTTAAATCTCGTTTTAGAGAAGAGTTTAGGCTAGAGATGGAGAACTATTTTGCACCTTTTTTAGAGTTCCGTAGAAAACTAGGAACCCTTATAGTTTCTCCATGTCCGTCCGTCCGCCTTGTAAAAAATTTGACATAATAAGATGAAATTTGGTATACCTACGGTCGTAGATCGATGACCCAAAAACAGAATTGATAAGATTTTTGAAAAAAACATTTTTTAGACCCCCCTTTCATAAAATGAAAAGTTTTTAAAAAAAATCACCTACTCCATTGTGAGTGGGATGTCGTTAGAAAGGTCTCCTAAAATGCAACAAAAAATGTTTTGATTTTAATTTTAACCCTTCAATCACGATGTATTTGCTCTCCAAAGTCATTATAAAAGCCCCCCCCCCCACTGTTTTATAAACTATCAATTCAAAAAATCTGAAAAAATTCCAGAATGCAGCTTTTAATTAGTATTTCCACTGAAAATTAAATCGAACATTGTCAAAAATATTTTGGACTGAAAAATGAACTCACATTTTTTTTCATTTACCCCATTGAGTGGGGTGTCATTTGATATATCTCATAAAATGCAATAATAAAAGTTAAATGACTTTTTGATTTTAACACTTGTCACGAAAATTTTGAAAAATTTGATTTTAAATTTTTGAAATACAGCCCTCCCCTGTACTTTTTTATACAAATTATTTTTTCTTATTCTTCATATTTAAAAGCTCAATGTTTTTTTTATGTATATTATATAAAGATAATGGATTGTGCATCTGATTCGAAAATCTAGTTTTAACAAAATAGAAATGCAGCTTAGTCCGAGTATATGTTTACAGATATGTATTTAAATTTGAGTGAAAAAAATATTATTTGTGTTATATCTCTATCTTTATTTTCGTGAACCAATTTTTAATCGTTATGTTAACAAAGAATGCACAGTTCATGAAAAAGAACATGTATTTCCATTCCTGGCCAGAACAATAATAACTACCCATAAAACGTATTTATTATATGTAATATTAAAATATATTCAAACATTCAATAATGTAAAAAAAAAAAAAACATTAAAAGATTAATTTTTATGTAAAATATGTAACTAATTCCAGTGACATATTCACTTCAAAATTTATAAACATGAAAAAGTTAAAAATTTTTGTTATGTCAATAGATTTCGCGGTTTTCGCAGTTATACAATATGTATATTGTTTTGTAACAGGACGTCCTAAGTCAACACGTACGGGCACATACAAAATTAAATCAGGGAGCTATACCGACAATTTGAGGAACTGCTGAAGTTAATCATCGCATGTATTAATATTTTAATTGATTGTTGTTTGAACGACATACAGAATGTCCCGAAAGTCTGGAAATAGTTGAATAATTCAAGAAGGGTTGCATTTTAGAAAAATAAATGAAAAGTTATATGGTACACAAATGTATCTATTAGATAAGCCTAATCAATTTTAGAGTCTTTATTGAGCCTTGCTCAACATAGGTCAATTTATTTAATAGGAAACCCACATTTTCTTATTCCAAAATAAAACTCTTTTTTAAATTTAGATCTACGTTGATAACTGTAAATCTACTTATTGAAAGATCTATGGTAGTCTACGAAGATTTAAATAAAAAATATATATCTAAATAGTTATTATTTGATTTACATATTTGGAGGAAAGGGAGACTAAATGTCGTAGAGCTACGAAACTTATACAAAATGTAGATATTTAAATATACTTAGTACCTATGTGAAGATTCTGACACAAACTAAATATAATTATAGTTTTAGACCAGTGGTTCCCAACCTTTTTTGTGACCAGGGACCACAAGGTTAAAAAACTTTCATTTTTTTTTAATTTTATATAAATTTACTTTTTATGTTTTTTTTTATAGATTAAAAAACTTATAAAACCTAAAAAAAAGTCCACCGATAATTCTAACAAGGAAACCTTTTCGGGTCGAAAATTCGTATCGAGTTTAAACTTTGTATATAGTTAGAGGAGGTCAAACTAAGTAAAAAAAATTATCACAGCTGCAGTAAAACGGTTTAAGGGGGTGAAACACCCCTATGAAAATGTGCAAAATAATCATATTTTTTCAAATAACTCTGAAACTAATGAAAATTTAAAAAAAATCCATAATACAAAATTTTCATGATTTTTTATGCTCTTTCGAATGGCGGTAGTCAAAATTCGAAAAAATTAAGTGGGTGGGAGGTGGGGGTTAACGGTTTATTTTTTTCGAATTTTGACTGTCGCCATTTGAAATCATGAAAATTTTGTATTATAGATTTTTTTAAATTTTCATTAGTTTCAGAGTTATTTGAAAAAATATGATTATTTTGCACATTTTCATTGGGGTGTTTCACCCCCTTAAACCGTTTTACCGCAGCTGTGATAATTTTTTTCTTACTCACTTTGACCTCTTCTAACTATATACAAAGTTTAAACTCGATACGAATTTTCGACCTGAAAAGGTTTCCTTGTAAGTTCATTCTATAGTTTTAAATCTTTTCCAGGGACCAAATTTAACCCCTTGCGGACCACCGGTTGGGAACCACTGTTTTAGACTGACTTCATCGGTCTGGAATTATTAGGCTCCTGACGGGGACTTCTTGTGAAGTCGAAACACGTGTCGATTGAAATTATTTTATTGCTGTATTTAGTTTAAGAGGCTAATAAATCACAGTTTCTCCGTTTTCCAGTAATATAGATTCTGAATTCATCACTTACTCAATTTATCTAAAATATGAAATCACCAAATTTTGGCAGTAACTTAAAAAAATATGGTATTTCAATATTCGATTCTTAAAAATTAAAAAATTGCAAAACATGTTTAAAAAATAAATTTCTACAAACCTGACTCTTCATGGGATCCGTATTGATCTGGCACATGTACTGACCCCGATCCTCTTCCTGCACGTTGCGTATGTGGAGATTCCACGTGGCGTGGTCCTCGTGTGACACCCCTACTCGCGGATTGTGCGTGATCACATGTTCATGGATTGCTTGAATCGCCTTCGTGTCAGCCTTCACCCACCCCACCTGTCAGACAAGTATATTAATTAATAATTAACTCACTAATAAATGCAAAATTTGTGTTTTTACTTTGTACTAGAATTTTTATGGTTTACAACTGGGTCATTATATGCTGCGCTATAGGAGCTATCTTTAAATTATAAGATAACCCATTACAACGCACACAAAATGAAAGAAAGGATTTTTCCTTTTTCCTTACAACTTTTTGATCCCTCATTTGATGAAATATCGAAATTTATCAACTATGTATAATTACAAATTAAACAATTCCAAAAACGTTTCAAAACTGAAATACCAAATATAAGTTATAGGCTATTGATTATACCGGAAAATAATAGGTAGAAAGGAACAATTGCGATAAAGGGTTTTTATTGTTAAATATGTTTGTTTGACACCTACAGATGATAAAAACACAAAGTGCTACTAAATTCACCCTTGCGTTTTTTAGGGAGGGGTTAAACTAGTCACTTTTCAATGTTTTAAGTATAACTCGAAAATTAAGGAGACATTGAAAATTTTACAAGAATGATTTTTTATAGAAAATTAAATTTCCCATCAAAATAGATGATTTAAAAAATTAAAAAAAAAATTTTATGCAAGAAATATTTAAAAAACAAATCGAAAAAATATCAAAAAATCACATTTTTTTCAAATTTTTACTAAATTGCTTATAAATTTTTTCTAAGTAAAGATAGGTATAGGACATGCTTTGGAGAAAAAAAAGTAGAGTTAACGCACGTTAAAATGTTGAGTCGAAAAAATTTTTTTGATGAAAATTGGTTGAGTTATAGTAATTCAAAATTTACCATTTTTTTCTCAAATAGTAACTTAATATACATATAGGCAATTGATTAGAGGTTTTTGAAAGGAATAATTACGTTAAACGGTTTACATTATTTTATATGTTTGTTTGACACCTACAGATGATAAAACCACAAAGTGCTACCGAATTTACCCTTGCGTTTTTTAGAGGGGTTCAACTAATCACTTTTCAATGTTTTAAGTATAACTCGAAAACTAAGCGGATTTTGACAATTTTTCAAGGATAATTTTTTATAGAAAATTAAATTTCCCATCAAAATAGATGATTTAAAAAAATAAAATTAAAAAATTTATGCAAGAAATATTTAGAAAAAAAAAATTTTTTTTAATTTTTTAAATCATCTATTTGGATGGAAAATTTAATTTTCTATAAAAAATTATCCTTGTAAAATTGTCAAAATCCGCTTAGTTTTCGAGTTATACTTAAAACATTGAAAAGTGATTAGTTGAACCCCCCTAAAAAACGCAAGGGTAAATTCGGTAGCACTTTGTGGTTTTATCATCTGTAGGTGTCAAACAAACATATAAAACAATGAAAACTGTTTAACGTAATTATTCCTTTCAAAAACCTCTAATCAATTGCCTATATGTATATTAAGTTACTATTTGAGAAAAAATGGTAAATTTTGAATTACTATAACTCAACCAATTTTCATCAAAAAAAATTTTTCGACTCAACATTTTAACGTGCGATAACTCTACTTTTTTTTCTCCAAAGCATGTCCTATACCTATCTTTACTTAGAAAAAATTTATAAGCAATTTAGTAAAAATTTGAAGAAAATGTGATTTTTTGATATTTTTTCGATTTGTTTTTTAAATATTTCTTGCATAAAATTTTTTTTTTAATTTTTTAAATCATCTATTTTGATGGGAAATTTAATTTTCTTTAAAAAATCATTCTTGTAAAATTGTCAAATTCTGCTTAATTTTCGAGTTATACTTAAAACATTGAAAAGTGACTAGTTTAACCCCTCCCTAAAAAACGCAAGGGTGAATTTAGTAGCACTTTGTGTTTTTATCATCTGTAGGTGTCAAACAAACATATTTAACAATAAAAACCCTTTATCGCAATTGTTCCTTTCAAAAACCTATAATCAATAGCCTATTACAACAGTTTTTAATAAAATAACATAGGGGTCAGTCCGCGGTAATCGATACCAGATAGTCAAAAAAATATTTTACGAAAATGAATACTAAAATATAAAATTAACAAGCTAGTTAACATCAATTTTCATAAACCAAAAGAAAATTTAAAAAATTTTAATTAATTTTCAAAATATTACAAAAAATTTAATTTTTTTTCGAAAAAGACAACAAATAATGTGAAATCGCAATAACTTAGTTGACAATAAGTGACACTCGTGGCAAACTATTAAAAGTCTTTGACAATTACATATCAAACGTGACGTTTGACCGAATTAAACAAAAATTACCCTCACCAACAATAATGACTAAGGGTAACCGCATTTATTATTAATTCAAACATCCGTATTAAGTTAAATTCTGCATGCTTTCTTTTCCATCGATATTTCTCGAAAACGGTTTATTCTATGATTGTGTGTTTTGTTTCATATAATCTTATAAAAGTACCAACTCAGGAAAAAAATTAAGGAACAAACAATTACAAGATCAAAATCGATGGGCCCACTGGCCCCATACAGCCCTAGCCTAAAATATAATTGGTTAATATTAGAAATCGATAACACATATTAATACTAAACCAAATACTAAATTTCATAATTCTATCACAAAGAGTTCTCTAGAATACTCTAGATATTAAATTAAAACTAATTTTTAGTAAAATCTTTGGAAGCCTATAGTTCTTTAAGGAAAAATTTCCGGACACATGTTTATTGGAAGTTTTTTGCTTAAAATATTTTTCTCAATCTACTGTTCAAGTTTGGCATGACAGTGCTGAATCACCCTGTATATTGATTTTCTGTGGGGTTATTTTGATTCAAATGTTCATTTGGTAGTTGCTTAGTAAAAAACCTTTTTTGAAAATATAGAATTGTTGAATATATTTTATCTAATTTATGAAGAAAATTTAAAAAGACAAGCTTTGTATACTTAAAGAAGAATTATTTCTTTAACGAGAAAAATTACTCGACGTATAGAATTCATTAAGAAGGAGTTATAGAAGTTATCAAGCTATATGTACATTATTAAAAAACTTTTCAATTATTTTATCCTTTTGGTATAATTTTAGGAAAAGTACAGAAACAATTTTCCAGTAAAATTGTCCGATATTCTTTTTTGTGTTGTGTTCAATGCTGAAGTAATTTTAGGTTTTCTATAAGTTTATACAAGGAAACATAAAAATACACATTTTTATAATACCTATACAGGGTGTCCCATTTTAATCTATCACCCCCCTAATTTTTTTTATCTATCAATTAAATCAAAAAATGTTTCAAATAAAAGTTGTTTGGTTTTGAGGGGGACCCAAAATGGCGTTATTAATTTTTTATTTTTTGGACGTCTTCATGGTCAAATAGGCCCAACTTTTTTTTTTCAAATGGAAACCTATATTTTTTTATTACAATATCTTATTGTTTGGAAAAAAACAAGTAGCTTTTGTTTCAAAAAAATTTTTGTATGACTTCATTTTTTTTTAATATTAAACAAAATAATTTTAGATTTTAGAATTTTACTAATTTTTTACTCGAAACCCATTAACTTTAGAGGAAAAATGTAAAAAAGAAAAAATGTTTATTTTAATCTGATATAACTAGGAAAATTATATCAGGATTTTTTGTTAACTTTTGCTCTTCAAAATATTAAAGCAAATAAAAAATAAAATAAAAAATTCTGAAATAATTTTCCTAGTTATATCATATTAAAATAAACATTTTTTGTTTCTTACACTTTTTCTCTAAAGTTAATGGGTTTCGAGAAAAAAATTAGTAAAAATCTAAAATCTAAAATTATTTTGTTGAATATTAAAAAAAAAATGAAGTCATACAAAAATTTGTTTGAAACAAAAGCTACTTGTTTTTTTCCAAACAATAAGATATTGTAATAAAAAATATTGGTTTCCATTTGAAAAAAGAAAGTTGGGCCTATTTGACCATGAAGACGTCCAAAAAATAAAAAATTAATAACGCCATTTTGGGTCCCCCTCAAAACCAAACAACTTTTATTTGAAACATTTTTTGATTTAATTGATAGATAAAAAAAATTAGGGGGGTGATAGATTAAAATGGGACACCCTGTATATACAGAATGATCAGTATTGAAGTATGAAAATTAATTCATTATTTATTTATAATAAAGTTCCTAGCAATGAGGGTACTTATCTTATTTTGTAAATGTTAACATCTAAAATATAATGCGCACCTGTTTTTAATGCAATTTCATGATATCAGGTAAAATGGAAATTCATACCTAATACAAAATATTGAATATTTATGTCGTATTTTTTTGAGCGCATTATATTTAAGATATTACGGTAGCAACTTGATACCAAAAAAACTAACTAGTTCTTGAAAGCTAAGTTCCTTATTTGATGCATTTTTCTACATCAAAACTAATATTTTATTTATTTTCTAAACCACGTTTGTAAAAAACAGAATAATATATTGCTTTGGTTGCAATTTAGTTCAATTGACAATCAAACAACTACAAATAATATAATTACATTAATTGCTAGCCTTGATCAGCAATTTATATTTCTACTTGCAGAAACCTATGATTACGATTAATTGTAATCACAGGTAACAACTACCTTTTTGCACTCAAAAATACAAATTACCAGTCGCAACCAACGATAGTTGCTATTTAATTGTCAATTGAACTAAATCTCCAATACTGCTGGACTGTACACAGGTAGAAAGATTTACTTGAGCCAAGTAATCCTTGTTTTGTATAAACGAAAACAATATTTTCTTAAGATAAGAAATATATTCTTAAACTAATAATGTAGTTGGATTAAGGGTACTTTTCTTATATTAAGAAAATATTGTTTTCGTTATATACAAAACATAATTTTCTTGGTCCAATATAGTTTTTTTTTGTGTACTTGAGGAGTTTGAACAATTAAGTGATTATTACTGGATTGTGCAAAGAAAATAGTAGATCAGTTGATTAATACGTTGATTAACTGCTGATTAACTAATATTTCATTTTGATCGAAGTGAAACTTGGCAACATTGTAAATATTCATATAGTATATAGTTAAAACGAGTGCGCTTTATACACAATACGCATGAAAAACATGAAACGACTACCGAAGCCTTTTGCATTTTTTTATAGGTTTGTGTCCGCTACTTTATATCGTGATATCATTGGGGATGTACAATTGTACATTGTTCATCCCTCCTGAAACTTAAATATATAGTATACAGTAGATATGCCCTTTCTATTAATGAAGAGCATCACTATACAGTAAACGTATGTTTACTTTTGTCAATTATTGAATTTATCAAATAATCTTTGAAATTGTGTGCAATGGAAAATGATTTAAATAAATGTTGTAGATAATATTAATATCTAAAATTAATGTTCTAACCATTATTTCGGTATAGCAATTCATAATAATCGTATAATAATTTGTAACAAATAAAATAATGTATAAGAAAGTCTTGTGATGACCGCAGCAATTTATATTAAATACATGTATAGTGTTTCAGCATTTGTAAGGTAAAATGTTTGTAATATTTAATTCTGCAAAACAAAAAAAAGCTCGTACAACCTGTAATTGTTTTCGCTAAAGTTTGCTACAGCAAATGTAATATTATTATATACAGATCTTCTAATATTTGTATAGTCTTGAGAAACCAAGACAAATAAGCCGTAAATAATAAATTAGTAGTGCTTGTAAGCTGTGTGCATGCATCGCCGCTGACGCAAACGACAATATCGGGGGTAAGTTCTAAACTAGGGATATAAATTTTTGAATCAGATAGCGGACTACACAATAAACACTAGCCCATTACGATATCTGGTGCAAGATCTAGGCAGGCCTTGGAGAAGATGGCGGCAGTTCTAGCGTGAGCCGCTTGCCGCACATCTGTGTGTATTATAAATGGGTGAAACTTTTCGGCCGTTTGTCACGGTTGCGACCAGAGCCGGGGTGGAATTTTTCTCGAGGGCTGTTGTAAATTTTTCTTGTGTTCATTATGCTAGAAAATTTATAGTATTTCGTCGCTGCGAGTGAAAAAAAAATGTTATGTAATATTTTTCTGGTGGAAGAGCTTTGTGGTGCTAAAATACATAAATAGTTCGTAATAACTGTTATATTCTAATTCTAATACTTCCTTAAGACCACTGACAGTATTATGACAAAGTTAAGTTATTGTAAGTAAAATATATTAAGTCATTTTATTATATTTTTCCTATCTCCTGAAAAACTGGACAATTGTGGCAACTGATTTGGGCGCAAAACGACAATGTATTAAATACCTATTTTGGAATTATTTTTTAAGAACATAATATTGTGTAGATATATATTTGATATGTTATCTTCCAAAAATTTTAATTATTTAATAAAAAATTTGTCAAGACATACACCAGTGTATGCCATAAGGGTTCCGAAGTATATACTACTTGGACTGTTAAGAGCCATTTACAGGTGCATATTTGAGTTAAAAATAAATAAAAAAATAGGATCATATTCTATTAATTCAGATCTACATTTTGACACCCCACAAGCCTAGTTATGAAAATAAAAAAAATTCCATGACGCCCCTTCCTATTTTTTCAAAATTTGAAATGATATTGTTGATTTTAGTATTTGTCGTTACTAGTATTATAAAAACCCCATTACCAATTTTTTTTCAGATTTTTTGAGTCAGTAGTTACCGTGCTAGAGAGGGGGTGGACAAATTTTTGTTTTCTTGAAACCCCCTGCAGGCTCCATTTTTAATTTAAAAAAAAAAATAAAAAAAAGTGTCATATTCTACTCACTGGGATCTACATTTCGATACCCCACATGCCCTGATACAAAAATAAAAATAAAAAAATGTATGAAACCCCTCCCCTTTTCTCAAAAATTTGAAATGATATTGGTGACTTTAGTATTTGTCGTTGGTAGTCTCAACAAAGCCTCATTACCTAATTTTTTTCAGATTTTTCGAGTCAGTAGTTACCGTGCTAGAGAGGGGGTGGACAAATTTTTGTTTTCTTGAAACCCCCTGCAGGCTCCATTTTTAATTTAAAAAAAAATAAAAAATAGTGTCATATTCTACTCACTGAGATGTACATTTCGACACCCCACATGCCCTGATACAAAAATAAAAATAAAAAAATGTATGACACCCCTCCCCTTTTCTCCAAAATTTGAAATGATATTGGTGACTTTAGTATTTGTCGTTGGTAGTCTCAACAAAGCCTCATTACCTAATTTTTTTCAGATTTTTCGAGTCAGTAGTTACCGAGTTAGAGGGGGGGGTGGACAAATTTTTTTTTGCTTGGAGCCCCCTGTAGGCGCCATTTTTTATTTATAAAAAAAATAAAAATACTGTCATATTCTACTCACTGAGATCTACATTTCGACATCCCACATGCCCAGATAAAAAAATAAAAAAAATAAAATGTATGACACCCCTCCCCTTTTCTCCAAAATTTGAAATGATATTGGTGACTTTAGTATTTGTCGTTGGTAGTCTTACCAAAACCTCATTACCTATTTTTTTTCAGATTTTTCGAGTCAGTAGTTACCGAGTTAGAGGGGGGGGGGACAAATTTTTTTTTGCTTGGAGCCCCCTGTAGGCGCCATTTTTGATTTATAAAAAAAATAAAAAATAGTGTCATATTCTACTCACTGAGATCTACATTTCAACACCCCACATGCCCAGATAAAAAAATAAAAATAAAAAAATGTATGACACCCCTCCCCTTTTCTCCAAAATTTGAAATGATATTGGTGACTTTAGTATTTGTCGTTGGTAGTCTCACCAAAGCCTCATTACCTAATTTTTTTCAGATTTTTCGAGTCAGTAGTTACCGAGTTAGAGGGGGGGGGACAATTTTTTTTTTGCTTGGAGCCCCCTGTAGGCGCCATTTTTGATTTATAAAAAAAATAAAAAATACTGCCATATTCTACTTACTGAGATCTACATTTTGACATCCCACACGACTTGGAATACATTTTTTTTGTTTTTTTGAATTTGCTTTAAAGCCCCCTGTAGGCGCCATTTTTGATTTATAAAAAAATAAGAATAAGGATCAAATTACACTAGCTTGGTTACACATTTTGATGTGCCACTTGCCTTGGTATAAAAAAAAATATCTTTTTGGGTGTCTTTAGCTTCTTAGCACCCCCCCTAAAAAAATATTTTTCGAAAATATTTGTACATATTTTACTAGAGGGTGTTATTTTACATATTCTGTCAAAATTTCAAGGTTCTAGCTTATATAGTTTACGAGCTATTGAGCTTAGAGTGATTAGGACGGACGGACGGACGACAAAGTGAGATTAATAGGGTTTCTTCGGAACCCTAAAAACTACCAAGTACAGTAGAAACCGGTTATAACGACATCGGTTAATACGACGTATCGGTTTTAATGACTCAAAATAAAAGTCCAACTGAATCCCATAAATTGCATTTTTACCGGTTATTACGACTATCCGCTTATTACGACCAATTTGACAGGTCCCTTCGATGTCGTTATAGCCGGTTTCTACTGTATAATCAAATATTTTAGTTGAAATAATGTTTGAATTAATAAATCTGATTGATTCTGAAGTATAATATTTCTTTATGTGCGTTCTTTTAGTTAGACGCATTGAGGGTAGAATTTAAAATACATAAGTTAGGCTAGGTTAGGTATGCACAATGCACATGTTTTATAGGTACTCGTATAGGTAAATAATAATTTACGTTTATCGGAAAATCAGTTGTATTTAAGTTACTGGTTTTGCATTTGCGCACTAAATGACACTACTAGTCTCAGCAATTGTTTTTCAATCAGATCAAAGAAGGAAAACTTCTAATACGTGTACATAAGTACACCCACCTACTTTTTTTTAATAAAAGAATTAAAATTGAATTTTAGATCTGAACTGATCAAATCAGATTTTGATAGATCTGCATTTTGAGACAAAATCATATTTGTTCACTGGATTTTGATCTGGTTGACCTGCAAAGATCTACATTAATCTACAATGATCAAAAAAGATCTCTGAAGATCATTGTTACGTTGAAAATTCATGAATTTTCAACTTTTCAATCTCTATCACGATCTACAACGATCGATCTTTTAGAGATATTTGAAGATCTTTGCAGGTCTCCGTAGATCAAAAATCAGTTAAAAATATGACTCACAATGCAGATCTATTTGATTACTTCAGATCTCATTTTTTCCGGGTAGATACTTTTAAAATAAAGTTGTATTCGATATAAACAATAAAGAACCTAACGGGAATCGATGTCTGATAATCTCAATAACAAATTTTTCTTTCACAAAAGCAATAATTTAAAAAATCAATTGGTTTCTGAGGATGATCTATTATTAGTTTAAGAGTCCAGCAATAGTCTCTTAACACGGTTCTGATAATCAGGACCGTAATAGTTTGTAGAAAATAAGATTGCATATTATGTCGTACGCGGTAGCCGCATTGTCTGAAGCGCGCGCGAGTTGTTTCTTTAGTTTTATTTATCAACAATATAAACAGTTTCTGCATGTGATTTATTTTGATGTTATTCTATTTACTTGTTACTCTTTTACTGTAACAGCATTTTTTACTCTGAAATTAAAAGACGTATGTGGTATGCTTTTGTTCTATTCTGTCTTTATGAGTTGTTTTGAAGGCAATGGAAATAATTATTTGTTGTCAATTTTTATTTTGATACTTGATTAGTAGATAAAAAATTTGTCAAGTACGAGTCAAGCTTCAGAATTTAGTGTCCCATATCGTATAGTTTTACAATTTATTCCATTATGTTCATTTGACTAATGAACACTAGCAATGACATTAAGTACTCGTAGCACAAACTACACAAAAACTGCAATTATTGTAATTTTAATTATTATTGGGTTTAAATCCTTAGAAATCAATTACAAATAGAGCGTTGAGTAACAGTTTAAATATTATTAAAAATGTGGCAGCTCAATGAATTTGTATATTTTTTAATACATTATAATTTTGAATTAATTTAAAAAAATTACCAAGTAAATGCGCAGTTCTTCATCATGCTATATACTCACTAAAAGTAGTTAATTATCGAATAATTTTAATAAATACCGATAAAGTATTTCACATGAACTGCTATTGGTTAGCAATTTAATTAATACACGACTGATTATATGTATTTTCGTATGTTTTTAATTTTTTGGCAATTTGAATCTTAATCAAAATTTTCTGCTATGTAAACGTCAAAATGACATTTAATATGTCAAAGTAAATAAGGAAATAGCGATTTAAATTTGGGTGCCACCCTCATACACGATTTTAAAATGGGACCCTTCTCAAGCCAGACCCAACTAACTAAGTTTCATTAATATCGGTTCAGTGGTTCATGAGTTATGCAGGATTCAAGAGACAGACCTTATATGGAACGAAAAGTGTTAGTTTTGACCTAAAACGGAAAGATCAAGTTCAAATTTTTAAATTAATTTTTCTTTGTCATTTTAAAACGATCTCGAATATTCGATATTGCGAAGAAGCAAAATACACCTAACCCACCATGAGATAATTTTTTTTTGTAACCCATTCGCTTAAAATTTTATTTTTATTACTCAGATCTGTTATTGGTCCACTATACCTGTATTTACTATATTTATGTCAAATCTCAGTATTTTAGGTCAAACTGATTAATGGTGAGAAGGTTGCCAGTCACTGTTGATTCCATAAATATCCCTTTTTCTGATTTCAGTACGGGACACTAAAACAAATAGGTACCTAAAAAGTTAGTATAGATTTTCATAAATTGTTTTTATATGTTCAGACTTTTATTTAAATTTTAAAATATACATTATTCATAATGCATAAATAAATATAATTAAAGGAAGAAAATTTATAATTATTAATTTCTAATTTACAGAGGAGAAATACACCTGGAAATGTTAATCCACCAATTAAATAGAGTTAATTAAGGTTTCAGAATATCAAATTAGGAATAGAAATTATTATACTATAACGGGTATCATCGCTAAAATAAGTTTATTATATAATACTTATCGTGGTTCTAACTTAATAATTTCTTCTCAAATTTTTAGCCAATAAATAATTGAACTTGGATATTATTGTACCTATCATTGCGATTGTCCCTAGCCATCGTATTTACGTAAATTTTTCTGTTTAATATACATTAATAGTGAGTACAATACCGGACTAAAATCCTAATATCGGTATTTTTTATGTTCAAAACCGGGATACCGGTATTTAAAAAAAATTCAGTTACTTTATTGAAGAAATATGACAATTTATAGTGGTTATGATAAACAATACCGCGAGTTCTACATGTCGTCAACAATAAGTACTATTTAAAAATTGAAACAACTGACTAGGAACAAAAATGTCAACATCAAATATGTAACAAAAAAAATGAAAAGAATTGACGACACGCGATACAAACCTAAATTTCGTAAAAATTGTCGCTTATAATCTGGAGTTAAGGGCTCCATATGTAATATTGCTTTAAAAAAAAACAATTATTTGAGCTTCTATTATTTCCCTGAATTTAATATAATTCTTTACATTGAGTGTTTTTTACTTTTTATTAAAAATAAAATATATAAAATAAAAAAATATCATAATTTGACACTACAATTACATATCACAAAACAGTTTAGCTAATAATAAGAAGATTTACGTGTAAAAATAACAGTTATTTATGCGTATTTTAGTACTAATTATAAATACCGAAATATCGGTATTATATGCACTAATACCGGATAAAAATGGCCCCGATCCCAGCCGGGTTGGCTAGGCTACCACGGAGCTCCTACGTATTTCGGGTACCCGGTATTGTATTCACTATATCATATACATACGAGCAGAGCTATAATATATTATTTATACTACGTAATGAGCAGCTTGTGATTATTTTTATTGTTTTTAATATTTAACGTACTCAATTTACTAAGTTTATATTTATTTATTTAAAAGCTATTATTAATCGACTTCTAAAGGATCTCAATTCGTTTGTATTTATTTTTTATGTACGTTCAGGCAAAACTCCGAAAAACATGCGCCGATTTGGATGATTTTTTATGTTTGAATGAGTAAACTCCCGATTTAACTCGCATTTTTTTTCAAAATCTGACCACGGACTTAAATTTTTTTCTGTTTATATTTTTTTATGCATTTTCAGATGTGTCTGAAAAATTTCGACAAATATGTACTTATACGGTAAAACTTTCATAGCTTGAAAGAGTATACTCCTGAGGTAGTTCCATATAAATTTTATGAGAATGACTTCTTAGATACGCCACTCACCGACTTAAAAAATAAAACTTTCTGGTACAATTCCCTAAAACATTATCTTTGTACAATATAGATATTTTTATGCGTTCATGTTTTAAGTTCAAACTTAAACCCATATTGATAGTTCTAAAACTACTGAACCGATTTTGATGGGGCTTATACAAAAATTAAGCTACTGTTATTTAAACTAAGAAAGGTTCAAAGGAAAACTGACAATTGATATTTTAATGTAATAAAACATAATTAAGAAAAATTATAATTGAAATAAATTCGAAAACTTATAAATTTCGAACTAACTACTGTAAACAGTTGCTAATGTACATATTATCCATTTTCGTATATTTTTTACTAGTAAGGGTATCCAGAAAAAAACGTTTAATATTTACAATCGTTAGTTAATCATTATAACGGTTTCTCAACAACTCAAAACATCAAAATAAAATAAATACATCAAATTTAAACATATGACATATATGCATTCGTACAATACATACAGAAAGAAAAATAAAATTTAGTTTTTCATTTCCCCGAAGCAAAGGGCAATAGTGGTCGTATCTCCTCACTACTCCGTTACAATGCACAAAACAAACACAGATTTATTTAGAAAGATAAACTGGAGAGATGCCTCAAGCAAACGATAAAAATAAAAAAATAGATAGTCGTTCATCTTATATTATATTTTTTACTGCTTTATCTTTACCAAGTAAAAAGGAAAAGTATAGAAATCGATATAAAAATAAAAACGGTACTTTAATGGTCGTATGTACACGTTTTAGGGCCCATGAACATGAATCAAGCATTTTGAAGATCGCGTTATAAGCATTATTATTATGATTTTTATTTGTTTTTGATATTGTGTATTTTACTTTTATGTGTCTCATTTATGGTTTCTAACAATCATATACCTACGTAGGTACATATATGTATATTGTATACATATATCTTATTAGGAAGCGTCCATTCGTTTCATAAGGTTTTTGGAGGGAAGGGGGATTTGTAAAATCTTAGGAATCCTTATGTAGGCTAGGTGAAAGAGTCAAATGCGTTACATAAGTTTTCTTTTTTTAATCACCTAATTATTTTAAAAATAAGTTGATTAAAATCATTTTCAAAATTTGAAATCACCTTTTCAAATACTCGTACACCGTATTAGGACAATTAAACGCCATAGCCGAATAAGAAACAATGCACTGCATAAATACAGTCTGATAAGAGCATGTGCGGCATTTTTTAAAAACCGTTAGACGGTAGATTTGAACACGAGCAAGTAGCAGGACCCTGTCTCCAAGTCAACTGTCACCACGAGCTCCGCATATATACCACTTTACGAAGCCGTGTACGTACGTTTGCATCCGAAAGGGACAAAAATGTTGTACGGAGCCGCGACTAAATACATGAAAAAGTAGAAGACATTATTAAATAAGTGGGTGCAATGCTATTCCGACGTAAAAAAATCTATGACCTGCCATATTGTGGCTCTGTGCAAAAAACGACGAAAACGGAGGACAAAGTGATTTTACATTGCGTGGTGGGCAGGCTGTTTTGTGTTAAAAGGGTCTAAATGTGTCGTGTGACTTGACATGAAGGCGTTTACTGGCCCATGGACTTAAAAATCGAAGCACAGTGAAGAAACAGCTACTATCCGAAAAAAACTTAATTGGGCGAATGAAAGTTTAGACCGCGATTGGGGCAACATAATTTTGTCGGCCGATGTTTCTTTTTGGGAACATTCATCTATCAATCATACCAGGTCTACCCACATCAATAACTAATCCAGTGAACTGGAACACCCGGTTAAGATGTTACCAGATTATGCCATAATGTGCCTTGGAAATGTCAAGTGGAAGCGACCGTGCCGCTAATTATAATAAAGCATCTAAAAGAGGAAAGATTCTGCTACCCGCTTGCGTTCAAACCTACCCTATAACGGTTTCCAAGAAAAAAATTGCCGCGCACGCTCTTATCAAACTTACAGCAATAACACTAACTATAAACATATTTCACTGCATCCTCCAGCTGTTACGTTTACACATTTCGCGCCGGAATATAATTTTAGCGGAAATATTGGTCAGTACAGACAAGTGACAACTAAATACATATTAAGTTAAATGTATACTCATACGCGAACGTCATGCATAACAAAGTTACATAGTTAGAACTAATAAAATTCCAAATATAAAAAATAATCAAAAACAATACTGAAAAATTATGTTATAATTTTTTTACTTCTAAAAGTTTGTTATAAGTAATATACTAATATGTTATTATTGATGATTTACTTGAAAATGTAGAATAAAAATTTACAATATATATTTCTTTTTCATCAATATATGATATACAACAAATTGAATTTGATCCATATTACCTTTGGTATTGGTGGAAAAATTAATCTAAATAATGTGTTATTAAATATGAAACAATAGTTAATTTATAAGAAAAAAGAATAAAAACTTAAAGAATAATTAACTCTTTTTTTCTGAAAGAAAAAATATTTATAAATCATTCTAATTGTAAATTTAAACTTTATCAAAATGAGTGAATTAACAGTGTGGTGGGTATTTGTGAAAAATATTATGTGTGACACCAGTCTACCGTCCGTTGGTTAAGAAATAACGTAGTAGTATTTTATTAAACCGTTTTTTTTTTCAAGAGAAAACATATCTTAGTACCTACAAATTACATTCTTCAGATTGATGTTATAAAAACAAAGATATCACTTTTATAATAATATTTATACAAACCTTCACAATTCTACACAAAAAAATGATAAAAATAATTGTCTTCGGCGAATAATAAATAACATTATTTTTTCAAATCACGAAACCGCATTCAATACCCCCACACAGACACACACACATATACCTATATCGAAATTCAATCAAAAAAGTAAAATTATCTTTATTTCAAATGTCCCGAGGCGGTATACATTTCCCGCCAATACAAAACACCCGCGCGACCAATCACGCGCGACCACTAACTCGTGCGGCCGCCGCTAGAGCGGAGCTGGTGTCGCCCGTGTGTACGCAGCGCCTCTGGCGGCAGATCTCGCGTTCAGTAGCGTACGTGAGCGCTTTACGTCGAGCTGAAAGTTTGTGCTAAATGATTTTTAGCGGTAAAATATTGCCGGAACCGCCGCTGCGAGTATAAAGCGCTCCTCCTGTTTCTAGCGTACGTGTGCTTGTATGACTGCTGAATATCAAATCTCGACGCTCTCAGATGTGCAGGTACTTACCTATAATTTGTATATATGTATGGAAATTTTCTTGTTCATTTTTGGGTACGATTTTGTGATATATTATTTATCTATACATTTCTAGATTTAATGTGTTTCAGGATATTATTTCTACGATTATATGCAATTTTTATTTATTTGTTCGGTATTGGTGGTAGTAGAATATAACTATATATAGATGATGTAGATGCCAGTTATAGAAATATGAACTCACTATGAATATTGGGTGCGTTTTGAAGTCATTGTTTTCTAATATCTAAATCAGGAATTCCCAACGTGGTCCAGGTGGACCCCTGGGGGTCTATGGAAGTTTAAAAAGGGGTCTATAGTATTCCAGGGGTCTATTTTTTCTTTGTACTTGTACTTTTTCAACAAGATGTAAAATGTATAATGTGAGGGGTTCTATAAAGAAAATCATTCTTTCAATAGGGGTCTAATGTGAGAACAAGGTTGGGAACCCCTGATCTATATCATAATTCTAATATATGAATTATGTAACGGTAATTTTACGACGAGAGATTCTCTTAACATATTGCTTATAACTTATAACATAGATATAATATATTTATATTATTTAACTCATACTTTTTATTTATAACTCATTTTATTAGTAATGTAAACTTTCATGAAAATATATTTGAAAACAACACAGTTCAGATTGGATGCTATGAGTTAAATTATAATGCAATACAGATAGATTTTTTTACAATGTTATTAACTAAGCGTGTTTTAAAGTAGGTAAGTAACTTTATATTTCGATCAAAACTTATAATCAATTTTTCACTTACTTCCCGATGTCCGATTTTTGAAATATTTTATACTTGTGTATTTCCAAAACTAATTTAAAAATATATTGTTACTTTTCAAAATTAGTGTATTGTTTTGTAATACTTTACGTTTTTGCTAAAGTAAGTGGTACCAACCAAAAATTTGAAAGAAAAAGCGAGTGAAAACTATCAGTGATATTGAAAGTAATGAAACTTTTCATCTTTACATCACTACATGTAGTAGTAATTATACAAAGACTTTTTTCTGCAAACTTATGCAGCGTTTACACCGAGAAAACAAAACAGAAACACGCTGTTTTTATGACCAAAAAGCAATAAACCCTATACATTTTTAAATGCGAAGTATTTTAAAGACACGATGTTTCTGTTTTGTTTTTTCGGTGTAAACGCCGCATTAGAACACTTTCGAAAAACAAAAAACCTCAAAAAATGTTACAATGGTAATTTTATCTTGAACATTTTATGGAACGAGGCAAATTTTTATGCGATAACATTAAAAATTTTAAACAATTTTTTTTATTTAGTATATTATAAGAGACAAATCGATTTTATGGCGCCATTACTTACAATCAGTAACGGAAAAATATGTATAGTAAAAATAAGATAGCAATATACTGCTTTTAAAATTATTTAAAATTAGTGATTTTCGACTCACCCTAGACCTAACGTATATACGAATGGCGACGAATGCATATACAGTGGTGCCTCACATAACGAACTTAATTCGTTCCGGGAAAAGTTTGTTATGTGAAACGCGTTTTCCCATAACAATACATGTTAACATTTTTAATTCGTTCTGTAGCATAAAATATGGTACTGTAACATAAAAAAGATTGTACACACGTTTTTTTATTTTTTAGTCAGAATCAGATTTAGGTGAGTCTACCGAGGCTTGCAGGGTCAAATCCTCTTTCAAATTATTTCGTGTTTCATTTCAACAGAAATCACCTGCTTTTTTTTGAACTCATAATATAGACACACAAAATTACATTTATAAAAACAAACAGGTGTGTGAGTTAAGCACAGAAAAGAACGACTGACGCGCGTTGATGCATGTTCATGCAAGTTTGAGCATCGACTGCGTGCTAATACGTAGGAGCGTTCGGGCGGCAAAATTAAACACGATGCAGTTCGTTTTGCGAAGCGAGGTTCGTTGAGCGAGTCGCACAATGAATGAACAGAAAGTTCGTTATGCGCAGCGTTCGTTATGCGAGGCACCACTGTACTGTGTAGCAATATGGTATTAGATGGTGTAGAATATAAAGTAACAGCTATAATGTTAAGTTTAACTTACCCGGTATCCACCGAGATGTAACACCAGGCACTTGAATGTCGCGTCGCGTCCAAGGGGAACTGTCAGATTTGTGATAGGCTCCGCGAACTCTGGTTGGAACGCTAAACCTGAAACAAACAAGTAACATATATACATATACAGTGTGTTGATAAAGTAAGGAACAAAATTCATAACTGCGTCATTTAATGTTTTCAAGCAAAACGCTCGGACACGTCGATTAGTATTTTTAGTTGCGGATTTTTTGACATAAGAAAATTGTATACAGGGTGTCTCAAGAAGGACATACGCAGTAATAATTGATTTTTTTAAATGGAACACCCTATATATTATACCATTTTTGAATTATACGATGAATTCTGAACACTTTTTGTACAGCATACCATATCTCTAAAATCAGCGGTTTATGGAATAATGACGTTTGAAATGTGCCTCAAGATGAATATATGCAGTCATCATTGATTTTTTTAATGGAACTTCCTGTATATTATACCATTTTTGAATTATATGATAAATTATGAACACTTTTTGTACAGCATACCACAGCTCTAAAATCAGTGGTTTTTGGAATAATGACGTTAAAAATGTTATAAATAAATAAAAAATTAATGAACTTTAATAATAAAATATACAAAAGAAATAAAATTATTTCAAAAACCATTGATTTTAGAGCTGTGGTATATTGTACAAAAAGTGTTCAGAATTTACTGTACAATTCAAAAATGGTATAATATACAGGAAGTTCCATTAAAAAAAATCAATGATGACTGCATATATTCATCTTGAGGTACATTTCAAACGTCATTATTCCATAAACCGCTGATTTTAGAGATATGGTATGTTGTACAAAAAGTGTTCAGAATTCATCGTATAATTCAAAAATGGTATAATATATAGGGTGTTCTATTTAAAAAAATCAATTATTACTGCGTATGTTTTTCTTGAGACACCCTGTATACAATTTACTTATGTCAAAAAATCCGCAACTAAAAATACTAATCGACGTGTCCGAGCGTTTTGCTTGAAAACATTAAATGGCGCAGTTATGAATTTTGTTCCTTACTTTATCAACATACTGTATATAATGACAATAATTATGTAAGTATAGGTATATGTTTATGATTTAATATAAGGATGCACTGTCTTATTTCGTCCCGGTTTTTGGAACTAATGTTTCGTGTTGGTCTCGTATTTTACAACTGATAGTCTCTCGTCTCGTGAAAATTTAAGCTACATAATATCGTTTCGGTCTCAAAAATATTTTTATTTATTTATTCTTTTATTGTATAATATAACGAATAATAGCGAGACTTATAAATAAATATATCTCCTCGGTCCCCTCTCGTCCGAATTTATAAAAAAATCTCTATCTTTATATCATTTTGAGCCCGATAAAGAAACGAGACAGAGAGTCGTAGTTATACATATTTATTTTCAGGTTTAAAATAGGTAAGAACACTACGAAATAATTACTCGTAGTAATTCTAATGAATTGTATAGTTTATATGAATCACTTTAACGCTTGCACGTTAAGTAGAAATCAGCAATCTTAAAGCATTGGTGACGAGTGTACATAATAATATGCATAGCATATACATTATTATACATTTATTACCACTATTTTTAAATCCCGAGAAAATTAATAACGATTTAACAATTCGAAGATACCGATAGCTTAACTTTTGCTCTAGAGCAAATAATAGCCTACATTAATAGTATATTCAATCAATATTGCAATTCAATTTTAAATAAATCTTCCAAACTGAACACCGCACTATAGTAATTTGTTTAACTCAACTAAACTAAACAACATATCTGTTCGCGAATTTAAGTAATCATCCCCATCTAATTTATAACTATACTGTTTTTGTATGTTTGTGCATATATAGTATACATACATGTATGTGTGCATGTGTGTGTATGTGTGTGATATACTACTTTGGTTAACTGGAGTTTCTGCAGTCTTGTTATATTAAGAGAATGAAACAAAGGTTTACAACCGAGTTATAATATACAGTCGTGTAACAATGCACTATATTTTTTACTGGCCACATAAGCTACAACAATGCGGTACACGTTTTTGTATGTCCTGATTAAACCATGTACCCATTACCCATTGTCTTTTGGGATAGGATATTTTATCGAAATTGGTATTGTTTTAATTTCTTTTATATTAAAATACTAGAATGATATTTTGAATAATTGATAATAAGGTATCACAATTAATAAAATTAACGTAACAGTTGATAGTTTTCAAGTACAGTAAGACCTCGAATTAAGGGATTGTAACGGTTTTGGGTTCTATTTTTGTTTGTACTCTGTTTTCCCTTTAATCGGGTAGGTAGAACAACCTATGACCAGAAACGTACCACTATTCTATCAATAAAATAAATTTAATTTGTACAAAAACTTACACGTTTACAATATTTTGTAACAATTTATAACACAATTTCAGAACAATGAAACACTATTCAATAACAATTTACATACTATTTAATAACACTTTAAACGCTATTTAATCACACTTTAAACACTAATAGAAACAATAATCTACCCTACAGAAGTTAACTGATTACTAGTTAACTTAAATACACGTTCGACACAATATACAATAATACAATTTATTAACACTATTTGGTAAAAACAATTATGCTCTTAAAAGTAATTTTCGTGGTCGCTACCCCAGAGCCTCACTTTCTCCTTGGCGTGAATTACAGCGCGCAAGGAGGTTTTTCAGTATTTGGTAGATTTTACAATCACTGAACAATTATAAATTTTATTGTGGTACTCTAGGCACTCTGTGCTAACGACTGACTAGATTTTATTTCTCTATCTCTTATTTCAACGAGCATTGCATAAAGTCCCCTTTTCCAAAATGGTTATCAATAAAACATAAGCAAGGGATTACGCAATACTAAATGCTATCGATTACGATTATTCAAAACAAGTATTATGAATAATGCTACAGGGATATCGTCTCTAGAGGGCAGAACTTAACATGTTCCTAAAAATGGATATTATAATTTTTAATAAGTGGGATTTTCTGTAGTACTCTTTCAAAATATTAATAAAAAAAATATGATTAAAAAAGTGGTATGTGCCTCACCCATATAAGCGCATGGTTAAAGTGAAATTTCTTGTGTTTTCATTAACAATGTGATTTAAATAAATAAAGCTAAACATAGTAAATTAATAATAAAACGTATTATTTTGATGCATAAACCGTAGATATAAAAATCACGTACATAGCTTGACACCGACTTAAACTGACTTATGTCCAATACCATAAAAGGACTAGCAAAATTTGTTAGCTAGCAAGTACTCTCAAATGAAGTTTTAATTTTGTGATAGTATCTATGGATTTGCTATAGAATTTAGAGCAGTGATACTTCAACGTATTGTAACACAGTTGGAGACTCTAATCGCACAAAATATGCATGTTCCCTAAATTCACCACTGTTTTAATACCGTTGGTGTTTACATACGAAACTTATGCGAAACTTGTCAAAGTATTCATAAAACTCCAAGAGAACTGTAATATAAGTTTGATACCTCATTTTAGAGTGCTTACAAACTAGTAAATTTTCTAGCTCCTTTATCAGCTATCCATCCATCTTTCTCTTATACATATACTCATCGCTCTCTCACGCATATGCACACTCGTTTAATCTTGAAAACTTGTAATATTTTAAGACATGTCAAGTTTATTCCAACTCTCTAGCTTTCTAAAGAAGCTAGACTTTCTCAGAATTAAAAACAAAACATAAATAATATAATACAATAATTACGTTATTATATTTTCAAATAATGTCAACATTATCTCGACTCAATGATGAAGTAACCAAATAAAAAAATAAATAAAAAAGATATATGTATGTACACATAAATATTTATATTATGTAAAATACATACATACATTTCATTTCCACGAATATTTTGGAGAGTTAAATGCATTCGAGCAAGCGTGTACAATGTGATTAAGTGTAGACGATTTCCGGCGAAACAGTTTCCTCGTAAAGAATATCAAAGGAGGAAAAAATCACTACAAAAAGAATACTTGGGAAACAAAAGTACTACACATAGACGATTGCTTCTTCATGTGCGTCGTTACAAGCAAAAAGCACAGATTTTTAAACTTGGAATTGATTATTTTTATATAGCTATGTCCCGAGATGAGACTTTTCTTGGTCTCTAAAGGAGATTCAAACGAGACAATACTATTTGATTATTTACGAAATCAGTCCGTCTAAATTTTTGACGAGACGAGATCAAATTTATTTTTAAGTGTCGTCGAGAGTATCGATATTATAATTAGAATAAACCAATTTAAAATCGATGTATTAACATTTCGTAGTCTTGTCGAACGGAAATGTAATGTATAGTTATTAGATTCTTCTTTAATTTCTTTAGTTATTGTGATATCTTTGAGACGCACAGTGTGTAAATCGGCCAATCTAGCTGGACAAAAGTCAAATTTGGAAATGTTACAAACCAACAAAATCGTGTTTATATTTACGTAGAGTAGGCTTCAAGGGACTATGAATCATATCATTAAACCTGCTAAGTTTGCATTCTAAGAAAACATTCAAGTATCCAAACAACTGAAAAACTCGGTGTCTATTAGCACTCCGCTCAGAGCGCTTCGAAATTTGCTTGTGCCTTTTGTGTCTACATGTTTGCGAAAAAACTATATAAGTGTTTTGTTCTCATGGCTTCAAGGTATTTAGTTATGTATTTAATTTAATTTTAAGGATATCGTTAATGTGTGAAAAAAAATGATAAAAACGCAGTAACTTAAAAGTAATAATTATACACTTTAAAGTTGAATAGTCCCCCCCCCCGCAACACTATCATTCTTAATGGAATCTATAGCCCATAATGTATACTTTTAATTTTTATTACACTCATTTTGCGAATTTGTGCGATTTAATAAATTTTGATTTTTTCAGTTATGATTCCAGCCTTTATAAGAAAGGAATTATTTTAGTTGTGGCAAAGAACGCTAAAGGACGATCGTATTAACGGACTAAATAATTTTTTATTGACTAAGTTTAGTGTAAATATTGATAATAAAGTGTTATTTGAACAGTTGAAGGTTTTTATAAAAAAATATTAGTGCAAATTTTCGCAGAAGATAGGCGGTGAAATATCGACGCATAGTCATTTTTAATCGTTATTAAAAAACTGGTTAAAGGAGACTGTCAAGCTGCTAATTAATTTATTTAATGAAATTCCAAAGAAAAAAAGTCAAAAGTCGGGTACCCAACCAAACGCTTTTCTTACTCTACTGATTGGAGCAAACGAAGAACACGTAGCATGCAGAATATATATATCCAGAAATGGTAAATAAGAGAACAGAAGACAAAATTTTTTTAGAAAAAAGAAAGAGAGAGATACAATAAGTAAAATTTTGTGTTATTCAAAATACATTATTAATATTTGTCCCCTTTCTAAAGGACAAATATCCGAAGAAGCCCGCAACAAAGAAATCAGGAAGGTTCGCGAAGGCCATACCAGGAATATTTCCAGAATAACAACGAATAAGGATACGCTTTTTTATTTACTAGTGGTATCAGACCCTAAACTTTCTAGTATTAGAAATTTAAAAAAAAAAACTACAAAATTTTTACTTAATAAAATTTTAGATTTGTTAAAATTACCTGATTTGTAAAAAAAAAAATAATAATATTTATTTTTACATTAAATTATTTTATAAAGTATAACAAATCCATAATAGTATTAAATCTTACATCAAAAATGTTCAATAATTTTGTCCAGCTAGATTGGTCGATTTACACACTGTGAGACGGTTTAATGTAGAATTTGTATTTGTAATTTGTTTATTGAATCTGTTAAATTCTGCAATTTCTTCGATATAGGTATGTATTAGAGATGTAACGAATGTATGATTTTAAACATTCGCGAATGCGAATGCGAATGCGAATATTATCGGCCGACATTCGCGAATGCGAATGCGAATGCGAATATTGACTTTTTTTTAATTAATGTTGTAGTATTCAGATTTTACATACAGGATGGCCCAAGTAAAACGAAACGGGCGCGGTTTTGGTCATTTAAAATAAGATTTTGAGAAAAAGCTCGAACACGTCGATTTTGCTTTCAAGGGGGACATCTTTTGGTATAAAATTTTTGCAAGAATCTTTTCAACCCTCAGCGCTATGAGCGCAACCCTTAAAATTTTAAATAGCATGATGGGGCAAATGATACCTTATTTGAAAGGTTTTTTCATTCTGAATACGGTGCTTTTTGATTTTTTCAAATCTGTTTAGTTTTAGTCAAGTTATTGACATTTTGAATTCCATAAATGCAATGATTTTCTGATCAAAAAACAAATATTTACAACAAAAATTCAAAACAAAGTAGGTTTTTTTTCTTATCAAATAATTCAAAATTATCCAATTTGGACATTTATTGAATTAATTAAAATTTTGGATGTTGGTAAATTTTTTTTAATTAAATTTTTTAATAACCTACTTTGTTTTGAATTTTAGTTGAAAATATTTGTTTTTTGATCAGAAAATCATTGCATTTATGGAATTCAAAATGTCAATAACTTGACTAAAACTAAACAGATTTGAAAAAATCAAAAAGCACCGTATTCAGAATGAAAAAACCTTTCAAATAAGGTATCATTTGCCCCATCATGCTATTTAAAATTTTAAGGGTTGCGCTCATAGCGCTGAGGGTTGAAAAGATTCTTGCAAAAATTTTATACCAAAAGATGTCCCCCTTGAAAGCAAAATCGACGTGTTCGAGCTTTTTCTCAAAATCTTATTTTAAATGACCAAAACCGCGCCCGTTTCGTTTTACTTGGACTACCCTGTATTCAGCTAGCTAGGATAATTACTTTTATGGAAAAAAATGAATTATTATTAATTATTGTTTGTTGAGTTCAAAATATTCCTAATTATGAAAATAAAATAAATAACATTAAATTGTTGGTGTGTTTAAGTTCTTTGAAAATTTGTTTAAGAAAGACAGAATCTTTGTTTTTGGCTTTTTAAAATAGAATATTATAAAAACTGTTGATCGAGTTTAATACTTTCAGAAGAGCCCTGAAAATGTTCACTGCAATATGTGACGAAACATTGACCGATAACACGACCAAACCAATGCGGCTTACACCCAGAAGCCAAGATCCATGTCGAGTTTAATAAAAATTGAATTGTTAATTAATGTTAAGTTTTGAAAATTCCAATCATTAAATAAAAACAAATTACAAAACACTATAGATACCACGTTATTTATTGGTAGGTACTGAAATTTATATTCATTAAAAAAATTGTCAGCTAGTGTCTATTAAATACAAAAAAGTACTATTCTAGAAGAAATTAACGATATAGTGAACCATACATGACTTCCATGTTCCATAAAGGTGGGGGGGGGGTGAATATTTCCAAAACCCTTAATTCGATTAGCCCCAAAATCAATAGGTTTGGACTACTCACTAACAATAAGACAAACATCCATTTATTTCAGAACATGGAAGTAAAAATAAATATTGTCTGTTCCTAAGTTCTTAAAAATAATTATTTAATATAAGTAATAGATAAAAAAAATTTTTTTTATTATTATTACAAAAAAAAGTAATATTCGCAAAAATATTCGCACTTTTTTTGCGAATGCGAATGCGAATGCGAATGTTAAAAAATGTGCGAATATTCGCGAATGCGAATGCGAATGCGAATATTCGTTACATCGCTAGTATGTATATAAACATTTTTAGTATTGTGGTTAAGGTGTTTAAAATATTAGTAGATAAGAAACTAAAATTTCTTCTTTTTATACCAGTGACTAGTACTGATAAAAGTAAAATTTTTAAATTCATTCCAAACTCCAAACATAATCATCATGAGATTTTAATGCTTAAGTCGGGTCCGGAACCCTTATATTCTATCGTGGGTTTACAGGCCGAATTTCTACGGGTTAAGACCAAATAAATAAAGCTTTTTGATTTGTCGCGCCGGGCACTCAAGCTAAAGCCCTCTCACCCGATAGGACTAAAGTGGACTCAAAAACAATTGCAGTATTATATTGACTTACTTTTCGAGAATCGGTGTTTGTGATGTATATAAATGATTTATCTAAATCATTGGTGTATTTAAACTCATATATAAACACGAGCCATCCTGGTCATCAAATCCAGTCTAAGAGAGTCTGCGGGTCGTAGAGTAAATTGCGAGTAAAATAAAGAAAATCTGAACGAACAATGTGTATTTATGTTAATTCGCGTACTTATTTTCGAAAATAACTCATTTCAAATTTAAATTTATAATTTTTAAGGAACTTGAAATATTCGTAAATTAATATCAAATGTAATTGATACTTTTTAACTAGAAATTTAGCATCTTTTGAGGAACTATTAATTTATATTGTTTACTTCTATAATATGCAATGTTTTAAAAATCTATATTATATTTATTTTTTAAATTTCATTTCGTTATTTTAATAAAAAATCTACTGCACTATGATCACTACTGATCTAAATAATTTAAAATTTTAATAGGTAACACTAACGAATATTTAAATTTAAATATACCAAAATTTTTGAAAGTTGGTGTAATTTAAAGTTTCTAAGTACTATGTTACCTAACAGTATAGACTTATTTTATCAACCCAGGCTACATATGTATATATTTTATTATATGTATTTATACTTCGTATAATTGAAGTCCCCAAACAAAAAGATCTTATATTTTTTCAGCGTAGTTAATTTGTTTGATATATTTTTTTGATAAGAAAATAGGACACAATTTTCATGTAAGTAATTTCTACAAGAGAAACAAACGAAAGTTGTTAGTAGATAATTTTATGGTATTATTATTTTCATATTATGATAATACAATGTATTTAAATTTTAAAATACATGCAACAAGCTATGGTCTGTTTGTTCAACAGAGAACTTTGAAACTTTATAATTTTGTAGCGATAAATACTCGTTACAACAATATTTTATGTATATTCAGATTTGCTTTTAGTATCAGCCATGTGTAAAAATACATATAATCAATTATCACACGGTGGAAAAACATTATTCCAATGCCCATAATCATTTAAAATACCATTTTTGTTATCGTACTTTTAAATTATACAGTAATATGTTTAAAAACGTTTTTAAACATATTAATTTGATTATATTATACCTATTTAAAATAATATAGGCTTAAATGTTGATGTATGTAGGTGTTAGTTTATTTCATAATTATTTATTTGTGTTATTATTACTTTTAAAATTTGGAACATTTATGCACATTAATATTATTAAGAATTTGATCTAACCTTTTTTGCTCGTAGACCCCTTTTGAAACAATGGCAAAGTTTATAGACTCCTCCTGTAATTATTTGGGAATTAAAAATTGTAAATGACCTTTTTTGCTCTTTGAACTGTTTTAAGACTCTTTCATAGCATAAGAACATCGAATTTCAAAACATACAAAATTGCCCATTCAAACTTCTATAGACCCCCAGGGGGTACACATAGACCACGTTGGGAAACCCTGGTCTAGAGTCTATAGTCTACAGCTACACTATAGTAGACGTTCTATATTGTCAACCATCTATACTGTAAACTGCACACATTTCAAAAAACCTCTTTCACGTGTCTTTACAACTGTAACTTATAATAGTTAGTATTCAATGTACAGACGCGGTGTTTCAAACATTTTATGATTCAAAACGATGAGGTTAACAATATGGATCGATTTATAGTACTGAATATAAATAAATTTAACTTTTAAATAAAATTACACTACTCTAATTCTAGTCTAATTGACATGTGATGTTATATATCAATTTTTGCAATTTTATTTTTACATAGACGAGAATTCAAGGATAATTTATATTGTATTAAATTTTATTTTAGTTCAAATATAAAAATAATATTTTTATTTCAGTTTATTTTTGATGTAATTATTGTGATTTCTGTGATTTTTCGTATTTTTACCGAACCTACCTACTATCCTTCTTCTTTTGGTCTAAATAGATTTGATATTTTTAATGTGATTTTTATAATTTTCTATATTTTTACCTAACGTAATAACGTTAGGTATTTTTTAGCCCGAACAGATTGATACTTTAAATGTGATTTTTTTTATTTTCTATATTTTAAAACGATTAAATATTCGCCTTATGCATTAAAAAAGTATTAAAATTTATATTCACGTATATAAAATGGATACTATAAAATTTTAAGTGCAAAAAATTCAAATTTATGTTCGATGTACAAAATGAATACCATCTAATCTAATATATAGTGCAATATTAAATATAACCCAAATGAATCTATTCAAGTAAAAACAAATTTATTTCAAAAAATGCAAATCTACCCAGCGATCTATAAAGCAACTTCTATACATATACCTCTGTAGGTTGAATACAACTAAAAGATATACAAAAATCACTCCCTTAACCTTCCACACATGCGGCTCCATTGGTGTAGAAATTGTCATAACCCGTTCGGATCGCAGGAAATGAACACTAGACATAAATTTCACGGAATCGCGTTTTAGCGATGATAAAAATATTTTTTCACACAAAGATAGTATTCGACCTCTTTGTTACTGAGAGCGTCCCCACACGGCGGGACAGTGTCGTGGAGGACACGTTAGTGGAGAGAGATTTTACAGGCAGGGATGGCGTTAGTCGAAACGAACCATTGGGCAAAAATTTGATAGTAGTAAAAGCTTCTTCTAGGAGAAAATATAGAGAATAAATTAATTATTTTCGTGTTGCAGTCAAAAAAAAGGAATTTTGAAAGTATAATATCTAAAGTCAACTTTTGAATCGAAATCATTGAAAAATCACTGAGGGATCTGTAATTTTAGGTTAATTCATTGATAAATCAGTTAAAATAGTTTTATTTTTTATTCAGTCGAATCTGTGAGTTTATCAAATTAAATATAAAGTATATGATATTTATCAAAATGAATATTAATAACCATCCAAGTTTATTCAAAATTCACTGCTTTCCAAGCACATACAACTTTTGTTATCAGTGAAAAGTGACTGACAATCAGTGAATTTTCACTGATTAAATTTATTTTTATTTTATTTTGAAAATTTCGATAAATGTTTTTATAATTTTGGATTCGAAATTATGGCTATGGAGTCCAGTTGTTATGCTGTCCGTTTATTGAATATCTGTTATTTATTCGACTTTAAGAGGTAGTTAAAAAATACTTAAAAAAATTAATAAAATTACTGCAAAAGGTGATACTGTAAATAGTATTTAAATTAAATTAGGATATTAATTTAGTACGAGTAGCAGGTTATTGGTAAATAATACACTGGAATATTGAAGCCCCCTGTCAACGTGCCTGTCGACAGGAAAGCGGGCGGACCATCGACAACAATAGGAGCAAACCGTGAATGCGGTTTTGCATCTGATGTAAGGAAATTTAACACTCTGGAGAGTTTGTTGGACGGTTTTCTTATGGAAATGCAGGAAACATATGAATATCTTGTACTGTCACTTCGGCAGTGTGTATGAATAATATATGTATATATAAATACTCCTATTTATGAACGGTTCAACGAAAAACTTTTACGATAACTGTCTCTAGATATATGCGCGCTCTTGTTATTTCACAACATTGAAAAATTATTGTTTTTGTGGGAACGTCATAACAGCATTTTTAAAAGAAATATATGTATATTTATTTTTAAATTTTAGATATGTGAATGACGATTTTTAGTGTTCCGTACCTATATTATATATGAGAAAAAGGAATAGGTACTTATGGAAGAAACACTGTGTTTGTCTGTATGTCACAGCCTTATAGCTACTGAACCTTTTGGCCTAGAATGCTGAGATTTCGCACAATTACAGTAAATGCTGGACCAATAATAGGGAAAATTATTTACCAACATTTTTTTATTGAATCCCGATGAGTGGAGTATCAAATAAAAGTTGGTAGTTCGCAATGAATTTAAATATTTAAACCTTTTTTTAATAAGTAAAATCGACGTTTATTGTTAGTTTTAGTATTTTGAATATATAAACGTTTTGTTATTAGAAGAACGTTGCAAATATCGTACCACTTTTTACTCTAGCGGACTCAATTAATAGATTATTGGCAAAATTTGCATTATTCCATGTAGTTTCATTCTTTATGTACTCAAATTATTTTCTAGGAGTGATAAATAAATACATAATATTAACGTTTTCTAAAGCTTCTCAAACAGTACGATTTTGAAGTCAAGTTTCCTAATTCGTACCTGCGGTTTAGGGAATCGTACTACAAATGATAATACACAGAAAATGAATAAAAAAATGCATTCATGTAATATATCAAGTTTTTTCTGGAATTATTTGCGGGTCCCCGAAGAAATGTTTTATCGACCAGGTTTTTTTTCGCCGAATTTTAACCTTTAAGTACCGACGTGCGGTCTGAGAGGCCCCAGCAGACACTGACTTGCTAGGTTACCCCTTTTCCCGCACAATATCGATAATCGTGTTTTAAGTAGCTGCAAGGACAGTGTCCACGTTGATGTCGGAGCAGAAATTGGTGTCGTCGCGCGCGTATTTGGTGAGTAATCACGATTTGAAATTCCGACGCGGTCTCTTAGGCCTCACGTCGGTACTTATGTAAGTTTTTTGATTTATTTTTTTGTTACAGTAAACTGTTATTTTTACAGATATTGTGAACTATGGATATACTGGGGACTTCAGGTCGTAAAATAAATAGTTCTACGACAGATTTACAGCATTCAAAGAGATCTTGGATATGTATAAATACATCGAATCCAAATTATACGCGAGTGATTGAGAACTGGCTGCTGTACTTAGAATATAAGGTGTAATTGGACTGTGGACATTTTTTTCAGATGGTTTATTTACCTACTATATATTTTTTTTCTAAAAGTTATATTAGTCGTGAGTAAGAAAGACTATTTTTTGTTATTCTGAGAGGAGTATTCTTTGTGTTCTGATTTTTTATATCTAACAGTCGTATTTTTTCCCAAAATTCAAACCAATTATTATTGTAGTCTTTTATTTAAAAATTTAATAAAGTTGATTTTCTTTCTATACTTAATTTTTCTTAAAACCCTTTATTTTTCATCATAATGCAAAGACAGATATTAAAAATCATCATTTTCTTTTAAAAACACTATATAATATACGCGGCCCCTCAGGCCTCACGTCGGTACTAGCGTTACAAAAAATGCACGTCGGTACTTTAGGTTAATTACCTTTTTTAGATCTTTCATCAGGAAACAAAAAAAATCACAGGAATATTTGTGATCATTATATGTGATTTTTTAAGTATGATTTAGGCAACTATGCATGGTACGATATTGGAAACTGACATTTTATAAATAAATTTTAATTATAACCTCGCAATTGAACAAAATAAAACTGAAATTGATAATTTTTACATATTGTAGATAACATAACTCTCTTACATTTCATTAAATTGAAAATCTACCAAATTGTCAATATTCTAGACTTTTACAAAAATTTTTATAATAATATTATATCAAACAACACACTTTTTTTAAACGATTGTCGTTTTAATATCGTATCTCCTACAAGTAAAAAAATTGTTATGCGTACATGGAATATAGTTTAGTTTCTTATATTCTCAATAGATGGTTTTCTTTAAAATAGCGGTGGTACGATTTAGGCGGTAATACGATTATGGCTACTTTCCCCTATAGCTCTATAGGATCTATTTTAACAGATAAACTTTTAAATATAACTTTCAGTTCTAAACTTTGCTAAAATTATATTAAATTGACATAATCAAATAAACTGAAATATAATTTATTGATAAAGATTTTATTTTTTCGGTTAAAAAAACATAAACAACTTCCATTTTTATTCTCTTTTAAAAAAATATGCATCATTTTATATTTTACGGGTTTTTGGGAACAGCAAGTTATGTATTTAAAAAAATCAGTGAAATATACCAAAAGCAACTTGCCATATGTGAGTGGTTCTTCAATATACACCTAATTATGTTTTTACACGGTAGATACGTTCCAGAAAAAAACGTGTAAAAAACATGTAAAAAAAGATATGAAGTACGTAAAAAAGGGATTAATTCCATATTCAACCCTGTAAAAAAATAGGTAAAATGAAATAATTCATACAAACAAAACTATAAATTAAATTTGTATGTGCATTCATGCACAGTTTATTTCATAAAAATGAAAGGCAATTCAATTCATGTAAAAGTAACATAAATATAAAATTATCGCAAGTTTAGAAACTGAAAACTCGTACAAGACTAAAACATATACTTAAGCTGTTATGAAAATAAATTAGAAAGGGGAATTCCCTAACTATATATTTTATAAATAACAAATAGAAAAAAATCATAGAAGATTACGGTTAGTAAAAATATTTTTTTTAAAATATATAAATATTTTTCGTCTAAAAACTTAATTGGGTGTACTTATATTAAATTCACTAATTAGCCAATTGATAGGTATAGTGTTAATAAATTCTAAACCTATTAATAAACGTGCATAAATGAGTGATCTTTTAATCAAGTACCGAAATCAAAGAAACTTTATTTATATGACATTTATTTTAAGGTGTATACATATAATTATGTTTAAACAAACACGACCGTTCCATTTATAAATTTCTCAAATACGGTTGCAAGATCAAAGGCAATATTAATGTAACCTTTAACACTGTGTATTTTAAGTACATGTACATTTATTTAATACATACATAAGGTTTCCTCTTTTCTGATTAGTTTAATAAGAAAAGTTCTATTCTAAGGGTTGCGTAACATTTGTCGTAGGTAGACTTTGAAAACCTCTTATTTGAAGATTTATTTTTAGATTCTAGGATTTTTAAAGTAGGGTTTCATGCTCAGACGAGACTGGATTACATTTTGATGTAAAGAAACCAAGACGGTATTCAATTTATCTTCAAGTTTAACCGAAAGTATTGGGTTTAAGAGATATTAACAATAATTTGTATTTCCACATGATTTTGGCTTCATTGATTACTCTAATTGTATTAGTGCTGGGCGCGTGAGTAATTTTTGCTCACGATCACGAACGCTCACGAGCATTTTTTTTAGTCACGCCCGCTCACTCACGCTTACGAATTGTATTTTTTTTACTCACGCCTGATCACGCACAGCGGGTCACGGTCGTGACACGATTTAGTAATAAGAAATAAATAAAATTTTTAATTCATTTTTTTTCGTGCAATATATAATATGTGTAGATATACTTTATATTTGTATTATTTCTTTTACATTTTTAGTGCAAATAATAACAAAAAATGGATAAAATGGAAATAAAACTTAGTATGTAATCAGATCCGGATTTACCATATGCAGGCACATGCCTAGAGTGGCAAAAATTTAGGGGCAGCAAATTTTAGCGAAAAAAGGTCTTTTCACACTTTCTTTTTAATATTTGATAAAATTGTTACATGAAAACCTAAAAAAAAGGTCTTCACATTTTCTTTTTCATAATTGATAAAAATTTTACATGAGAACTTAAAAACTTGATATGAGAAACCTTCACTTTTTTTTATTCAATCAAAAAGGGCGACAATTTTCGCAACTGCCTAGGGGCAGCAAATTTCAAAATCTGGCCCTGTGTATAATAGTAACAATCAATACATTTTAAAATCTGAGGGATTATTAACGTGTCGACAGAGGGATTTTAAATTTATTTCAAGTTGGCAACACTGACTATGTATTTTATAGTGCTTCTTCTTTGCAATTCTTATTCCAGTCAATTGTAGCATTTCGTATTAGCAATTAAATATGTGAAACGAATCCAAACGTATCATTCTCAAAATATCACGGACTCACGCACTCACGTACGACAAAAATGTACTCACGCACGGTCACGCACGATTGTTTTATTGTTACTCACGATCACGCACGCTCACGATCCAATATTTGAAAATCGCTCACGCTCACGTCGGGTCACGGCCGTGACCCGGCGTGACCCGAAGATTTCACGGCCCGCGCCCAGCTCTAAATTGTATGCTATATTTGTCGGCTCTAGGATATTTCAGGTCAATTTATCGCTGGCTGTTTCATCGCTGTCCATTTCAGTGCTAGTGTTAGTAAATTAACTCAATAGTCATCGGTGTATATCTGTTACTGTCAGGGTCAAGATGAAGTTAATTTTAATCTTTATTTTAAGGAGTAATGGAGGCTGTAAAATTCAATAATGAATAACCTAAACGTAAACATTAAATATCCATAAAGAAATATTAAAAAAGTTTATTTAATGTAAGAATATAGACTTTTAAATAGACTTTAACTATTATATTCAATTATCTTAATATACAGGGTGTTCGCGGGAACCGAGTGATCATTGCTAACTTTGTTATTATTAGAGCTAGAAGATCGGTTAAATGGACAAAGTATCAGTATTTTTTCCGAGATGAATAATGGCTGTATCAAAAAAACAATTGAATGTTAAATTTCAGAGATATATTGAAATATAACATTTTTTTTAATGGAACACCCTGTATATTATTATTGAATTTTGTAGCTGAGGATGTTCTCTTTATAAAAGTGTAATACATGTATGATGGTAAAATTGATAGAAAACAAGTTATAGCAAGTATAAAATTAATAGAAAATATCGAAAAATAGTGTGCTATGAAGATTTAATAAAATACAAACAAATGATAAAAAAAATTAAAACAATAATTTCAGATATTTGTGCCTTATTTCGCAGATTTTTAACATTTTTGAGCATTATTCATAAAAAAATATAATTCATTATAATAAATAATTTTTTTCGTTATCAGTTAAAATCAAAAACATTTAAAATTTGCGAACAAATGACATAAAAACCTTAAACTATTGTTTTAAATGTTTTAATCATTTGTTCTCAATTTATTAAAACTTCATAGCACACTGATTTTCGATATTTTCTATTAATTTTATACTTGTTATAACTTGTTTTCTATCAATTTTACCATCATACATGTATTACACTTTTATAAAGAGAACATCCTCAGCTACAAAATTCAATAATAATATACAGGGTGTTCCATTTAAAAAAATGTTATATTTCAATATATCTCTGAAATTTAACATTCAATTGTTTTTTTGACACCGCCATTATTCATCCCGGAAAAAATACTGATACTTTGTCCATTTAACCGATCTTCTAGCTCCAATAATAACAAAGTTAGCAATGATCACTCGGTTCCCGCGAACACCCTGTATATAAATTACGTGTCACATGTTCCTCCGCTATGGACTCCTAAACTACTTAACCGATTTTAATCAAATTTGTACACCGTGTGCAGTTTGATCCAACTTGAAACATAGGAAGCCTCCTATGGGAAATGGGGGGGGGGCTTTGCCCCCCTCCCTTCTTTTTTAAAGAGAGTTCCCATTTTTTTACGGTGGTGGTGGTGTGGGGCTGTAAAGCTTCCTATGGGAAAAGGGGGGGGTTGCCCCCCCCCCTTTTTTTCGCCCCCCCCCCCTTTAAAATAGAGTTCCCACTTTTTTACGGTGATGGTGGTGGGGGACCGTAAAACCTCCTTTGGGAAATGGGGGGCGGGGGGGACCCCCCCCATTATTAAAGAGAGTTCCCACTTTTTTACGGGGAGGTGGTGGGGGGCTGTAAAGCCTCCTATGGCTAGAGTATAAAAACGTAAGCCACAGCAACGCGTGGCCGGGTCAGCTAGTTATATATAGTTTTAAAAATATCAAAAACTAAAAATTTAATTTACTGGTACTGGCGCTGAATTGGCCGGCGATGAAACGATTTTATTTATTTATTATTTTATTATTTATTTATTTTATTTTTATTTTATTTATCATATGGTTATATATTTAAAATATAAAAGTATATTGTGTAGCAAGAGGTGAAACAAGACGATTACTGACGAGGGCGAGAGTTGACTGCCCGAGCGAAGCGAGGGCTGTCATTGCCCTGGTCTGAAATCGTCTTTGTTTCATCCCGTGCTACACACTATATTTTTCATATCACATGTAATGAAACAACGAGTTTTGATTTCTGTAGCCAGTCGAAGTAAGACTATTTCAGACAAATAGCGCAGTAATATCTTATACTATTTTAATAATAGAATAATTCGCTTTTTGTTTATTACAAATGCGATTCTGACAAACTTGATATAAAGACATAAATAATAAATAAATGAATGTGCCGGGCAGAAACAACGTTGTTTCTGACTGACACAGTCGCATTGGTCTGAAATTGTCTTATTTCGACTGGCAAAACAGAGATCAAAACTCGCTGTTTTAATGTATGTGATATAAAAAAATGTTTAAATGTTTACAAACATTTTTCACGAGAACAACTGAACAACGTTTATCTCGGCGGTAGGTATCTGGGAAAACGGTTATTTCGTGGGCACGATAGAGGGATTTTGGATCACATATTGAAAGATTATATTTTCATAATTCATATTGATTCATATTTAATAATCGTAGAGCAATATGATTAAAACGCGAATTATAATGTTTCATATAGTTCATTTTGTAAAAAAAAACTAGTTTTCACTCCCTTAACCCTTAAATACAGTAGCATTATAAAGTTTATCAAATTTTCGTAGGTTTTAAGTGAATATTGCTGACTTTTTATAATATTTTACAAACTAGCATTTTCTAATGAATCTGTCATTATTTAATTTCACTGAATCCAGCTATTTGAAATTCCAGCACTGTAGAAAATATTTCACAAAATTACATATTTTAAAATAAAGACCATGTAAAAGATGACCTTTTGATGTGAATACACATAAATATTAACTATACATTATGAAAATGTGTTATTTGTTACTACGTATGTATATTCAGTTCACGGAAAACAAAGAATTCTATATTACCATTGTTTACCTTTGCGATGTGTCATTTTGATACCTGAATAGTTCATAATAAACGTTGACAGTTGTATTTTATTTTAAAACTGGATATAAATAAATACGTATGTAATTTGAATTTAGTTGATTCCTATAATATCACCATAAACAACAGTTTATTTAACTGTACTATAACTCCTAATCTTAATTTTCACACTTCATTCTAGGGCCCATCTATATAGTATGAATCGAGAACAGGAACATTTAATAGATAGAATTTCCCCCTCAGTTTAATAAGGAAAAACTTGTAGTAGGATAAAGATTACATGAAATTTCTTGTAGGTATAAAAAGCAGTTAGAGCGTGACTCTATAACAATTTGAGAGCAGACTGTTCAAATAAAAACTACTACCTTTATATACATTAAACACATAAAAGCGATGTTTTCATTTCAGAAGAAAGCCTTTAACGATACAAATACGCCGTTGTACAGGAATGAAAAGAAAGTAAGAGTTGTGTGAAGTCCACGGGATGCAGCGGGATGGCCGCGCAATAAAACGAATTAAAAGCCGGCGCTTTCTTACGTTTGCGGTCCATACAGATCGTATTCAGATGTCCGGTGAGCCAGGACCGGAGTCAGTTTAGTTTCGATCTGCTGGGTGCTTTTTAATTTACTCATATACCGTAAACCAGGGTTATTTTGATCATTTTTGAAATTTAAAGGGCTGTAAAATATAAAGTATGATGAGTATAAATTTGCAAAAAAACTAAATAATCGTTTTTTTTTCATACTATTGATATGTCAAATAAAAAAATGGCCCAATAGTTTTTGTAAAAAAAAGTAAGTGATCAAAGTTAAACTGAGAGTGGAGTTATTTTGATACCCCTATTTTTATTACAGAAATCAGAAGATTTAAAAAAAGGTCAACTGGAACAAAAGTTACACACGTTTTTATGATTATAGATAGGAGGTATATTTTGAAAGATTTTAAAATAAAATAAATAACTCTTTAATGGTTTGTAAAATATGTTGAGAATTGAACAGGTAATTCGAAAATGTAAAAATATAGGTATAGGGTGTTCCGTTTGAAAATTTTAAAAAAAACTAGGTTTAGTGTTTCGATACACCCTGTACAAATAATACAATTTTGTAAATGTTTGACATAATATCGCAATAATAGAGAATATACCAAAACTACTTCAAACAGAAAACAATTTTTTTTGTTGTAATTAGAAAATTACAAGGTGTTGAAAATGTTCCCATTTTCTTACAAAATTGGTCATAATTTCTAAACCCCTCTGTATAATCCAATAATGATACATCAAAATACACAGAAAAATGAATGCTTTTAGATTATAAAATAAAAATATATAGTTTGTATTTAAAAAACATAACTTTGATTTGTAACGCAGTTATGGGTCATAAATGTAACTAATTTCAAACTATGCCGATACTCTAGCCTGACAACTTTTGCATTTAAATTTTTCTTCTAATTCTTATAATAAATGAAATATTGAGCTTTGACACAGTCCTGTATGTCACCCAGTAAGTCAAAGTAACCCCGGTTTACGTTACAATTTTTGATTTTTTTTTAAGTTGTGCAATATTCAAATAGATTAATTATTATATTTTCAAATAGAAAATTAAAGCTTGAAATCTCCAATTTAAAATTCTTCCAAAAATATTTTTTTCATTTTTAGGGTTCCGTAGAAAACTAGGAACCCTTATAGTTTCTCCATGTCCGTCCGTCCGTCCTGAAAAATTTTGAGATAATAAGATGAAATTTGGTACACGGCCGTAGATTGATGACCCAAAAACAGAAATGATAAGATTTTTGAAAATAAAAATTTTTTAGACCCCCCTTTCATAAAATGAAAAGTGTTTTAAAAAAAAAAAATTCACCTACACCATTGAGTGGGGTGTCGTTAGAAAGGTCTCCTAAAATGCAACAAAAAATGTAACAGAAATTTTTAATTTTAACCCTTCGATCACAATGTATTTTTTCTCCAAAGTCATTAAAAAAGCGTCCCCCCCCCCTCTATTTTCTAAACTATCAATTTAAAAAATCTGAAAAAATTTCAGAACGTAGATTTTAATTAGTACTTTCACTGAAAATTATAACGAACATTGTCAAAAATATTTTGGACCCCCCTTTCATAGACTGAAAATTGAACTTTCATTTTTTTCCCCACTTACCCTATTGAGTGGGGTGTCATTTAATAGGTCTCGTAAAATGCAATAAAAAACGTCAAATAACTTTTTGATTTTAACCCTTCAGTCGCGATATATTTGCTTTTTAATGTCGCTGTCAGAGCGTCCCCCCCCCTCTATTTTTTAAACTATCGATTCAAAAAATCTGAAAAAAATTCAGAATGTAGCTTTTAATTAGTACTTTCACTGAAAATTATAACGAACATTTTCAAAAATATTTTGGACCCTCCTTTCATAGACTGAAAATTGAACTTACATATTTTTCCCCACTTACCCTTTTGAGTGGGGTGTCATTTAATATGTCTCGTAAAATGCAATAAATAACGTCAAATAACTTTTTGATTTTAACCCTTCAGTCGCGATATATTTGCTTTTTAATGTCGCTGTCAGAGCGTCCCCCCCCCTCTATTTTCTAAACTATCGATTCAAAAAATCTGAAAAAAATTCAGAATGTAGCTGTTAATTAGTACTTTCACTGAAAATTATAACGAACATTTTCAAAAATATTTTGGACCCCCCTTTCATAGACTGAAAATTGAACTTACATATTTTGTCCCACTTACCCTATTGAGTGGGGTGTCATTTAATAGGTCTCGTAAAATGCAATAAAAAACGTCAAATAACTTTTTGATTTTAACCCTTCAGTCGCGATATATTTGCTTTTTAATGTCGCTGTCAGAGCGTCCCCCCCCCTCTATTTTTTAAACTATCGATTCAAAAAATCTGAAAAAAATTCAGAATGTAGCTTTTAATTAGTACTTTCACTGAAAATTATAACGAACATTTTCAAAAATATTTTGGACCCCCCTTTCATAGACTGAAAATTGAACTTACATATTTTTCCCCACTTACACTTTTGAGTGGGGTGTCATTTAATATGTCTCGTAAAATGCAATAAATAACGTCAAATAACTTTTTGATTTTAACCCTTCAGTCGCGATATATTTGCTTTTTAATGTCGCTGTCAGAGCGTCCCCCCCCTCTATTTTCTAAACTATCGATTCAAAAAATCTGAAAAAAATTCAGAATGTAGCTTTTAATTAGTACTTTCACTGAAAATTATAACGAACATTGTCTAAAATATTTTGGACCCACTTTTCATAGATTGAAAAGTGAACTCACATTTTTTTTATTTACCCCATTGAGTGGGGTGTCATTTGATAGGTCTCCTAAAATGCAATAATAAAAGTGAAATAACTTTTTGATTTTAACCCTTCAGTCACGAAAATTTTGAAAAATACTTTTTATAAATCATAGTGAGAATGACTACGGAACCCTATCATGTGCGTGCCCAACACGCACTTGCCCGTTTTATTATCATACAAATTAAAAAAATTAAATGACAACTTCAGCAACGTGCGTCCAGTACAACGAAATGTTTTTTTGCAATTTATTAATTTATGTGAAGTGTTGCTTTCAAAATTTACCAACCTTTAAATGCCCAAAAGAATTGAAAGAATTGAATCTTTAAAAAGCTTTTTTTAACGTGAACGATATAATTTGTTCAATTTATAGAGACCATGATTTTTGTATTACAATAACTCGGTGAAAAAAAAATATTTTGATTTATAATATAATATTAGTAAAATATTGTTGATAACGATTTGAATCATATTGAGAATGAAACACTTGTTTCGCGCACAGGAACAATTGACCCTAGTCATTTCCCCCTTACTATACCATGTACATTTCCTATAATAAATATACATAATGTACTCAAAAAACACAATCGTTATACAGCAAGAATCAAAATGCACGAAAAAACTTTATTACCCGCATAAAAACACTCTTGTTAGGTTGATTGGCGTGAAGATAGCCACTCGGCTCGTGTGTTAACTTCATTCTCAATGCAAGTGGGTTGTGGTGTGAGTCCACCGCCCACTGTGTAAACAGCACCGAGCATTCATGACGGTGGATAAAACAAGCTTTTTAAACGAAATAGTTAACGTGGTAGTGTCATTATAGTGGGGTAAAAATAGCGAATTTTTTTTAATAAGGAACTGGAAAGAAGCAGCAATATTTATAACTTGTACTACGCATCGTAGGGAATATGTAACTTAAATCTTTCTATTGTCCGATCTCCGGAAAACATTTTTTCATGTATTTTTTTTAAAATACCCCTAGTTCTATAAATCGGATTGCAAAAATAGTTTTTTTCATCATATATTCGAAAAGATATATATCCAGACCGTTATACTGTTTGTTAATAATTTTTGTTCTTTTTCTTTGAGAATTAATATTCTAATGATAACTTATAAAAGTTAAGATTCAAGTTTTTGACCCCCCCGCCCCCCTCTTTGTCACGCTGCATCTAATTTTTTCCACCAACCTAATAATACGTCACTAACCTGGATCTTCCTCCAATAAAATCTATAAATAAATAATAAATATATCACATTACGCTAGGCAATCCCCATCCTCTTTTTGCGTAGATTTTTTTATGGACAACCTCTTATTTGCATCCAAAAACTTTTTTTTTGTACATTCATTTTTTGCCCAACTAATTTCATTTTTTTAATACCATTACATTTTTTATTTATATTTAATAAACTTAAATTAGTTAATATTTACACGGGGGATTTGTGGAAATACGAAATCTACTTTTTTATTATATAAATAAATATAAATATTTTTATTTGTACTTATACCTTGTAAATTGGGTGCGGTACTGGTTTGGCGTTACAGTACTCTGGAACTATTAAACGCAAAAGGTATAGTTTTACAAAATACACTCACCTCTCGATATAAGGGTGGCATCGGTATTTCAACCGCTCGATATAAGGGCGGCTGGAGGATCACACTATTTAACCATTTTAACGTTAATTGGTGAATTTAAGTCACGTGGTATTATGGCGGTGATTAGCGGCGAAAGGAGAAGATTCTTATATCGAGCGGACTTTATATATTTAATGCCCTTATATCGAAAGGTGAGTGTATTTATATAAATTTTTAAATAAATGCAATAAATTGTTTAGTAGTTACCGTCAGTAAACTTTCAAAGCCAAACGAAACAGTTAGGTACAATTCGTTGTTTTAATATTAGCATTGATGGAAAAGTATACTTTGTTTGTATAACAACTTTTTTAATGCATTACAAACATAATATTCGAGTGAATCAGTGTTTAATGATTGGGAAGTTACTCTTTCGGTTGACCTAGTAAATTAGCTCATTTACTCTTCGGATGGTGTTTTTGATGTACTTTAATTAGCTTGTAACCTGTAACTACAATTAGCACAGTTATCAGAGGTTTTGTTAAAATTAAATAATAATAATCCAAACGAATTTATGAAATTAAGTAGATTTATGTGTTTACATTAAAAAAGTTAACACTGAGTTTTTAATAACTTTACTTATAAACAAGCTCAAAAGAAAACATTTTTTTGACATACATATATGTAATATCTTCTAACGTACATATTTCGCGTGGGTTTGTCAGCGATATACGTAAAAATCGCTAAAGATAAGAAGAAAAACGTTTTTGTGTAGAATTTCCTAATCTTTAATTTTCTGCAGATTTCTTTGCGTAGCTTAAAACTTTCGAAGATATATGAAACAATTTTTTTTATAATCAGTCTCATCTTATCAGCGTTCACTTTTTATTTTCATGTACACACTCATTTCTATTTAATTGTTTGTATTTGTTAAAGTTTTTATTTGTAAAACTAGTTATAAAGGGTGACAAATTAGGACTCACCGATTTTTAATTAATAATATCGTAAAAAAGTAATCACTTTCTAGGCCTAATTTTAACTCTCAAATCTTTTGTTAACTTTAAGTTTTTATGAAAATTGACGATTGATTGAAGGATTGCCTGCGTAGAGCATTTTATTGGAACCAATTCAATTATTCAAACTCAGAGATGGTACCAACAATAATTAATATTCCCGTGGCTGCAAGTAGCAAAACAATTGGAAGATGAGTCAATAAATATCGCCACAGAAAAGATTATAAATCTGCGGAGAGTAAAAGCAACAGGATTGAAGCAAATTCTAATCAATCAGTGCAATGATTATCGCAACAAGTACGAATATTAAGTGAATCAGTAGGTTAGAACAATTTTGAAGAAATATTTACTTTATTTACTCCATACAAATAACAAAAAGCTATTTTTTCCCAAATGGCCGAAACACACGTTGGAATTCAATCCACGGATTTTGGATAGAAGGAATAATTTTATTAACAGCATAATTATGAGCAACGAAGTATATTTTCAATTTCATGTCAAGTAGAATAAACAGAAATTTCGTTACTGGTCTGCCGAAAACACTCCAGTTGTATTAAAAAAAGAGCTGCATTCCCAAAAAGTAACTGTATGGTGTGGAATATGCTCAGCTGGAATATTGGGCTCATATTTTTTTGAAGATCAAATGAGAAATGCAGTAGTTGTTAATCTTGTTAATATTGAAAGCTATGTAAAAATGTTACAAACCCTATTTTTCGATTAATCGACCACCGCTCAATTTTTACGTATACTTATACATATGTTAACAAAAGATTTGATAGTTAAAATTGAGCCCACTAAGTGATCTCAGTTCTGAATTTGTCACCCTTTATTAGAATTAATTTAAGATTTTTCAGAAATGTTTATGATTTATGTTCCAGAGTACTATGTTGCCAAATAAGAGACGTTTTATTATCCACTCAGTATATCCAACTAATCCCACAAACATCTCAAAACCAAAAATGAAATAATTCATATAAATTCAACGAATAATTCGTTCCTCCGTATTAGATACACTTCTCATAAATTCAAATTAAATAAATTTTTGCATAAAACCCAGACTGGATTTCTCGACAACAGATGTCGCTCGCCACACACTTCCGCCGGAGGTTGCGCCATCTTGGCCCGCGGGCCGCCGCCAGTCCGTTCGCTCTCACACAACTGTTGGTGAAAACTTATGCAGCGCACATCGGATTATATCGAAATTTTAATTTAAGAACCGTGTTTCGGATAATTCTTATACGCCTCTAGTCAAGCTGGTGGTTGGTTGGTTGGAGGGCTTGTGTTTTTAAAAGTGTTGCGGTGATGTTCAGGGTTACTGAAAGTTTATATTTTTGGGAGGGGTATTTTTTAGCAATACTAATATTGAAATAATTTATGCCGTTTTAAGTACTACTACCTGAAAATTAAAATTAAAGTTAACATTATGTAGGTACTTTTTTTCAGATGAAGTACAAATATGATGGACTAAAAAATAATATGTATTCTACAAATTATAATTCAATTATTTGTTAATTATATCAGGGTTCTTATGCACTACACTTAAATGATTGTAATTAATTAAAGCTTCCATCAAAGATTTTTATTTTAATTTTCATACGCAAAACTAGAGTAGATAGGTATATAAAAAATACCTATCAATGTACATTTAAAGATTATTCCACAGTTTTAGAGTAATATATTATATCGTCAAACAGAATACTTTAAATATAAATGACAACCCAGTAACAGTTTTAATAGGTGTATATATTAATTACTTTGACGCATGCGCGTTAAATAGAAATCAGTGATCTAAAAGTGGTGGTGACAAGTGTACCTCATAAAACACATTGCATTTACGTTACTATACATTTAATACTACTGCTTTAGAATCACGAACAAATTCATAACGATTTGATATCTCTCCGATAGCGTTAGAGCTTCGCTTTTGCTCTAAAGATAATTTTTTATATTTACTGAGAGAAGCAAATTGCAATATAATAAACAATAAAATTGTTTCTTTTATGTCTGGTATTATAAATAGCTAACAAAAATTTGTTAGCTTGCAAGCACTTTCAAACGAAGTACTAAACTGATAAGATAGTTATACACCTATTCCCCGATTTACACGACACTTGTTTTACACGATTTATAAATTGACAATTTTCAAAAAAATAGTAAAAATGTTTATTCTGCTCCATACCGGGTGGACCATTTTAACCAGAGGTGTGCTGGAGCCGGCTCGCGCGAGCCGGTTGTTAAGATTTTTGAAAATCGGCGAGCTTGTTAAATTATTCAGCGAATAAAAGTTCGGCCCATTTTTATAAAAATTACAAAAGTACAATTTAAACATTGCAAAATCATAAAAAGTTGTAACAGACAATCTGGTGTATTCGAGAAGCGTTACTTTTATGTCCGGTATTATAAAGGACCTAGCAAATTTGCAAGCTAGCTAGCACTCTCAAATGGGGTATCAAACTTATATGACAGTTCTCTTGAAATTTTTTACAGATAGTTTCACACATAGGAAGTAAAAAAAAGGTATGTAAAGTATATTTACTATAACCTTGCGTGGTAAAAACCAACTTACAGCGCATGCAACTATCTGTTAAAAACTCAAAGAGAACTGTCATATAAGTTTGATATCTCATTTGAGAGTGCTTGCTAGCTTGCAAATTTGCTAGGTATTTTATAATACCGGACATTACTGTTCTTAAATAATAAAACGGGACCGTGTCGTGTTAACAGCTTTTTATAATTTTGTAATGTCGAATTTGTACTTCTGTGATTGAATGATTGTTAAAATTGTAAAAAAAATACGAAAACAATATAAATAAAGGAATTAACACAACATGTGCCTCAGGACACACAAAATATGCACACCCCTGATTTTAACCTTTAATGGAGAATAACTCGACCGGTAAGTGAAATAATAAAAAAGTTTTCAGATAAAAGTTGTACGGTTTGGAGGGGGACATAGACGTACTTGAATGAAATTTTTTTAGGTGGTGTTTTCAAGGTGGTATGAAGGTCAACTTCATTTTTTTAAATAGGAACCTATAGTTTTTATCAAGTAATTTTATTTAACGTGAAAAGACACGAATCTTTCATTGAAAACTTTTTTTAAACAACATAACCTTTCCAAGATATCTAAGAAAATAATTCGAGATTTTGAACTTACAATATTTTTTTACTCAGAAACCATAAATTTTAGAGAAAAAGTTTTAGAGAAACAAGTTGTGTGAAAGTGATTAAACTTATAATTCATTTTTAAGAGTATTTTTAAATATTTTGTTCCTAATGTAACATAATGTAAATGTAACTTATATTACTTTCAAATGTTTGTTGTTTTATGAACTAAGAACAATTTTGAGTTTTCCGAGATGCCTGACTTTTGTTTTACTTAAATAAATTACTGAAACATGCACATTTTGTTTTTTTTCGTTTTACACGATTTTACTTAGCAAAATCCAAGATTTCAGTTTACACGGTTTTGTGTAGAACGTATCTACCGTGTAAATCGGGAGATAGGTGTATTAAAGTTTTTGAGAGATAGTTGATTTTTACCGCATTTACTCAAGGTTGGTAAATACACTTTAGTAAATAAACTTTACAAAAACTTGGTTTCTACTTAGTATTCAATATACATACATGCAACTATCTGTCAAAAAGTTCAAGAGAACTGGCATACAAGTTGATACCCCGTTTGAAAGTGTTTGCATACAAGCAAATTTTGTTAGCTAAGCTGTAATACCGGACATTAATAAAGCTAGGTATATAGATTTTTAACCAAATGTGAATATACTGGGTTGGCTCGATTTGTATTTGTTCTCATTTACAAAATATTTTACAGTATATATGGTTCAATTTAACTAAACTTCAATTTAACAAAAAGTTAGTCACTGCTACTTTTAAATCAAGTAGGTATGTCTTTAGTTTTGAACAATCTAAAACATCATAATTCCATAAAATTTGAATATCGCCTCTCTTCCTACACATAAAACAAAAATTAATATTTCACATGTGCACCGAAAACATAAAAGAAGAATCACACGGAAACTTGAACGGATTGAGAACACGTCCGAGAGCGTACGACACAAAGTAGTACGTTATATAATAATAAAGTTGTGTGTGTACGTGTGTTCTGTTGATAACAGGAGCGCTAACGCACGGCCGCGCGTCCACGCTCAGGTAACGTTGCTGCTTGTGATGTTTGCCCGGGAATTAACTAGTTGGAATTTACGTCGTTGGCGCTGCAAATCAAGATGGAAATGTGCGAGACGCTAACGCTGTCGTCTCGTGTATCTGATTGTGAGACAGGTTACGTTTTCAGTTGTGGCGGTGCGGTTCTTGTTGTTGTTGTTGTTGAAAGGAACGTTTAAGTTCAGAAGTCAAAACTAGGGATTGTAAATTTACTGACTTTTTCAATTCGGTAAAATTTTCATTGAAAATCATTTTTTTTACTAGGAATGGAGAATTTGAGTAAAAAAAATATGTATTATTATGTAAATAAGTGGCATTACTGTAAGTTAATCGTAAAAAACACTTATGTGGTATGGTAGGGTTTGAAACAATTATTTTATTTGTTGTAGCATACTGCTACACTGCATTTTTTGCAAATTGTTTGTGAAACGCCAGTACACTGGGAAAACTTACAACGTATTCTTTTTTCTACCCAAATCGGCCAGTAGCCTTACTGCCAATAGTTACGTAAAAATACGTAGGTCAATAGGTTATGCCATCTGTGAATTTTACTTGATACTAATTGTAAGTTATTTAGTGGTATGTTACAGTAGTGTTATACATATTTGAATGAACTAAATATATTTAGTACGTATATTAGCGGGATCATTGAGGTTTCTTACAGAAATGCCACATGAGGCTACAAAGGGTTAAGAATGTAGAAATGGAAAGGTTCGGTTATTATAATAATGTAAAAACATTTTTTGCACATTTCATGTAAATCCTTTATCAATAGTTTGAAACAGGCGTAAGAAAAACGATGGTATTTTTATTCCATGAATAATCAAATTTTTTTCATAGTTCAAACTTTGAAAGCTTATTCGACAATAGAGTCTGCGATACTTTACATAAACCCTTAAGGATTTTGTTGTTCGATTAAGAAAATTAGTAAATTTTAATTTCTATCACCTTAATGATTTAATGCCAGTTATTATATAATAAATGAGCTAACAAAATTTGTAAGCTCGCAAGCACTTTCAAATGAGGTATGAGTATCAAACATATCTGACAGTTCCCTTGAAATTTCATGATTAAATTCCTATTACCTTAACGATTTAATGTCCGGTATTATAAATGAGCTAATAAAATTTGCAAGCTTACAAGCACTTTCAAATGAGGTATCAAACTTATCTGACAGTTCTCTCGAAATTTCATTGTTTTTGATAAGTTGCGCGCACGCATGGTATGTAAACGCCAACGGTATTAAAACAGTGATGATATTTTGAAAATTATTTTACATAGTCAGAGTCGCCAACTCTGTTACAATTAGTTGAAGTATCACTGATCTAAATTCCATAAATACTACCACAGAATTAATATCCCATTTGGAAGTGCTTATATGCTTGTAAATTTGTTAGCTCATGTTTAAAACCCGAAATACGAATTCCGAAATTTAATAATATGGTGCAATTTTTGCCTTTTGAGTTCCTTTTGAATATAATATAATATAAAAAATGTACCTACGAACATTTTACAGAAGTAATAAATTAAGTTGAAAGTGTTTGTATTAAAACATTTTTTTTATTAATCAAGTACTTTTGCAACTTCGCTAATTTCCTGAATAGTTCATTTACGAGTTAGTTCTCTTAGCCAACTAGAATTTCTCCGTGGTTTTACTTGCGTTGTGGTGATTATGGTCTAATTATCAACATTACAACAACCTTTAATTTTTCTTTTAATTTTTTTACATTTTTTTGTTTGTTGGAAAATGTAAGTTGTATCCTTAATAAGGGCCTACCATCAGTCAATTATCATAACAGAACCTGTACTAATTCTAAATCCCTACTTTCGAATAGTGAAAGTCTCATCAAAATCGGTTCAGCAGTTTTGGTGTCAACAAAAATGTTTATAATAAAAACATTCATTTATTCAACTGTATATTTTGTGAAGTTGGTTATTTTGGTTCTGATTTGGTTCTTTTTATACGTATCTAAATTTCAATTACATGTAATAAAGCTATCACAAAGTATGAAATATGTAGCTATGCGGAGTTAAAAAGTATACGATATACTGCATAGAGTTAACTTGTAATAAAGTAATTTATTTACTCGCTCACAAAAGTTGAGTGATTGAGAGATAAATTTATAATCAGAATGTAATGTTTAAATTACATTGGTCATTAAAAAATTATCAGATTACATAAAGAAATTGGTTTCGCACGGAATGGGCGTGGCTGCCACCTGAAAATCAGCTAATCGCATTCCTATCAAGGCCAAGAACAATACACACCCTTACAGTTGATCCATATTACTATACCTAATACAGGGCTATGCAAAATTGTATTCGTTTATAATAATCACATTTGTTGAAGATATAGTAGGTATCATAGAACTGTTAATTACACCAAAAACTTCGAAATAAAAATATTCATTGTACCAATGTTCAAAATAAAATAAAAAGTTTTTGTTATAAAAAGTAAGCTATTTGCAAAATATTATTTGTTTATTTTATTTTTTATTTATGCTTTTTAGGGTTCCGTAGAAAACTAGGAACCCTTATAGTTTCTCCATGTCCGTCCGTCCGTCCTGAAAAATTTTGAGATAATAAGATGAAATTTGGTACACGGCCGTAGATTGATGACCCAAAAACAGAAATGATAAGATTTTTGAAAATAAAAATTTTTTAGACCCCCCTTTTATAAAATGAAAAGTGTTTTCAAAAAAAAAAATTCACCTACACCATTGAGTGGGGTGTCGTTAGAAAGGTCTCCTAAAATGCAACAAAAAATGTAATAGAAATTTTTAATTTTAACCCTTCGATCACGATGTATTTTCTCTCCAAAGTCATTAAAAAAGCGTCCCCCCCCCTCTATTTTCTAAACTATCAATTTAAAAAATCTGAAAAAATTCCAGAACGTAGATTTCAATTAGTACTTTTACTGAAAATTATAACGAACATTGTCAAAAATATTTTGGACCCCCCTTTCATAGACTGAAAATTGAACTTACATTTTTTTCCCTACTTACCCTATTGAGTGGGATGTCATTTAATAGGTCTCGTAAAATGCAATAAAAAACGTCAAATAACTTTTTGATTTTAACCCTTCAGTCGCGATATATTTGCTTTTTAATGTCGCTGTCAGAGCGTCCCCCCCCCCTCTATTTTCTAAACTATCGATTCAAAAAATCTGAAAAAAATTCAGAATGTAGCTTTTAATTAGTACTTTCACTGAAAATTATAACGAACATTGTCAAAAATATTTTGGACCCCCTTTTCATAGATTGAAAAGTGAACATACAGTTTTTTCCCTACTTACCCTATTGAGTGGGGTCTCATTTAATAGGCGTCGTAAAATGCAATAAAAAACGTCAAATAACTTTTTGATTTTAACCCTTCAGTCGCGATATATTTGCTTTTTAATGTCGCTGTCAGAGCGTCCCCCCCCCTCTATTTTCTAAACTATCGATTCAAAAAATCTGAAAAAAATTCAGAATGTAGCTTTTAATTAGTACTTTCACTGAAAATTATAACGAACATTGTCAAAAATATTTTGGACCCCCTTTTCATAGATTGAAAAGTGAACTCACATTTTTTTTCATTTACCCCATTGAGTGGGGTGTCATTTGATAGGTCTCCTAAAATGCAATAATAAAAGTCAAATGACTTTTTGATTTTAACCCTTCAGTCACGAAAATTTTGAAAAATACTTTTTATAAATCGTAGTGAGAATGACTACGGAACCCTATCATGTGCGTGCCCAACACGCACTTGCCAGTTTTATTTCATTTAATCCTATATATTTGTTTAAAGGAATATTGCCAGTTTTAGGAGCTCAAAAATCAATTTAAACATATTTTTTTATTAAACGCGTTTTATTTTCGAATTCACGGCAACTTTTCAGCAATTTAGGTGTACGCATTGGAATTTTTTTTATTTTTATTATTACAATTATAATTACAATCTAGTCAAGTAGACTAATAAGCAATATTTTTCTATCCTTAATTAATAATAAATAACTTAATGCTAAGAGTTCACCCTTTAGCGTCTCTTAGTTTCTCTTCGTATATTGTGAACACATTTTCTTGTGTCTGCATAGCACATATGTAACACTTTTGCTCTGCTTAAATAAATTTTTTGGAATAAATTTTTAAATATTGTTGAAAAGCAAAAATTTTTGAAAATTTTTATATAAGGTACGACTTCGTATCTTTATTTGTCTAGAAGTTATTCAAGAATAACAAAATTAAATTTCAAACGGCTCTAAAAATTTTTCCACAAGGTCTATAGATGGGGACTTTTGTGTACAGGCGTACTATAATGTATACTACATGGGTATCAAATTTCATCGCACTCCGAATTTGTTCTATTTAAATCCCTTCATTGCCTGTACTAGAAATAATAATAAAACAAAAATTGTATGAAATATTTTTTAATCCGAAGCAATTGTTTTTATATAAAACTTTTAAAAAAGCTTTTTGCTTTAAATTTAATTTATGTTAGTGTAAATTTAATATTTATCCTAATTAAATTTATATATGCGAGTTTTATCCCCTCTCTCTCCGAAGCGATCAGTTTACCAAGTCAATCATTAAAAATATATTTATGTACTCTAAATTCAATTTTAAATATTTAAAGTAGGTAAACATTATAATATTTTAACTAAAAACCACAACGGTCATCAAATGGATCTTAAACAATACGAATTGTTAAATATTAATTTTTAATCCGTACTTTGGAATTTAAAGCACTAAATAATAATACAATTTCTGATCTTTTCGTAAGAAAAACTATTATATTGGTTTATTAGTTCAAAACTACATTGCTTGTATTTAATAGACTCTAATCGTTCCGGATACACTAAAGAACTAATAAAATCTATCTGCTCCACTGATAATATATTCGAGAGTCAAATATATTTAATAAGTTCCGACATTTTTAAGTCAAGGCACGAATAGATTTTATAAGTTCCGACACGATAGCCGCTCGGAATTTCATAGATTGTATTAGTTCTGGAGTTTATTAGCCAGGGAACTAATAGATTTAATAAATTCCGGAATAAATTCCCTCTAGAACTTATAAAAGCTATAAGTTCCGGAGTTTATAAGCCAGGGAACGAATAGATTTTTAAAGTTCCGGCACAATTTTTTTAAGTTCCGGAACGAATAGCTATTATTAAGTTCCGGAATTAATTCTGACCCCTGGATTTTTTACTTAAAAATTAATGATTTTTACTAGAATTTTGTGTTAAAATTTTTTCTCCGTGTGGCCGCCCGCCGCTCCTTCAGGTCTGGCGTCTCAGACGGTCGTCTAGCCTCGCCTTCTCTCTTCTAAAGCCTACATTGAGTAAAATTTGTGCAAATTTTTTCTTCAAGTGGCCGTCCGCAGCGCCTTCAGGTTTGGCGTCACGGAATGTCGTCTAGCTTCGCCCTCTCCCTTCTAAAGCCTATATTGAGTATATGTTCTTAAATTGTAAAATCCGCTTTCGACACATAATTTTTTTATCTTGCGTTAAAAGCTTAAAAAGTAACTTTTGTCTGAAAAACTTTTCTTTAAACAGCTTACATTTCGAAAAAAAAGCTATGTTTTATTTTGAAAACCCATTGTATTCTAAATCGAAAAAAATAATTCTATAGCATTTGCAGCCCTTTAAATAAAGTACATCTTAAAACACCGCTATAGTTTTGCACTCTACATTTATAATTTAAAAGAAAAGTGAACAAAACATATTAAAATAATAATTAATCAAATACCGTTTTAAACTTGCCAGCAATAAGTAGCACGTAGATACTTTCACCAATTGATGTCTTTATAACATTGGCAGTATCAAATGATTTAGGTGAGTAATTTACGTGGTCTGCAAGGTAATTAGAGTTTTGACTTGGAGGACTTGTATGGCTCTTTATAATTAACACCAGTTGTTGCTCTGGAGTACACCTGAGCTAATGTATCTTTGCCATGCGCCGTCTTTCATTCTATCTGTGTTCAGGTATATCAGGCGCGTATCCAGCAAGATTTGATGTTTATTATTATATTTTCTACTGTGATTTTCATTAGGTTGAAAATAGCTAAATACTATTCATATAAGCATTTAGGCGGCTATTACACTATCAAATAAATATCATATTTCTTTGATCGTAGAAATTTTATCACATTTCTTTGTTAGTGTAATATCCGCCTATGTTAAATGTGATAAAATTTCTTAAATTAAAAAAATATGACAGTGTAATATATAAGTTATCTTTTATAATATTCATAATATTTCTCTGATCATAGATAATGACAATCTTTGTCAAAGATCTTTGACATATTTATTTGATAGTATAATAGCCGCGTTAAAGAAAACACAGTTAAAATAATACACAATAAACAAACAATAAAAAATTAATAAAAACACTCAAGATAATTAAGATATGGAGAAACTGCTTGTCTGTATTATTAAGAAAATAACGCTATAAAATCAGAAAAATAAGAAGAAAAATAACAAAATAAACATAACTTTGTTTTTGGCACTATTTCTATAATGTTGATGGTTTCCAACTTAAAAATTCTTGAAGGTCTAAATAATTGTTTTATAAATTTAAAAAATAAAAAGTTTTTTTCTATAGAATAAGATACCGTTATAAAAAATATGTTTCCATTTGAAATTAACCTTGAAAACTTGCCCTAAATCAAAAACTTAACTAAGCCTTCGTGGGGCCTGGGGCTAAAAGTAAAATGGGGCCCTATGATTACGCAACAGTATCCCAAGAACATTAAGTAACCCACGTAACCTATCATAACCCAAGTAGTCCAGTAGGAAAGAGAGCTTGAAAGCAGATAAACATCCTAAGTAAATTAGTAGAATAGAGGAACGAAAGTAAAAAAAAAATAAAGAATAATATATATATATATAAATGAATAATATAGAACAAATAATTTTTATTAAAACAAATTAACAATTAAAAATACTTTTTTCTTGATTTCGATTCAGCAAATTCACTTATAACATCATCAAAATTGAGTGATCGGAGAATTTCGCTTTCAATACTAAGTCTGGCTAATGACGACAATCTATAATCAGTCATTGTAGATCTATACATATTCTTAACGTGTTTTAAGACAGAAACTTGGGTTTTGTAGATTAAAAGTTGTAAAAAATTGCTCTAGCTGGGTCGCTTGAAGTTACTTGAGTTACTTGGGTTATTCCAAAGGCTTGCGAGGCCCCTGGAGTAAGTGAGGCCCGGGGCTGTAGCCCCCTTAGCCCCCCCCCTTAATCCGGCACTGCCCTCAGATAACAACTAAATTTTATTTGAAACATTTTTTTTAAACTCTTAGTTTCAGAATTATTCATTTGCTGAGTTTAAAATGAACATTCGGTATTTTCGTTAATATGGAAATAGTAAAAAAATTTATTTTGTTTTTCATCATTGATATAATATTACAAATACATAAAATTGCTCCTTTCGAGATTTTAAAATTCGGCACGTATACTACTACATATAATAAAATATGTCATCTATTTAGTTTTTTACTCTTCGATCCCTTCAAGACTAAAGAAATTATGATAATAAATAATGAATATATTATAAGAAAGACATTAAAATTTTCATTAACAGACGTCTTTTAAAAATGCAATAATACTTATCATTTTATATTCAGTGCGGTCGTTAGATTTCATTATTATAATTGAATGGCATACTTTTTAATTGCTTTTAATTTAGTCCACATCTCGTTTCTTATTCTTGTTTTTTTTTTATAATTTATAAGGTTACTGCTGTATGTATTATATTCTTTATGAATTTATTTTATCGTAATATTAAGTGAATTTTAATTTCAGTATGTATTTGCAATTTATATGCAAAAATCTACAATAAAGAAGACTGAAATGTAAATACTTAATTATATGTAATTTGCATATATAAGTACGTAATATATTGTTCTTTTGATATAATTTTTATCATTAAAAATGAAATAATGTTTTAATAGAAAATATTATGTATCTATATCGTTTGTGATATTAAAATCGATACTATTATTGATATAAATTTTAAAATATATTGAAAAACTGCTTAAAATAAATAAACTTGTAAAATATATCTAGTCTAGACCAATTCGATTTAAATTTCTAGTCTACTAACTAAGACAGAAATTTTAAAATCTTTAAAAATGATCTCAAAAAGTTCCACAAATTTACAATGTAAAGATTTAAGATATTTTTATTAAGTCTTTCAAGTTACCAAACCAAGAACGAAGTAGTACAAATAATTTTATATCCTGTAAAAATGTTAACCGTTGATATTTTAAATAAATACTTCCGGGAAACTCAAATATCGTTTTAAATATGTCAGCGAACAGTCGATTTGTTCTTATAAATTAAGGTACAATAGAATAATTCCTCTTTCAAATCACGTAAGACAAATATGTGTGCATCGCTTTGGGACTAAAGTTTTATCTTTCTTTTTAAACTTCACACTGAGTTATAATATTTTGTTAGCGTGCCTGATTGTGCAAATTACATTTGACTCTTTCTGCTTCATTCAGAGCCGGTTTAACCTCATTTAAAATACTCTATAGATAGAAAATCAAGTTTGATTATTAATTTAGAGGGTTGCAGGAATGATTTGAAATATTGGTTAAGAGTTATAAAAACAAATCCTACATTTAAAAATTTGTGGGTTTTACATTGTAGGGGAAAGGGTTGTACCTTGGGACATTTTTTACTTTTTTAATTATTGCACTGACATCTTTCGTTCAAATACAATAATCTTTTAGCTCTGTAGAGGCTACAACTGTTCAATCAACAATCATTTTGCTATCACCAAAGCGTACACCACTACTCATTGTTTAATAAGTTGTTGATCTTTGTCCCAAGGTACAACCTGTGGTTTTACCTTGGGACAGCATTGGTTCTACCTTGGGACATGGCAAATATGTGAATATTATAGCTTTTAAGATGTGAAAATGAAGTAAGACTTACGTAATCAATGTTTATTAATATGAAAATATAATTATACAAAATTATTATTAAATAAATTTTATTTCAAATTAAGCTTCTGTGGGAATGCAATTTTAAATGAATGAAACCCGCGACGTATTGTTGGAGTTGGCAATACTTTTACAATATTGCATGGATTAACACTACTGATGTCGTCAACGTTGGGGAATACAAAATGCTTTCTTTGCTTTCTGAAAATTTCTCAGTCCCAAGGTGCAACCAGAAAAATGTCCCAAGGTGTAACCAATCATTCTTTTCACAAAATAATTTTTCTAAACTCTAAAAAATTTACGATTTAACAACTTTTTGCATAGATTGCTTGCTTAAGTAATACTGCAATAGTACTACATCAAATAATGTCAATAAAAATGCTTATCTTGTTTGTATATGATCTAGAAGTTGCAGCAAAATTTTACTTTCAAGGTACGAAAACAATAAACTGACACTTAAAGCTTCGAATAATGACTGAAACTGAAATAATTTGGTGAGCAAACAAAGGACAGGGTTGCCAATATAAGATGTAATTCTGAGAGTTACCACTAGAGTGGTTAGATTTCTAGAGCAGTTGTCCCAAGGTAAAACCGTCCCAAGGTGCAACCCTTTCCCCTACAATATTGTAGGTAACATATATATTAAGTTTTTTTTTATGCTTTTCCCCATTAGTATATATCTATTATATAGTCCATAACAAAGGCACATACCGCGCAGCAGAAATTTTCATATAGTATTTTAGATTTTACAGCATTTTCAAGATTTGACCCAATTCTAGTCATTTGAAGCACCGAAGTCCCTGCATAAAAAATTCTACCTTTATATTTTTATGTAAGTGTACGTCCTAATAAACATTTTGCACAAGGCCTGGTCCGGTTGTTCTATGGAATTTTGGTGTCGAAATTTTGAGGGGCCCCTGTAATAAAGCCCCTAGGAAAAAAATCTGCCGTGTATCAGAAACATCTTTATTTGGGGTCTACTTTAAGTAACTGTCACTTCTTAGCGGTTGTTACGCAAAAAAATTGTGCGTATTTTTCGGGGGCCCTATCTATTAAACCCCTACATACAAGCTGGTGGACTGGACCCATTGTCCGAGCTTTGTCTGAGTGGGTACTTCAACGTAACCACAACGGCAGACGGTTGTAATCTCTACACCGATCTTACAGCTGGCTTCTATAGTAATATGGGAAAAATTACTTTTTCATGTATGCGTGAATAGCTCTTTGAAATTTTTTTAACTTCTCATAGCAATAAATGGTAGGGAATTAAATTTCCCATAAAACAGATCCTGAGTGATCAGTTCATAGATCTAGTATTTTTAATAAAATTAATTTTTCATCATATTTCTAGTTAACCCTTTTACGCCCAGAGGTGCGTCAACGAAACATTGTGAAAATAATTTTTTTTAATGTTATAAAACTTCTATTTTAACCCATTTACGCCCAGAGGTGCGTCAACGAAACATTATGAAAATAAATTTTTTTTAATTTTAAAAAACTTCTATTTTAATTTTTATCATATAAGTTTGATAAAAGAAGAGACTTTCTTTCATTCTGCCTAAATTGAATAATTATATTATTTTTGTTAGAATTTTTACATATATTTAAAAACACGTAAAAATGACAAATTTCGCGTGGTTAAGGTTATATATGTAATATAGATAGATTTCCATTATACACTTGTGCCCAAGAGTACGTCAACGCAACGTTAAAAATCTAGGAACTTGCCCCCCAAAAAAAAAATTTGTTTGTCAAATAAGCTTATTTTTTAAATAAATAAACATATGAACAAAAGATTTGTAATTTTTTTTTTAAATTTAACCCTTTGGGCGTTAATGGGTTAACTAAATGGAGCTACTAATTTTTTTAATAAAATGGTTCTTAGACTACTAAAGTATAAGAATTTCTGATGTATTGCACGTGTACAAATTGCAATGCATAGAATGCATTAGAGTTATAAATTTGACGTTTTATATTTTCATCGATATCTCAAGATCTATCCACATAGATACTGAAATCCCCTTGAGTACAAAATACATATACGTATATTCTTTCAGTACCTCATTGCTCATAGACAGTTTTGTTATACACAATGGATTTCAAATAAAAAAGTAACTAAGAAATAAAAGAAAGGTAATACGAGTATATACCATAAAGGCCATAAACCATCGCATTGACTTTTATTTTTTGTACATATCTGCACTTTGATATCCAACTCCAAATAATCGCATTTTTTTTTAAATTGTTATTATTTGTACTTTGAAAGTTTTGAGTCTACTGATCTAAATTATAAAATGTATGGATTTTGAGTATTAATTTTCAACTGAATAGATTTTTTATGAACAGTCATGTGCGTTGCCAGGATATTTTCTGGTGATGAAGGAAACTTTTCTCTATAAATTCTTTAGTTTGATATTTTAAGTATTTTTTTATTTTTGAGGATAGAAGATTAAATATCAAAATATATAGTGTAATTTAGTCTCAATATAGGTAACTTATTTGAGTAGGGCGGGCTCTGATATACCCAAAAATTTGTTTAAATTAGATTTTCGAGCGCATGTGTTCAAAAATTACAAATTACTGTTTTCATAACTACATGTGTTTAAATATAGTTAATTAATTATTCCTTGAACAGTTTAATTTTATAATAGAAAAATATTATAGACGCAATTTTCAATGTTCTCTGAAAATAAATAAGAAATATTTGTCCGATAAATTCGTTACTTTGGGGTTTGTTGTACCGAGGTTTTACTAAGGTAAATACAAACCTTATCGAGAATATACTAAATGCTATTACTATTTCTATTTGCTGTAGTGAATTGATCTTCTATTAAACGATCTTAACAGGTACAGATTTATTTTTAAATTATAGTTTCTAAATATAATAACCACAAATGAAAATAGAGTGACAGCGTATAATTTACCTCAGTGGTTCGGGGCTGATGTAATAATAGTTATTATTATTATAACAATAATTATAATAATAATAATAATAATAATAATAAGTATTATTATTATTATTATTTATTTGTTCAACCACCAATTATGGTATACAAAACGTCACATACATCAAAAGTTAAATAAATAAATATATAAATACAGTGTAGTACTATTATTTACTAGTGAATTATATGTATAAAAGACCATCAGGGTTAGTAGAAATAAAATTCGCAATTTTAAATTAACATTTATTTTAATTTTATTGAGATCATATATAGGAACTTTCTGAGATAATAGTAATGTTGATTCAAAATAAATCATTTTCAATGATATAGAACACGTCAAAAAAGATTTAATTATAATGCAGGATTAAATAAAAAAACGGGCAAGTGCGTGTTGGGCACGCACATGACAGGATTCCGTAGTCATTCTCACTACGATTTATAAAATGTATTTTTCAAAATTTTCGTGACTGAAGGGTTAAAATCAAAAAGTCATTTGACTTTTATTATTGCATTTTAGGAGACCTATCAAATGACACCCCACTCAATGGGGTAAATGAAAAAAATGTGAGTTCACTTTTCAATCTATGAAAAGGGGGTCCAAAATATTTTTGACAATGTTCGTTATAATTTTCAGTGAAAGTACTAATTAAAAGCTACATTCTGAATTTTTTTCAGATTTTTTGAATCGATAGTTTAGAAAATAGAGGGGGGGGACGCTCTGACAGCGACATTAAAAAGCAAATATATCGCGACTGAAGGGTTAAAATCAAAAAGTTATTTGACGTTTTTTATTGCATTTTACGAGACCTATTAAATGACACCCCACTCAATAGGGTAAATGGGGAAAAAATGTAAGTTCAATTTTCAGTCTATGAAAGGGGGGTCCAAAATATTTTTGACAATGTTCGTTATAATTTTCAGTGAAAGTACTAATTAAAATCTACGTTCTGGAATTTTTTCAGATTTTTTTAATTGATATTTTAGAAAATAGAGGGGGGACGCTTTTTTAATGACTTTGGAGAGAAAATACATCGTGATCGAAGGGTTAAAATTAAAAATTTCTGTTACATTTTTTGTTGCATTTTAGGAGACTTTTCTATCGACATCCCACTCAATGGTGTAGGTGATTTTTTTTTTTTGAAAACTAAAAAATTTTTATTTTCAAAAATCTTATCATTTCTGTTTTTGGGTCATCAATCTACGACCGTATACCAAATTTCATCTTATTATGACAAAATTTTTCAGGACGGACGGACGGACATGGAGAAACTATAAGGGTTCCTAGTTTTCTACGGAACCCTAAAAAGAATAATAAATTCAATTAAAATACAATTATAACAAAAATTTACACATCAGAGCTTACATATATTAATTCTTTCTTAAAATAAAAATATTAATTTTTAATATTACCAGAAATAGTATTATATGCATATTCTGATAATAATATTGAACGTTCCTTGATATGAACTGGTTAATAGGTTGTAAATAAAGTATTTAAAGCTTTAAGAGATGAAAAACTGCTCTGATTATATCGAAAAGTGTTTGTCTTGACCTGAAATGGAAAGTTTAAATTTTGAAATCGGAGAACATTTTTTTTCTCATTTTAAAACGATCACAAAGCTTCTCGTATCTTCTATATAACGATATTACATCTACCCCACTTCACTCAATACATATATATTTGAAACATTTAAAAATGCGTGGATATGAAAAAAATTGGTATGCCTGCATTGAAATGTTTGGTCAATGAAGGTAAATAATTACATTTAAATTTACCACCATAATTTTGTGCACAAATTTGTATTGACGTATTAAATTATCCATAGATATCTGTACATACACCCACCCATCCAGCTTATATACATACACATACATATACTGTTATATACAAACACAAACATATACTGTACTTTATACATGTACACACACATACATACATATACTGTTATTTGAAATCCATATACGCATGAAAAAAATATTTTTTGTAATTAAATTGTTCGTATTCCAAAAATGATACATTATCGAAAATTTTAATTCGATTTGAGTGCAATTTTCAAAACTAAATTGAAGTACTAATGGTTCAATAAATTTTCAAAACTTAGTTAATAGTAACCCCCCCCCTGTGATTTGATTAATATAAAGCTATTATTATTTATTAATGAAAATCGCGGTTTATATTTTTGAGATGAATTTTATAATAAGCTACTTATCCAGCGAATACTTTGAGGGTTCTTTCACAGAAAAAGAAACTAATTTAGAACGAAAATTGAACGATAAGAAACGGGTTTCAATTTATTTTTCAATTGTAAATATAGTTTCTTTAAAGTACCATGTGTACTTGGTATGTATAATGTATAGTGTAGTGAGTATATTTTTAAATAAATTATGAAAGTATTACGCTGTAGCACATTCTTTAGAATATAATATGTAGGTATTCATCCAAATGCTAAATAGACTCACTCTACAAAATTACAATTAAAAAATTGATTTGATTATTATCATGAGATAACTATTCAAAGTTAACTACTTTAGTAGATACCGGAATGTCAACCGCAACTAATCACAAATCAGACGATATTTTTTAATACAATGATTTTTTAGAGTGTCACTAAGAAAACCTGAAGATTTTCTATTTCGAGATCGAATTATTGATTTGGATTTCAATATTAAAATCCCCCTCATTGGAATGATAATCAAAAGCAGCGTCTTAAAATTTTGGAGGTCGCGCAACTTAGCTCAAATTGAAACAATAATTAATCTAGGACGAATCTGAGAAAAAATATAAAAGTAAAGCTGATAAATTGGTAAAAAACGGATTTTTTTGGCCCTTCCTCCACCAAAAGAAAGTGAATATCGATCTTGTTGGAGGGAGAAAACATTCGTATTACTTAGTGATAAATATTTGAAGAAAACAAATATTTCTGAATTTTGTAAATTCTACTGACATGACACCTGTTCTAAAATCCAAATTACTTTATTATTTTTATAGTTTCATATTTTAGTGTTATTAATCGTTTTCTTTTATCACTCAGACCCTTTATGAGTGTGTGGTTTTACATAGTCTATAGTCTATGTTATTTCGAAAATCACGAGGAATACTTCACAGTGAAAAGTATTTTATAGAAAAAATAACTGAAACAACGAAACTTCCACAAATAAATATATTTCGAATTAGTAACTTTATAACTTAATATCCTTAAAACATAAAGTTGACCAACTTTTGATACAGTAATCCTAACATTAAATAATATATATTTTCATACACATATGTCCATACAAAACATAGTATATGTACTTATGTACCTACATTTGCATGCACATTGCATCATCATCATCATGATCATCATCGTCTTGTCATAAACCTAGCCTAATTCTGAGCCACAAGACTTAACTTACTATCTCTCTCAGCACGTACCGTTTACAATCGTACAATGTACTCAGCGCTCTCTTGATGTCCTGTAAATTATTAGTGCACACACGGCATGACACGCTCGTAAACAAGCGCACGGCGTACCTCCCTCTTTACTCACACCCATCCACCTCCGCACACACAGACACATATGCGATATTGTCGCGGTAGTTTCACGGTGCACAACCGGTGCAGTTTAGTGTCGAGTAGCACACTCATAGATGGCGCCAGGGTAGGATCTAGGTGCCTGTGATGTGATTTAAATTGATAAAAAAAAACTGTACTATAAATTCTATGCTTCTTTGCTTGTATTTATTTTAGATGAAATTCATATTTTTATTAAAAATATCAAATGTTTGTTTGATATGTGCCTGACTTATTAATTCGATATGAATTGTTGATTAAATTACATTCCTTGTTATGGGTTTTTCGCAAAACAACTGTATCCTTAACTAATTCTAGGATCTCAGGCGTCTGAATAATGAAAGTTCCACTAAGATCGGCTTAGTAGTTTACGTGTAAAATCGGAACAAACAGTGAGACAACAAACTATCAAAGTAGAGTATTTTAATTTTCTAGTTCTCAAAAAATTCGATATTTTTTAACAAAATTAAAAAATGTCATTTATGCCTAGATTTAACGAAGAAGCAGTTATTTGGTATATTGTTACGTCATTGTGTATGATTAAATCTATATAGAAAAACTTATTTCATGATACCAACGTGTCTGATGCGCACAAAGAAAAATATATTTCTGTAGGCTTTTGTGGCCGTAGTCCATAAGAACGAACTTTTTGGGCTGTTTTCTACATTTCATGTCGGAGTCTTCTTCAGAAGAAGACTCCAATAAGAGAATTGAAATGTCAAGGAAAACAATACAAGAACGTGGACAGCAATCTGAAATGTTAGCTCTTAATATGTATATTTGTGATTTTGTTACTTTTATTTTATTAAAAAAAGATATTTAGCGTTTGGTTGGTACACCTTCCAATAAAAGTTGAAAAACTTTTTTTATAATCATTCTCTCTTCAACTAAACCGCATAGATTTTTTTCAGTACAAGTTTTTAATAAATAAAATTTTAGTAGTCACAAACTATTTTCTGTAATACAGTAGAAACCGGTTATAACGACATCGGTTAATACGACGTATCGGTTTTAACGACTCGAAATAAAAGTCCATATATGAATCCCATATGCATTTTACCGGTAATAACGACTATCCGCTTTTTACGACTAATATGACCGGTCCCTTCGATGTCGTTAAACTGGTTTTTACTGTATTTCATTAAATTTTTCGTTAATTTTAACCCATTAGTGCATAATGTGTCTTATAATGGACGTCTAGATTTTATTTTTTTTAATCGTCACGTTTGCAAGTCTGGACTTGTTTGTATGTAATTGTTGTTCTTATATTGACAACAAACAAACCCTTTACAGTAGTTAAGTACATTTTGATTTGTGAAGTGTTCTAGTGCCAATTAAATGGATCCCAATTTATACTCTACGCGAAACGGGGGGTTAGTATTTTTTTTAAATATAATACAATTAAATATTGTGATTTTTTTAAATGCTATTAGTTTTATATGATTATCTAGAATATTTTTTAACAATGAAATATATATTTTTCTTTTTATTTTATTACAAAAAATACGTTATTTAGTTGCATCCCTTATAATGGACACTATGCATAGTGACTACAAAAACTTTTTTTCAGATTATCTCTTCATCAGAAGAATATTACAACGTCCGAAATAATTACTTTATATATATGCAGGAAAATCTAAAAAAAATATATAGGGGGTTGGGGGTGATGACTTGATGACCTATACCTTATCAGATTGACCAAAAAAGTAAGGGCACTAGGTATTTTTTTTCACTTTTAGCTATTTTGAATAGTCATGTCCATCTGTAAATTTTCAATCAATTAGGTCTCCCCCCCCCCCCCCCCCAAAAAAATATAAAATATATTTTTTCATAAGTACATTATAGAATCGGATATTACATCTATTTTCTCGATGTCAGGGGGGTAAGTATCCCAATAGCCCCCCCCCCCCCCTGTAGATGCTCATGCCTATAATGGTGTGGGGTTCTGTAATTATGAAAATCTCATTCACTCGGTATTATTCTAAACTCTTTGTGGAGCTTTAAGTACACCCCTGTAAAGTTTTTTTTGTCAAACATGTCTATATTTCCGAAAATAGTAAAATATAATTCACGCCCATAAAGTAAAACTATTTTTTCTTATAAAAATGATGAAAATAAAAAATCGAAACAACAAAAATTGTTACACCGTTAGGGAACGTCCATAAACCACGTAACGTTTTTAGGGGGGAGGGGGGTCCAGCTAATTGAAGGATTTTGTTACATGGGGGGAGGGGGGCCAAAAAATTCTAGAAAAAGGCGTTACGTGGTTTATGGATGTTCCCTTAGGCGCGCGACATACATGCGTAGACCAGCCGTTTTTGATTCGTTATAACTGAAAACACCGGGCTAAAAAATTGCAACTAAGTAACTGATAATATGTAAGAAATCATAATCGACAGTTACTCAAAAGGGTACGTGCTCAGATACAACGTGATTTTTATTATTACAGTTTTTATAGTAGTGGTCTACGCATGTATGCCGCGCGCCTAACAGAGGGTTAAGTACCCACAATGCATAGAGTCCATTTAAATGGACATGCGATATTGGCTAATCTAACAATAATTAATTTTTTTTTTATCTAGAAAACATTTTTTTAACATTAAAATAAAACGTTTTATAAAATCAAAACATTTAATTTTGAAAAAATAAACTTCATGCACTAATGGGTTAATTGATACAATAGTATCCATGTAGTTATCTCATATCTGATTAAATGGGCTCTGATTGGTCAAAACGTAACTGTAAGATATCTATTGTTTGCGAAATCGAACATTATCCTGTTAAACGATTTAGTTTTATTTATTTCAATTCAAATCGAGTTTAAAGGTGAACATTACATTCTTTACTGAAAATTCAAAGGTAAGTGAACTTGTATTTCCTCGGTCCGCCACTGTGTGGCGCTGTGTACGGTGGGGAAGAGAGCACCATCTGGCGGCAATGGTCCACCATCTTGTTGCTATTCGTATGCGGCGCGAGATCGCGAACAAATCTGGAAGATATTATCTTGTGCTACGTTTATACATGTATGTAAGTGTGTGGGTGTGTGTGTGTGGGCGGGTGTGTGACTGCGTCCGCGAATTGTTCTTTCATGTCATTTCGTGGATTTGGCAATTTTGTGTATGGTGTTGTTAGTAATGAAGATTTTGTAGTCGGCCTATGTGACGTGCTTAAAGATGGTATTTTTGTACTATATACACATGTACAATAATGTAGTACATATATGTTTGACAACATAGTACTCTGGAACTGTAAATCATAGAAACCTCAGAATGATTTTATAATATTTGTTTTAAACTGAAGTTTATTTTGATGACAATTCAAATTATTTCGAAAATTATTTTATTAATATAATGGCTCTTAAGGAGTTAGGTGTAGTCAGAATTTTCAAGTTATTGATTTTCTTTTTTTTGCATTTTTGGAAGCTGCTACAACGGCAGAAGAACTATTATATGGCCCATTGATAGATGACTCGGTGTAAGTAATTAAATAATACGTATTACTTTACGTAAATTGAGTGTAAAACTTTAAATGCGTTTTTCTCAAAACTATGTTTTTAGAACTGGTGACCACTGTAGCTCAAAAACCGCTCGGTAGATTTTAATGAAATTTATACAGCTTTTTGAAAACATGAAATACTAGTGCCTGATTGAAGGATTTTTGTTTTCTTTTTAATTTCGATTTGTTATTAACAATAAACTGTTGATTTTTTTCCCGAAAATCTGGAAAAAAATTTCCTGAGGCTGCCATTTTGTTAATTTAAGAAAGAAAAAAAAAGCTTCGATCAGGCACTAGATTATCTATTAATAAAACTAATTTTTTTTGTCCGATTGAATTTGAATTAATCTCCAAGGATAAGTGATGGTCACCGCAAGGAGCTTCGGTTGGAACTGGATCAACACAAACAGCCATTACTTTAAAAAAAAAAAAAAATTTCTAAAATTTCTGTCAAGTCAAGTCGAAACCTTACTTAATGATGCTATGTTTTTACTTTTATAAAATAAAATAATTTACTGGCAAAAAAATATTTAAAATTGTCATTTTTTCATGTCTCTGACTACACCTAACCCCTTAAAGTAAAATATATTAAAAATACAGCAGTATCTGAAGAACAAATAGACTAATTTAGGTATTGATTTAAATATTGTTATTGTTTTCGAGTCAACAAATTTTTAAATTAGCATATCAACCTTAATTAACTTGAATTTAAAACGTACCAAATACAACTTACATTTTTTAAATTATAGTTCTTAAGGGACAGAAATTTTTTCAGGGTAGTGAATAAGTCAAATGCGTCAGGTTCAGGGGTGAAACGCTCCTTTAAGTAAACTTGGGGGAGCCGAACGAGGAAAATAAACCTACTGTATGCTTGTCTCTGTTAGATTCGATCGAAGTGCGTTATATTTGTGGTGGCGTGTATAACTTTTATACATTTAGAATTTTCATTACATTTAGAATTTTGCTAGATATTATATTTATAAAAATTTTTTTCCAATACCTATATTTTTTCCGAAACTAAGATTTTAATACTTGAAAGAAAAATTCTATTAATAAAATATACCTATTTATTTAAAATAAATAAAATAAATAATTGAGTAGTCAAAATTTGATGTGTTCTAAAATATTTAAGGTTGATTTTTTTTCAATCTTGCCCAATAAGTATAACTTTTAACGCGTAGTAAAAACACATAAAACTACACATCCCACTTTTTAAGAGTTTTAATTTTCAGGACATATACAGTGCGTTCACGATGAAAGGAACAAATTCGTTTAAAATTCAGGTAATTATTTTGTGGAAAAACGCTCGGACCCGTCGATTAGTATTTTTAGTTGCGGATTTTCTGACATAAGAAAATTGTATACAGGGTGTCCCAAGAAGAACATATGCAGTCATCATTGATTTTTTTAAATGGAACACCCTATATATTATACCATTTTTGAATTGTACGATTAATTCTGAACACTTTTTGTAGGACATACTATAGCTCTAAAATCAGCGATTTTTTGAATAATGACGTTTGAAATGTGTTTCAAGAAGAACATATTTAGTCATCATTTTTTGAATGGAAAATCCTGTGTATTATGCCATTTTTGAATTGTACAGTTAATTCTGAACACTTTTTGTACAACATACCACACCTCTAAAATCAGTGGTTTTTGGAATAATTTTATTTGTTTTGTATGTTTTATTAATAAAGTTAATTAATTTTTTATTTATTTATAACTTTTCAATCGTCATTATTTCAAAAACTGCTGATTTTAGAGCTATGCTAAATTGTACAAAAAGTGTTCAGAATTTATCGTACAATTCAAAAATGGCATAATATACAGGATTTTCCATTAAAAAAAATCAATGATGACTAAATATGTTCTTGAAAAACATTTCAAACGTCATTATTCCAAAAATCGCTGATTTTAGAGTTATAGTATGCCCTACAAAAAGTGTTTAGAATTAATCGTGCAATTCAAAAATGGTATAATATATAGGGTGTTCTATTTAAAAAAATCAATGATGACTACATATGTTCTTCTTGGGACAGCCTTTTGACAATTTTCTTATGTCAAAAAATCCGCAACTAAAAATACTAATCGACGGGTCCGAGCGTTTTTCCACAAAATAATTACCTGAATTTTAAACGAATTTGTTCCTTTCATCGTGAACGCACTGTAGATTTAAGAATTGTTTTTTACACTCGACCTTAGTTTTATTTTTGTTTTTGGGCCCAAAAAAACTTTTTAAGATGTAAATAAAAATATAACTTTTTTAAAGAATCTTATGGTAGATATTAAGCTTCATTTCCTTTTTTGATTTTTTTTAGTTTTTGAAGGTACTGAGAGGAAAACGAGAAAAATGTACTAACGAAATATTTTAACATGGGGTCTTATGAGTTATGCTAAGACCTAAAAAAAGTAATAGCTAAAGTGAAAAACGTACTAACGAGGATCCACTATAAATACTACTCTTTATCTGAATATTCGCCCAAGGCAGTACGATATAAGATGTTATCATCTACTGATATAATATTTCTACCTCCTCCATCCATAAATCCATCGAGTCTACTTACTGATAAATTTCAATTCGTAGTAGTTTGTATGATAAAGTCAAAACACAAGCTAAAGCATGTTTAATAATGAACCAGTGTAAAATTTGATATTATCAAAGTTCGGCTAGATTTACTACTACAGCTTCGAGCATCCAATTAAGAAATAAGTTTTTCTTTTTTACTTTCTCTTTCTTTCAGGGTTGAGTTTATTTTTAAAGGTATTTGCGATCAATTCAATGGTGCAATGCAGAACCTATAAAAATACTGAATAAAAAATCGAAAAATCAATTTTCTTCTAGTAAAATAAATTCATTCAAAATTTATAATGTGTATAAACTATATGTATGTATTCGCAACGTGCGCGATGACAGCGCCAACTAATGGGTGGACTTTAGTAGCAACTTGGGTGGACTTTGACGTACTAACAAACAAATAATTTCAATAAAATATCGTAATATATACATTTTAGACGATTATTTATGCCTATTGGCTATGTGCACGAAGTGTATTAGCGCCGCTAGCGGGTAATAGAGACGGATTGAATGGATTCAACTCTCTTTATATCATTGTTTAATATGTTTAATACCGTGAAATTTTTTATTAAACAAATATCATTTAATTTAGCTGTTTGCATATAATATAAATAGTACCTAAAGGTACGTGAAAATTATTTATTTTGGGTATCTTTTTCTCTTTAATTACGACGTATAATAGATAAATAATTAATTCGTTTACATTGACAGCATAACCTCAAATTTTGGCGCCTATAATTTTACAATATTGCTCACCACGAACACTCGCATCGACAATATTTCTAACTCCACCCCCTTGCACATAGTCTATAGTGGGATTAATCATGTTGACCTTTCTATTTTCAGTTAAAAACGAGCCTATTAAAAATGATAGTTAGTCCACCCAAAGTGTTATTTTTTGCCATGTTGTGCGCTGTGATCGATTTCGTTTCCCCCACTACCTACTTTGCACTCAGCGAATAATGTATATGTTACGGTAAATGTGATTAATTGAAAATTATTAATAATTTTCGATCATTATTAATAATTACCTCGTGATTTGGTAAATGTGAATATAAAATTGAAATTTATCACTTTTAGCAGTTATTATTAATAATTCACTACTCTCGTCGGTAAAAGTAATAAAATAAAATTAGATTCAAAGTTATTTGTCCAGCTGGTGTTTATTTGTAACATCACAGTATTACAATTACATAATTAATAGAAACTGACATGCAAAATCATTTATTCTTTGCTGAACTGGAATACTAATTAAAAAAATTAAAATGAAACAATTATAGACTCATCACAAAATCAACACTACAATCCTAATAACAATCATTAAGTATTATTTGTTTTTGCAAGAAAGACTTTTGTGGCACTTAGAATTGCAAAGAACGTGTATTTTTCTGCATTTACAGCGGTTGGAGTTGCATTCGCCAGTACAATTGCAGTGTTGAAAGCCTTGTCCTCCCAAATTCGAGTCTTTGCAGGCACATTCTCGCAGACTGCAAGTTGTATTAGGAACAGTGGCACGCCAATCCCAAGGTACAAGGAGTGCACCGCACACAGGCGGCAAATTTCTAGGGCGGCAAAGAACCGCCCCGTCAGTTGTTGTTTAATAATAATAACAATCGTAAAAAACGTTATCATGTTAATTAATTAATTGTAGACTGTAAAAAAAAATATTGGGGAACCCCCAAGAAACGATGCGAGGGTATAAAAACGTTCTTCGGCTCGGTTAGTTAATATTGTATTAGTATTCATTGAACTTCCTACTTGCAATTTACACCCTGTTCATTCATCTGTCTTAATTATTATTAGTTTTAATTTTTTGCCATCAAATAATAATTTTCAAATGGATTTAAAAATATGAGATTATTTAGATATATAAAAATTTATTGTCAACATACATAGGGGCGGCAAATAAAGTTTTGCACCCGGGTGGCAAATTTTGTTGGCGCGCCACTGATTAGGAACCTCGTGAACAGCTGTTTGCCCTGACAATCAGAGTACATCATTTTTTAAAATTTATTACATTTATTGATACTAAGGTTTATTATTAATAATTACCGATAAATGTGATTAATTTCTCACTTTTACCTCGGCTTTTGGTAATTATTAATAATGATCGAAAATTATTAATAATTTTCAATTAATCACATTTACCGTAACATATATACCAGGATGCGAAATAGTTTTCGCTAATTATCGGTTAGTTGCCAGGATCTGATTCATGAAAGTATCTTCTTTTTCTTCTTTAAGATAAATAAAATATATTTTACCTATACCCTTATCTTTTTAATACTTAATAACTAAAACAAAACTAAAATACTTCACACAATGAAACAAGAGTGACCGGATTACTGAACTATTATAATCAAAATTACGAAAAAAGTTATTCCTCGGAATTTGTCAAACGCAGACGGACGGGGAAATCGCCTAATTAACTGTGTTACATTAATTAGTAAATTTTTCAATTACTAAATTATACATATTTATTTTTTGGATAGCCATGCTATTATGGACGTTCTATCGGCCAATGACATTCTATAAAACCCTGAAGATGTTTACTGCAATGTGCAACGAAACGTTGGCCAATAGAACGATCAAGTATTACCCAATTTTTGTTATATTTATTTTATTTTTATTGTTTTTACTATCAAAATAATTATAAACGATTTCTTTATCAAGACATACATATATCTTCATAATCATCATTTCGTTCTTTGATAAGTAATTAAATCTATAACATGTATAAAACATAACGTCCCCATGTATGTCTGTCTGTTAGTGCGTTATTCACTCGAGAACTACTTATCAGATTTACGTGTTTTAATTTTTAATTCATTGATATATTTTTTGTCCAGGTTTTAGTATATACTTTGTTATGTTAGGTAACATAAGAAATAAGCAGTAACGATAATAGTAAATCAAGTCGGAAAAAAGTTTGCCGGCAGCGTGCTCTTTTGCAATACGTTGCATAAACCGTTAAATATTGAACAATTTAACCCTTATGTTACTACCCGGGTACCCGGGTACCCATTTTCAACTTTAGGTTAAAATAATTTCATTTGTGAAAGTCAGATACTATTACCCGCTCAGATCCCCATTATTTCAGTTATTTAGAAGAGGTTTATGCATTATTTAATGTAATTTATTTATTTTTTAATTATTTATATAAGTTTAAACTTGTTTAGTCGTCTAGTTACTACCCGGGGTACCCGGGTATCCATACGGTCTTTCAGTAAGATACATGGAAATAAATAAAATACAAGTTGATTAATTAATATTTTTTATTGTGAAAATACTTAATCACGTATTCGGAGGGGGGTCGTCATGGGGGATATAGTAAAACGCATAAAAAGACTAAAATATGCAATTTTTTTTGACATACGCATAATGGAAATTACTAAATTATTAGTAATTGTTATTACTAATCGTAAATTTATATTTATCATAATAATATAGAAGACAAAATATCTATAAAAATATACTCTACCCACATATATATTAGCTGTCGATTTTAGTAGGTTTATTGATTCTATTTTTTTTCTATATTAGGTAAAAAATCGATCTAATTTGACTGGTCTATAACTCGATAAATATATAAATATTTTAAATGTAAAAAAATAAAATTAACATTTTTTGTCTTGTATAAAAAGAAAAATAACAACAGTTTAACCGCTATAACAAGAGATTATAATTTTAAAAATGTTTTTTCTGGATCAAAAATATAAATTAAAAATCAAAGCGCGACTTTTTTTTAAAGTTAACTCGTAACGCGACTCAAACGTGAGTTTTCAGAATGAAAATTTTGAAATACCTATAAATTTTACTTCTTCAATTTCATAAACACAACAGTACTTAGGCATAGGCAAATAACTAACCAGCTAAATGTATAGTAGGTCAGGTCCAGGGGGGGGGCAGCTGCCCCCCCCCCCTTCCCCATTCTCTGCTCCCCTGTTCCCCTGCCCCCAAGGTACTCCCATGTTGATATATATTACAAAGTAATGCGTGGAGGGACGATCATTCAGGCAGGGTACCCGGGTACCCCGGGTAGTAACTACTGTAAAAACGTCTGGGTAGTAACATAAGGGATAATGTTGTAAAGAACTGTGTATAATAAGAATATCTAAAATAATTTAAGATTTCAAAATTCCTAAACAATTATTCCGTAATCTACGCGAGCGAAGTCGCGGGCACAGCTATCTAGTATTTACATATATGTAGTATACAAATATATACATATGTAGGCTTATTATGTGGTTTTCAAAGTAATGTAAACTAAATAGAAAGATTTTAATTTATAATCAGACATAGTAAAATAAAGTTGATATTTTGTCCTAGTAACATTGAAATAAATTTTATTTATATACCTAGGTATATCTCTTTTGTAATAATTTTTAAATTTGAATCTTAAATTTTTCATGCAATTTTTTTACTAAAATATTTATATCAGTAAATCGTTTTTCTCTCTCTTGATGTACACAGATAAACTTCAGGGAATCATTCTCTGTGGGGATTATCTCCTGTCATAAGATTTCACATATTAGGAATATACTCATATGCTATTTCAAAATATGTATTATTCATAGCTACTTTTAAAAGTGATATTTTAACAATATACTATGCCTCTTATAACACTCTGTTATCTTCTTCTTTGATAGCAAAGTACAAAGAGCATGTTTTTATATAAAATGTATGTCTATTTAAAGATTAGATATAATTCAATTTATGTATAACTATAACAAAGCATTATGCCCAGTGTCATCTGTAGGTGACACCCCATTTTCAAAAAAAAATGGGTATTTGAAGAATACATAATACCGATGCCGGTTTATGGGGCTGAGGGGGTAAAGTAAAGACAAACTTATTGGTAGCTTTAAATCTAGTAAAATTGTATTTAAAAAAAATCCATCGTCTTTCTTCAGTTGAATCGCCCTTCTTACATCCCGCAAATTAGTTGTAGAATCATATTGTTAATTAAAAAATATAAAGATATAGGGTGTTCGCGGGAACCGAGTGATCATTGCTAACTTTGTTATTATTGGAGCTAGAAGATCGGTTAAATGGACAAAGTATCAGTATTTATTCCGGGATGAATAATGGCGGTGTCAAAAAAACAATTGAATGTCAAATTTTAGAGATATATTGAAATATAACATTTTTTTAAATGGGATACCCTGTATATTATTATTGAATTTTGTAGCTGAGGATGTTCGCTTTATAAAAGTGTAATGCATGTATGATGGTAAAGTTGATAGAAAACAAGTTATAACAAGTATAAAATTAATAGAAAATATCGAAAATCAGTGTGCTATGAAGTTTTAATAAATTAAGAACAAATGATTAAAACAAATATTGTTTTATACTTAAAGGTTTTTATGTCATATGTTCGCAAATTTTAAATGTTTTTGATTTTAACTGATAACGAAAAAAAATATTTATTATAATTAATTATATTTTTTTATGAATAATGCTCAAAAATGTTAAAAATCTGCGAAATAAGGCAGAAATATCTGAAATTATTGTTTTAAATTTTTTTATCATTTGCTTGTATTTTATTAAATCTTCATAGCACACTATTTAGGTGAGACATCTTAGCTATACAACTATGGAAAATTGAAAACTTTTTGATACAGGAATTTCGAGCTAATTTCGAGCTTTCCGACAGTAATTTCAAGCTGTCCCAAAAATGTCCCATTTTTCTGAAAATCGAAAAAAACTTTTGTACGGCTAACAAAAATAATCTGATCCCGAACCAACTCGTAAGACACATCAGCGGAAAAAAATCTTATACAGGAATTTCGAGCTTGTTTCGAGCTAATTTCGAGTGCAAACCATTTTTCTAAAAAACACAAAATTTTCCGAAAAAACGAAAAAAACTTAACGAGAGGAGATATCAGCCATACAGATATGAAAAATCGAAAACTTTTTGGTATAGGAATTTCGAGCTAATTTCGAGCTTTTCAAAAATAATTTCGAACTGTCCCATAAGTTTGCCGCTTTTCCGAAAATCGAAAAAACGTTTTGTACTGATTGTTGGTGAAATTTTTGTTTGTTGCACGCTTGTACAGTTAAAAGTTGCGTTTGCAAAAAACACGTGCATAATCAAGGTTATACGTACAAAATAAAAGGTAGGTAAACTATTTTTTTAACATACTCCCGAATTTTATACTGTATCGTATCTCATGTAAAAATACTTTATTACTAAAAAAATTGTTTACCTACCTTTTATTTTGTACCTACGTAAAACCTTGATTATGTACGTGTTTTTTGCTAACGCAACTTTTAACTGTACAAGCGTGCAACAAACAAAAATTTCACCAACAATCAGTTTATTTTTCGCACTCGACTAGGACAAGTCGACAACCTCAAAATATAAAAAAAAAACATACTCCCGAATTTTAAATGAAATTTTGTTGTGGTTACCTATATTATATGAAATTGAAATTGAATGGTCTACAAAAAATATTGTAAATATAAAATGTGTCGTTTTTGAGATATCATGAAAAAAAAATTAATATTTTGGGATATCACCCCTCCCCATTACACATACAAAATAAGCTCAAAATTCCTGTTTAAGAACTTTTTTCCGCTGATGCGTCTCACGAGTTGGTTTGGGATCAGATAATTTTTGTTAGCCGTACATAACGTTTTTTTCGATTTTCGGAAAAGCGGCAAACTTTTGGGACAGCTCAAAATTATTTTTGAAAAGCTCGAAATTCCTATACCAAAAAGTTTTCGATTTTTCATATTTGTATGGCTAAGATATCTCCTCTCGTTAAGTTTTTTCCATTTTTTTCGGAAAATTTTGTTTTTTTTTAAAAAATGGTTTGCACTCGAAATTAGCTCGAAACAAGCTCGAAATTCCTGTATAAGATTTTTTTCCGCTGATGCGTCTTACGAGTTGGTTTGGGATCAGATTATTTTTGTTAGCCGTACAAAACGTTTTTTTCGATTTTCAGAAAAACGGATAATTTTTGGGCCAGCTCGAAATTACTGTTGGAAAGCTCGAAATTAGCTCGAAATTCCTGTATCAAAAAGTTTTTGATTTTCCATAGTTGTATAGCTAAGAAATCTCACCTACACTATTTTTCGAAATTTTCTATTAATTTTAAACTTGTTATAACTTGTTTTCTATCAACTTTACCATCATACATGTATTACACTTTTATAAAGAGAACATCCTCAGCTACAAAATTCAATAAAAATACATAGGCTGTTCCATTTAAAAAAATGATATATTTCAATATATCTCTGAAATTTGACATTCAATTGTTTTTCTGACACCGCCATTATTCATCTTGGAAAAAATACTGATACTTTGTCCATTTAACCGATCTTCTAGCTCCAATAATAACAAAGTTAGCAATGATCACTCGGTTCCCGCGAACACCCTGTATATAACTAAGTAAACAATGCACGGGTCGAATTAAGAACCTCTTTAAATCTTTTTAAAGTCGGTTAAAAATAATAATTTTGGAAATTTGGAAAAGGAATAACCAACCCCCCTTAATTGTTATTTAAATTTAAATCTCTTAAATGTCAAAATATAAGATTTAACAATTGGACTACTTTCTTATAACCAAATTTTCCATGTAAGTATTATATAATAAAACTTCTTTTTACTACGAACATCTATGTAGTTTATTTATTCCCCATACATACCATTTTATCTAACTGATATCTGAAAGATATATCAAGTATAGTTTAACAAAAACGGTTTCACAAATACACACACTAACATTATAGAGTAAACATCTGCGTTATTGAATGTAACATAAAAATAATGTTGCAAGTAGCGATATTTTTATTTCCCAATACATCAATTTGATACCACCTGTAGTTACCGTTTCATATAGAGAACGATCTCAAACAACACTGTATGTGGGTATTATGTAACTTGATGTGTCTTTAAATTGCTGCTTAGTTGGTACATGTGGCGCTGTGTAACGATGTATTAAAGCACAATGTGAAATCAAAAAATATGCTTTGTCAAAAGGTTCGATAAATTGACCGAAAATCACGTTTTTAATGTATTGTGTATTTTTGTTAGTTGTTATAATGATGTTGCTTATTCAATGGATAAAGGGAAGATATCTGAATAATTTTGATCTACATTAAGAACATTAATTAAGGAAATTTTGACGGCTATGACTATCAGGGACGTTTATGGAAGTATAGTAAGCAAAAATTTTGTAAGTAAAATTTTTATTTCGGGCGTTATTTTGAAAGGTATAAAATCATTTTTAGGTTAAAATGATAACAAAATAGGTTATAGTAAATTTAATTTTCTGCCTAAATTGCACAATACGGGGTTGAACACGCCGTTCATTAGATACAATATGTTAACAAAATCCTTGTCTAACGGACTGCTCTATCTAAAGCTGAGTTATCTATATCCCAGTTAACAAATTTCAAATAAAAATGGCGGGCTGCTATGATGACCAAATTTTGGTTCTTGCCTCCTGGTCTACTAATCCATTATGCAAAACTGTTACCTACCTAATTTCAAGGCGGCATTTTTTTCAAATGTTATTTTCGTAATTTTAAATGGATTTAAATTATAAATATATGCTTTTAATCGATTTGGCCTATAATAGGGGAGATGATGATTCCAAAAAGGTATTTTTCTGATAATAAATCGTCACTTAAATACTTTTATCATTCCAAATAGTTGATATTTATTTTAAGATCCGAATGATACGCCATTAACTTTACGGAGCACATTTATGCGGTGCACACTGGTAATAATGTTGGATAGCGTGTTATGAGTCCTGTGTATATCTTTCCTTGTCTATGGGTACGACCTATTAGAATTAGTTCATCGATATGTAAAATCTTATAATTTTAATGTATGCTCAATTTCCTAAATACCCTTAAAACGTTATTTTTTCTTTAAAATGTATAGAAAATACCAAAATTTGAAGAAAAATCGACTTCTGGTGGGGGTAATGAATTTCTAATCATTTAAATTAAAAATTCGAACATCATTTAAAAAATTTTAATTAACACTCATTCTATTGTTATTACATTAAAAAAAAAACATTATAAACATTATTACAGGTATTTTTAAAGACAATACTCGTACAAGGGTTACACATTACTCTGTAATAGATAAAATAATAATGTTATGTAAAAAAATGTAACTCTTTGATAATAATTAATTAGAAATAAATAAAAAATCCGTAAATAACAGAAATAATCTTCAAAAATGAAAAATTCAATATTTAAAAAAAGAACAACAAAAAGAGATACATTATTAATACACTTCAATCAAAAACTAGTTATAAATAATAATGCACAGAAGACAGAGAAAGGGTTGAACATTATTTATTACAGCAGCTGTTAATATGTCAGAGTTTTACTTTATATAAAATGATTTTTTCCCTCGGTTTCTGAAAATAATCCCGCTCATTGTGCCCGCGCTCAGGGCCAGAGTTTGACAGTTGAAATATATCGTGCTTGTTGAGTAATTATGTTATGTTATATAATTTTCAGAGAGCTGTAACGTAACCATCCACAAAATTAGCTGCCTTTAGTGGGAAAGAGAATTTCAAGTTGTTGTTGTGTTGTTATACACAATATGTGTACGACAATAATTATATTTTTACCCAGGTTTATTTAAATATACATATACATATCAACATACGAGGATACATATGATATTTAATAGTATTGTGAACTTGGATATTCTTATATGTTTCTGGGTTTTTCAAAGATAAAGTGTAGCTATAAAGAATTGATGCATACCTAGATTGGTAATTTGTTATTTAATTTAGATAAATTTTAATGTTTCTTTCCTTTCGATGTATGCTTATTAAGTATATAGGCCCACTCAAGAATATTTATGATTTTGTTATTGATGCAGACAAAAATTGTACATAAGATGATAAAAAGTGAAATATTTTGGAACTGAAACTATGTTAGTTTCCTAGAGTAGGCATGGGCAAACTGCGGCTCGCTATGTCTTTTTTACGGCCCGCATCAAATCTTTATATGAAAAAATTATTAGGTATGTACTGTAGCATTATTCATAATACTTGTTTTGAATAATCGTAATCGATAGCATTTAGTATTGCGTAATCCCTTGCTTGTGTTTTATTGATAACCATTTTGGAAAAGGGGACTTTATGCAATGCTCGTTGAAATAAGAGATAGAGAAATAAAATCTAGTCAGTCGTTAGCACAGAGTGCCTAGATTACCACAATAAAATTTATAATTGTTCAGTGATTGACAAATTTATTAAATACTGAAAAACCTCCTGCGCGCTGTAATTCACGCCCAGGAGAAATTGAGTCTCTGTGGTAGCGATCCTGAAAATTACGTTTAAGTGCTTAGTTGTTTCTACCTAATAGTGTTAAAAATAGTATTATTGTTTATTGTGTTCACTGTGTACTTAAGTTAACTAGTAATAAGTTAACTTCTGTAGTGTATATTATTGTTCATATAAAAAAGTGTTCTATTGTTACAAAATTGTGTGTAAAATTGTAATGAAATAGTGTTAGACGTGTAAGTTTTGATAAAAATTAAATATTATTTTCTTAATAGTATATCTGTACGTTTCTGGTCATAGGTTATTCTGCCTACCCGATAAAAGGAGAAATAGAATATTAACATAAAGAGAACCCAAACCGTTACAGTACTGACCAATAAGGTAAGTCCGGGGGTGATGGCCATACGGAGGAGATGGCCAACTTTTATAAATGTCTTTAGATGGTAGTTCTATTATATGGTTTTAGTGTCATTGTTGTTAAACATTTGGATATCAAAGAATATTGAAAAGGGCAAGACAAATAGTTTTAAATTCAGTACGTAGTTTGAATGTTAATCTTAAAAAAATTTTGTTTTACAAAAGTTTCTTACTTTTTTATGGTCTTTACAATTATGTACTTTTTAATATACCGTTCCATTTGATTTTACTGAGAAACGGGCATATACCCCCCAAACTACCCCCTAAGGCGCAGTTTTAGGGGGTTGAAAATATTTTCTTGAAATTCGTTAGGGTCGATATACATAGTAAAACTTTTTTTATAAAACTCTATCTTCAATAGTTTGGGCGTAAAACAAAGTGAACGGGTGGTCTGGAACATAAACAGCCTGTATATATCTATGTTCATTGTACAATGTATACATATATGCCTTATTAACAACTCCACTCAAATTATTATTATGTAAGTATACCTACGTGAACTTCTTAGAAGGAGACAATATTAATTATATGTATTCAGTTTGAACTTGAATTTTAAAATTTTGTTTGATATACATGTACCTATCCGTTAGACATAGACATATAACTGGAAATAAAGTAAACTATTTTTTTACAGAACTATTTAAATATAGCTAGCAAAAATAATTTATTTGTCTGCCTTGAATATATAACTTAAAACAAATGACGACTATATTTCACTTGTCAAATAGATTCTATGTATTTTCTATACAATAAAGACATGAAACATGAATATAGGGTATGTACATTATTGTACATATTGTACATTCTAAACAATGAACTACAACTTTATTATTCATAATTCAGCAGTGCTTAAATTGAATAATAATTAAGTAGTGGATTATTCAAAATATACCCCTACTCTATAAAATATGTGCCCATACATAAATCAAAATTCTATGTCCTCATTGAACTGGCTTGTTTAATGTTCATTCTCGAAACAAAAAATGGATCGTTCCTAGAACTAAACATTAATTAAAGTCATGTAATATTTATAATCGAATAAAACCAATAAAACCGACCGAAACTTACACAAAACGTGTAAGCAGGTCCGCATTAAGAATTTTTTGGAACTAATAGAAATCAATTATTCTTAAATATTTTTATTTATTCTTCATAAATAATTTTTTATGGGCGGATATTTTTCATTTTGGATTATACGCAATGAAATAACTATTATTAATAATAAATAATATAATTATCCAGTTTCACCTTCCTTGAATACTTTCTGACTATTTTCACTAGCGTGAAACAAAGAAGGACGAACTTTTATATTTATGGTAAATTTTCACCTCTGAAGAAAACCTTGTATTTTTAAAAACTTTTATAATCGGGAACGGATTTTTATTCTTGTCAATTTTTGATTTTTACAAATTAAATTAGTTTACAAATTATAGAGAATATATTATCTTCAAAATTGCCGTCTTTCTCAAATACACACAAAAAAACTGTATTGGACCAAGAAAATCTTGTTTTGTATATAACGAAAACAATATTTTCTTAATATAAGAAAAGTACTCATAATCCAACTACATTATTTCTTCGTCCAAGAATACTATAGTTGGTTTAAGAATATATTTCTTATCTTAAGAAAATATTGTTTTCGTTATATGTTATATACAAAACAAGGTTTACTTGGCTCAAGTAAACCTTTCTACCTGTGTCACCTACAAAACTATATTTTTGAAGCGCCGCGCCGTTATCTTGTGGATGTATCTTCTTTATTTTGTATAAAAATCTGTTACTGCCATTGAAAAGACTCCTACGTGCATGCCGAGGTGAGAATTTTCTCGTTCTAGAAAAAACGAGACCGAGATGAAAGTATCTTAAATACAGACGATACTAAATTGACTTGAATTCGGGTGAGACGAAACCGAACTTTATTTATATGTTCGTTAAGAGTTTTTCCAATAGTCTCAATTAAAAAAAACTAAATCAATATTTTGTACAAATTTTCTATTTGATATTAATCTGTTAATCATGAATTAAAGTAAATTTTCACAAGACGAGACTGTCAGAAGTACAGACATGCCTTATCTGACTCTCGTCTTGTATGCAATGTGTAACTCTAGTCAAAGTATTTAACCCCTTAAGGGGTTACATACAGTAAGAAGGCCAAAAAAGTTTTTTTTTCAAGAATTTTTTAAGAGAAGACTTTTATAATTTATCAATATACATATGTATAAAAATTTGTACACATATTATGGCAACTTGCAATTGTATTTTAACATTTTTTATTTCTAAAAATAATAATTACGAAAGCGGCTACAGCTGTTCTCCAGGAGGTCTTCTCAAAAAAGGCGCCTTGCGGTGACCACGATATCTCTGGACTGCATCTTTTAAAATAAAAAACCCAAACGGATTTCTTTAAAGTAATGTATAATCTTGTACTTAATCGAAGGAATAAGCAAAATAAAAATTTTTGACAAAATGGCGGCTTCTCAAAAAAAAATATCGATTTTCGACAAAAAATTTACCTTAAGTTGTTTATAAAAAAATAATTATTGATCGGTTCAACCGTTTCCGAGGAATAGTGGTCACCGACTTTCAAAACATAGATTTGAGAAAAACGCGCTGCTGCTCCGACCTCCTACTTTCAAACGCTCTGAGACGTCTTTACAAATATGCGTGTAACTTCGAATATAATCGCCGGATTGACTTGAAATTTTCTGTGTGTGTATTTAAATATATGTACATTACGAAAATGAAATAAAAAAAATATTTTTTTTTAAATTCTAACTGTATGTAACCCCTTAAGATATATTTACTACCTCCTAAGACCGATCCTGACCGCTGCAGCCCCTACGCGCCTCTATTAATGTATGCATATATAGACATACACACAGAACTGTTAACCTGTGTTTGAGTTTCACTCGCTTATGAATTATTTTACTTATGTGGTTCCTGTTATAAGTACGGGACCTATCCACACATGAATTATTGATAATTGACACGGTCCTATTCTGTACGGTTAGCTTTGTCGGTGATCTGGAAGATTTTGCATTAATCGTTCCTATAGCAACAATTATTTTGCATTTTAGATTATTTTGAGGAAAACGCAAATTAGTAATAATAATAGGTTAGTTTAATTCGTGGAAAGGAATGATTCGTAAGGCCAGCTTGGATTATGCCTAAATTTGGATGGTGCTTTATGAATTCTTATGTTGGTTTTAGATTACATCAATAGATTGATGCAAATAATACCAGTACATAAAATTAGTATTATTATCTTCGACATTTCTATACTGGTTTAATTTATTTGGTTATGATATTCTTATGCATTAAATAAGAATATTCTAAAGGATAAAAGATATAGTTTAGTAAAATATTTGTAAAATTTGGTTTTACTTGATATAAATATACTACCTTATCAAAAGTAATTATATATTGTGAAGATACCCCGGATGTTAATGTTATGGATAACAAAGTAATTAAGAAACATTAACAATGATTTGTGTAAAACTTTATATTTCTACTCCATTTAATGTTTTTGTTTAACGGAATTTTGCAATACTTATAATATATTATTATGACCATAAAATGAGATGTTAGTTAAATACGGGGATTATATTTATTTGTTTATTATTTTATCATTAATAAAATATGTTCTTCGACTACTGAAGATGAGTCACTCAAAATTATAAGATAATTACAATTCTTAAATTAATTATATGTATATTTAATCCATGTTAAACAGTGGTTTTCAAACATTTATAGTTGACGGTACCCTGATATTAAGTTTAAACATTTGCGGCATCATTCTTATCTAGAATTCCTTTTTTTTATGTCCGGTATTACAGTCTAGCTAATAAAATTTGCTAGCTTGCAAACATTTTCAAACGAGGTATCAAAATATCAAAGTTTTCTTTAAGTTTTTAACAGATAGTTGCAAAGTAAGTTGGGTTTTAACGTTTTCAGTCTTTTTACTCAAGGTTAGTAAATACACTTTAGTAAATATATGCTTTAGATACCTTTGTTTTTACAACTATGCATGTAACTATCTTAAACTTCAAGATAACTGGCACATAAGTTTGATATCCTGTTTGATAGTATTGACAAACTTGCAAATATTTGTTAGCTAGGCTCTAATTCCGGACAGTAGTGTATAAAAAAGTATTTATACATGAAATATCAAAATAGAAAATCATAAAGCAAAATACAGTCAAAACCTGTTATAACGACATCGAGGGGGCTAGTCATATTAGGTCGTAAAAGCCGATAGTTGTAAAAATCGGTAAAAAGTATAAAAAAATATGTTGTATTAAACGATGTCGTTATAACTGATTTTGACTGTATATTTAATTGTTTTTGTCAACAAGTTTTAGAAAAAAATCTGTGCAAGCAACATTAGGGTTAACAAAAATATTAACAATGTAAAATATTTATATATTATTTTATATAATAAACTAGCGGAATCCCGCGGCTTCGCTCGCGTAAACTTCGAAACTAATTAGAACCCTCCATACGTGATAGGGGATGACATATTACATTTTTTAGATTGATTTGTATTCATTACCTTTAAAAAAACGTAAATATCTGTCTACTCTCGCCATTAGGGGTTGAATATCTAATTTTTTTATTGCAAATTATTTTGCCCGACATATCAAAAATACAGACCCTGTCTACCCCCGCTATTAAGGATTAAATGTCGAAATTTTAATTTTAATAGATGACTATTTTGCCCGAATTTACCTTTAAAAGTAAAGCAGATATGCAGATAAACATATCTAAATCCACCCTCGTTCCATCTCATGCTATTAGTGCTTGAATATCGAACTTTCATTTTTAATTGAATATTAATTTGTTAAACACTTTAGGGGTTAAATTTTGAGAAATGCTGAAATAATTGTTTCATTATTTATATTGTAGACTATTGTAGAGTATGTTCGATAGTTTCAATTAAATGCGAACAAAAAATTTTTTTTATATAAACTTTGACACCCTGTTTTAACCCCGTAGCTTCCATCATAAAAGGAAGGCACCTACGAAATTTCACGTTTCTAGGTCCAGGGGTTTGGGCTGTACGATGATATATGAGTAAGTGATTGAGTGAGTGGTTAAGGACAAACTCTTTTATAGATATATATATATATATATATATATATATATATATATATATAGATTATATTATTATCAAATAACAATTTTAAATAAATAGACATTTAAAAATCATAAAAATGTTATTTATTATACTTTTTTATGCAATTATTCAATAATTTAATTTATAAATAAAACTGACAAGTGCGTGTTGGGCACGCACATGATAGGGTTCCGTAGTCATTCTCGCTACGATTTATAAAAGAGAGATTTCAAAATTTTTAAAAGCAAATACATATATCGTGACTGAATGGTTAAAATCAAAAAGTCATTTAACTTTTACTATTGCATTTCAGGAGATCTATCAAATGACACCCCACTCAGTGGGGTAAGAGGGAAACAATGTGAGTTCACTTTTCAGTTTATAGAAGGGAGGTCCAATATATGTTCGTTATAATTTTCAGTGAAAGTACTAATTAAAAGCTACACTGTGGAGTTTTTTGTTTTTGGGGCATCAATCTACGACCGTATACCAAATTTCATTTTATTATATCAAAATTTTTCATTATGGGCGGACGAACATGTAGAAACTATAAGGGTTTCTAGTTTTCTACGCAACCCTAAAAAATACCACAACATGAAATAACATGTACATAATTATGAAAAAACTTATTTATGCACAAAAATAAAAGTTTATTATCCTAGGTGAGCATCAGTCAAGCTGAAATAAATTAACGAATACATGTCGAAGTTAAAAAACAAATAATTATGGGTCAGATATAAACTTTGTGAGGGCTGTAGTGTGGGGACCGCTGCCAAGTTTATTTATTTTACATTTGTTGGAATATGTATCCTTGTTCAGTATATTTACTCCCAACTCCCTATGCTATTCATGAATTCTAGTTCGACTGTTAATAAATAATACAAACATTTATTACCCATCATCAAAAGTAGACACAAACTGACAACCATCACAAACGATATGAATAAAATACAGTTAATATAAGAGCAAAACTGAAACACGAGTTATAATTCAATTCAGACATTTATCGATCACCCTATATATAAACACATACATGGTCCGCATATAAGCGAGTGTTTTTTATACACACACACACACACACACATTTATAAAGAGAGAGCCACACGAAGGAAGCAGCAGCACCATATTGAATTTGATATTGGCATATTGGCTATTTGTCACAATGTAAAATACCTCGAGTACGTTTCGCACCGCTCATATCTGCTACGGGAAACGGTCACACGAATATTGATATTTATCTGTTTTTCTATTAGATAATATGGTGTGTTATGTAACATCTGCAGTATGAGTGCCTCGTTGTTTTATTATTGCTGCTGTCATTATTTTATGTCAAAAAGAACGAAGTAGGTATACTGTGTTGTCTATTTGAATGAGTAGTGAGGTAACTTTATTAGTAATAATTGAATGATTAATGTTTTATGGTTTTTTAATTAAAACAGGGTTCGATTCAGATATTTTAGTGACCCGTAGAAAATGGTTTTAATTACTCATGTACTCAGTGTCGCACTAAGAAAAAAACATTAAAATATAAAATTATGGGATCACTAATAATTTTCAATATTTTTAGGTATTTTTAAATAGCTCAATCTCCACGAAAAATTGTCATATAAGACAAAAAAATAGTTTTAAATATTCTAGTTTTTAAATCATCTGTTGAAAATTTTATGATCCATCAGAATAATCTATTTTTTTTAAATAAAACGCTGAAAAAAAATTAATTTCGAGAGGGTCTACAGGACTTAAATGATTATTGTAAATTATATTTTTTTCTATAATTTGTTTTTCTATTGCTGTACAACTATTTTTTCCCCAAAGTTTCCTCACGTTTTATGAAAAATGAAAAATATGCGATTTTTTAGGTAATTTTCAAATGAATTTTACACACTGAAATTTTTTTTAGTCAAATGAACAACTATAGTATAATCTACAATAGTCATTTATTTGATTTTACCAAAAAATTTGCAAGTCCTGTAGTAGAGCCTCTCAAAATTAATATAAATGTTTGAATTTTTTCGACTTTTCATCTTAAAAAAAGAGATTAGCCCGATAGATAATAAAATTTTTTAACAAATAATTCAAAAACTAGAATATTAGAAATTTAAAACTGTTTTTTTTTCTTCTACAACCATTTTTCGTGGAGATTCAATTATTTAAAAATACCTAAAAATATTGAAAATTATTAGTGATCCCTATAGATTTTGCATTTAAGTATATTTTATTAATGTGTCACAATTGTTAAAATAAATTGACAAATAAAAAAAATCAAAAATTGACAAAGAGAAGGCTCTGCTGTATATTCAACTTTAATATAACTGATAAAATACTTAAATCGCTCGGTCATTACTTTCGAATAATTATATCTATACATTTTTATAAGAAATTACAATTTGAAAATACATTCGATAGTCATATTACAAAATACATAGTTAAGAAAGTCAATCAAAATTATTAGACGAATCAAAAAAATTTAATCGTTTTTGCTTATGAACAATCAATTATAATTTTTCATTTCATGAGAACATATTTTATAAACTCACTATAAAGATCAATCAATGATGTAGTATCTAATGTATAAGAAAAAACAAGAACGCGATTTATTAATGTAGTTCAAGTCTGGTAAATTAATTTATAATTTTTTTTAGTAAAGATACGTCTCTTGATAAATAGTACAATCAATCTTAATCACTAATTAATTAATATGACAGAAAAACGATCAAATTATTAATTTGTTAAATACTGCGATTAATTAGAAGTCAATTTATCATATATACGGATCAAGTATCTAAATATAATTGTTATCTTGATAATATTCTTTTTTTACAAAAAAAAAATTCTTACATCCTACTAAAATCTTATATATTTTGTATCATTTTTTTTTAAATTAGCTGCAAATCACGCTTATTTATTTCGCAAAAAAAAATTGCGCATTCTGTCCATACCAAAAACACAGGATGACCAAGTACTCATGTCATTTCTGCAGTAAGGCCATTTGTGGTAAGCATTCTAAGTTTGCAATGAGTGCAAAGAATTAATTTAGTTAGCTTTAGAATAGTTTTAAAAACATACCAGACAGATAAATCAAAACCATCTGTACTTATCGTTAGTGAAACCCTCTAAAAGACAAGACAGTTTGTTAGGAACATTTGCTTTATTATTTAATTTTTTTTCAGTTTAGTATAAAAAAGATATTATTCCACTGTATTAGTACTTTATTTAATGAGTTATACAGTTAATTTTATAACTAAACATTATACCATAATGTATTCAAATTATAAACACGCTTCTTTGCAAATCCCCAAACATATACATAATTATATTATGTCCATAGTTGCAACGAAAAAAAACTCGAACAAAAAATTACATTTCGTTTATTCTATAACCGTCATAAATAACTGCCGGTGTATTGCTCCGTACCTTTCTATTCAATCTTAACGATCTACATTTCTTACGAATGAACAGACACTCATGTAGCAGTGATGGTCAAAATACTCCGGTACGGGTTTGCAGGAAAAGCTTTATAGGCAGCAGGAATTTTGTAATATAGGATTATTAGTACACCTATCCCCCGATTTACACGGCACTTGTTTTACACGATTTCGCTTTTACACGATTTATAAATTGAGAATTTTCAAAAAACTACTAAAAATGTTTATTCCGCTTCATACTATATGCCTATACAAAGATTTGATGGCATTTTTGAATTTTTTTGCTTCGGTAACCTGATGAAAGAACAGGTGATTCCCGGGCTTGTAAAATATACATTTAGGGGAATCTGTGCTTATGTATTTCACAATACAATAAATGTAAAATAAATTATATGTTTGTTGTTTTATGAACTAAGAACAAATTTTGAGTTTTCCAAGATGTCTGACTTATGTTTTACTTAAATAAATTACTGAATCTTGCACATTTTGTTTTTTTTTCGTTTTATACGATTTCATTTAGCAAAATCCAAGATTTCAGTTTACACGGTTTTGTGCAGAATGTATCTAGCGTGTTTATCGGGTGATAGATGTATATCAAAATATTTGTATAATTGAAAGCTTTTATAGTATTTATAAGAATTATTTTGTAATGATTCTTGGCTTCTAGTGTATGTATGTCATGTCAGGTTTAATTTACAGAAAAAAAGTAAAAAGCTGCCATGAGTGACAGTATACAATGTAGACTGTTCGTTTGTCTAATTATACAGTTATATAAAAACAAATCTTCTGACTAAGTAATAAAAGAATTAGTAAACAAAATGTGAGTAAGCCATAAGCTATAGAAAATAACGTTTTTACAATTTTTATTATAAATATTTGTCTTTTAAGAACCATTTGAAATATAATTTAAAAAATAATTATTTCCTAAATAATTTAATACTTTTTTAATAGAACATAAATTATAAATTATATTGATATCTGCAATTATAAAGAAAAGTAGGAACTGTTTTAAAAATAAATCGAAAAATAAAAAATTGAGTAAAAACTTTTTTCGGTTGTAAATCGTTTTAAACAACAAGTGAAGATTATCTACATTCATTGATTGTAAATACAAAAATTTTTTTGTTGTTTAATTACAGACAAACAGATCGATTAACAGACATGATAGTGAAAATAGTCAAAATAGATATTTCCATCAAAATCTCAAATTGGAAAAAAAATCGTGAAAGGTGAATTTGATTGCATTTAAAAGTTTGAAAATTTCAATAAACAAAAAGAATAGTTTTTTAATTTGCCAAAAATAATTCGTAAAAGTCAATAAACAGACATTCTTTTATTGTTCTATAATACTTATCATTTTTATTCCCCCCTTTTAAGAATCTCTGTTCTACAAACGAACACAAAAAAAGAACCATCTCACCGCATCTGGTATTCATATTTATATAGATACCGCCACACAGATATATACCGTATGAGCACGCAGTAAAAAAGGAAACCGCGTGACATATTGTGGGGGCGCGAGCGCGCGGACCCCCTGCGGAACGTGCGCCCACACCCCACACTCCGGTCGACTATCGGTTGTGCGAAAGACACAGGACATAAAATAATATCTACATCATTCGAAGAATCGCACTTTTATTCAGTAGTTTATATACGTCTCTGATGCGAAGTTTTCCCCTGTTTCTTATTCGTGTAGGTTTTGTATTGGTTTGTATGAACATTTTTTGGTCGTTTTATAAATTTTATAATAAGATGAAATTAAATAAATAAAGATTGACAGTACTTATTAATTTTTTTATTTACACATTTATTAGAAAATTATTAAGTTTCTATTTGTCCATATGAGCCATTCCACGTCAAGCGGGACAGTTTTTGACTTCATGTTTTCTGATTTGGCTATAATTTTTTTTACAGCTTCTTTGGACCCAATTTATATGTCAAACAATTTTTATTTAAACCCTTTTTTTAAGGGTGTTGCACCACTGTTCACCAGTCCTGGGTATTTTTTTCGAATTCTCCGTACCAAAATCTATAATAATCAACTACGACCTTTTCAAAATTCTTCTTTTACTGAGTAATACCGCGACACAAGCCGTGCGGATATGCGCGCGTGCGCGGTTTTTCGTACAAATCACTTTTTTTGAGAAAGTTTTCATCGGAGTTCCATTCTGTAACTCAGCAGTTTTGTAGAGAATTAATCAAGGAATACGCTGATATTTTTTTCAAAATTTTCAAAACGTGTTCTCGCCTTGAAAACTACGTTTAAATAATATAATTGTTTATAACAAATAAATTAAATTGTTTATAACAATAAAATAAATACGTTATTAAAGTGACATTCAAGAGCTTCAAAATGTTATTTTGTTGAAGTCTGTAGGATTAATAAAACCGGAGATATAAGCAAATAAAGGAGAGCATGTTTTCGATTTTTTGCCGTTTTTCCGAAATTTCAACCCCTTGTAACTTCTAAACTAGGGGTGATAAAAATAAAATAAAAATTGTTTGACATATAAATTGGGTCCAAAGAAGCTGTAAAAAAAATTATAGCCAAATCAGAAAACATGAGGTCAAAAACTGTCCCGCTTGACGTGGAATGGCTCATATGTATGAAATTATAAGTAGGTATTGTTAAGCCATTTTTTTCGAATTTGATATATTGATAGAAATTTACATTTTGACCATATAGACTAGTCACTAGAACATAGTAGTGCGTCGTTCGGGAAATTATTCCGATTGATTTTTTTGTTTTTATCTTATTGGGGAGGTTGGCCTGATTATAAAAGTGCAAGGTGCCAGTCGGAACCTTGGTCGGATATTGTTTATACCGCGAAAAGGCCCTACAAAATGAAAAAATATTTTATGAAATCATTTTTTTTTGTATCATCTTTAATTCTTTTTGAATAAAAAAGGTCCTTACACTCATAACTGTAACTCTACTCATTTATTTGTTATAAATTTTGTAAATTTCATGAAACCTTGAATTTAGGTATTTTCAATCATGAAAATGTATACTTAAAAAACTTTTTTTATCATACATTATATTTTTTTCTAATTTTTAAATGAATGTTAACAATATGGTATATTTCAATTTTAAGATTTTTACCGGCAACCACCTTTATTTTAATTAACAACCAAGCGCGTTTCTCTATTCTATTCATTCTGAATATTTTCACCATAGAAGGAAAAAAAATTATATTTAGGATTCATTTTCGTCTGTGAAGAAAACGCTATTCCTGTTGTTGGCCCAACACTAAAACATTTCATTGGCTTGGGTTACCGAAGTACGAAAACACAATACATAACATAAAAAACACGACATTAGGTAATTGTTGTCATCCTTTTATTTTTTAACCTTTACTTTTGCACCGCTGGTGATTTTTTTTAATAATTGTCACCAAAGTAATGCATGTAACCCATTTCATGAAAATCTGACCCATTTATTACATTTCAAAAAAATCACATTTTTGGTAAAATTTTCGAAACATTGAGCTCATTGCGCGATCTGAAGATATTGACCGATTTCAAAAAATGGTAATGATATGTAACATTTGTGCACTATTACGATTCGATACGCGAAAATTTCCTATTTTCGACCCACCCTAATTCAGTTTACATATAATATATATATATAAAAATAATGTGTATATATGTCCTCTTTAAATATTTAGTTGAATAAAAAAACGTACTATTTATTTAGAACAAAATACATACTTTTTATATGCATGTTTACATGTCTGCAACCATTTATATATTCTTAAGACATCAATCATTCCTTTTTCTTTACTGTTGTGTCAATGTTGTTAAATAAGTACCTATGTACTTCTTTGTTTTATTTTCACAGATGTCAAGAGTGGAACATTTCATTATTTTTTTAGTGTAGGTACTGTACTTTACCTATATACGATTTTTTATATAAAATATATCTAATATATCATAATAAACTAGTAGTGACGTTAAAATATAATAAATAAAACAACTAATTGTCTAAATGTCAAAAATTTAATAAGCAAGGAAACGTAGCGAGCTTTCGATTCACAGAATCATCATCAGGCTATTTAAAGGGGATAATGCGAGAACGGTGTCGTTATCTCAACAATTCGCATTCTCAGTTGTTTTATTTATCTAATATATCACGGTGTTCAAATGACGACTTTAAATAAAATGTTTTTGCAGCCGAAATTTTTTTCATTGGGATGATTTTTGGAAGTGTTCCGAGCGTTTTTCTATAAAAATCAAAAAAATCCGTAGAGCAGTTTTTGAAAAAAATTAAAAAAAAAATTTTTTTTTACAAATGTTTCAAAAAACAAAATTATATTGTATGAATATCTAAATATATAAGTGTAAATACATTTTTTTCATAAATATATATGTAGAGAGAGACAACAAAAAAGAAAAAAATACAGTAGACGTTCCATACTGTGAACCGCGCCGGCATAATTAATCAGTTCTATTACACTGGCCGATACCCATTTTGCTGCAAGGGATAGAACTTTTTAAGATTAATTTGGGCATGCTGAATCCACAAATGACCACCATTCTGCTCAATCAGCTCTTTTTTTGCGATATTGCAAAGAAAAGTTTTTTTCGATATGCAAACATTCAAATTCGTATACCTATATATTTTTTAAATCAAATACTTCAACCAAAGATCATTCAAAATGTATAGCTATGGGTCCTTATTGAACTAAAAAACCTTAAATTATACACATCCATATACCGTTATCCCTTCGAAAATTATGTTTTAAACGAAGATAAATCGATTTTTCAGCCAAAATTAATCAATTTTCAATATTCAAAGTGCTGTTATACAAACAATTTTTGTCCAATTTTAATACAATTTACTAAATTTATAGATTTATCTACCTTCTTTATTGTATTAAAATTTTAACTTAATCGAATAAAAATTGGCGAAATGGTACTAAAACAAACCGCGTTTGTCAAAATTGATAGTTCCATTCCTGGCGTATGTATGGCTCGTTAAATAATATTTTTTTTATTATTGGCAAGAAAGTTTTGTATATGTATATATATTTTTAATTTTGTAAAATAGTGTCATTGTTTTTCGTTTCGAAACTCAGAAAAATACATATTTCAATTCGTTTTTTTATTCACAAGGTTGAAGTATTTGATTTAAAAAATATATAGGTATAGATACGACTTTGAATGTTTGCATATCGAAAAAAACTTTTCTTTGCAATATCACAAAAAGAGCTGATTGAGCAGAATGGTGGTCATTTCTGGATTCAGCGTGCCCAAATTAATCTTAAAAAGTTCTATCCCTTGCAGCAAAATGGGTATCGGCCAGTGTAATAGAACTGATTAATTATGCCGGCGCGGTTCACAGTATGGAACGTCTACTGTATTTTTTTCTTTTTTGTTGTCTCTCTCTACATATATATTTATGAAAAAAATGTATTTACACTTATATATTTAGATATTCATACAATATAATTTTGTTTTTTGAAACATTTGTAAAAAAAATTATTTTTTTTAATTTTTTTCAAAAACTGCTCTACGGATTTTTTTGATTTTTATAGAAAAACACTCGGAACACTTCCAAGAATCATCCCAATGAAAAAAATTTCGGCTGCAAAAACATTTTATTTAAAGTCGTCATTTGAACACCGTGATATCTATATATTGTTATGCATATATATTTTTTTATTATGCTAATGATTTTGATTCTGACAGAAGTTTGTATAGTAATAGTAATAATACAATACCCAGTATTATAAAAAAACTGAACGGGGTATCAAACTTATATGACAGTTTTATGACACTTATAAACGTTTAGCACACCTGTATGCTCGGTGAGTGGAAACAAAATACCAACTGTGTTTTAGAAAATTGAAGTAGCAATGAATTATTATAAACTATAATATATACAATAGCGATCGATAACAAGAATAATGTGTAATTTTCAAAAAATATCACTACCCCTCAAGCAACGCTCGCGCCGGACAGCTCAATGTAAGTAATATACTTATACTCGTATTATACAATGATTCGTATAACCCACAAATTGAAGTATTGACAGCTGTTGTTAATTTTTATATAAATTATATTATGTAATAATTGCAACCAATAAATCATATACAGTGGAATCCGGTTATTATGACTCCGCTTATATTGACCTACCGCTTAATATGAAGTAATTGTCGTGTGAAGTTTGGCTTTCATATAAAATTCTTTATATTAAAGTTCAGATATAATGACTTCGCTTATAGTGACATGTCGCTTATTATGACAAAAGCAGACAAACATTGATTATTTTTTATGCAAAACATGAAAAAATATGTAATGTATGTACTATTATGTATTATATGTATATATATTATGTATTGTATGTATATGAATTACTATTAAACTAAATATAATATTGAAAAATATTCAAAAATAAAAAGTTGTTTATTTTCTAAGACTATGCTTTGTATGACGCCCGCTTAGTATGACGTGTTTGTCACTTCCCTTCGATGTCATTATAAGCGGATTCTACTGTATATACGTAATTAAAAATTTTAACAGAAAAACAATACCAATCTAATAGAGCATGTACCAATAAGAATTGCTGATTTTTACAGATATTTTTAGAAGAAAGTATATCAAGTTGCAAATCATTGAAAAAGTAATGAAATCTTTCGTTCAAAAATTGAAAAAAAAATATTGCTCAAAGAAAACATAAGCTTGGCTCATATCTCAAAAACTACGATAACTAAAAAATAATATTAAATAGACTCTATTAAACCCTGGATTATTTATTTGAAACCTTTTTATTTTTGAGTCGCTTAGTTCACAATGGAAAATTTAGAATTTAAACGGTTTTTGGCTAAAATCTATGAAGTAGGTTATGAATATTTTGTAGGATGTAAATGCACATTAAACTAAAGTTTAAAAAAAATTATTCAGGCAAAAGTCGTTTATTTTTAACTGAATACGAATCTGTAAAAAGTAGATTTTCATTTTAAAAAATAAAGTTGAACTTGAATTTAACTTTAAAACCTCCAATCAAGGTCAAAAAATTTACTTCTATTGATTTTTCTCATTCAAACCCAGAAAATTTTGTACCCAATCGTTTTCCTTGAAAATTCTTAGTTTTCAAGATATTTTCTTGTCTCAATTTAAATAGATTCCATTTAAATAAACAACAATTATTTCAATCTCTAAACATTGCATAATTAATATTTGATTAATAATCGCGTTGTAAAATAGACAACACTATCATAAAATATTAAAATGTTTTTAAAAAAATGCTATCATGAACTTTATGATTTATGATGTGAAAAATTTTATTTTTCTTCTGTTCCGTTCGAAAATACTCATTAATAACATTTAAAAATCAGTGTTTTTTTTAAGTATAGGCATATAATACTATATACGCAAAGAAGTATGGCAACGTTGCATAATTTCGACACGAAAGATACAACTACTTATCAAACAGTTTTCGATGTTTTTATAATTTTAATGCAAACTAAATATATTAAGGGGATTACATACAGTTAGAATTTTCAAAAAAAAATATTTTTTTTATTTCATTTTCGTAATGTACATATATTTAAGTACACACATAGAAAATTTCAAGTCAATCCGGCGATTATATTCGAAGTTACACGCATATTTGTAAAGACGTCTCAGAGCGTTTGAAAGTATGAGGCGGGAGTTTAGGGGTTATATACAGTTAGAATTTTCAAAAAATTTTAGTTTTTTTATTTCATTTTCGTAATCTACATATATTTAAATACACACACAGAAAATTTCAAGTCAATCCGGCGATTATTTTCGAAGTTACACGCATATTTGTATAGTCTCAGAGTGTTTGAATGTAGGAGGTCGGAGCGGCAACGCGTTTTTCTCAAATCTGTGTTTTTAAAGTCGGTGACCACTATTCCTCGGAAACGGTTGAACCGATCAATCTAAAATTTTAACACAAGTTTCTTAAGAATATTTTTTAGTAATTAATCGAAGGTTTATTCTCACCGATAAATATTCTTTTTTATAAACAATTTGAGGTCAAAATTTATGTCGAAAATAGATATTTTTTGTTTGAGAAGCCGCCATTTTGTCAAAAAATTGTATTTTGCTTATTCCTTCGATTAAGTACAAGATTATACATTACTTTAAAGAAATCCGTTTGGTTTTTTTATTTTAAAAGATGCAGTCCAGAGATATCGTGGTCACCGCAAGGCGCCTTTTTGGAAAGGATCTCCTAGAGAACAGCTGTAGCAGTATTCGAAATTATTATTTTTACAAATAAAAAACGTTAAAATACAATTAAAAGTTACTATAATACGTGTACAAATTCTTACATTAATAAATTATAAAAGTCTTCTCTTAAAAAATTCTTGAAAAAAACCTTTTTTTGGCCTTCTAACTGTATGTAACCATTTAAAAGTAATTTTTTATAACCCATAAGATGGTTAGCTACCTACATTTCTAAGTGTTTCAGACTAGGTACTACATTATGACGGAAAATGATTAGTAGTTCTATATATAGGTCCCTCAAAACTTATGATATAGCATTTATATTTTTTAACGACTGTCTGTACTCTGATAGGTTTTTCTTAACGCTAAAGTAGTATTTATTAAGTTTCTCAACTTCATATAGACCGGATTTAACATGATTTAAGGAAACGAATCACCTAACTGAAGAGAGAGATTATCAAGTCAGTTAGCGTGGATTAGGAATGGATCTGTCAAGTTATTAAAAAGTTTTTTTTTTATCGTAAAAGAGACTTGAGGTGATGCATAAAACCACGTAAGGAGTATAAACGATTCAGTTTTTTTGATTGGCGGTTTCGTATCTTATTAAGGAATGATTTTTAAAGACGATGTTACAATTCTGAATTTTAAAAGTTGGCTTTAAGTATTTGCATGAATATTTATCTGTTTGATGCAAAAACGATTTTCATGAATTTTTGTCAGTTTTTACTTAAGGAATTTTTTTCATAATGTAATATATAAATTAATCTTAAAAGAAAAAAGAAAATAGGTATATTGTTAGATGTTAAAATATGAAACTCAAAATTATTTAATTACAGATATTATTGTAATCCATTGACTACTCTACAATTGCAGATGATTAGTTCAAAAGAAATTAGGTTGTTTACGAAACGTTGGTCAATAATAAATAAAGGTACCTAAGTAGGTATAAAACAATTTTCTTATTGATGAGTTGTTCAGTAGAAACAACAAATTATTCTCTAATTCAGATTTGTATAGATCTAAGGCGGCCCAAAGACGATCAATTTTATTGTGCAATATCACGGATTGTCCAATATTATTGACCGTTTAGGAATCATATTGAAGATTGCACAATGCTTTTAGAAAAGTTTGAGCGAGTTTAAATTTTATTGCGCCATATTTTTTCATTGTGTCATCTGTAGGGTTTACTGTACAATATTTTTTAGTCTAGTGTTCGGAGCGGTCCCGTACGCACGCACGAATATTTATAAATTTATTTTAAAAGACGTTCATGAGTGTACACTGGCCTTCTTTCGTTTTTTTTTTGTTTTGTCAGCAAAATCATCAGCATAGCTGCAGCCAATTCTTCATCATCACACATGTTGCTCCAACGAAAATATTGACGCGAATAATTCAAGATTCAATATTATTGAACGTGTAAGCGTAAGGTATATTTCAATACAATTGTGCAATAATAATATTGCACAGTTATATTGTAGGTGTATGGGGGGCCTAATTGAATCTGATCGGATCCAATCAGATCTGATAATAGCGGACATTTTTCAGATACAATTGGATTTAATCAGATCAAGTTGGATCCAATTAGATCCAATAGAATCTAAAAAGATCGAATTGGATCCAATCAAATCCAATTGGATTTGAAAAGAGGGCGTTATTATCAGTTCTGATTGGATTCGATCAGATCTAATTGGATAACCATTTTACGTATCTGAAAAAAATTTTGATCCAATTGGATCTGATCATTTTTTTCCTGGGTATCTAAGATTTTCGAATAAATATAAATTATTAAATTAATCAATTATATTATCAATGTTTTATTTAATTCATTAACGGAGAAACGTTTATTTGAAACCATCATCTCTCTTACAGATCAAATTGATTTTTAACTTTGAGCACACAAAATATATAGGCATATTAAAAATAACATTTGATAAAAGATGGCCGTCATCAAGTTTTGGAAACAGTTTCGTCATGAAGCATAGAAAATAACTTTATGAGTTTCGTATTACGGACTAGGCTGTTTGTTATGCATCCATAAATTTTCCTAATCTAATGGAGTTTTAATTATGTGATATTCTCTAGGGATTTGTTTTGGAATTTAGAACAGTGATACTTCAATTTACTAAAACACAGTTGGTGACTGCATAAAATATTTATATCACAACAGTTTTAATAATGTTTTTTTTTTATTTACTGCGTTTTAAAGTGCGTGTATGCTAGCAAATATCAGTACCTAATGTCTTTATAATATCGGCTATTAATAGTTTTACTAGCATGTTCCCGGGAAAAAATGATAAGATATAACAAGATATTATAAGATATGTTCGCATCTCGTTATATATGGTAATATCTTAATTTTTGAGCCTAAAATATATTAATTTATATAGATATATCTGATAATATATAGTAATATCTTAATATATATTGGCCCTAAGATCCGAAAATATATTGTTATATATTTTGATATATAGTAACATCTTTATATGTATTAGCCCTCAGATCCGAGAATATATTGTTATATATATTTATATATTTATATATCTGCTAATATATTATGATATCTTAAAAATATTATTTTGAAAAGAGTTCACTTAGCTTAGAATATATTGTAATATATTATTATATATAGATATATCTGCTAATGTATTATTATATCTTAATAAATTTTATTTTTTGAGTTATCATAGCCAAGAATATATTGTAATATATATTAATATATGGACATATCTGATAATATATAATCATATCTTAATATATATCAGCCCTCAGATGCGAAAATATATTGTTATATCTGCTAATATATTATCATATCTTAAAAAAATATATTTTTTATGTATTAGGTAAACGCCCGGTGGTAAAGTATTTGTAAATAAAGTGGCTGTTACTTTTTTAAATTAATAAATTTATTAAATGATTAACATTTGTTATAACAAAATATTACATTTGACCAATATCAATGGTGATAGGAATCCGGCAGTAAAAATTTGAGGATTGTAGCAGTTTGTATTAATTTTTTACTTATTAAATGTAGATGGTATTGACGCACAAACAACAGCATCCTAAGTGAAGAACCGCGTGTTTTTGAGAACATTAGTGATGCTACTGATGGAAGACATCTTGTCAAAAGAGCAAAATTAAAAAAATTACCAATAAAAATAAAATGTTCATATTCATCTTGCAATAAATCGGATAGCAAAAATTTTTTTTTGCACTTTTTTAGATTTATTTTAGTTAGTTTTTCTTTCTAATTTATTTCTTAATTTTTAGTTGGATTATTTAAAAAAAATCTTAGTTTCTCAAAAATAATACCTACCTACATAATATCAATTGGGCAAAAAAATTAATATAAAATCATCAAAATTCCCAAAAACTAGCTTTTTGTGGTGTATAAAATACACCACGTGAGTAACTGTGTTACGGTATTTCACACGAGTAATTAAGGGTTAAGAACAAATAAATACTGAATAAAAATCAAAAGGCCGCTGGCCCTACACTTCTTTAGTCTAAATAATCATTACTTGATACTGTAAATCGATAGCACGTATTTATACTAAAACGATTATCAAATTTTATATTTATATCGCAATGAATTCTGAAGAAATGGAATAAAATTTTTTTAAATACCCTGAAACAGTAAAATCAGATTAAAGAGAAAAAATTTTGACTAGAATATAAGCCAAATTTTTCTCCATGTAACTGTCCATTGCTCCTTCTGAACTGGCATCCCGGGCGGTAGCCCAGTCTCCCTCCCTGATGTTGGCATTGCTATTATACATTAACAAAATAAGCAACGAATTTTAATAATATTAAATTAATAATAATAAATATAAAAAATTCAAATATCAACCATTCTTTTTTCTAATGTTCACTTGACTTGAATTTAATATTGCACTCGCGTTATTTGTATATGTAGTTTTGTATATATATATTTATATGATTTCACGAAATAAGTAAATTTTATTTAGAATTGCCCATATAATCAGGAATGATAAAGTTATAAGTAACATATATTTTTGTTTTAAAAATTCACAGTTGACATATCACCCAAATTTTCAATATAATTTTATAAATTAAGAACAAAAATATTTAAACAAAATTTTGGACAGTGAAATATTTTTTAAAATAAATTTTATGCATTTCTCTACAAAATTAATATCTTTTAGTTTTACTCTATTTTTAATAGTTTTTGAGATATTTTGTTTTCAAAAAAGTACATTCATCATATTTTAAAATAGGTAGTGGATATTTTTGGTGAAACTTTTTTTTGAAAATGATGTTCCCACGCATTTATCTAAAAATTCTACAACTTGTGTTGACAATTTTTATACAAACATTGCTGAATACATTTTTGAAATTATAATCACTGAATTCTATGATCACACCAGTCAGGTGTGATAATTTCTCAAAAAATACAATTTTTAGTGATATTAATAGACTGAAATTTAACTTGTAAGAGAAATATAAACTCCGTTACAGCCAAAATCTCAAAATTCGTGCACGCACTTAGAGTGTTAAGCAACAAGGTTGTGCAAAATGTTTTGTTACATGTGTATTAGCTTATATACATTTAATTATTAGATATGGAATTTTTTTGTGCTTCTCTTCTTATACCTATAACATACTCAAAATACAAAATAAATTGCTTCGTATTATGGCCAGATATGACCCAGGGAACACTGCCGTCCACTGCTTATATAATACAAATTTTTAAATATAATCGATAGGTATTAATTTATTAGAAAATGAGTTATTCACAAAAAAAAAACTGATTTATATAATATAAATGACCATAATTACAACATAGAAACAAACACAATATGAAATCTATTCAAACACGTAAACAAATTGTCAATAGAAATGTAGTTAACAATACAATTAAAATTTTCAATAAAATTCCTAAATCTATAATAGATCCGTCTGTTGAAGAACTGAAAATTACTTTAAAAGAATATTTAATAAGCAAATGTCACATGGTTTTCTTCATTTATTTACTATACATACATATATTTCGGATTTCTTTAATAGTCACAATATTTCTATACAGTTTTTGTATATATTTTTTTATTTTATTAATACGGGCCTCAAATATTACTTAATACGCATATGGATTATTTTTTTTAATTGATTAAATAATATTCGAGTATGTTGTATATATGTAATAGCTATACATACTATGTTCGTAAAAGTTGGTGTAACTTGCCTCTCACTAGCAGTGTGATTTCACTTTGAATCAGTATATAAGCAACCAACGAACTCTAATGTTTACATAGGTGCGTTCAAGTAAGTTAATACGGACGTAAGTAAATGAAGCTGCTATATGTTTATTTAATTATATAATATATGTGACATTTGATTATAGATTCAGTACGAGTTTTCCCTGGTTGGACGATTCTGTAGTATTGGGATAGATAATAGATGGATACCACCCCCCCCCCCCCCTCTGTGCATATATTATAAGATATTATAATATATTTTTAGATATGCCAAGATATTCAAATATATTAACAGATATGCTAATATATTGTTATATATGTCGAGATATACTTGTATATTAACATATATACTAATGTATGCTAATATATTGTAATATATGTCAAGATATGCTTGGAGCCTGAATTTGGCACGATCCAAGAAGGCATTAGTATATATTATAATATATAACTATATCTTGCAATATATTACAATATATTATAATGCGTTCTTGGATCGTGCCAAAATCAGGATCCAAGCATATCTCATCATATCTGACCAATTGGATCTTGTAATATATGCTAATATCTTATCATTTTTTCCCGGGTTAACAACATATTTTATTATTTTTGTTAATTCTACTTGATGAAATATATTATTATATCGTTATTTGAACACATGAAAATAAATTTTTTTTTTCATTTCTAATAGTTGAATTCAAATAACACTATCACAAATATTCATCAAAAACAGAAAACTTGACAATCTTACTTGTATTAAAAATGAATATTCCATACTTAAATTTCGTTCATCGTTATCTAGATTTAAATTACTTTTGACACATACAAACTGTTCAGTAAATCCTTAAGATATCTCATAAATCTAAATATGTTTCCCCAATTAGAACTTCATCGAGTGTCCTCTGAAACCGTAGATATTTATCCCGAGCACAATGCAACCGAGAATGAGTTATGGAACGTTTGGATTTATCGACCCCATCATAAGTCACGACGCCAACTTTCTACTACATGCATACATGCGGGGGAATTTACATGCAAACTATAGACAGATATCAGTCGTAGTTTTGTCTCCAATAATTTAAACTTTACCTTCATTAAAACTTACGAGGAGATTTGCACCACCGGGCGAGACTTTTGCTCATACATATTATACCTGTGTGACTGAGAGTGTGGGTGCTATGGGTGGATTGGTAGGTGTGCAAGAGATATGGAGTAGAGTTCGTGTTTGAATAAAATCAGGGTTGGAAAGTAAAGGATGATATTTGAGGAGCTGTGGAACAAAACTTGATAAATCCACTTTAAATCGGATATCTAATTTTTACTTTTTTATACATACATGAAATGTATAAATAAAGTATAGTGATCACGAAAAAATTCTAACTTGAGATTTTAATGGAATTACATGTTTTGAGGGTCCCTGAATCATATACCACCATTAACTCAATGACGTCTGTAAGTGTGTGTGTCTATCTGTCTGTCTGTGTGTCTGTGAACGCTCTACAGCCAAAACTGTAGGACTTACGAACATGAAATTTTAAACTTAAGGTTCTTGTATATTCTAGATGTGCACCTCCTATTTTTGAAAACCATCACTAAACCGGAAACGGATGTTTACTGGTGTCAATTTTTGAACTTTTCGAATTATTTTTGAAACGGTGCGCAGTAGAAAAAAATATTTTAGATTAAAGTTGTAGAAGGAACTTTTATCTATAATTTATGTTCTATTCATTTTCCCCCCAAAAATTTGTTTTTAGGAAATAATCGATTTTCTAAAAAAAATATTTTTTCGATTTATTTTTTAAACGGTAGGTATTAGAAAAAAATGTTTGAGATACAAGTTGTAAAGAACATTATTTTCTATAATTTATGTTCTATTCTTTTTTTTATCTTATGAATTAACCCAAAAAAAGAATAATTTTAGTTTTAATGGTTTTAATTTAAAAATGATTTGAATAATACAAAAAATCTAGTTATCTATGAAAATTTTAACATTTATTATTAGAAGTGTCAAAATTTAAATCTAGCAAAATAAATACTTGTTAATACAATAATCACTAATCTTAATTGATTTCGTTTAATATGTAATGTCAATATTAAATAGAATGTATTAATTTCATTCACTGAAAATCATTTTGTAAGCAAAAAAAATTTTAAAATCAAATATTAAATTGTAAAAGTAATCACATATTAATACTTCGGTGTCATGATGTATAAAAAAGTCTCGTGCCTGCCAAGGCAGTTTATTTTTATGTTATTCATCTTACAGCATGTGCAAATACGCTAGTTCAAAATTTGGGTATTAAAATATCCTACTGTACATATTACCTATAACCATACTCAAAAGTTTAAAAAGTACACGAAGATAGAGTAGTTACAATTTGACCTCTTCTGTAAAATTTGCAAAAATGAATTTTTCCAGTTTTGTTCCCCAGCTCCTCATTTATCCATAAGAAAAATGTGCCTTCCTTAGTACTTTTTAGGGATCCGTACTTCAAAATGAAAAAACAAAACCCTTATAAAATCACTTTTTGCCTGTCTGTCTGTTTAATCGTTAGACCCATTTTTCTCATGGACGGTTAGAGATATCAAGTTAAAATTAATATCAAATATTAAAGCTACAGTCTCATAGTTTGCTGTTCAAAAAATCAAGTTTCTAACTAAATGCAATAAAATAGTACAGCCTTTAAAAACGTATTTTGATTGACAAACTGATCAAAAAAAAACTTATAGGGTACTCCTCGTTGACTTAGAATCTTGAAATAAATTACGTAGGAAAGTCTTATAATACAAGCATAGGAAAAATTCGATAATCATTAGTTTCTACATCATTGTGGATTTATAAACAATAGACAACATATAATGTTTACTATATAAGAAGCACACGCCACTGAATTTGTATTTTTAATTGCAAACAAATAAACAATTTACAAAACTAGTACTGTAAATAAGTTTTATCTAACGGTACGGAACCCATAGGGTGCGAGTTCTTCTCGCACTTGTCAAATTTTTATTTGTTCTGTAATTTATCTAAATGTTTTATCTTAAGGTCATCAAGAAGACAAAATAGTGAAATATATAAAGTTTAGACAATAAAAAAACTTTTACATACAATTATTAAATTAACAGCTATACATATAATTCCTGACCAAAAAATAGGGTTAGGTGAAATACTTATATAAAGTTTAGTCAATAAAAAAACATTTACATACAATTATTAAATTAATAGTTACATAATTGCCCTGACCAAAAAATAGGGTTAGGTATCATACGGAAGGGTTCTAGGTACCTCCCTCTGTCAGTTCTTTGTTTGCTTGTCTATTTTAAATAATTTATGTTCTGGAAAATTATTCATAGATCAAATACTCTGGTCTAAATTAATATTTTTCTGCATCTAAACGACTCATTTATCTCTATATACTAATATAAAGGAAAAGTTTGTGAGTTTGTTAACATAAATCTAAGAAAATACTGAACCGATTTGAATAACACTTTTATTAACGTGTTATGAAGGTACTTATGGCCTCCTTAGCAACATCGAACTATAATACTAGATATGAAAAGCAGTAAGAAGAAATGCAATACAAGCCGGGTAATTTTTTTATTTAGATCAGAACTGAAAAATTATGTACTCACAAGTAATTCGTTCATTTATAAAATAAAATAGAAATACAGATGTTAAAATATGAAAAAAATGTCTTTCTGGTATAAGAAATTGAAAAGTTGGACTACTTTCGTATTAGACAACTAAATTGTTTTTTACTTCTGCAAATGGTTTCTATTGCATAATTCATCTTCATAGATAAACTCATTTCAATATTAGACAAAGAAAAATAAATTATACATGTCACGCACGTACAGAGCATCAAGATTGTATATAATTGGCTCTATCCCAATTGTATTTCTTAGTCTTAATTTTCATGGCTACCATGTCCACTAGTCGACATGAGCGGAATTAATATAAATGAAAAATAAGATTATTACGAAAGTCCAGATGAAGTACATTTTATCACTATTAGACTCAATAGAGCATAATTGGATTGTTGACATTTAATACTTTGATAACACTGGTCAACAAAAAAATACTTTTGTAATATAACATAGATCTGAATAGGTAATTTAGGAGGCTTTTTGGCATGCCGAAACCGAATTTGTTGCCCAATTGGTATCATCACGTCAGGGTTTTGAGATATTCAAGTCCAAAAATGGCTATATTGGCAATGTTAAAGAATTTATTACCAAGTAGGTAATTTTTTTCTAATGTTTTAGGTCACGGTAACAAATAGTATTATCTTTCCTCTTTAAAATGAGTTTTAACTTTTTACTGTACGATTTTTTTAGCCGAGATGTACTAGTTTGAAGATATGATATTTTTGTTAATGTGTAGTATTATAGACACCATGAACTTTACTACATATATCTTCAAAGTAGTATATTTCGGTGAAGAAGTCGCACAGTGAAATGTAAAAAAATCATTTTAAAGAAAAAATGGTACTATTTGGAACGAAAGAAACCTTCGGAAAAAATTACCTACTTAGTAATGAATTCCTCGACATTGCCAAAATCGTCATTTTTGGGACTTTTAGGTTCGGAAATCTCAAAAAACCTGACGTGATGAAACCATTTGGGCAATGAATTTCTTATTTTTGTTTACCAGTGTTATTTTATAAAAATTATCAATACATTTCTGATTATATGTAGTAGTTGCATTTTGATCGACACACAAAATAAAATTTTAATGTTAATAAAAACGAATACAATGTGGATGAAGCCGCTTATGGGTCGCTAGTTTAGTACAAAACTTAGATTGGTCTTAAAATAAAATATTATAATAAATAAAAACTTGCCGCATCCTTGATATCCCGAAGAAGACGATCAGACAGAATACACATACTCACGAAACTGTATGCAAGTATGTGTGAACATTCAACATATGTCATCACTTAATATTAAACACATACAGAGGCGTTTGTATATGTGTGATGTTGATTTATAAGCGAATGCAAGTTCTGTGTGGCTGTCAAGTGTAAAGCATAAACTGTTCCCTAGGGATCGCTTAAAGAAATTCCGAACACAGTTTAAGGTTTACTGTATTCAAGTATTTGTACTCGACGTGTCGTTGTTTTGCTTTTATTGATATATTAACTGATAAGATACTGGCACCAGTCTTGAAGAACACCCCAGTGTTGTACATTTTTATTTTAAATGTACTGAATTAGAAATATGTGTTGATGTTTGATTACTGCCATTACTGGTTATTAATCTATAGACATTTAACTGTCTTACAACGTGATTCGATGATAATTGATCACTTTGTTTAAAAACGGTGGACAAATAATTAACGCGGTTTGGTACATTATCAAGAAAAGTATATTTTTTTATGTAAATGCTTTACATTAGTTTTAAATTTTACGATTCTTTATTTTATAACGTTTGTGTAGTAGTACTAATCATTTTATAATCATTAGAGAGTGTTCATCACTGGGTGTTCATTACTGGTTTTACATTGTACATAACTAGAGAAAAAACATACAAAAACAAAATAAAAGGCAATAATTCAAAAAATAAACTATATTTGCGGATTTTGGTAATTAAATTGATTTTAAAAAGTGGTAGTTGTTTTATTAGTTATATATAAGATCATGAGAATTACAAAAAATAGTCCACCAATCCACAAAATAACATGCTTTGAGTTTAACGCGTTCAAGACTGAAATTGTTTTCTTTTATTAATATACAAACTCGCTGTAATTTTTTATTTGCGTATCACATTTCGTATGCCTGATTTCAATTACAATCGTTTTCTACAGTTTATCTCAGATTGTTGATTATAGGATTTTACGCCGAGACGTGACTAATGACGAAACAGAGCCGCCTAAATTGTGACAAGATGAGATTTATTTAAATTTTGATACAATTGATAATTATATCAATTGATTATAATTATATAATCTTATATTTAAACTAACTGTTACCCGTGCGACTTCGTCCGCGTGGTAATACAGATTTCTATTATGATACAGCCAATAAAACAGGTTTTTAGTTTCGCATTTACACGCTAAAAAATATAACTTAACTTGCATATAATCCGTACAAATGACACACCTATTTTTTTATCTTATAAATTTTACGGGATACAAAGCGTATGCCCTTTTTAGGGTTCCGTAGAAAACTAGGAACCCTTATAGTTTCTCCATGTCCGTCCGTCCGTCTTCAAATTTTTTTAGATAAGATGAAATTTGGTATACGGTCGTAGATTAATGACCCAAAAACAGAAATGATAAGATTTTTGTAAAAAAAAAAATTAAGCCCCCTTTTTATAAAATGTGTTTTCAAAAAAAAAAAAAAAAATTCACCTACCCCTTTAAGTGGGGTGTCATTAGAAAGGTTTCCTAAAATGCAACAAAAAATGTATTAGAACTTTTTGATTTAACTCTTTAATCACGATGTATTTGCTCTCCAAAGTCGTTAAAAAAGTGTCCCCCCCTCTATTTTCTAAACTATCAATTTAAAAAATCTAAAAAAAATTCCAGAATGTAGCTTTTAATTAGTACTTTCACTGAAAATTATAACGAACATTGTCAAAAATATTTTGGACCCCCCTTCTATAGACTGAAAAGTGAACTCTCATTTTTTTCCCCACTTACCCCATTGAGTGGGGTGTCATTTAATAGGACTCCTAAAATGCAATAAGAAATGTCTGATAACTTTTTGATTTCAACACTTCAGTCACGAAATATTTGCTTTTTACTGTCAGAGCGTTCCCCCCCCTCTATTTTCTGAACTATCGATTCAAAAAATCTGAAAAAAATCAGAATGTAGCTTTTAATTAGTACTTTCACTGAAAATTATAACGAACATTGTCAAAAATATTTTAGACCCCTCTATCATAGATTGAAAAGTGAAGTAACATTTTTTTCATTTACCCCATTGAGTGGGATGTCATTTGATAGGTCTCTTAAAATGCAATAATAAAAGCCAAATGACTTTTTGATTTTAACCCTTCGGTCACGAAAATTTTGAATAAACTCTTTTTTTATAAATCGTAGTGACAATGACTACGGAACCCTATCATGTGCGTGCCCAACAAACACTTGCCCGTTTTATTTAGGATGCAATCTATCCCCTTCTAAATTTCATCAATATCGGTTTAGTGGTTTAGCCGTAAAACGAAATAAACAGACAGAGATTTTTTCGGTAAGGTTAAGTGATCATTTTAAGGTCTTTCTTTAGAAAAAAAATCATATAAATTTTTGAAAGATTTTTTAGGTCTTTTAATTAAAAATTTTAATTCGTAAATACAAATTAGATTTTTTTGCTCGTCACGCTGGACTTCCCTTAGCCCCGGGCCCCAGGACTAGAATCATGTCAGCCACCCATCATATGGAGGCCCAGTTTAAATTAAGTGAATGGTTCTATGTAAAATATTATGTCAGTATATTATAAAAGATGAAGATTCGCACAATGCAGAAAATTCTTGGTTATATTTATGAGAAAAATTGTTATAAATTCAAGAATAAATTAAGTTTAGATATATGTCATCTTATTATTTTTGTGTATTAACATTACTGTAAATACTTTATTTAAATTAATAATAATATATCATTTAACAACTATTTTAAAATATGTATAAACACTATAAAAATACTCGTAATGATAGTCATAAGTTTTGACAATTTTTTTTTCATAGATTCGAATTCTCCAAAAAAGATATTCAGTGAAACATGATTAAGTGGGACTTGGATAAGTGGGAAACTTCTATAACTAGAATTCATGCTGAAATACCTCTATTAGTGAGACTTATAAAACTTCTCTATCTAGATTTTTTTATAATTTCCTCTCTTACTGGAATAGCTAAGATTGATTACCTCTATCACTGAGACACGAGACATATTTGAAAAAAAATATGTTGGAAAAAAATATCTCGATATATAACTGAAATTAGTTCTGTTTTAACTTCTATTAGTGGGAACTTGGATATCTTGGAAATTGGGTAAATTTGACACTTCGTTAAGTATGATAAAATAACTGGTCCCTTGAGATTCCAGTTATCAAGGTTTCAATTGAAATTGCAATTGAATATTTAATCACTGCAGATACCATGGTCGCCAACTATATAAAAAATCAACAATAGTTAGTTTACTTTTTTATAAGATTTACAGAATGAGAATCCAAACATTGTTATTTATATTACGTAAAATATTTTAAATAAAATATAGAATTTATAAAATTTCAGTCAATATAAAATTTGACCTAGTTCAAAAAGCTTCAACTTCTTAAATTGGGGAATTTAATAGCGGGCATACTCTACCTTTCATTCTAAACCGATTGTGTACCAACTAATCTTACCCATGCTAAGGAAGTTGAGGCTTTTTGATGTTCTTTACAAAATAAATCTCTTACAACATTCTCCCTAACCCCTTCCCGTGCCAACATTTCTTTTGTTTAGTACTATCGTTTGATTTCTTTACTAAGAAGCTACTTGAAACGATATAGGTTATAAGGTGCTATATATAATTTATATTTTATTTTAGAATTTGTTGTTTTTACCTATATCTGGCAGATTTTAATATAATTTTTTTTATTGAACTATGTATTAAATAATGTATTATAAACATGGATACAATATTGCAGATGGTTAAGATTACATTAGAAATATGTCGAAACAATTAATTAACAATAGATGAAAAATGGTCAGGTATGTTCAGTTGTAAGTTTTCCACAAGAGATCAGACGTGATTTAAGTCCGATGTTTCGTCATGATCTCAGTAAATTCTAACCACCTTTATTTAAATACAGTAGAAACCGGTTATAACGACATCGAAGGGACCGGTCATATTGGTCGTAAAAAGCGGATAGTCGTAATAATCGGTAAAAAATGCAATTATATAGGATTCAGTTGGAATTTATTTTGAGTCGTTAAAACCGATACGTCGTATTAACCGATGGGTCAGTCCGCGGTAATCGATACCAGATAGTCAAAAAAATATTTTACGAAAATGAATACTAAAATATAAAATTAACAGGCTATTTTACATCAATTTTCATAAACCAAAAGAAAATTAGAAAAATTTTGGTTAACTTTCAAAATATTTCCAAAAATTTACAAAAAATTTCCAAAAAGACAACAAATAAGGTGAAATCACAATAACTTACTTAACAATAAGTGATGATCGTGGCAAACTATTAAAAGTCTTTGACAATTACATATCAAACGTGACGTTTGACCAAATTAATAAAAAATTACCTTCACCAACAATAATGACTAAGGGTGACCGCATTTATTATAAAAATGAGTTTATTGATGTATTTGATAAATAATTGTTATAAGTATTAGTTAATAATATCAAAAAGCTAATAAACACACAAAAAGTACTCTTATTGTATCCTTTTATTCAACGTGTCACGACCGTCACAATGTTTGTTGAGTAATAACCAGTTAAATACATTACGTATTTACCTGATGCTCTTGTGGTACTAAAAAATAATTTATTCGTAACATATTAAAGTGTGATTATTATAAAGTAACTTCAATATTTTCGCTAATATTTTGAGATTTTGAATAGAGGTTGCAAGACTTGCAATAGTTGGCGTCACGACCGTCACAGGGCTTTAAACGCTGACATTTTTTTGTAAAATAACCTTTTATTCTTTCAATATACATGTATTGCATTAAGATCTACAGAAAAAGGTAAAACCATGTTATTAACTAATATTATTTAGAAATTATGAACTCCAATCCGAGTTGAAATGTCACGACCGTCACCGCGGACTGACCCCGATGTCGTTATAACCGGTTTCTACTGTATTCTTATTTAAGTTAATAACTAAAATAAGCTCTAGTTTGATTACATTACCTACATACATAGCCACATTATGTGTGAATCATAAAGTTAACCGCAAAAGTAATTATAGTCCAAAATTATTATCAATTTATGTATTTATCTATTACATATTAATATACAATTATTTATTTATGTAACTGATAAATCCCGCAAATTTTACACAACATGATGGATGTTGTATAAAATTAGATATGACATATGTATATGATTTCAAACACATATACCTACCATTGTAGGTATATCAATAATAATGTAATTATTTATTGTATTATCGAATGGTTAAAAATCATATACAATTTTAGAATGAACTGTGTTATAGATGGGAGACAACAACCGAATGTTTAGCAGCCTGCCAAATTTGTTAACTGGGATATAGGGAACTCAGCTAGATAGGTCCTAAGATCAATGGACGCTGCCTTTAGATAGGGCTGCCCGTAAGATATGTAAAAAAATAGACGGAAAATTCATAGCAACCCGTTAAATATTGATAAAATTTGTTAATTTTGATTTTTATGAACTGCCATCTGACGCCTAAATTGTTGCTTTATTTTTTTATTAACAATTCAAACATGTAAAAAAGATGACCGACTGTTCAAAATCTTTTTTATTCACTAGATTTAAGTTTCCTAAATAAGAAAATAATTGCATCCGACGCCTTAGTAGTTGCTTTATTTTTTAATAACAATTTAAACATGTAAAAAATAACGAATTAATGAATGTATTTATTTTTATTATTATTATTATGTATTTCCAAAAAAAGGCAAAAAAATCAAGCCTAAAACCACTAAAAAAATATTTTTATAACAGAAAAAAATCTATGTTGCCTGGGCTACGAAATTGTCTGACGGGTTCTCCTAATCAAATGCAGCACTTCACGAATTAGATTTATATATTTTTTGCATAAGTGGACAATATTCTACAAGATGGTATGCAAATCTGACAGGCTGCTAAAAATTAGTTGCCTCATTTTTTTACCATTTTTGCCATTAATTAAAAATGCAACGGTGAGCACGTCAGATATACATATTTTAGTTTTTGTAATAATCAAATCAACCTAAATCTTAAATATCTGACGGGCTGCTAAAAAAATTTTTTTTTGGGTCATTTTTTTTCTTTCATTCACACTTATATATTTAAACAGTTAATTAGGCGTCAGAAAACTATATTTTCTTAATCTGGAAAACATGTAGCTATCAAAATGCATTTATCTGCCAGATTGCTATATGTCACCCTAGGTCAAAAACTTGACGACTTTGATAGCTTATCAGGGGTAAAAGCAGCGTATTTTATGACTGACAATTTTCTTTTAATGTACAGCTATACTAAATTAATAAATATCTTAACAAATTTTGTGGGCTGCTATGATGACCAAATTTTGGTTACTGCCTCCCGGTCTATTATTGTATTTTTAAGGATTTCTACGACCAAAACTTAATTAATTTCACTTTGTCGTTCGTAAACAGCTACACACTTTAATGTGAAGTTAACTAATAAAGTTAGACCCCCAAATATACATAGATGTAAAAATGTGTTTCATGATAGGGGGTGGCTAATACTTTATTTATTATTCCTAGGCATCATAGGTATGTATCAAAATATAGACCTTAATCAGTAAAATGTTTTTATTTTTATTTCTTACTCAGAAACGGCGCAGCATGGGAACACTTCTCCCCTATCGTGGTTATAGGGTTTTATTGATACTATCAATATCAAATACTGAAAAAATTGAGAAAAACACATTTTGAAAGTAAAATAATGAATACTAATAATAAAAATATCGGTATGGAGAACCATACATGACTTCCATGTTCTATAATATCTTTTACAATAGATAATTGTTAATATAAAACTCACCTTTGTGTTATAAATAATAGTTTTCTAATATTCTAATGTCAGTGTAGAATAGACATTTTTGTAAAATAATAATTATCTGACATTTGAATTTAACTGCGCTTGTTTCCATGGCAACATGAATTTATTAGTATTTAAAATTAAAATTTTGAGGGTGGTTTTCACCCCTTCAGTGGCTATCTAAGCACGTTTATGAAATAAGTGCCCCTTAGATTGGATTGAACTACAAGTGTACCAAGGCTTATCAAAATTGGTGAGATAATAATCACTTTTCAGACGATAATAGGTACAAAATTTCGAATATTTCGGAAACCCCTAATCCGATTAGCACCAAAATCAATAGGTCTGGAGTACTCACTGAGGCAAACATTTTCCCCAAAAATAATTCAAATCGGTGCATATCTACAGTAGTTATCGTACACGAAAGAAAATTCTACATCCAGACACACAGACACACACACAGACACACGCACAGCCGCCATGCGGAAATTAACTTTTTTTGCGTTTTGAAGTTAGTACAATCAGAATCTGCTCTTATCTCGGACATGATTTTTTGACGGTATTACAATACTTCCATTTCTTCGAACATGGAAGTAAAAAACAAGGTTAAAAAATACTTTTGTCTTTTTACTTCCATGTTCGAAGAAATGGAAGTATTGTAATACCGTCGAAAAATCGTGTCCAAGATAAGAGCAGATTCTGATTGTACTTACATCAAAATGTAAAGAAAAGTTAATTTCCGCATGGCGGCTGTGCGTGTGTCTGTGTGTCCGTGTGTCTGTGTGTCTGTCTGGATGTAGAATTTTCTTCCGTGTACGATAACTACTGTAGATATGCACCGATTTGAATTATGTTTGGGGAAAATATTTACCTCAGTGAGTACTCCAGACCTATTGATTTTGGTGCTAATCGGATTAGGGGTTTCCGAAATATTCGAAATTTTGTGCCTATTATCGTCTAAAAAGTTAGTATTATCTCACCAATTTTGATAAGACTTGGTACACTTGTAGTTCAAACCAATCTAAGGGGCACTTATTTCATTAACGTGCTTAGATAGCCACTGAAGGGGTGAAAACCACCCTCAAAATTTTAATTTTAAATACTAATAAATTCATGTTGCCATGGAAACAAGCGCAGTTAAATTCAAATGTCAGATAATTATTATTTTACAAAAATGTCTATTCTACAACTGACATTAGAATATTGAAAACTAATATTTATAATACAAAGGTGAGTTTTATATTAAAAATTATTGTAAAAGATATTATAGAACATGGAAGTCATGTATGGTTCTCCATACCGATATTTTGTACTCAGTATTTACTTGTAGGAGTAGCCTATCCCTGTTATTATAATTTTTAACTGAACGTGATGAAATCTAATCTTTTGACTTAATTTTTCTACTAATCTACTAACTTAATTCCTCCTAAGGATATACTTGAGAATTTTTGACCTATATGAAATTCAAATGTTATATTAAATTAAAAATATTTTCTTTGATTAATTTCGTATGTTTCATGTGTCCATAAATTGAATCTACTCCTATATTCCCATTTATCAACCTCCCCAACCCTGCTGTGGTTGGCCTATTATCAAACTGACATTCCATCTAGTATCTCTGTGAAAGAACTTTACCAAAAAAGAAAAACAACTGTACAAATATGTGATAATTTTACACAGCTGTTGGAATATGAGCAATCCAACCCACAAGAATTGCATCTTCATTAATTAACTAGCGGCATCCCGCGGCTTCGCTCGCGTAAACTTCGAAACTAATTAGAACCCTCCATACGTGATAGGGGATGACATATTACATTTTTTATAGTAATAGTATTTACCTTTGTAGTGATCGCGTAACACAGCTGACTATTTATAAGTATTTAACTTTATAGGTAAAGCAAGTATGCAGATAAACATATCTAAATCCATCCTCGTCCCCGTCCCATGCTATTAGGGCTTGAATATCAAACTTTCATTTTTAACTGAATATTAATTTGTCCAAATTTACTTTAATATCATGAACAATTATGAAGATAAATATATCACAATTTTACCCCCCCCCCCCCGCACCATTCCCATAGGGGTTGAATTTTCGTAACTGCTATTTGTTTTGTAGAGTACCTACATTTGCCACATTTCATTCGTTAAATACAAAAAAAAATATTTTATAAATTTTTTCCACCCCCCTAACACCTTAAGGGTTAAATTTTGGGAAATGCTGAAATAATTGTTTCATTATTTATATTGTAGTACGTTCGATAAGTTTCAATTAAGTGCGAACAAAAAAATATTTTTTTATATATACTTTGACACCCTGTTTTAACCCCGTAGGGGTTGAATTTCGAAAAATCCTTTCTTAGTGGGTGCTTACATCATAAAAGGAAGACACCTACGAAATTTCACGTTTCTAGGTCCAGGGGTTTGGGCTGTACGTTGATATATGAGTGAGTGAGTGAGTGAGTGAGTGAGTGGTTAAGGACAAACTCTTTATAGATATAGATTTCGTATTTTATTTAATTTGTATGAACCCTCTTTAAAATTGTATGTATTAAAAAAATATTCTATTTAATTAATTTTAAAAAGTATTGTGAATATTAAAATTCTAAAATATGTCTCCACTGTTTCATAAATTATTCAATATCAAATTAACTGGAAATCTGCATAGTTAAATTTACATAATTAGTAAATTGGTTTAGAAAATTGACAAATGAGATTTTGAATACATCAACAATTTGCAATTATTAATTCACGTTGTTAAACTCAAATTTGACACACTTCTACAATTCGAATACTGTTTTCAAAAGAAGATTAATACAATCCATTTTGATATTTTTTAGAATTTTTGCTTGTCAGTTTGTTTGTTCTAACTTAACACGAAAACTTTTGAACTGATTTGATAGAATTTTCAGGAAAATACAGACATTTTATAATTGATGAACCACAAAAATATATCTTTTATAGTGGTTCTTAACTTTGCTATTACAATAAATGTTTGAAATCTATAAAGTTTGTTATATTCTGCAATTCAAATTCAAAAAAATTGAAAAATTATACGTTACGAAACACTAAACTCGACTCGCACTTGACAATTTTTTTTATAAAATTCATGTAATATAAGTCAAAATCTGATGTTCATCTAGTGATTTTAGGGAAGAAATATTTTTCTGCATTATTTTATTTTTAAAACGAAAAAGACAAAAAAACACAAAAAAAATATGCCTGATGATTTTTATAAATGCTAATATAGTTGTTATTTTAATGCTCTCTATCCTTTCATATTTTATTTAAAATAGTGAAAACGTTTCTTGTGCTCTGATATAAATCCTATTTAAGATATCGATATAGTCGTTTTGGATTCTGAACGGTTAGATTAATTGATTAAGAATCTAGTAGCGTGCCGGACTGGCAAACTCATATAGTACGTATATATTATAACGGTCTGTCGACAAAAGATAGTTTTCTAATCATAATATACCTCGCGGCATTGGCCTTGTTGACAGTTTTATATAATAATACTTCCTTGAAAAACGTTTCCAGAATTCTTAAAAGGTAATCGATACTGCCGATAATCTTTTTTGTACTGAAGTTTATAGCTAGGAGGTTATATCCATTAGATAAAAAAGTTATACGATTAAATGAAAATTTTCAGTGGGGGTAGAATTTAATTGTTATTTGTTTATTTATTATAGGATTTATGTTATTTTTTATAATAAATAAAAATAACACTTAAAGTAAATGTTCACACTATAAAAATGTTACTTGATACGTGTTTCGACTTAACAATAAGACTTCATCAGGAGTTTAATAATACCAGAGCAGTAACTAGCAGGAAATTTTAAATATATGAATTTGTCTATGTTTTTACATATATATACACTCAGCGTTCTGTACCAGGGCTTCTTAAAGTGATAGGCCGCGGCACCCTAGGGAGCCGTGGCCTTCCCACAAGGGGGCCGTGAAGAACCGTAAATATAACAAATAAATTTACTATCGTTAAGAAACTTTAAATGTATAAATATGTAAGCACTTTCTTAAATCTTATAAATGAAATTTTTTTTAAACCCATCTGGGTTTTAAAGGGGGGGGGGGGGAGCTGTCTTTCTAGCCGTCGTTGTATGGAGTGGTTGAATTACCGACGCCATCGTTCTATAGAGCGGTGTAAAATAAAAATCAATTGTTTGGATTTTTACAATCTGAATAAATTAATAATACCTAAATGTTTTATATTGCGTTTAAAAGTATTTAAGTGATAAATCGTTAGTAAAAAAACGTTTGTTTGCAACATTACAACCATTTGTAATTTAAAGCATGTTTGCATATTAAAAATTTTCAACTGACGCCGCTGAGAAATATTAATGGAAATTACATTTATAATAAATATAAAAAGTTTTGGTAACAGTTTCGTATACGGAATAGTATGGGTTGTTATGTATCCATAGTCAACAATGTCGATTGTTTATTGCGGCGGAGATTGAGTCCCCATGTTAAACTAAAAAAAATAACCACAGTTTCTTCGTGGAAATTCGCCGGCCATACACCTACAAATATTTAATACAAGCATAGGCTGTTTCGATGTAAAAAAAACTAATTAAAAATGTATTTATATGTATCAAGACACATGGTTTGTACAAAAATGTTTCTATACCTCCATATCAATGTGTCTTATGATAGGTAAACAGAACAGACACCAGTGGAATTACAAAGAGCCGAGTAAAAGAGAGAAAGACTTAAGGAGATCAGTATATTGACACTGATGTCACATTTTTCTTTATTAAGCTGTCATCAAAATAGACAATTTGAATTACGCTGCCATTTTCTGAAGTTAACTAAAACTTTTTATTACTCTTTTATCCTTCTCTTTCATACATATCAGCGAAGTATGACTAAAATATTCCATTCATTTTCATGACGCTATTAATCATTATTTACCTGTTCTTCCAAATATAGATGATTATTTTTTTATATAAAATGGGAAGATATAATTCAGATCTGTTCTTGTAATAAAATATTCAGTAGAAAACTATAAATCATATCATGAAAAGCAGATCATATTTACTTTCATCATTCTCGACTATTTATTTAATCAAATATATTTTTTATTTGATATTATAGACACACAGAATTTTTAATGATTGTGGTATATAATTGACTACATAATGAAGAAATCAATACACCCAGAAATCAAAAACGATTTCAATTAAAGCTTGTGTAGTATTTTTACTATAGGTACCTATTATTTTTTTGTATTTGATAAAAAAATAACATTCACATATCATACATTTTAATTTATAAGTAACTCAATATAAATGGTTGATTTGATTGCATAAACATCGCAACTACATTTTGGATTTCTTGTCATTTTTATATATTTTTATAAGAAAATATTAACTATAAAGTACTCCGCATAAAATCAGTGGAATTTTCCTTTTGATTTAGATTCTTTTTAACTATAATAATATAATAAGTATAATGGGTGTTTTTTTTAAAGACTTTCCAGCGGATTATTTCCAAAACAATCAATTTACAGAAAAAATGTTTCAGACAGAAATTTCATGGCTTCGAGGGTGCTAATTATTGACATTATAGGGTGACCTTAGGAAAGTTATCTTGATAGTTTTTTAGGTTCAACTTTTCTTTTTTAAATCTAAACCCATATTTTTTGTAGCAGATTCGTAATTTACGAGAAAAAAAGAACATTTGTCTGCAATTATTTTTTCTCATAATTTCCGTATCTTATGATATGGATCAAGGAAACAGAAATTTCTGGATTTACAATAATGTTTTATCCGAACACTATTAATTTTTAGATCGAAGCAAACATTCTTTTTTTTTATTTGTAATTCATTTTTTCCGAATTTTTCATTATAAAAAAGTTGCATTAAAAAATTAATAACTTTGAAAAACAATTCTTCGAATATCCTTGCTTATTTCTAAATTGTATATTCTTTAATTTTATGATTTTTTTAAAATTGATAGTTTTCGAGTAAAAAATTATTGAAAATCCAGAAATTTTTGTTTGTTTTGCCCCATATCATAAGAAATTGACATTTTCAAAAATGTTTCAGACAAAAGTTGTTTATTTTTTCCGTTAATTACGAATCGACAACAAAATATATGGGTTTAGTTTTGAAAAAGAAAATTTTAACCTGAAAACCCATAAAAAATGTCATAATGTCGAAACCATGAAACTTTTGTTTGGAAATTTTTTTTCTGTAAATTCGTTAATTTAGAAAGTCTTAAAAAACACCCAATACTTTTGTCATTGTAGGTTCACACTGCACATTTATTAATAGGACACCTAAAAAAGAGCCTTTTTGCAATTGCTTCTAGCTTGGTCAAAAATTAACTTTTTTTATTTAGGAAATTTAATCTATTTTATTGTGCTGCAATTCGTTCCTCAACATATATTTATTTTTCAACATTTTTATGTAATTAAAAAAAATTAATCAATTAAATAGCAAGTTAAATATTTAAAAGATGTTGAGCAACGTATTGCAGTATCATTTAAAAAATTAGTTCTTAAAATAGTTTATTTTTGACCAAGTACAAGCATTTTAGTCCAGTGCCAATCCGACTTTTTGAGACTAAAAAACAGAAAAATTCTCTACAAGCTGGCGATAGTGGGAATCGTTGCTAATAATGATAACAAAGAGAAAAAAAAATACACCTCTGTACATGAAGCGGTTTCGAAGGGGGTGGTTTTTAAGGGTTGAAAATGGTTTTTTTGCGATTTTTGGCGAAGTATGAATTCCTATCGAAAAATGGTCTACAGTAAAGTTGTAGATAATAAATAAATCTACAATTTTGTTTCAAAACAATTTACAACATAATCTCAAATTTTTCGAGATAATAGCGAAAAACCGTTTTTTTGAATTTTCGATTTTTTTATGTCGAAAAAATTGTCAAAATACTTGAAATTTTCATGAAATGTATATTCCTATCAATTTACACTGTATTACATTTTTTTTCGTAAATTATCCTTTTATTAAATTGAATATATTTTATTCTTATATTTTAGCACAAAAGTTTCATGATTAGTACAACATTTTTAGAGTGATTGAAAAATAAAATTGCGTTTTTTACAAATCGCTATTTTTGTTTCTTCTAATTTTTCACAGAATTTTTAAATATAAAGGTATTTTAATTTTTTATCTATCTTAAAGTACAACTCAAGACGAAAAAAATGAGCGCCTAAAAGTTAAAAAATCGAAAATTTCTACGATCAATTTTTCGATTGAAAAAATTTCATTTTTTTCGAAAAACGTTAATATTTCAGGAAATATTTAACTTTGAAATTACGGCCAGCTCGGTAAAATTAAAGGACTTCAAAATATACATTTCATGAAAATTTCAAGTATTTTGACAATTTTTTCGACATAAAAAACTCGAAAATTCAAAAAAACAGTTTTCGCTATTATCTTGGAAAATTTGAGGTTATGTTGTAAATTGTTTTGAAACAAAATTGTAGATTTATTTATTATCTACAACTTTACTGTAGACCATTTTTCGATAGGAATTCATACTTCGCCGAAAATCGCAAAAAACCATTTTCAACCCTTAAAAACCACCCCCCTTCGAAACCGCTTCATGTACAGGGGTGCATTTTTTTTTCTCTTTGTTATCATTATTAGCAACGATTCCCACTATCGCCAGCCTGTAGAGAATTTTTTTTCCCCAAAAAGGCTTTGGCACTGGACTATTTGACAACAGCTAGGATTACAAAACGATTATAATATACAATCAGTTATATACAAATATTTTTTTAAATATAAAAAGAAACAGTTTGAATAAATGTATTGTAGAAGACAAACCTCGATTCATCAATTTACTTATAAAACCTTTAAAAAACTCGCTTCGAATTAGAAAAAAAGTTACTTATTTTAATATTGCCTCCTCCAAACTGAATAACAAATCTTGTCAGCAAAGTTATTTATTGTAAAAAGATTAATTATCGAAATGAAAAAACCGACACATTTTATTTTGAACACCCGATATAATACTTTCAAACGAAATAAAAAAATTATCAAACACATATTTCATCTTTTAGTTTCGATACTAAAATAAATAATATCAAGTCATGGAAGTTTCAATTAGAGGCCAGAACCAACTATCTGCATACTATAACTATATAGTAGAACATCAAATTGCCAAAGGTAGTAGTAAAATGAGTTCAGTTGTAAATTATAGCGACGCCAATGTGCAAAACCTTCTCATTAAATACGCACTAATTGTGTAAATTGGAAGATATAGGTTTAAATCCCCTAGAAGCTACTAACTTCACATTAAACCTGTATCCGTACCACCAGCGCTATTTATAAAAGAGATAGTTACATAAAGAATACGTACATTTCAATACACCCGTCTTTGTTTTACGATAACTACCCTAGTTATGTGGATTTATGTAAGAGATGGACTTTGGGGAACGAATTTAATTGTATATTTTTGTCTTTTTTCTGAAGGTGTGTTTATAGGGGAGGATTTGAAAAAATCTTGTTTACTTGTTAAGTATTACAATGGTAATAAGGAGGGGTATTTTTATAGCTCAATACATTCAAATTCTTTTTTTTGTTAATTGTGACACATTCATTGGAAGTTATTTTATTATAATTGAAAATTATGAAGATGTTCTTTTTCTCAACGTTCTTTTATGGTTATATTATTGGATTCTAAGAAAAGAAAGATTTAAAAATATATTTCAATAAATAAAATTTATTTTATAAGCATTAAGCACGTAACAAAAAGAAAAACGTTTTTTTTATTTGTTTATTTTTTTAAGAAGTCTAATTTATTTCTTGTATCTGAAATTCATTTATAATTTCATAAAAAATAAGTATATCTTAGTTCTTACCTTTATCATAGATGAACATAATCACTGCCAGTATTATGAATAAATAATTAGAAAGCATCATATGCCCAATGGTTGAAGATGTCCAGCGATGTACAGTCATTTTGAACGGCTTTTCTAGGTTGTGTTGATATATATTTTACGTTATCTGTAAAATAAAATAGACTTGTCATAATCTAGAAATTAATATAAAGATCACGGGGCTCAATTATTTATGCTTGAAAAATTTTGGGTATAAATGTAGAATGCAATTACTAATAATATAAGGAATAAAAATAAAAATCAACGCACGAATTGAGGTAAAAAGACAAAAAAATGATTGATTTTTGTCAGCCCTGTTTGAATAAAAATAATTTGTTGTCTTAATTTTGATAATTTTAAACCAAGTAGGCTTTGCTTATTATGAAAAAGCTTATACATATTTCTACAGATAATTTGCTATTTATGTTTTTCTTATACAATAAATAACATTTTATTGAGAGTATAAAAATTGTCTACATTTTGCTTCCTCGCAATATCGAAGATACGAGAAGCTTTGTTATCGTTTTAAAACGAGAAAAAAAATTTGTTCTCCGATTTTAAAAAATTTACCAGATCTATCCGTTTCAGGTCAAGACAAACACTTTTTGTTCCGTGTCTGTCTGTGTGTGTGTGTGTGTGTGTGTGTGTGTGTGTGTGTGTGTGTGTGTGTGTGTGTGTGTGTGTGTGTGTGTGTCTGTGTCTGTCCCCCAATCCTTGTCACACGCTTAACTCATGAACCACTGAACCGATATTGATGAAACTTGGTTGGCTGATTGGATCTGTCTTGAGGACGGTCCCATTTCAAAATAATTAAAATTGTTTGTAAGGGGGAGGGGTGACATCCAAAAAGATTTATTTTTTGAAGATATCTCAAGAAAGACACATGTTACGTGAAAATTTTATAGAACCTTTTTTGTAGAGCATTCAATTCTCTATAATATAGGTCACCTACTTTTGTTGTAAAATATTCCCTTACAAAGATCTATCTCAATTTGACTTAAGAAAATCGTCATTTGTTTTTTTAAAACTGCTATTTACTTTGACATATTAAATGTCACTTTGACGTTTTAAATGTCATTTTGACATTCGTATAGCAGAAAAATAATGATTTTGATTGAAATTATCAAAAATTCAAAATATACGACATAATAACCAGGCGCGTATAAAGAAAAATGTCAAAATAATTTTTTTTATTAAAATCGTATGAAAATTAAGTAGTTAACCAATGACAGGCAGTTCATCTGAATACTTTATCGGTTTTTTTTTAAATTGTTCAATAATTAACTACCTTTGATGAATTTAGCACGAGGAAGCACCGTGCATTTACAAGGCAGAGTATTTTTATATTAGGTACATTTTTTTTATTCTAGTATGGTTAAACAGATAAAAGTAAACATTTATTTTCGTCTATTACCTACAGCTATTCATTCGGGAGCATACATACATAATTTTAAATAATAATAATGCATACTATTTGTTAATTTAAAAGAGAAATACTTTTAGTTTAAATGATAGTTGTGAATACCTCCTGTATATTGTTCATATTGAATGCACAAGCTCATAATTTTTAATGAGCTTATATTTAGTTGAATATTAACCTTCAGCTATTTACGTTATATGAAATAAGCTATAAATATAACTCAAGCGTATCCATAATACAGCCAGAGGTTACTGAATGTTATCTGGAACACAAGGAATTAGATTCGGTTTTAATTTATTGACTAATATGTAGGTATTAAATAACTAATAAACAATTTGTAGACCTTTAGAAAATTTATACTCACAATGAAGTCTTACAGAAATATTGCGTGTATTTTCTGTAAATAAATTTTTGTAAAAAATGTAATTCTTGATTAGCTTTTTTGTTAATTAATTGTATTAATCTAATATATAAAATTCTCGTGTCACGGTGTGCGTAATTGAACTATTCCGAAACGGCTCGACCGATTTTCGTGAATCTTAGCGTGCATATCGGCTAGGGTGGAGAATCGGACAACATCTATTTTTCATCCCCCTAAATGTTAAGTGTGGTCCACCCTTAAATTTTATTTTTATTTTTTTGGACAAAATTTTTTGTTTTTATTTTTTTATCATACATCATACAAAAATACATACAGCCCTAAATTTTCACCCCTCTACGATCAACCCCTATTTTTTATTTATTAATTAAAAACTTTAATTTTTTTTGGCAAGATTTTTATTTTTATTTTGTCATGACCTTAGAATAAAAAAATTCATATTACTCTTAATATTCACCCTTCTACGATCAACCCCTATTAATTTTTAATTTTATATTTTAATTTTATAGTAAAGTATTACCAATTCGAATTCAATATTCATAGTTAAGACAGGGCAACGTCTGTCGGGTCAGCTAGTTGCTTATAAAATATCAACTTTAATTTTCATCAGATGAGGTTGTGTGGGACACTTATGAAACCAACACGTCTGTCTGTCTGTTATAACCTGAGATTCGACATAATTATAGTAAATAGTGGAACAAAAATAAACCTGAGGTATAAAAAAATTTGGGGGGGGGTGAGTAAATTACCAAGTAATTAGTAAAATACCGAGTGGGATATCAAATGAATGCTGCAAATGAAGGAATTTACATATGCAAACGTTTTAGTTAGGTACATATTATTAAAAATTTCGTATAGTACCCAGTAATAGTGATAAAAATCGGAACATTTAATAATTATTTTTAGATTAGAAAGATTATGCTTTAATTTTTCAATAATATTTAATCAGTTAAAAGTCCTCCGCGGTGATCTTAATATGGATCTTGGCTTTTGGGTATAAACCGCATCGGTTGGGTTGTTCTGATCTATGTTTTATTACACATTGCAGTGAACATCTTCAAAAAGAAGAAACCAAAATTCACAATTGGTTATTATTTTCCTATCAATCCAAAAAATGTAATATTTATGTTATCAATCCAAAATAAAATAATCGATTTTTTATATAATACGGGACACTAATAAGCCAGGCTCGACTTGCACTTGACAAATTTTTATCCTATAAAGTTTTTCATATTAATATTTTTTTTAAATATCGATAAGTATTATGTATTATAACATGAGTAAATAAACGATGAGAGTATAAATAAAGAAATACAAAAATATATGTATTTTAAAATATTTATGAAATTTTCCAATTCAAAGAGATTTTATGTGCTTATACACTTCAATGGAACCCTTTTTATCGCTTATAAATTAATATGTTAATTATACATACATATAGGGAGTAATGTATTAAATATTAATTAGAAGTTAAACCAATTACATCACCAATAATTGAATATATAAAACGTATTAACCTACGTAATTGGAACATAAATAATTATGTTAATGTAAATATAATAAGTTTAATTTATTTTATTAAATATACGAGTACATATATTATTATTAACAGTTAATATATTTCTATATATGTACCATGACGAAAAAGGAATTATTGTTAAATTTATTACAGCGGTAAGACCGATATTTAAAGTAATGGACTGGCAGTAAGATAATTTGTAAAATATCCCGACCGGAGTAGTGCATGTGGCTGAGATCCGCCCGCCACAATGCATTAAAGCACTCAATAGCAATCAGAGTATGAGAGAATGGCAGTGTACCAGGAGAGTAGAGCCATTCAAGAGGTCTATTTTACCGTTTCCATTCAATGACGACGACTGACTATAATGAATTTCTTTTTAAAAAGAACAAAATCGCCATTAGCGGACCACCGCCGGATTCTTGTTGAGAAAAATTACAATTGAGGTGGTTGATTTTCAAGAAAAGGGATGCCCAAAAGTTTAAAATGTGTTAATGATATAACTGATAGTTTTTGATAAAGTTTCGATAACTAACTTATTTTTATTAAAATATTTGCTGTTTAATGAGGTGGGCTAAAAGTACTCCAACGACGTACTTTTCTAATTTTGATATACATACATACTTATGCATCTAACCCACTATGAGCAGGGTTTTTTTTACAAATAACTCGTTTTTTTGTAACTATGAACTGTTGATTTTAGAAAAATAGTTATCACATTATTTTCCTCGACAGATTGGCTAAAAATTATAATTTTTAATTATAATGTCTCAGAATTTTAATCTATATATTAAATAAATTGTCATACCTTTTTTGTATTTATTTAAAAAGGGGAATGAAACTTATATCATTCGAAAAGTACTGTGCCACAAATGTGCATAAAAAATCATGTGTGTATGTTGCCGTTAAAGCAGATAAAATATTATTCCAATGTAGACCATAGGCGATACTAGTTTTATTTCTACGATTATAAATTAAATATACTCCATATAAGTTATGAATACAGAATGATTCAGCACTGTCGTGCCAAACTCGAACAATAGATTGAGAAAAATATTTTAAACAAAAAACTTCCAATAAACATGTGTCCGGAAAATTTCTCGAAAACGGTTTATCCTATGCCAAATAAGCAAAGTATGTTTTTGTGTATTTTGTGTCATATAACCTTAAATAAGTGCCCAACTTTATAAAAAAAACTAAAGAACAAAAATTACTAGATAAAAATCGATGGGCCCATTTGCCCCATACATCCTTATGTTAGTCTAAATTATAACTAGTTAATATGATAAATAGATAAATTTCATAATTTTATCACGAAGGGTTCTCTAGATCAGCGGTTCTCAAACTTTTTTCGCCGCGGCACCCTTGTCGGGCAAAAAAAAATTCGCGGCACCCTTGCCGGGATAAAAAAAATTTCGCGGCACATTTATCCTTAAAGCGGTTTAAATCGTTAGGAAAATAAGAATAAACCAGTGCAACTTTAATGCTCTTTAATGCGACGAATGAAACTGTTTTGATGAATTTTTCATTATTTCTTTTATATTTATAGGAAGTTTGGTTAGGTTCCTAAATAAAAGTGAAATTGGGTCTCTTTTTACGCGGACTTTTTTATGCAAATTCAGAAATTCCCCGTTTCGGCGGTGAGCTATTAAAAAAAAATCATAAAAAAATATCTCCGAAAGTAACAATTAGACAAATTTGAAAAATTGGGAATATGCCAATACTTATCACAAGAAAATAATCTGCAGTTACCGCACTTACTAAAATTTTAAATACAATTGTTGTTAAATTTAAAATCAATTGTAGTAAAGTTTTAAATCCAATTTGCAGTTGTTTCGTGTCACAAAAGCAATAATAACATCGGTGTTTTAGTTGTCTTTTATTTTCAAATTTTGTTTACTTTTCAATAAAAGTAAACAAATAAAATTAAAAAACAACCCTTTTATATACGCATTATTATTCGTTTATTTCTAGAAACTTTCTTATGCGATTTTTGGCCTATTTTTAATTCATTGATTTTATTTTACTGTTTACACGGTTTTAGAAAATTATGGAACGTATCCCTGATTTTACAATGTAAGCAATGTATTTTTTTGAGCGATTTTTTTATATGCGGTTGTCTGTGAAATGTACCTACCGCGTAAAAAGAGACCTTACTGTACTTACTTGATCAGGCTTACAGTAACTGTTTTACCGACCAAATTTTCCACCTTAAAACTTCACTCAAAATGTAATTACAACTTTACTTATCGACTGCACCTTATGTTCTTTTTTATAAAACACGTCTGAATGTGAAACAAAAAATAAACTTTTTCGGCAGTGGTGATGGAAGACAACTTAAATTTTAGCTTTTAGCATCTTAATGCCGTGTTTTAATATTTTCACAATTTTAGCTGACTTTTCTTGATTATTGCCGTGGCACCCCTGGCATACGCTCGCGGCACCCAGTTTGAGAACCGCTGCTCTAGATATTAAAAAAAACTTATTTTGAACAAATTCTTTGGAGGGCTGTAGTTCCCTAACGAAAAATTTCCGGACACATGTTTATTGGAAGTTTTTTACTTAAAATATTTTTCTTAATCTACTGTTTAAGTTTGGCACGACAGTAATAGAATGTTTTAATAAATTAAAAGTATTGATTATAAATAATTTTTTAAGTATTTTAAACTATCATATAACAATTTCTAAAATAATATTCATTCTACATAGAACATTAAGACACATGAGAAAGTGATATAATATTTTGAAAGCTGACACTAGGTAAATGACATGATCCTTTTTAAAATTCTGGCGTTATGCAAATCAGTAACAAGAAATTCTACATTCTAGCATTTAGTTAATCTTAGTTATTATCTTGAGAGCTCGTTAAGAATATTTACATGAAAAATCTACATGATTTAGCAGTAATAATTAAAAATCATACCATCCAAACATTACTACAAGAAAGCTACGTAGTTGAAAATATTTTCAAGTATTTTAAAATAAATTATTATACTTCTATTTAACTTATGAATACAATATACATATGCAAATATGTAATGACTGCTATTGTTCTAGTTTGTACAATTTTATTTTATTTTGTATGTACAATATTTCTAGTTATATTATTCAGGGCCCGCACAATCTAATACGGGTTCCAGACTGATTTTGTAAGTGGGCTCATTTGAATGATCTATTTTTAGGTATTTCAATACGAAAACATTGGGTGTGTGTACTTATGTACGTGCATTAGAAGTTATACATCTAACTTGTAAATTAAAAAAAAACTTTTTACCGACTATCATAACATAAATCTGTATTATCTAACTCTAACTAACATGATGTCATATTGTTTCCATTGCATTACTAAAATTTCGTCTTGAACGCGCATTAAGAAGTATAACTTCAAAAATATTTGTTAGGAATGTTTGAATTACCTTTTTTAGGTTAATTTTTTTAATTCGTAAATACCAATCAATTAGTTTTATGCTCGCCGCGCCGCATCATGCCCTCCTTAACCTCGGGCCCCAGTACTAAAGCTCTGTGAACGCCCCTGCCCCATGTGTTATAAAATTGTACAATAGTCTCACAGATGACACATGACCGATTGTGCACCGAAAATTCAAGTGATCGGTTAAGGGTTAAAATAGTTTGATATGTACATATTTAGTTTTTGGATGTAGGTAATTATTGTATTATTGCTTTTATTTCCAGCCAACGCTTTGTCTTATACAGGGTGATTTACAACTAGTGTAAAAAATGTAACAGTATATCTAAAAAACTGTATGCAACATAATTATGTCCGGAAATTTTTCGTGAGGTAGCTATACAGCTTTCCAAGGACTTGGCTCAAAATTAATGTTTATTTAATAACTAAAGAACCCATTATGATACAGTTATGTTTGATAATCGGTTTCGTATTAATAAGTATTATCTATTTTCAGCATCAAACAATAGTAATTTAGAGCAGGGGTGTATGGGGGCAGAAGGCCTACCAATTTTTATCAAGTATTTTTTGTTCTTTATTTTTTTCCTGAGTTGGGTACTTGTAAAAGATTATATGACACAAAATACACAAAAATATACTTGTTAATTTATTATAGGACCAACCGTTTTCGAAAAATATCGATAAAAAGTAAGTACTACAGAATTTTACTAAATACGGATGCTTTTATGTGTTTTGATATGAGGTATATAATCTTGTACAAATACTCAACTCAGAAAAAAATTAAAGAATAAAAACTACTTAATTAAAATCAATGAGCCCACTGGCCCTATACACATATGGTTTAAATTATTATTGTTTGATACTGGAAAATGATAACACGTATTACCTACACAAATTTTTTGCTCAAAATAGCTTTCGATATACTGTTAATATTTTTACACTAGTTTACCCTATATATAATAGACAGACAGATATATATGTAGGGGAACCCGGGACGGAACGGGGTACCGAAGCGGAATGGGAAATGGGTGGTGCTCTCCCTATGGACGACGGAGACACGTGTCTTTTGCACACAATGTTTAGTTCGCTGTGCTACACAGTACGAAGTTGCCGTTTTCAGTGTAAGAGTGCATTTAGTGTGAATTCTACCGAATGTCCAAAAAAGCTTACAAATTGTAATTTTTGCTTTACGACACCAAGGTAAGTACACTGTATACCATTTTTTATTCGGAAATTTACATTACATGTTTGTTTCATCATACTCTTGACTAACTAAAAGTCTAGTGTTAACTCAAGGTCAACACATATAACGGCCATAATACTCATGTTATAAAGAACGTTACGTCGGGGGCAGAATGGGGTACACCTAGTGGTGTGCTGGAACCGGCTCGCGCTAGCCGGTTGTTAAATTATTCCGCGAATAAAAGATCGGACCATTTCTATATTTTCGGCGAACATATTCAAATGTTGAATTTCAAACATATCTATTTCTTTATTAATTACAAAAGTACAAATTCAACATTGCAAAATCAAAAAAGATTGTCACAGACAACATAAACTGGACAGTGTCTTGTTGACAGCTTTTTATGATTTTATAATGTCAAATTTGTACTGATAATATGAAGACAATAATAAATAAAGTGAATTAGAAAAATCACGAAGCGAAAGAAAAAAAAGTGAGAAAAAAACTGACGTTTAAAGGTAAATTAAACAAATCTAAATAAATGAAATAAATCCGAAGAAAGCTCGGAAGACGAAGACACGGCCTGCTTGTTATCTCATCTTTGAACTGTGTCTATAATTAGTACCCAATTGTACCCAGGGTTCATTTCCCATTCCGCCCCAGGGGGTGGGGCGGAATGGGAAATTTCATATTTTTTTTCAGACACCATTTTTTTATTGTTGTTATCAACTTAGATAAGTTTAGCTGTAGTTTTTTTGTAGAGAAATAAGTAAATAAAAGTACACATTGACAAATAATGGCGTTATTTATTTCAAACCCTCTCAACTTGTAATCAAAGCTTAGCTACCCCGTTCCGCCCCGGGTTCTCCTACCTATTCCTCTATGATCCATGGTTGCATATAGAAAATAAAAAGTACCAATATACATAGTTGTTAATGAATTTATAGATAGTAATAAGATATACATTAGTATATATCGTTTGAACCTATGACGAGACTATACCTCTGCGTGATTGGGTCTCGTGAATATCTGATCACCCCAGGACACTTTCCAGACACCCAGACATCCACGTCTTGTTATGGTATTACTCTTGTATAAATAACTGGCTCTATATTTTCAAACCATTAATAACAAACAAACAAAATAAGATATTTCTTTGAAGAACTGCATTCAATTATTATAACCATATTGTTCTAAATATACAGTATTTAACAAATTAATCATTAATTAAGTGAAAATTTCCAATCGTGCTACGATATTAAAGTACTGAATGTGAAGACAACGGTTTATAAACCAATTTCATAGACCGCTTCAAGTCTTCGATGAAATCATTGGTCTGTTAAAGAGATATAACTGATTTTATATCACATTACACCCTTACTACACACTCACACATAGACATACGTGCATACATACATATACACATAATGCATATAAAGATACATAGGTGTATTTGTGAAATACAAAACCCTCCAAGTTCGAATTATAATTACTTACTCAAATCGTAATTAAATTAACCTGTTGATATACTTTTAATTAAATTGAAAATTTAAATTATTCATTTATTTCTGTACCTACGAAAGGCATATTTCTTGAATGTTTTTCATTTTTTTTGTTCGTTAGGTTTTATTCATAATGAGTTTAAGTACGTCGCTCGAAAATAAGACAAACAAAATGTGGTGTAGAAAAAATCTTTTTATTGTGAACATTATTTCATTGTATAAAAAATTAAAACCGATAAATAACAAAAATATATTCTCAGAGGTTTTACAAAGGTGCCTGATGTTGTTAGCCCAGGGCACTTAAATGTCTTAGATTCTAATTTATCACGTTCTAAGTCTTAGAACGTGATAAATTCTTTTTTTCTAAGTTGGCGCTGTCAATGTTTGTTTGATGATTATTCGGATAATAACAGTTATTTTTTTCCGATGTTTATTTATAAAAAAAAAACAACAACATTAACTGGTAAATCCGGTTGATGTGACTTCTCAGTCAATGTATTGTTCTGTAATCCGATATTACATTTTTTTTCAAAACTTAATATTTGTGTTTTAGAAATACTGTTCTAGAATTTAATCATGTAAAATATATCAAGAAAAAGAGAGATAAATAATAAATAATAAATGATATGCATAGTGTTTCACTAAACAATAGCATCATCATTTTTTGTTATAATACAAATGCAGGTATCACTCTTTGTACGTACGATGATATAAATGCAAGTTTTGCTGAAAATGCATATAATTATTGTAGACCTTATCATCGACGACGGACAAATTGCAGCCTCCTCCCTCTACAGACACAGACACACACACACACACATACACACACCCGCCATAGACTCGCCCTCAGGTATTCTATAACTTCCGCACTTACGTCACCAGAATGGAAGTCATTAGCAAACCCTAGACTACGAATATGCATTGTCGTTAAGTGCCAGTATTCAGCCAGTAATGGCTCTGTGGATTACAACACATACGTACTACGTACACACATACATACATAACTGTAGTACAATATATAATATGCTCGTATGGTTATCTACATGTAACTATGTAATTGATTACATATACATAAAATATAAGATATACATCTTATTGTTAGTAATGTGACTATCAAGTTTTTCTAAAGCATTATTTTGTTCTATAGATGCCCTTTTTGATGCATGCTTTACTACACACGTATAGCACGAGGCATAAAAACTATTTAATTACAATTACCACTCCATACAGTGTAGTTAAAAAGGTTCTTTAAACAAAATCGATATACAATTTGTACAACTAACTTTCTGAATATTTATAAAATTAACCAACTAAAAAGGTCAAAGAAAAATTGGTTAAATATTTATTAGTACTAATTATTTTTCAGTTGAAGGTTTTTTATAATAATAACTGTATAGATTTACCGTTTCCATATATATTAATATAATTATACAGGGTGGGGCATTTAAAGTGTTACAGATTTTTATCTCAGAGCAACCACATATTTGAAAAAAATGTTCAAGTCAAAAAATGTATGGTTGTGAGGGGGTAATCGAATAATAATATTTATTTATTATTTCAGTGTGGCCTTCAAGGATATTTGGAGGTCAACATCATTATTAATAAATAAATATTACTATTCGATTACCCCCTCACAACCATACATTTTTTGTTTGAACATTTTTTTCAAATATGCGGTGGCTCTGAGATAAAAATCTATAACACTTTAAATGCCCCACCCTGTATATCATGTTAGTGTTTAGACAAAATTAGCCTAAAAACAAGATTGAAGGAATTATTCAACAAAATAAAATTTAATAAATGTCTGGATTAATTTTATGTTTCAAAATTGATTTTGCATTTATTTAGTGCAAAAGTCTCAATTTTATAACTCTTAGGGCCGGTATTATAAAAGACAGATAAGTTTACTAGACTATTAAATAGCGACAGTGCTAGGTACCAAAAATAATATCGCTGTTTCACTTGCTACAGATAAGTTTATCTCATTCTGATGTCGACAAGTTCAACATTATCAACAAAAAATTACTAAATACTGAATAAAAATAACAAAATCACTATAAAAAACCCCAGATGAACCAAGTAAATTTACTCCTACCTATTCGAAACGAATAAAATTTACTTAAGTTTTGGTCACGTGACACCATGACAGAATAAATCTGACAGAAAATCATAACCTAAACATACGTAATTTCCAGTAATTTTAAATTGTGTTTTAAAAAAAATCATGGTAAGTTAATAAATATTTGTGCTTATTATATCGTTTTTATGGTAGTTTTATATATTTGTAATTTTCAGAAACAAACCTGTTCATTTATATGCGTATATAGAGTATAAACATGAAATTTTCAAAGAAAATGAAACAGAAGAATTCTGATTGCAAGAGGACAGCAATTATTTTTCATTTCAAGTACAAACAAATAAATACAATAAACTAGATCAAAATTACTTTGTTGTTTGATTAATGTTTTCATATGTACCGTACAAAGGTAATTGTTTCGAAATAAGATCTTTGAAAATATAGTACCGATTATAACGATATCAAAGGGACCGGTCATATAAGTTGAAAAAGCAGAAAGTCGTAATAACAGGTAAAAATACATTAATATGGAATTCAGCTGGACTTTTATTTTGGGTCGTTATAACCTATACGTCATATTAATGGTACGTATAAATATTTTTTGAAAACCAGATATATTGACAGTTTTACAAAAAAGAACTTTGTTTCTTGTACCTTGTTTTGAAAAGTAATGTATAGTTTTAATTAATAAATAATTTTTGAACAACTATCTACGCTTTTTATTTAATTTTCGAAGCTGTGCTCTACGATAACATCTGTAAGAAAGAATATAAGGTAATAAATAACACCTGTTTCTTTAACTTTGATTCTAATTGTAACAAATGAGCGAATTTGAAATAATAATGTAATACGAAGTCAATTTCAACTGCGATTGTAAGATACTATCTATTCAAAGATGCGCTTATATGGGAAAAAATTGTACATCTTTAGATCAAAAATTACAGTAATATAGAGAAAACTACAAACCAAAAGATACCGATCTGTCATGGATTTATAATCCATTCAAGTTGCGATCAACTACATAAATATTAGTTTGAAATTTTATCTAACGTGTTTCTTAAATAATCTTCAGTAAGTTTTGTACACAATCTAAAAATGAGAAATATGTACCAATTCTTTTGTATAATATCATAAAAATGTAACTTTCATTTCGAGTGTACAATTCATGAGAATTTTAAATATTGTAAAAACATACATTTGAGTTTTAGGTTATGAACTTATAAATATGTTTGACAAGTTTGACATTTGTGTCCATAGATAAAGAAATTAGTTGTGTTGTAATATTTTCTAATGTAAAAATTTTATATAAATTTCCGTAATATTGAATTAAATAGATGTTTTTAGAACTTTTACATGTTTACAATCTTATTATAGTTTTATTTTATTATATAACTGATATTATTTTGTCTGATAAATTCATAATCAACAAACATTTCCGATGACATTTGCCACATTATTTGGAACCCCATAGAATGTGTAAACTATTAGATGAGTAAATTTATTCCTAGAGTAAAAGTTATCTGGCCTTTATAATACCGGCCCTTAGTGGGCTCTCACATCGGAGCAATATAGCAACAAGCAACTTATAACTAGCGATATTATTGCTATCTGTCAATATATATACATAGTAGTTACTTTATTGCTGTGTTGCTATATTGCTCCGGTGTGAGAGTTCACATAAAGATTCGTATTTTTGTATTCCGAAGATTTACAAGGAATTTTGTGCCTTTCCGAGTTTAATCATATTTAACACTATCTCTAAATATTTATTCAATTTCTGTCCGCTTTCTGGGTCTAACTTACTACAGGTAGGTATATGAAGAAATGTCAATCTTTTGTGTACCTACTTTAAATTATCATGCATTATTTTTTCTTGTAATTTTTTTGTTTGACTTATTTTATATCCTCGTGCGTTCATATGAAATAAAAAAATTATAAGTAAGCTATAAGTGAATTTAAAAACAATATTTTTTTTAATATTTATATTTATTGTTTTTTGATTACATGTTGTTACAAAAGTACTTAGGTAGCTGCATGGAATTCATAACAACAGTTAACAATTATTTATTTATATCGTAAAAATAGTTTAATTTACCAAGTATATAAAACATGTATGGATAATTACCTGGCAATGAGATCCATTAAAAAGTTTCATGATGAAAACTATTAACGAACTATCAATACATGTATAGTACATATATGCAGAGCTGTACATTGTGTACATACTTATACCTATCTTAAATAATAGTATCTTAAGTACTTTTTTTAAATAATTGTACTTTTTAGGGTTCCGTAGAAAACTAGGAACCCTTATAGTTTCTCCATGTCCGTCCGTCCGTGGCATAATAAGATAAAATTTGGTATACGGTCGTAGATTGATGACCCAAAAACAGAAATGATAAGATTTTTGAAAAAAAAAAAAAAATTCACCTACCCCAATAAGTGGGGTGTCGTTAGAAAGGTCTCCTAAAATACAATAAAAATGTATCAGAACCTTTTAATTTTAACCCTTCAATCGCGATGTTTTTGCTTTCCAAATTCATTATAAAAGCGTCACCCCCTCTATTTTCTAAACTAACAATTCAAAAATCTTAAAAAATTCCAGAATGCAGCTTTTAATCAGTACTTTCACTGAAGATTATAACGAACATTGTCAAAAATATTTTGGACCCCCCTGTCATAGACTGAGAAGTGAGCTCATATTTTTTTCCCACTTACTCCATCGAGTGGGATATCATTTGATAGGTCTCCTGGTCTCCTAAAATGCAATTGATTTCAAGCCTTCAGTCACGATATATTTGCTTTTTAATGTCGTTTTCAGAGCCCCCCCCTCTATTTTCTAAACTATCGATTCAAAAAATCTGAAAAAAAATCAGAATGTAGCTTTTAATTAGTAATTTCACTGAAAATTATAACGAACATTGTCAAAAATATTTTGGACCCCCCTTTCATAGACTGAAATGTGAACTCATTTTTTTCATTTACCCCATTGAGTGGGGTGTCATTTGATAGGTCTCCTAAAATACAATAATAAAAGTCAAATTACTTTTTGATTTTAACCCTTCAGTCACGAAAATTTTGATTAACTCTTTTTTTATAAATCGTAGTGAGAATGACTACGGAACCCTGTCATATGCGTGCCCAACACGCACTTGCCCGTTTTTTCTTAAGTAGGTACTTTGCCTAATACAAGTACTTGCATTTGTACTTAAATATTTAAAAAGTACTTTATACTTATTTTTAAATACATTTATTAAAAAGTATTTGTATAAATAAAAGTACTCAAATACTTTTTAAGCACTTAAGTATATCTACTTACTTACGTACTTTTATATAAAAGTACTTTTTCAGTTCCAAATATGTATATAGAAATGTAATTGCAATTACATCAATTTTAAGCACAGTTACATAAAGTACTTATGTTTTTACATTTTTTGTATAAAGTACTTGCACTTGTACTTAAGTACATTTTTTTGTACTTATGCACAGCTCCACATATATGTACATATAATGTACATATGTATATGTATGTTCATTGTTCATACCATGTATAAGATTATTGTATATCTATGTATAAAATATATATAGAATATATACATATAGATGGCCGAATGTGATTTAACTGGACAATATGTGGGGATAGTAGGTCATAAAAATAATTTATAGACTTGGTTTTGGACTATGTCTCATTGTCTATTTTTCATTACTTTTATTTGTTTTACTTACATGAGTTGAGCGCTATGTTTATTTATACGGATGGTTTTACCCATAATTTGTAGTCACAGACGTATTTATTGAATTATATATGACAACCATTCACTAAACATTGGAAAATATTGCAGTAGAATTTTCCTAACATATTTTTATTTCTTTATGGTACAGAAAAATTTATATATGCATGTATTTATGTAATACATATGTTCATATTTATATTATAGGCAATACTTTTACAATAGTGATATTCCTAAGCTATTGATATACACGTAATTGTAGTGATCATCTCACTACTTATATGAAACAAAGTAAGATAATAATAATATGGTAACGTTACTTTATTTATACAATTAAAAGCTAGGTGATCTGAAAAGGTATTTCAATAGTCTTAAAATATTAGTAAAATAAGTATACGATTATTTTTTTGGTTTCGGTTTAAAAACAAGATCGAGGTCGTAGTATGCACTTAAATCAAACGGGATAAAACCGAGATCGTTTGTAATTTTAACAAGAAGAAACATACGATATTGACATTATTTATGTCTCGTTGAGAGTCTCGGTTTAAAAACTTATTATAGTAAAAATTTACTTTTGATATAAGTTTAAACAATGTTTCCTTGTATTTCGAAATTTCTTTGTTTATTTCATACAAGATTCAGTTTTTTCTGGGTCTCGATTACGTGTACGAGACAAAACTGACAATGAGAAGAGACCGATTTAATTTTTCACGAAATGAGACCGAAATGAAATTGAAGTTTTTCAATGTTCAGTTATATGTTATATGACATATTATTAATAACATTATGTATTTTTATACATAATACTCTTTATATAACATAAGAATATACTGTTACATCATTATAAATCGTATTATTCCGTATCTTTATTGCACATCTAAAAATAACAAACACCCATTTCTTTGTCAGTTATTGTTACACATATTTTATTGTAAATTCAATGACGTGTAAATAATATTTTATTCATCAAACACTAATAAAAATATAACGCCTATTGTACTTTAACTCATAAATAGTAATGAACAAAATTTAAAAATAAAAAACTTAATGTTTTCATAAAAAAAAATCGTAATTATTTTTTCTTGCACAGACACTTTTTAAAAAGAGGTAAAAAGAGGACGTGTATTTAGCTTTCTTTTGTCTCTTAAATTATTTTTTATTTAAATATTCATTTCATTTTCATTACACGGAACTTCACTTTATGAAAACCTCTGAAAAGTAAAGGTTACACGTTCAGTCTTAATTAAATATTTTTATTAAGTTTTAAGAGGGGGAGGGGGATATTTTTGTTCTGAATTGCCTTTTAATTGACACTATAAATCTTACATTTGTTTAACTTACATCTTTTTGTGAAAGTTATGTTTGTTGACATAATATAAAAGTGGTTTTATTTTTATATAATCTGCAGATTTTTTAAATACAGTTAATAATAAAAATTAATTTTATAAGATTATTTTTTCATGTTTAACTTAAGACAGTTTAACTTTTTAAGTGACATAAATAATATTTTTTATTAATTTGTATGTAGTTTTATTAGAACTTATAAAAATATTATTTTTTATGAGTCATAACCATTCTGTTCTCATTTCATATTGCAAGGTTATAAATTAATTTTATTGTCATAAAAATACTTTATCTAGATGCATATATTAATTTTAGATCTTTCATTATTATCATACATAAAAAACAAATTCAAGTAAAATGTAGATAAGTATCAGCAGAAAGAATGGAAAATTATTATAATATACACATACGAGGGTCGCAGACCTGAGTAAATTTTTGATTAGGTAATTTGTACATGTAAGATTACTGAAAATTTTAATATTGATTATCTCCGCTAAATTCAAAAATTAACTATTAAAAAAATAGTGGAACGAGTATGGTATATACACATACGAGGGTCGCAGACCCGAGTAAATTTGTGTAAAAAATATGACGTGAAAGGGGGTTGGGGCGCGAAGCGCCCAGGGGCACAGCCCCTAGTGTTTATTTAATTATACCGGGTGGTCTATTTAAATTGAGACAAGCAAATATCTCGAAAATTAAGGTTTTTCAGGGAAAATGTTTGGTACAAAAGTTTCAGGGTTCGAAGGGGGAAAACCAACGGAAGTAAAAATGTTGACTTTGAGTGGAGGTTTTAAGGTCATTTTGGGGTCAACTTCATTTTTTTAAATGGAAACCTATTTCTTTTTATACATAATCGTATTTTGCAGAAAAAAAGAAACAACTTTTGTTAAAGAAGTTTTTTCAAAATCCTCAAATTGAGGGACATTTTTTTAATCTATTTTTTTATTTTTTTGTTTTTTCTTATTAAAAAAATTCGAAATTATTATTTATAATTATTAACTATGCATGTTTAAGTAACAATTAAATTTTAAAAATGATTTTTTTTATTTTAGGATTTTAAAAAAAATATTTTTTTTTAATTTTGAATATTTTTACTAAAAAAAGATAGGTTAAAATTGAGGATTTTGAAAAAACTTCTCAGACAAAAGTTGTTTCTATTTTTCTGCAAAATATGAATATGTAAAAAAAGAAATAGGTTTCCATTTAAAAAAATAAAGTTGACCCCAAAATGATCCTAAAACCTCCACTCAAAGTCAAAATTTTTACCTCCGTTGGTTTTCCCCCTTCGAATCCTGAAACTTTTGTACCAAACATTTTCCCTGAAAAACCTTAATTTTCGAGATATTTGCTTGTCTCAATTTAAATAGACCACCCGGTATAATATATGTGACATTTGATTATAGATTCAGTACGAGTTTTCCCTGGTTGGACGATTCTGTAGTATTGGGATAGATAATAGATGGATACCCCCCCCCCCCTATGCATATATTATAAGATATTATAATATATTTTTAGATATGCCAAGATATACAAATATATTAACAGATATGCTAATATATTGTTATATATGTCGAGATATACTTGTATATTAACATATATACTAATGTATGCTAATATATTGTAATATATGTCAAGATATGCTTGGATCCTGATTTTGGCACGATCCAAGAAGACATTAGTATATATTATAATATATAACTATATCTTGCAATATATTACAATATATTATAATGCGTTCTTGGATCGTGCCAAAATCAGGATCCAAGCATATCTCATCATATCTGACCAATTGGATCTTATAATATATGCTAATATCTTATCATTTTTTCCCGGGTAGTAAGCTTCTTATAATATAATTATTATAAATGAAAATTTATAACATGATTTTTTAAATTAGATGTTAATAAGTCGATTCCAAATTATCAAATCTAAAAAATCAAGATAAAAATAAATACACGTACACATTCCTAAATGATTTAAATTGAAATAAAAATTTTCCTCATGTATTCTCATATAAAAAAATTCAACATATTATATACATATCATAAAATATATGTATAATATATTCGATAAGGGAAACGAAAAAAATCGGCAATACATTACTATCGCTTGCAGGTAAAAAATAGGGGTTCTTAATGCGAAAATGAATACGATGGAAATTGTATATTTTTACGCTTTTCCGATATCGAGATGGGAAGGTCGAGAGGGGAGCATTTTATTGAAACATTTTGAATGTGGGAAACATCAATTTGCCGAGATTTAAAACGTACATATCTACGACCCTCCACTAAAAGTAAAACTCGTTTGAATTAAAAAGAAATTCAAAATTGCCAAAGGGAAGTTTCTCTGAGTTTTTTCCACTTTGATACAAGTTTGATTAGTTTGTGATTACTTGTAATCAATCGTCAATAGTTGTTTGTGATATTTTAAGTAGATCTCAACTAAATCCACGCGAAAAATATTTGTGGATACATTCTTTTATAATTTATCGTTCAAATTGTGTTTAAAAAAATTACATTCTGACGTAAATATTAACATTTAAAATAAGTCTGGTTTTGATGTACACTCATCAAAATATTTTAATATTTATAAAAAATATATTTAACATATAATACAAGGAAAATGTATGAGGTGCCAAATTTAAACAAAATTTTATCGTAATGTAACATTGCAATTTTTATATATCTATGTATGTGTATTTTAACATTTTTCTATTTCCTTACTGAAAGTTACATAAAAACAACACCTTATTATTGAACTAACTTTTAATAAATCTTAGTACAAGTTTAGAAGAACATTTATAGACCTTTCCGAAGTTTTTATGATTAATAATTTCAATGTACCATGTCACCAAACAGAAAACTCTAAGCCAAATATATGTGACCTTTTTTTGTACATATCTATGTGTTGCAAAGATAATTAAAAAAATTTAATAACAATTCTATATCTAGGGAACTAAAAATCCGAATAACACTATTTTTTTTGGAAATGGGTCAGTCCGCGGTAATCGATACCAGATAGCTAAAAAAATATTTTACGAAAATGAATACTAAAATATTAAATTAACAGGCTATTCAAAAGAAAATTATAAAAATGGTAGTTAATTTTCAAAATATTTCAAAAAATTTAAAAAAGACAATAAATAAGGTGAAATCACAATAACTTACTTAAGAATAAGTGACAATCGTGGCAAACTATTAAAAGTCTTTGACAATTACATATCAAATGTGACGTTTGACTAAATTAAAAAAGAATCACCCTCACCAATAATAATGACTAAGGATGACCGCATTTATTATAAATTTAATGAGTCTATTGATGTATTTGATAAATAATTGTTATAAGTATTAGTTAATAATATCAATAAGTAATTAAACACTCAAATAGTACTCTTATTGTAACCTTTTATTCAACGTGTCACACCCGTCACAATATTTGTTGAGTAATAACCAGTTAAATATATTACGTATTTACCGGATGCTCTTGTGTTATTAAAAAATAATTTATTCGTAACATATTAAAGTATGATTATTATAAAGTAACTTCAATATTTTCGCTAATATTTTGAGATTTTGAATAGAGGTTGCAAGACTTGCAATAGTTGGCGTCACACATGTCACAGGGCTTTACATGCTGGCATTTTTTTGTAAAATAATCGTAGACCTTTTATTCTTTCAATATACATGTATTACATTAAGATCTACAGAAAAATAGTAAAACCATGTTATTAACTAGTATTATTTAGAAATTATGAACTCCAATCCGAGTTGAAATGTCACACCCGTCACCGCGGACTGACCCAAATATAATATTAAATTTACTAAATAATAATGAAAAAGGTTGTAGCACATTAAATTCTTTGTTTAAAATGCACAAAATGGGGTTGATGCAACATTCCATTCATTAGATATATTATATTTACAAAATCATTGTAAAACAAAACTTTAGGCCCTTGGTTGAGTGTTCCGGCGCAAATTTTGCTAGGGAGTTTTCGGGAAATATTCATTTCACATACTTTTTTCCCAATTTTACACTAGTTAAAATTATATGTTGCCTGGACTATATAAATGAAGAAGAAAAAAAAAGAATCAAAAAGAGATAAGATTCTTTGTTTTATAGCATAGCGTAAAAACCATTAGACAATTTTAATATCTCTTACTGTCAATTATTAACTTATAGATTCAACTTTAAATTCTTTAAAATGCTGTTTGATGCACGACCATTTAAACCATAATTACATAGCATTAAATATTGTCATTTTTTCCTATACAAAATTATTGATTCTCAAATTTTCTTGGAATGTTAAACATGGTATACTTACGGTTGTTTGCGTAGAAACAATTGATTTTCTTATTCTTTTATAAATTCTTAACTTCCATTTTCCCAAGGTTTTATGTAATACAGCGTTTCTCAACCTTTTAGTATTTGCGACCCAATTTTCAATCACAATTCTCATCGCCCCCCCCCCCCCCACCCTCATACATTAATTTTCACTGCTTTATATTGTCAATTTCTAATATTTAACCTTCTTTCGAAAAACTTTGCTCTGCAAGACAGGTCCAAAGAAGTCGCTAATAATTATTAATCTTGTTTTTAATTTAATATTGATAAATACATTGTGCAGTACCGATACAATCCTATTTATAAGTGTATTATATCAGTGTAAATGTAAGTGTATTTTTTTTTTTTTTTTTATTCATGTCAGAATATATTTTATTGCTTTTCATTCAATAAATTAAAAAAAATAATTAAATAATATTTTTTCTCAATATGCTCGCGCCCCCAATCAGTTTTATCACGCCCCCCTGGGGGGGGGGGGCACAGGTTGAGAATCGCTGCTGTAATAATGTTCTTTTTTTAATGCAGAGGTGAATTTAAAAATATGGATGTTTTCTTGGGTATAGTTCTCTGCTTGACATTAATTATTTTTGATTGGCCTTTTTCCGAAGAAAATAAAACTGCAATAGCCTACGACAAATTAATCATAGATTATATGAATACGAACATATTCTTTAAACTAGTAAATCTTTCCTGTAAATGATTTAACCGGAATTCCACTTAGGAAACCGTTATATTACGACGTTTTATAAGAGCGCACATATGCAATTCAATGTGAGAGATAAAACGGTTTGAATTTATTGGCGAATGTATGATATATTAAAAGGTTATTTTTGTTTTCTAGTACAAAATCATATGATGAAATGGTAGTGCTATTTGGGGAATTGGGTTAGCATAAATTTTATAAAAAAATCTTTAATCGCCTATCTTTGTAGGCAATTAAAGATTTGTAATCATTTTTAAGGTAGATATAATTGTCGTGTAGTTCGAATATTTGAATTTAATATTTAATAATATACATATACTCGTATAACATAAATTATAGACAGTTAATATTCTCTATAACTTTTATATACACAAATTTTTATTCTCACAAAAATTTCGAAATTAGCAAGAGTAAATATCCGTTTTCGGTTGAAAGATCGTTTTAAAAAATAAGAGTTTTTTTCCAAAACGAAAATTAATCTTAAATACAAAATTTCATCCACTTACAGTGTCTACAGACATCATGGTGAAAATAGTTAGAATGAATTTAACCCTTTGTTGCCGAATTTTTTTTTTGAAATTCTGTATGCTTGTGGTATCCATGTAAAAACCACTAGGAAACTAGAAATAAATTATTTGATAAGTGGTTTCACTGTGATACAACTAGTCAACAAAGGGTTATAAGGAAGGTTTTTGGTTACTTATACTATAGGTGTTTCATATTATATGTTAACAATAGTAGAACAGAATATATATATATTCCTTTTCTCGAGAAATCATTGCAGAAATATAGATGGAACAGTAATTTAACAGCGAATCAAACAATAACCCATACCTAACATAAAATATTCAAAATTCTTTAGTAGATATCATCGATCGGTGTAAATATAGTTCTGATTGAATCTGCGTAACGATCAAAAAGCCGACGGTGCACTGTGAATGGACATAGCTGACTGAAAAGCATTCCTTTGTCTTCAGCCATTGACAATATCTGCGCAGTTTTCCTCACAAAAGCAATTAAGGAAAAACGGATTGAAAATGAGCACTCCCATCCCCCCAACCTGAAATCTTAATCGCCAAATACGGACTTTATATTCAACTAGGATAGGATTATGAACTATTCCTTTCATGAAATATTTGTGCTCAATGATGTTTATCTATTAATTAATAAACAGCGTTGCAATTTGTGTACCTCAGTGGTTGGTCAATTCACTTCATGTTTAAAAGCAAGTAAACCCTCAGTGTCAATATATTTTTATTCATTACACGAGTTTTTGCAAATTGAACTAATATCGTACAACAAAAAAAAAACATTTTAAAGTTCAAAATGTTTAGTTTTATTTTTTTAAGCAACTGAAGATTGATCGATTTTAACCAAAGTTATTAATTTTTAAACTATTTTCATCAAAAATAAACATTTTTCCTATATTAAACCTTTAAGAATGGGTAATTTTTGGTCAAATTCAGTATATGCGATCTCAATCGATTCGTCTCAGCGTTTTTAACAAATAACTATGCTTGCCCCTAAATGTTCGGATTTTGGCATATTTTACTGCTTCGTTTAATAAATTGTAAGCTACAAAAAAATGTTTTATTTTATCTATGATTTTTTACATCAAGTCCTTGATGAAAGAAAAATGAATTGTCATATCGGCGACATCATTTTGTAAAGACTCTACACATCTTACACATCAATGTTTATGGATTTTAAATCTAGAGAACCTTAAAAATGAATGGTGTTTGAGTTATGGACTTTTCGTATTTTGGTAAAATATAATCAATGTCAAAAAGAAGCCCCAACTATGTAGTTACAATTATTATTTATGCCGCAAACATATTATGATTGGTCGAAATACTAGAGATAGGTGGTAAACAAGCTCACATTAATATAAGGAACGGAGGGAATTTACACTATGGTTCTGTTGACAAAACGGACATTTACAGTATGGAATGTATACTAAATTATCATCATGAAAACTAGAATGAGAATAATTTATCAGCATTCTTAAAGTTTTCATTAAATTTATTAAACATAAAGTTGCACAATATATCCCCCGAAATTTTTGAATTGCTTGAATGAAAATAAATAAAGAGAGTAAATCACGTAATAAATTCAAAAAATATTTTATATTAAAAAATTCATCTTTATTTGTATAAATATAACTTTCACATCAATCAATAACGATTCTAATTTAAATAAACAAATTACAAAAATGGCAGTCACTTTGAAATGATAATAGCTAAAATCTTTCATTTACATAAATTTTCTATTTGCAGCAATATTCGTTACAACTATGTAATTCAATATTATCGTCTGTCTCTAAATCAAAAGCTCCCCCCTTCCCTTTGAAAATATATCAAACTGTAAAATGGACAAAAAACTTAAATCTTATACAGTTTCATCAATGTGTTATCAGGCAATATCAATTTCGTTTCGTAAAAATTCAATAATGTAATAAAATACACTCCTTATAATAAAATCGAAAGAAGTTATTTTATATGTACATTACATACATACATACATATTAAAGTGGACTGAAAATCCATATTTTAAGGATATCTTACATTTCGTTAATTTTAGTGAGAAACTAAATTGGATTCAACCCCTAAAACCTGCGCGACAAGCTAAAAAAACAAAATTGATATACGGCTTTAGTAAGCTTTTACCTTTATCTAATAATGTGTTTATAGAATTGAGGCGTTAAAATTTAAAAACTTTTTTTTCGTACATATTTTTGATCGTTGATAATTTTTTGTAAATATAAATAATAATAATAAAAATAATAACTGGCAAGTGCATGTTGGGCAGGCACATGATAGGGTTCCGTAGTCATTCTTACTACGATTTATAAAAGAGAGATTTCAAAATTTTGAAAAGCAAATATATTGTGACTGAAGGGTTAAAATCAAAAAGTCATTTAACTTTTATTATTACATTTTAGGAGACCTATCAAATGGGGTAAGTGAATAAAATGTGAGTTCACTTTTCAGTCTAGAAAGGGTGTTCCAAAATATTTTTGACAATGTTCGTTACAATTTTCAGTGCAAGTAATAAATAATTAAAATCTACATTCTGAAATTTTTTCAGATTTTTTGAATTGAAAGTTTATAAAATAGAGGGGCATTTTAGGAGGGGTCTAGGACAATTCAGCGCCGCCGTTTCAGCGCCGCTATTTCATCACCGCCGATTCAGCGCCAGGACAATTCATCGCCGGCCGTTTCATCACCGGCCGTTTCAGCGCCAGAACCAGTAAATTAAATGAATGTAAAGATGTTCGTCGGTTACTGTATATTTGTTTATTTAAAAACAATCACGTAAATAATTCAAATCTATTTTGTGATTTTTTTCTTCAAAACAAATAAAAATACTCTTTTAAAGAATAAAATAGACAAAAGATTTTGTCAGTGCAACGGTATGTTTAAAATCTTATTTAAAACATAAATCTGTAATGGTAAATATTATATTTAATAATAAAATTATTGTTCACTGCAAAAATAACATCAAAAATTTAAATTATTGATTGTCATTAAAAAAATCAGTTTAATTTATTATTAATATTTTTATTTTATTTTTTATTTATTATTATTTAGATAGATAGTTTTTATTTAGTAATTTTATTCTACGTGAAAAAAAAACATTAATCTTTCATTGGCAATTTTTTTTAATAACTTAATCTTTCCAAGATATCTAACAAAATAATTCGAGATTTTGAACTTTCAATAATTTTGACAATTTTTAGGACAATTTAAAACAAACAAAAAAATATACAGTAACCGACGAACATCTTTACATTCATTTAATTTACTGGTTCTGGCGCTGAAACGGCCGGTGATGAAATGGCCGGCGATGAATTGTCCTGGCGCTGAATCGGCGGTGATGAAATGGCGGCGCTGAAACGGCGGCGCTGAATTGTCCCATTCCGTTTTAGGACACCTTTCTAACGACACCCCACTCAATGGGGTAGTGAATTTTTTTTTTAAAACACTTTTAATTTTATTTAGGGGGGGTCTAAACAATTTTTTTTTTCAAAAACCTTATCATTTCTGTTTTTGGGTTATCAATTTACAACCGTGTACCAAATTTCATCTTATTATGTCAAAATTTTTACAAGACGGACGGGCGAACAGTGAGAAACTATAAGGGTCTCTAGTTTTCTACGGAACCCTAACAAGCATTATATACTCAAAAGTAAAAAAAATATCTAGTGTAACAATTATTACCATTTTAAAGAATTTTAACCCAATTAGTAATTTTTAATTTTAGTAAAATAGTTTATATTTATATAGCAATAATATAGGTTTTTTACTTCTAATTCAAGTTTTTTCATTTCAAATTAAATTTTGTTCATTTCAAATTAAATTTTTTTCATTTCAAATTAAATTCTTTTCATTTCAAATTAAATTTTTTCCATTTCAAATTCAATTTTTTTCATTTCAAATTGAATATTTGAAAATAAATTGATATATTTATTTTTTAATTTTTTAAACTGAAGAAACTAAGTATTTTTAATCAAAAGAATAAAGATAAATTTAAAGTTAAAGCCAACTGCAATTGCTTTATCTTTCTTCTTTTGATTAAAAATACTTAGTTTCTTCAGTTTAAAAAATTAAAAAATAAATATATCAATTTATTTTCAAATATTGAATTTGAAATGAAAAAACTTGAATTAGAACTAAAAAACCTATACTTCCTTATCTACAGATACATACATAGTATAAAACAAAGTTCCTCGCAGCGTTTGTTTGTCTACTGAACGGATTTTATTTCGCTTTTCACTAGTTGATGAGTATTTTACGAAGAAGGTTTAGATGTATAATTTGTGTAAATGTCATGAAGTTGGAAAAAAATCGTCGGCAAGGTATTTTCGCGTGCGCTGCGTAAATAGTTAGCTAAGTATACATATAAGTGCAAACACTGATACATATATGTTTATTACGGATTAAAATATTCCCGCGGGTTACACCGGGTCTAATGCGTTAGTTTATTTTTAAATTATATACTCGTATACAGATTTTTTTAGATGTTGTTTTAGTTAAGGATGTAAAATACGACAAACTGATTTTTTTTTTTAATATGAAAGATAGATAATTGTTACAACTGCTAGACTTTTTTTACCTATGAGTGTGTAAATTAAAAACGTTAATTCAAGCTTTGAAACGAAAATAAATTGGTCTTTTCAGTTGTATTTTTGTATAAGATCGTATAACCAAGGTGAATCGGATTACAGGAATCGGATCAAAATAAAAATAGGAGAGAATTTAAAAACAATTTAATAAAGCTACACAAGGAATAAAAAATGAGGGCAGAGAGATTAGCACTGCATTTTTTTTTTCAAAAGAATGTGTACAACCGCCAACAGAGGACTGCATTTAGTGTAGTGCAGGTGAAAAATAGTGCCACAAAAACTGCCCTGATAACTGATTTATGCGATGTCTGATCACATAATTAAGATGTTATTTAGTTTTATGTATGCATGATTATAAACTTTTTTATTATGACAGTTTTCTATATTTTTATGATTGATAAATATTAGATCCGATTAGCCCCAAGATTTGGGGTGAATCTTTTTTTTTACAGAAAAGAAGATTTAAATACTGTATATGTTTGTACAACGTAAATTAGAATAAAGACTGATTACAATTAAATTAATAAAATAATGTTTCATTGACAGATGTTGTATTTTTTTAACCTCAAAGTCAAATCGATCCGATTCGCCTTGGTCTACCCTATATGTATTTTAATAAGTATGAACTACATCAAAAGATATGAAAGAAAAAGAAAAAAAATCCGTGGTGATCGCGATATGGATCTTGACTTCTGATTACAAACTGCATAGATTTGTTCGTTTTATCGGCCAACATTTCGTCGCCTATTGCAGTGGATATTATTAGAGCTCAATTGAAAGTGCACTTTCAATTGAGCCCTGTTAATCGATGTGGTTTATACCAAGAAGTCAAGATCCATTATTAAAAGCATCTCTATAGATACAAGTAAAAGCTCAGTAAAGCCGTCATTTTAGTTGTAGCGCACGTTAATTTTAGTACTCGGGGTTAGGGTTGAACTCAATTAATTATAAGGTTAATTTGATAGAATGACAGAAAATGCACTACTTTTCCTCCAAAAGTCACGAGACATTCTTATATGTAATTTCGAAAATAAACTGTAACCGTCTATCTACTGATGTAAAACGAATATTTGTAGCTGATAAAAAATAAAACAATTGAATGGGATATTAATTATGAACAATAATATTATACAACTTTCGCATTTTGAAATTAAAAAAATGGTAAGAGTAAATATCTGTTTCTGATTGTAAGATAGATTTATCTAAAAATAAGTTTTCTTGCGAGACGAAAATTGTTCTTAAATATAAAATTTTATCCTTCTGTGTTTTGACGTTATTTAGAAAATACAGATAGACGTCATAGCGAAAGTAATCAGAATGGATTCAGGGATGTTCAAAAATTGAATTAAAAAAAATCTTAGCATTATTTACTTATATTATACAGGTGACCCATTTTAAATGCACACCTCTAATAACTTTTTATGGTGAAATGTTATCAAAAAACTTTTCAGATAAAAGTTACACGGTTTGGAGGGGGACATAGACGTACTCGGATGACTTTTTTTAGGTGGTGTTTTAATGGTGATATGAAGGTCAACATCATTTTTTTAAATAGGAACCTATAGTTTTTATCAAGTTATTTTATTTTACGTAAAAAAACACGTATCTTTCATTGAAAACTTTTTTTTAAAAACTTAAACCTTTTCAAGATATCTAACAAAATAATTCGAGATTTTGAACTTTAAATATTTTTTTACTCACAAACCATCAGGTTTAGGGAAAAAGTATAAAATGCAAAAAATGTTTATTTTGGTCTAATAAAACTTAAAGAATTATTCTAATTTTTTTTAACATTTTTTTTTTGGCTTAAATAAAATAAATTCAAAAAGGTTTAAAATTTTAATAAAAATGATTCTTATTTAAGTCTTATTAGATCAAAATAAACATTCTTTGTATTTTGTACTTTTTCTCTAAAGTTGATGGTTTCTGAGTAAAAAAATATTGTAAGTTCAAAAGCTCGAATTATTTGTTTAGATATCTTGGAAAGGTTTAATTTATTCAAAAAAAGTTTTCAATGAAAGATACGTGTTTTTTCACGTAAAATAAAATAACTTGATAAAAACTATAGGTTCCTATTTAAAAAAATGATGTTGACCTTCATATCACCCTGAAAACACCACCTAAAAAAATTTCATCCTCATACGTCTATGTCCCCCTCCAAACCGTGTAACTTTTATCTGAAAAGTTTTTTGATAACAATTCACCATAAAAAGTTATTAGAGGTGTGCACTTAAAATGGGTCATCCTGTATAATATATTTCATGTATACAGCGACATAAGAAAGTAAAATTGATTATCACAATAAAACAAAAATAGCTGAAATCTACTACAAACTACAATCTGTTATCAAACTATATCAACTCATTTCATTATTACTCCGTAATTCAATATCGTCTTCAGTCTAAATTGAATAAGCTAGCATAATGCATGAGCTTACCCCCCTATCATCCTTCCCCATAGTGTTTGCAGCTCTACGCATCCCTCATTAGCCCGCCGCTGTGGTTGATGACTGCTATTTGGTAAATCGACGCAAGGATCTCACACAGCTGGTGTCACCGACTGGAAGGACATTCGATTATCTTTCCTTGTTTTCTCTCTGATCTAAGACGCAAAGAATTTACAGCGGAGTTTCCGAAATGAATTCCTACGTAGACGATAAAATAGTTGCAGAGCAATCGTTGGGAATAGAGTGGTTGTAGGAGACAAGCAGTTCCACTTGTAGGAACGCAAAATGAATATCTGCGTATAGTTGTTATATGAGTGTGTGCAGGGGCGGGCTTATATTGGAAAGAAAACTGTGTGATATAAGAACGTTTTTCTTTGAAGTTATACTTCTTTAGGCGCGTTCAGAGCGAAATTTTAGTAATGCAATAATGGAACGCGCGGTACCCATGGTATATATGCAACGGAACATGACGTTATGATATTTCATACAAGACATAAAACTGTAAAATTTTCTCACTCATGTTTTACCAAAATATCCAAGGCATTATCTCTCTTTATTTTGTGAAAGGTTTTTGAATCAGATGCATTTTTCTATATTGTATGGTATGTCTATGATTTTAGTAAAAGATAAGTGACCATTGAGGTTATTTTTTTTCATTATTAATTTCAAAAGTATCTATATTAAATCAATAGGTACAAGTTTTTGAATTAAATTTTTCATTATACAGGATGATTTACAGCTAACATCCTAATAAGGATTTTTAAAAAACTTCTTAGACAAAAGTTGTTTCTTTTTATCTGTAAAATTCGATTATGAAAAAAAGAAATATATTTCTATTTAAAAAAATTATGTTGACCCCAAAATATTTGCTTTGCAATATTATTAATGTACCTCTAAATTATTTACTTATTTTTAAATTGCGACAAGCAAATATATTGAAAACTAAGATTTTTTGGGGAAAATGTTTGGTATAAAAGTTTGGGGTTAAGAGGAGAGAAATAATGAAGGTAAAATTTAGCATTTAGGTAGTGAAGGTTAATTCACTAAAATTCATTAATAGTTCACTAATAATCATAGGTGGGCATTAACTCGTGAATCCGTTAATCGTTAATTAACGAAGTTAACAAAAATATTAACGGATTAACTTTTAAGTTAACTCAAAAAAATGTTAACGCTTTTGTTAACTTTAGTCCGTTACATTGGTTGTTTGATGACAAGTACATAAGAAAGTTGTGGAAAGAACAAATTCCGTTAAATTTTCGGAATTTTAACGCTTTAACGAAGTTAACTTTTTTATTAACGAATTAACGATTATCGAAGTTAACTTTTCGATTAACTGTGCCCACCTATGCCTATGTTATGTTTCATTTAAGTTTGCAATGGTTGCGGACAGTACGAATCGTGAATCTTAACGTCAAATTCCCTGACAACCACTGCAAACTTAAATGAAACAGAGTATTGTTGATAAATTAATTATTACAGTTAATACATTTTCAATTATACAATTTTTTCATTTCTTTTAACTTTTTATGATTTATTTTGGGATGAAGGGGGTAAATTTGTGAATTTTCCCATAATTTATATTCATAAATTAAAAAATAAACTCCATTATGGAGCAAAATAATCTTCTTAAAAATTCATAGACTGCGTAATATAACATTCGATAAGTACCTTGTGAAAATAATTTTAAATAAACGAAATACATATAAAATTCATGTTAAATTAATATTCTTATAGAGGGTTTATATTTTTTACCCGATCCTGTATAAATATGTGTAGTGTATTTGTAGCAAGTAAAAAGACAGAGATCGATATGACTACTGTCGTCGGGTTCATTTTACATTTTTTTTATTTTTCCCAGACATTATACGCTCTCATTATTACTCAAATAAAACGTAATTATGCCCCGTAAATCGGGATGAAGTAAACAAGTTTTTATAGTTTTTTTTTTTAAGTGTACTTCATATTCTATATTAATAAGACTAAAAATTGTAATTATTATAAAGTAATTTTAAACAACGTAGAAATTACAAGCTTCTTGTAAGTAGTGAGATTTTAAAAGTGTTTATAATACTTCATAATTATTATAAAATAGTTTTTTAATTCAAACTTTCCTAGTTAGGCCTTCATTCGGTTCGGTTCGTTTTCGGTTCGTTTTCGGTCGCTGTCGACAAGTGTGAAACGATGATTCAGTTTGTATTCGGTACCTAATAGAAACCGTACAGAACTGAATACTCCCTCCACATGGACAGATTTAATCAGGTTTCAATTCGTGTCCAGGGAACACAAAGCAATGAACGCGTTCACACATACTCGGTTTAGTTTCGGTTTTAACCTGATAGCTAGTGTTATTTTTTTTTAAGTTTTGTCGCGGATTTTCTAATAAAATGAGCGGTTTTCTAGATGTTGATGTGGATCGTCTTCATGCTCTTTAGCTTCGGGAAAATAGTCTAGAATGCTCCAAATTCCTGCTGTAAAGTGATGAGAGAGTACTCGCAATGAATTCTAGTATTCCTCCTTCATTTTTTAATTTTTTTATAGAGAAACAACTTGCTTTCTCTCCATGATAACTACTGAGTTTACGGAAAAAAATAAAACCTAATATGAACCGTATGAGAACCGTGTATGTGTGAAAGGGTTTGATTCGTTTTCGGCTGAAACCGAAAACGAACCGAACCGAATGGAACCGCGTATGTGTGAAACAAGGCTTATAATCCAATTTTCATAAGTAATATAAAATGTAATTAATCTATAAATTGTCAGTTGTGTGTAAATAAATTTAAGGACATTATTCATATAATATATATGTATATAAAACTCAACGTCTCTGTCTGTTATTGTCCTTATCACTCAAGAACCACTTATCCTATTTACGTGTTTTTAACTGATAGATACGTTATTTTGTTATGTTAGGTAACATAAGAAATAAGCAGTGACGATAATAGTAAATCAAGTCGGAAAAAAGTTTTACGCCAGCGCAGCGCGCTATTTTGCAATACACTACCCAAGCCGTTAAAAATTGAACAATATAATCTAGTAAAGTACTATATAGAATAAAAAGATCTAAAATTAACTCCGCGATACCATATATCTAAGCTGCTTTAATGTTACAAAGAAAATTATTTTTTTATGTTCTGTTTATGTGGACTTATGGCCTGCAAAACATTAATTCTAATTGAAAAAAATGATTTCGTCGTCATACGTACTTAATGTTAGATATAATTTGGTCTTTACATCATCAAATTTGGTCTTATCGTATAGGGAATAACTTCAAGTTTATAGGGTAACATATTATTAATAACGCGCGATTATAGAATAACAGCCGATTCAGGGCGTGGGGCAGGAGGGAGCGAATCGCGTGCGCCCGTCCGGCATTCGGTCCTCATTTCGTCAATTGTTTATTTTGTTTTCATTAGTTAGCTTTTAAACATTTTTTTTTTACTTTTTCTAATTCGTTTTTGTTATACGTAATTTAGGTACTGATTAGTTATTATTACAATAATAACTACCTAATCGTGTTTGTACTTAATTCAACTATATTTTTCAAAAATCCTAAACAGTAAAATTGCACTCGAAATACATATGTAATATTTTTTCTCCGACTATAGATTTTTCAAATCAAAGCCAACAAAAAAAATCTTCTATACACAGAAAATTAGTTTGTATTTAGGTACGTATAGGTATTTTAATATTTAGTACCTATGACAGTTTATTTTTTTATAAAACAAGGAGTCAGCTTTGCCCCACCTTGTATTATGTGAAAAATTTTAAAAGTAAATATCTTTTCAAAGAAGCTAGTAAGGTAAAAATAAGTAAACATCGATAATAGCTAAACAAATAAATTAAATTGACACACAATTAGTTTCATTCTCCTCAATATTAACTTTGTATTGTATTTCGTTTACATAGCATTCTTTTAAAATCATTAGCACGGTAAATAATATTTCTTTTTATTTTCTCAATTATTTTTACTCGTTCTTACATAAAAAAACAATTGCCAAGTGCTTCATCGTGCTCAATTCACCAAAGATGTATTATCGAACAATTTTAATAAATATTAATTCATTATTCAAATGAACTACCTTGGTGAACCATTTAATTTTTATTTAATTTTATTAGAAAATGTCAAATCAAAATTTACGTATTATTTTCGTAACTTAATTTTGTTTAACCTTCCTATACCCGCGTCAAATAGAATAACACATATATCCGCGCACGATCTCTGGGACCGAAAGTTCTAGAGCCTGTTTTTTAATCTTTTTTATTATGACAACCTAGTAAAATTAATTTTTATTAGTAGTATAGGATGTGTTGAAATAAATAAACCAAAGTTATTGACAATTTTTTTATTTAATTAGAGACTAACAGTCTTTTATTACAGCCTCTGAAAAAAGTTACTTATTTTTAACGAACTACGAAAACTTGAAATAATATTTCTTTTTCTTAAAACAAAAACTAAAAATAACTCTAAAAACTTTAAGATAACATGAGGAATAAATTATTATAAACTATTCTCAACCAATATCTCACCATTAGTGATATAACGAATATTCGCATTCGCGAATATTCGCACATTTTTAAACATTCTAGTTGTATATGTATAGTTGCGAATATAGTATGATGTATTAATATATAAAAATATCGTTTTTAGGGTTCCGTAGAAAACTAGGAACCCTTATAGTTTCTCCATGTCCGTCCGTCCGTCCTGAAAAATTTTGAGATAATAAGATGAAATTTGGTACACGGCCGTAGATTGATGACCCAAAAACAGAAATGATAAGATTTTTCAAAATAAAAATTTTTTAGACCCCCCTTTCATAAAATGAAAAGTGTTTTCAAAAAAAAAATTTCACCTACACCATTGAGTGGGGTGTCGTTAGAAAGGTCTTCTAAAATGCAACAAAAAAAGTAACAGAAATTTTTAATTTTAACCCTTCGATCACGATGTATTTTCTCTCCAAAGTCATTAAAAAAGCGTCCCCCCCCTCTATTTTCTAAACTATCAATTTAAAAAATCTGAAAAAATTTCAGAACGTAGATTTTAATTAGTACTTTCACTGAAAATTATAACGAACATTGTCAAAAATATTTTGGACCCCCCTTTCATAGACTGAAAATTGAACTTTCATTTTTTTCCCCACTTACCCTATTGAGTGGGGTGTCATTTAATAGGTCTCGTAAAGTGCAATAAAAAACGTTAAATAACTTTTTGATTTTAACCCTTCAGTCGCGATATATTTGCTTTTTAATGTCGCTGTCAGAGCGTCCCCCCCCTCTATTTTTTAAACTATCGATTCAAAAAATCTAAAAAAAATTCAGAATGTAGCTTTTAATTAGTACTTTCACTGAAAATTATAATGAACATTGTCAAAAATATTTTGGACCCCCCTTTCATAGACTGAAAATTGAACATACATTTTTTTCCCCACTTACCCCATTGAGTGGGGTGTCATTTAATAGGTCTCGTAAAATGCAATAAAAATCGTCAAATAACTTTTTGATTTTAACCCTTCAGTCGCGATATATTTGCTTTTTAATGTCGCTGTCAGAGCGTCACCCCCCCTCCTCTATTTTCTAAACTATCGATTCAAAAAATCTGAAAAAAATTCAGAATGTAGCTTTTAATTAGTACTTTCACTGAAAATTATAACGAACATTGTCAAACATATTTTGGACCCCCTTTTCATAGATTGAAAAGTGAACTCACATTTTTTTCATTTACCCCATTGAGTGGGGTGTTATTTGATAGGTCTCCTAAAATGCAATAATAAAAGTCAAATGACTTTTTGATTTTAACCCTTCAGTCACGAAAATTTTGAAAAATACTTTTTATAAATCGTAGTGAGAATGACTACGGAACCCTATCATGTGCGTGCCCAACACGCACTTGCCCGTTTTATTTAATCTATTTTATTCAGAAAACATTTTTTTAGCTTTTTTTACATAAAGTCAATATTCGCATTCGCGAATGTTTAAAATCATACATTCGTTACATTACTACTCCATGCATTTGGAGCATACTAAAAAGTGTAACACCTATACCCGCGTCGGTCTTACAGACCAATTGATGTCGTGTACTGGTACACGTCCTTTTCGCATGAATTCTCGCACTGCATTAAATTGAAGATCACGATAAATTATGAAGCTACCAGTACCTAAGTTCATTGTCTTAGCATTCTCCGTTATTGAAAAAAAATGTAATCTGTCGGTTTGACAGACCAATACGCGGGTATAAGAAAGTTAAACAATTTCAATGTAAGTATTTGTTTTGCTATAAATACGTACGTACAAATGATATTTAATATTGCAATGCAATGGTTTGAATTTTAAGAAAGAAAGGGATTTAGGCTCAACTTAGACGAGTTACTGCACAGCCGCTTTGAGTCACTAAAATATGGCTCGAAATGGCACACGCGAACAGTTTAGTAGCCGGACAATAAAAATTGACTGCTATGAGTGAAGTTTGTTGTGTACATTTTTACTATTTAATTTGTTAAATTACCGGCAACTGCAAAGTCATTTCGAGACACTTTTTAGTAGCTTAAAGAGGCTGTGCGGTAGCATAAGTTGAGGCATATCTTCTAGGTAACCCCAAAGGTAAAATAGAAGTAAATGATAAATCCGGTATTTATAAAATCAACTGTTTAAATTGCGAAAAAAGTTATATACGACAAACAAGGAGATCTATAAACATTAGATTTAAAGAGCACATGGCTCACCTTAAATACAATCGGGTGGATAAATCTAGCGTAGCTCATTATATGACTACATTAAATCATAAAACGGACATTAATAATTTAAAACTAATTAAAACAGCAATAATTATCAATTAGACGCAACAGAAAGCTTAGAAATCTTGAGGGACAAGAATAGTATTTTTAATGGAGGTACTGGACCTATCCCAGCTTCAATCCTTCTAGACCTTGCCGTTGATTGGCCTGAATCATTGAAGCGTGATAAGTCCTTTTAGTATATATATAGGTTCTGACCAAGACTGTATCAGTCTGGAATCGTTAGGCTCCTGATGAGGACTTCTTGTGAAGTCGAAACACGTGTCGAGTGACATAAATTTTGTGGTTAAGGTGTATTTTTAGTTTAAGTTCATAAGGTAATATAAAAAATTGAAAAACGGACATTTTACAAAAACATAATAATATTGGTGAATTTTTACACAGAAGATATTATCATTCTTCACGTTTTGAATGTTGTATAATCAGATCTTATCTCGGATACAATTTTTAAATCGACCTTTATCACCTTCGGAACATGGACGTAAAAATTAATGGACTCTGACAGAAATATGACCAATATACGTATATAAATTGATATACAGTAGAAACCGGGTATAACGACATCGGTTAATACATTGTATCGGTTTTAACGACTCAAAATAAAAGTGCAATTGAATCCCATATAATTGTATTTTTACCGGTTATTACGACAATCCGCTTTTTACGACCAATATGACCGGTCCCTTTGATGTCGTTATAACCGGTCTCTACTGTATTAGTTATTCAGAAACCAATGATGCTAATTCCACATATTAACATCAATAATTTTTATCAACAAGAATAGTTACTTGCTTTGACTTCAGAACGACTCATATTATAAAAACATGTAAAATTCATAAAATATTTTAGTAAATTTTTGTCATTAGCAAAAAAGCAGTTGTGTCGTTTACAACAACCATTATAATAAAACAATTTATACACAAATTACTTTAATGAATTCCGTCCATAATTGATGAAGTTGATGAAGTTTAACGCAAATTTATATCGTAAACAATTTTTCAACTTTTCGTGCAAAATCATTACGTTAAATGTTAAATAATCCAGTCATAATAGCAATTCATAATTTGATGTTGAGTCGCCAAAATGTTTATGCATATGTTCTCCGTATCAATTTGCAAATTTTATTAGGAGAGAAATCTCCTGAACAATAAGTTTTGATAATTCTAAAACTAATTGTGTAGTTCTATTTGCACGCCTAGACGAGACCATCCGGAATATTGACGAGACAAAACCGAGATGATATCAACTTTATTTATTAACTAGCGCATTGGACCCGGTATTACCCGAGGATATAAATTTAATCTGTAATGAACCTATCAAATATTGTTTTTACTTATCGCTAACTACTATCGCAGCGCACGCGAAGATACCTCTCCAAAGATTGTTTTTTCGATATACACAAAGTATTCACAAATACTACACTTAAATTATCCTTTTGAAACACTCTATCCATAAATAAAAACTGGAATAAAATCAGTTTAGCAGTTACTAAGAAAATCGTGCACAGGCAGTCGCGTCGAAAGATTTTCTTTTAAACGATGTATGTATACAGGACTGTTCCAGACCACCCGTCCACTATGTTTTACGCCCAAACTATTGAAGATAGTTTTATGAAAAAAAAATTACTATGTATATCGACCCTAAAGAATTTCAGGAAAATATTTTCAACCACCTAAAACCACTTCTTGGGAGCTAGTTTGGGGGGTACAAATCCGTTTCTCAGTAATATCAAATGGAACGGTATATTCAAAATTTCATAATTGTAAAGACCATAAAAAAGTAAGAAACTTTTGTAGAACAAAAATTTTCTTATTTTCAATTATTTAGAAAATATGGTGACTTGATCTCAAATTTTGGGGTTTTACTAAAAGTGCTCTAATTTCGTTAAATATTAATGGAATTTTATCATTTTTTTAAATTTAGAAAGTAGAAATAACGACCTTTGTAATGATCTATGAATATTTAAGATTTGGTTAGTTTAAAGTGTCATACGCGACATATGAAAAATACAAAATTTCAATTAGGGATAATTCAAAAATTTTAAATACAATGATATATCAATTAGTACTTTATCTTAAAAAAAGACATGTAAATAAACAACTTTTGTCAAGAAAATTAAAAATTAAAAATCAAAATTTTAAAATGGAAAATTGGAAATTATAATTTTTAATTTAAAATTTTCTTAACAAAAGTTGTTTATTTACATGTCTTTTTTAAGATAAAGTACTAATTGATTGTATTTAAAATTTTTGAATTATCCCTAATTGAACTTTTGTATTTTTGATATGTCGCGTATGACACTTTAAACTATCCAAATCTTAAATATTCATAGATCATTACAAAGGTCGTTATTTCTACTTTCTAAATTTAAAAAAAATGATAAAATTCCATTAATATTTAACGAAATTAGAGCACTTTTAGTAAAACCCCAAAATTTGAGATCAAGTCACCATATTTTCTAAACAATTGAAAATAAGAAAATTTTTGTTCTACAAAAGTTTCTTACTTTTTTATGGTCTTTACAATTATGTAGTTTTGAATATACCGTTCCATTTGATTTTACTGAGAAACGGACATATACCCCCCAAACTACCTCCCAAGGAGGTTGAACATATTTTCCTGAAATTCTTTAGGGTCGATATACATAGTAAAAATTTTTTCATAAAACTCTATCTTCAATCGTTTGGGCGTAAAACATAGTGGACGGGTGGTCTGGAATACCCTGTATAGTATACGTAGATATCACTGAAAAATTTAAGTTTTAATGGATTATTACCTACGAATAATTTTTTTCGTCATATCAAACATTTTCAAAAAAAATTAGAAAATTGCAACCAATACACCCATATGTCTAAAGCTTTTAATACAATTTGATCACTTCACCAGTGTTCTACTATACATATGTTATTTCAATTTTTAACTGTCTATAAATTATAACAAAATTCGAGTAAAATTTTGAACATGTTTTTGAATAATCAATTTGAAGACATAATAAGCTTCACTTTTACAACTTTAACTCTATTCTTACGATGGCATCATTAACTAAAACTCATTTAGAAGTTACCCGCACTTTATTTTCAATATAGTTTATGTGTTCAGTTTTATGTTTAGGTTATATAATATTATTCTTCTTTGAAGATTGTAATAACATGAAAAGTCTCTCATGTTGCGAAATTTTAACGGGCATCAGAACAAAACTTGCGGTCGTCATCATAATGCAGTGGCTCACAAACGTTTGGATCCGGTGGACATTTTATTGCAATTTACGTTTCTTTATAAATTCTTATTACAAAAAACTAAAAATAGTAGGGTTAAGTAACGTGAATTTGTCCAGTTATTTAGTTTGGTTATTTAGATTACATCGATTAAAATGTGGAGACACGACGCAGTCATTAAAGATTGGAAAACTGGTAAACCTAACATAAAAAATTGTAAATTATCGGTAAACCAGTATCCATTGATGATTTTATCAAATTACCGGTAATTATAAAATATGGTAAATTAAAATCTTAAGCTGTAGATAATAGTGTCCATAGTAGCCCAGGAGATAAACGTTTTTAGTAAGAAAAAAATCCGACCAAGCTGGATTTTGGTGGAAACTTTTATTTTGATGTCTTAAACATACCTTAAAAATACCTTTAATTTAGATGACGGGTTTTTAGTTTTAGGGGGTAAAGGGAGGTTAATTCTAGTTTTTTGCAAATATCTCAAGAATTATCAATTTTTGAGAAATGTAGCTTATAAAATTCTACACAAAAAAGGTATTTTTAGTGTTTTCTTATAATCAATACTTTTCAAGTAAACGGTTAACCCAGTCAAGGGTGCAGTGAAAAGTGCTAAAACCCGAAATTTTAGGGGCAAGCAATTTTATGGTTTATTATAATAGATTTTGGGGGCGTAGAATTCGAAAAAAAGAACCCGGACTAGCGAAAAGTAGTGCAACACCCTTAAAAAAGGGGTTGAAGGGTGAAAACCCCGTTTTTAAGATTATTTTCAATTTTTCTCAAAATCTAAATCGATGACGGGGTGTTTTTATAGTTGATATTTGTTGAAGACACTTAGTCAAATCGATTAGTACCATATAAACTGAATTTGATAAAAAAATACTCTTTCTAGAGTCTAGAGGGTTTAAAAAAACGTAAAAAATTTTATTTCGAGGAAAATAATATAAATAATAATAATTTTTGTTAAAATCGAAATTGGTCTCGAATTGTTCCTGAAATTCTATTGAATACTGATCAACCATATTTTTTTTAAATATTAATATTTTAACCAATGAAAATCGCTAATGTTTAAGGGTAGGTAACGTAATTTTGTTTAGCGATTAATACGGGGTTTTCACCCTTCAACCCCTTTTTAAGGGTGTTGTACCACTTTTTGCTAGACCGGGTTATTTTTTTCGAATTCTACGCCCCAAAATCTATTATAATCAACCATAAAATTGCTTGCCCCTAACCCTTGACTGGGTTAACCGTTTACTTGACAAGTATTGATTATTATAAGAAAACACTAAAAATACCTTTATTGTGTAGAATTTTATAAGCTACAATTTTCTTCATATTTATTTTTCTCGAAATATTGATAATTCTTGAGATATTTGCAAAAAAATCTAGAATTAGCCCCCCTTTACCCCCTAAAAAACAAAATCCCGTCATCCAAATTAAGAGTACTTTTTAGAGTATGTTTATGACAGTAAAAAAAAAATTCTCCACCAAAATCCAGCTTGGTCGGAATTTTTTTTTTAGTTTGACCTTTTTTAAGTCTATTACTTGGGCTATAGCACATTAAGAATTTTATACAAACAATTCATTAAAATATTAATTTTTAAGTGCAGAGAAAAAAGTACTTACATTTTTAGTGAAATAGAGTTGTATATATGTATGTGTATATCCGATCGCTTGGTGTATAAAGCAAAACTTTACTGTTTGAAATATCTAAGATACGTCCATTAAAAATCTATATATTTGCTGCAGAAAGGAAACTATATATATAGTATTTCAATACTTTTCTTTCAGAACCAAAGTTATCCTATTTTTACAGAATTTATATTTTACAGAACTGTAGCGAGATGTGTAATGGTTTTAAATTATTATTGCATTATCCTTCAATATATTTTTAAAGATTTACATGATAAATTGAATGTGCATTCCTTATTGTTATAATAATAAGATTTTTATTTCAATGTTCTCAATATAAACATGAAAAACTAATAATATATTTAAATAATGCTACTGTTTGCAACGAAAAATAAAAAAAAAATAAACTGCGGTTCTTGATCTGATATCTCCACAACTGGACCACCGAATACTTAAACATATTCTACATACAAGTAACAAATTAATTTTTGAATTTTTCCTTTACTTGTGCTATAAAACCATCCTTCGTACCAAATTTCAAGATTCTAAGTGAAAGGGAAGTACCTTATAGTTTTTGGTGATCAGTCAGTTAGTCAGTCTGTATCAAAATACACTTTGAAAAGCCACATATTTTTATTGCATTTAGTTACACATTTGATATCTTTAACACGAGGCTGTAAACCTTAGTATTTGATATTAATTTCAACTTGATACATCTAGCCGTTCCTGATAAAAAAGAGGGTATTAACGATCAGACAGACAGATAAACGGACAAAGTGATCTTATAAAGTTTTTTTTTTATTTTGGGATATGAAACCCTAAAAATGCACTATTTTACTGTTAGTCACTTGAAGTTAAAAATTAATAAAAATAATTAAAATATTTAATTTAATAAATTATTGATTACCCTCGTTAATATACAAACCTACAGCTATCAATTTGTGAAGCTATTTGCATCAGAAATCTTTTTATAAAACAAAATATAATTTAACGGGCAACATTTTGAATAGGACAGGTGTACCCCTTATCATTCTGGATAGTTAAAAATACAATTTTTCCCAAAAATATATTAATTTCAGAAATTTCTAGTCATGGGAGGGTGTAATGGAACCCCTTATGATTTAGAAAAACAAAGACAATGAACAATCCGTTCTAGAGTGTACTCTTTACATTCCTATGCTCTTGATACTGCTGTCGTTTTCTATTTGTTCGTTAAATATGGATATCAATTTACGAAATATTCTATAAACGGAATGCAATACCTATTACTATGTATGTGGTTTCATTTCTATGAATTACATATTGCATATGAATAATAATGGAACAATTCATGATTTAATATGTTTACCTTTACATCTACAGGTACATTCTAGACATTTCATATGCCACAAAGATGCTATACTGCAGTCCGTTGACAGACCGTCTTATAAACATAATCAAACAGAAACTACATTTCATAGAAAATAACGACTGAGATAGTAATACCAACATGAAATGAATTTTCTACGTCGAATATTTTAGTAGGGTATATATAGTACAATTTGAAAATTTATATATTTATTGGTTCATTTTTGTAACGGATTCACTGAAGCAATATATTTTAAGTTTGTATTGCATTTAAAAAAAATGCAGTATTTTCTTTCTTGTTGTAAGATTTGTAAGCATCCTATCTACGAATATAAGAACTATAAAAATGTAAATATGTTGATCAAAATTGCTACTGTTTGTTCCTGTAAAAATCGCAACAATTATAAATAAAACTAAAACATTCCTAGTTCCTTTAGGGTAAGAATAAACAAATGTTTATACTAGCTGACATGAGTTTCTTAAATTTAAGAATATTCGTCAACAGAAAGTTTCTTATTGTCTTTTTTAATGGATCTGTACTTTAAAAGCAATCCTAAAATATTCATTCAAATTTATTTTTGAACGATTCCAAGTTTCTTTGATCTTCTTAACAAACCCTCAATATTCTGCTTACTGTTTGGTAGCTGCTGTGATAATGTTTGTATTTTAGTAGCAACTTGTCTACGTTAGGACGATCGATAAGTTTGCGAAGATAAAATAAATAACGAAGGAATGCTATTAATAAAATTGTACTTAACATGTATTTGGTTTTACTAAATGAAACTATTATAGTTTTAAACAGGGAAATAAGTAGCATTATATTATATTACCTACATTGTTAGAAATGACTTATTCAATTGAAAGTGAAATAAGATTTAAGATTCCTTTCAATATTTAACAAACCACTTATATTTTTTATTAATATAATGTTTCCGCAAAAATTCCACTTCCACAAGCGACCGTTTTTCTAATACGTAACCATAGTTAGATTGTAATGGAGAATTTTTACTGTATTTATATATGAGTCTTTCAGAAACTAAAATAGGTTTATTTTATAAAAATTATAAATTATAATTATAGATTTTTTAAATAGAACGCTTGTATCTCCGACCGTTCTCGAGATATGGGCCCCCAATTAATTTTTCATTATTTTGGAGAAAATTGTCCAAATTTTTCTACATCGGATTTGGGTTTTATAAAGAATTTTGGAATCAGCGTTTCAAATTCTATTAATTTACACATATATGTAATAATATAATATTATAATATTTTTTTTAGTTTTATTTAAAAATAAATATTTATAAAAATAATTATTTGAGAGTTCTTTCAATAATTATATTATTCAACTTTTTTTAAGAATATCAAAATATCTTTTTGTATTTTACCATTTTATCAAAATCCAAACTTATTTTTAATAAAGAGCGACTTATAAAATCAAACTTACATACAACTTTGTTATTTTAAACGGATAACCAGGACATTGGGGGGGGGGGTGAACCAGAGCAACCGCCCGGGGCGCCAAGCTAGCAGGGGCGGTGCACAGAAAGTCACATAAGAGAATCAGATTTAAAAATATAAAAACATGAGGTTACAACGGAAAAAAGGTCATCAGATTTTTTTGCGGTATATATTAATTACATATTTGAGTCAACAACGAAAAAAAAGTCTTCAAAGGTTGGGGAGGGTGGCAAAAAAAAATTCACCCGGGGCGCCGGGATTGCAAAGGCCGGCTCTGCGGATAACTATAGAAAAAACTAATCAGATCTAATGTAAGTTAAATAAAGATAAATAAAATTTAAAACCGCAACTATTTCCATTGAGCCGTTATACATATATACATACATAAGTACATATGCATACATATGTACATACACTCATATATATATTTTTAAATGATCAAAATGAGTTGGGGCTCTTCAAAACGAGGACATCTGGTCAAAACTCCAAAAATACTTTCGAGAGTAATCACAATAACTTTGTTTTTTTACAAAATTTAGTATGTCATATGTAGTATACTTTTCATGAGTACTTGCACTGCCATGTAAAATCCATAAATTTAATAAATTAAATAATAAAAACAATATTTATTATTCCCCGCAATCTAAACCACTTTTAAATTGAGCATAATCACATATAAGCCCATAACGGGCTATTTTAAGAAACGTATTTTTAAATAAGTATAAAAAGCAAGGCACCACATTACGGAGCTTTCAATATTTTTACGACTATTGCGTGCCGAATGCTGTACATGCTTCAGTAAAATTGCTCATAACTTTTACAAGTAACATAACTACAAGCATATTAAATCATTCAAGGAAGTTGAAATATTGTCACTGCGGTAAGAATTAGCTCTTAGCACGTCCACTCTATCTCAGTAATTACTTAATAAAGTCCACTTTGGATGTCGTAAAAAGGCCAATACTTCTACAACACCCCCAACATTGTTATCTTAGGGCAAGACCGGATCGACCGCTCGGGGCCGTATCTGACTAATAAATTTACGTTAATAACGTTCTAGATCGTACATTTTAATCAGCCTGCTGACGATAAAAGAGGCATTATCTGTCAGACGCGAAATTGTATCTGCTTCTGAAAATACGATGCACAATTAAGGTAATGCAATGATCTGAAAGAGAGGGCAGCATGCATTAGAGTAGTGATTAGCATGAGATACAAACTTGGTGTGGTTTCTAGAGGGTATTGGAATAACAATGATTGAGATTGACCATCAAACTGATTAAAAGGCCGAGACAAATTTTATTAAGCTTTTTATTGACTGTGATATAACGTTGCATAGTATTCATATTAATTGTGATCAAAATAGATAGATTTTTCTCAATAATGAAATCTTCATTTCGGTTGTATATTGTATACAGGGTGAGTCATATCAAGTGGTACAAACTTAAACCGTTGATTGAGAAAAATATTTCAAGCAAAAAAGTTCATATAAACATGTATCCGGAAACTCTTCGTGAGGGAGCTACAGACTCCCAAAGAATTTTACTAAAATTGGTTTTTATTTAATATCTGGAGAACCCATTGCAATACAGGAATGAAAATTAATACCTGGATTAGTAATAATACGTGTTCTCGATTTCCAGTATCAAACAATGGTTATTTAGACCAGGGGTGTATGGGACCTGTGGGCCCACTGATTTTTATTTAGTATTTTTTTGTTCTTCACTTTTTTTCCTATGTTTGGTATTTTTATAAGGCCATATGATACAAAATACACATAAATATACTTTGTTGTTGTCATAAGATCAACCGTTTACGAGAAATACGATGTGAAAGATAGTTTTGCAGAATTTAACTTAATACGGATGCTAAAAATTACACAAAATAAATTTATATTCTTGTTCTATAATTAAAAACAAGAATAAATGTGTATGTAAATATACCTTAAAAATGCACCCCTAACAACAGATAACAATTTTTAGTTTCTTTTTTAGTCAATTAATAAAGCACGAATTAAAGTAATAAAACTGGCTATAATTCTATGAGGAGTCATATTAAGAGGAATATTTACACCAGCTATTTTTCTTATTTTTAGTACTAGAACAAGAATATAAATTTATTTTGTGTGATTTTTAGCATCCCTATTAAGTTAAATTCTGCAAAACTATCTTCCGCATCGTATTTCTCGTAAACAGTTGATCTTATGACAACTTAACAATGTATATTTATGTGTATTTTGTATCATATGACCCTATAAAAGTATTGAACATAAGAAAAAAGTGAAGAACAAAAAAATATTAGATAAAAATCAGAGGGCCCACAGGCCCCATACATATCTGGTCTAAATAACCATTGTTTGATACTGGAAATCGATAACATGTATTATTATTAATCCAGGTATGATTTTTCATTGCTGTATCCCAATGGGTTCTCCAGATATTAAATAAAAAACAATTTTAGTCAAAATCTTTCGGAGTATGTAGCTCCCTCACAAAGAATTTCCGGACACATGTTTATATGAACTTTTTTGCTTGAAATATTTTTCTCAATCAACGGTTTAAGTTTGTTCCACCTGATATGACTCACCCTGTATATATTCATCGAAGGAAGATTCCTGAAGACACGGCTTGCACTTAAAATCCAAGAATAACTTATTCTAGATTAAAAAATACATATTTTTTTCTGTTTAATTAGGTTTAGGACAGTGGTTTCCAAATTTCATGTAACTACGCCTCCCTTTAAAATTTCTTACCCCCCTCCCTCTTTATTTCATAAAATTATACACATTTTAAAAAGGCACAAAATATTTTTTTTTGCGTATAAAACTTGTTTTTAATGCAATGAATGTTCTTGTTTATTAGCTCAAACTTCATTAAATCTAGATATCATTGAGGGGAGTACTTTCACTATGATTTTTTTTTGAAGTACCGCATGATAATTCTATCAATTTTGCCTTTTCGATAGTTGTCAGTCTAAAACTACACAGTAACGTGCCTTTCAGGATCTGATAATATACCTTTACAAAATTAATGTTATGTTATAAAAAATTATTTATATGTATAGGTATATTTTTTATTTATACACCTTAATATGATGTTATGAAAATTACTTTTGTGTTAAATATTTCGCGCCTCCCTTTGCACTTGTCCGCGCCTCCAAGTTTGGAAATCGCTGGTATAAGATGAAACTTTAGGCCCCCCATACACCTACAATATAACTGTGCAATATTATTATTGCACAATTGTATTGAAATATACCTTACGCCTACACGTTCAATAATATTGAATCTTGAATTATTCGCGTCAATATTTTCGTCGGAGCAACATGTGTGATGATGAAGATTTGGCTGCAGCTATGCTGATGATTTTGCTGACAAAACAAAAAAAAACTAAAGAAGGCCAGTGTATACTCATGAAAGTCTTTTAAAATAAATTTATAAATATTCGTGCGTGCGTACGGGAGCGCTCCGAACAGTAGACTAAAAAAATATTGTACAATAAGCCCTACAGACGACACAATGAAAAAATATGGCACAATAAAATTTAAACTCGCTCAAACTTTTCTAAAAGCATTGTGCAATCTTCAATATGATTCCTAAACGGTCAATAATATTGGACAATCCGTGATATTGCACAATAAAATTGATCGTCTATGGGCCGCCTTAGTACCTAATACAACTGCAACGAAATGTGTTGCATACAACGATGTGCGCACATCATGTGAGGAAAACAAGTAGTGAGTTTTACAATCTTATAATTAGGGCTTCAGGTCGCGACGAATCCAAAATAATCGGTTCGATTTCAGTTTGCATCCGTCATGTAACTCGTAACTGTTTTAAAAAAAGATATATATATCCCTTTATTTTTCTTTCTCTGTTATAATACGTATAAAGTATCATATGTAAATAAAGGTATTTTATTTATTTATCATAAACTATAGTCATAATAAACACATTTTATTTGTTTATATCAAGTCATTGAAATGAATATAAGCAGACATTTATATAAAATCAATAAGAACTGACAAAGAGCAATAAAAAGAGTGAGAATTTTGTATATATTCTAAAAATAAATAGCAATATGAACATACAAAGTATTACATTTTTATAAGAAATTATAAAAATAAAGAGAACACTTGTAGGAGAAAAAAATCACTCTGCTAACTTAAATAAAATATATGTGATCTCATAGCAGCAAGGAAGCGTAATGCTTGGATGTCGCTGTAAATGGCACTTTAATATTTAAAAAGCATGTTACAAACACGCCAGTTTAGTTGTTCTTACATCCTTTTCAACCGGAATATATCAGATAAATAAAAACATTTTTCAAATTATGGAATCTTTTAACTGAACTAATTCATTTATCGGATTTATTTAGGATATGCAATAAAAATAAAGACAATAGATTCATTTTAACAACGTTCATATATTTTAATTATAGTAGGTAAAAAATTATAGTAAGCACCAGTCCTGGACAACACCCCAGTGTTGAACATTTTTAACTTATATGTACTTTATTATAAATATTTGTTGATATTTGTTTAAAAATAGTGGAAAAATAATTATCGCGGTTCGACACACTATCAAAAAAGTGTATTTTCTTATGTAAATGTTTTACATTGTTTTACATTTTATTACTCTTTATTTTATAACGTTTGTATAGTAGTACTTATCATTTAACATTAGCAAGGGTTCATCACTGGGTGTTCATTATTGGTTTTACTTTGTCCATTACTGGAGAAAAAAACGGTGACCGGAAAAAAGCCCACAGGAAAAATACCCACAGAAAAAAGCCCACACGGAAAAATGCTGACGCGGAAAAATGCTCACACGGAAAAATGCTCACACGGAAAAAAGCTCACACGGAAAAAAGCCCACAAGGAAAAATGCTCACACGGAAAAATGCTCACACGGAAAAAAGCTCACACGGAAAAATGCTCACATTAAGAAAGATGTACTAATTCAACACGGCACATTATTTTTATATATTTGTATTGTATATCATTTTTTATGATTTCATATATGCCAAACTTCTGTACTGTCACAACTTTATTTATTCTTATTTTAGATATGTAATATATGTTACTGTAAAAGCCCGAACTGAGGTAAAACCTAGGATTTACCAACTGTTAATGGTAAAAGTCCGAATTTCGAACGTTTACTATCATACACTCGGTAAAACCTAGGTTTTACCAAGAGACACGGTAAATGTTGAAAAATAGAGTAGGTATCAAAAATATGTTAAAAAAAATATATAGAAAATCACAAATATTTAATTTTGCTAACAAAATATTGGGGCGAATGGGGATTAATCTAGTATAAAATACGGGGATTCAATCTCCGCCTTGGTTAGGGCAATCTATTGTGGCGAAAGTGGATTAATCTAGTATAAGAAACAGGGATTCAATCTTCGCCTTGGTTAAGGCAATCTATTGGGGCGAAAGGGGATTAATCTAGTATAAAATAAGAAAATTCAATCTCCGCCTTTCTTAGATTTTAACCAAACCGAAGATTGAATCCTTTCTGGGAAATTATTAAGTAAATATATTTTTAGATTGAATATTTGATTGATGATGTAACAAGCTGAACAGGTATTTATATTGTAAATATATAAGGTCAATACAATAGCTAACATACATGAAATATGTTAAACATCTTTATCCTATTTATTTCTTAATGTGAGCATTTTTCCGTGTGGGCTTTTTTCCGTGTGAGTTTTTTTCCGTGTGAGCATTTTTCCGTGTGAGCATTTTTCCGTGTGGGCTTTTTTCCGTGTGAGCTTTTTTCCGTGTGAGCTTTTTTCCGTGTGAGCATTTTTCCGTGTGGGCTTTTTTTTTGTGGGTATTATTCCTGTGGGCTGTTTTCCTGTGGGTATTTTTCCTGTGGGCTTTTATTCCTGTGGGCTTCTTTCCTAGAACCGAAAAAAACATATACAAAATAAAAGGTTATAGGTAATTTAAAAAAATAAACTATATTTGCGGATTTTGGTAATTAAACTGATTTAATAAAGAGTTAAGTAGTTGTTTTATTATTAACATATAGGTTCATGAAAATTACAAAAAAGTAGCCCGCCAATTAAAAAAAATATTTTCTGCTTAACACGTTCAAGACTGGTGCCAATACGCTTATTTATGGATAAAGAAAATTCTCTAACTGTAAGATAAAGTTAAAGAGAAATGGACACAATTGACAAACATTAAATCAAATAATTACTCTAATTAACACGAGTTTATTTCATATCCATTGGGGTAAACTGGTTCCATCCATGTGTATAATGTATATATGTGCCAACGTGCCCCCCCCCCCCTAAAAAATTTGCTTACGCCATATCAACATATTATTGTTTCACTATTTTTTCCATTTTTCCAAATTTTAGTTGAATATGATGAGGTTATATTAGTTTCAGTTTTACAAAAATTCATTTTGATGTACGATCTAGCATGCTTACGAACTAAAACTACGATTTAAATTCGCAATATCTTCAAGTTTTCTTATCTGTTCGAAATATAATGAAATCGATATAAGCAAATGTTCTCTGGGATTTTTAAATATAGTTTAAATGCATTCCTTTAACTTTTAATCTTCAAATTCGTTACTTTTATTAGTCTTCATATGCAGTCTTTGTTACCAAAGATATTTAATATGAAGTACGCACGCTACTGACTGACACACACATCTCATCCTTTACACACATGGTGCGACGTGAGAGCGCGTCGCCGCCGCGCACTGTATCCGCTGACAGCCGGTAACGACACCAATAAGCGCGCACTGATTTATCGGCAGATAACTGAGACGTTACGCGCGCGTCGTTTGTCATTGGACGACACGGATGCTGTGCCACCGATACCGCTGTAGATACGTATGTGTAGCTGTGGGTGTGTAATTGTTGTAATCTGTTGTGACCGACACGAGGTGAGTGACATCGCAGATCGGTGTGTTGGTGATAACAGGGACTGACTTGAAAAATGTTATCAGTACTTTGTATTGAGATTGACCAATAGTTTGTTGCTTAACTTCTCAAAATTTAGCTCATACGAATATACATAAGTTACATATGATTGTATTTAATCTAAAACTTGTTATGTAACATAACATGTAATGGAGAAAAAAATTGATTCAATTATTTTAATGTTCAAATAAACTATTCAGAAGGGAACATAACATCTATTCGAAATGTAGAATACATTAAGAGCTAACTTTTCGGATTGTTGTCCACGTTGTCGTATTCTTACACTTGATGTTTCGACTCTCATGTTGGAGTCTTCTTCAGAAGTGATTCTGAAACTGAACCAGTTTCAGAATCACTTCTGTCAAGTGTAAGAATACGACAACGTGGACAACCGCCCGAAAAGTTAGCTCTTATGGATAACGGCCACGAAAGCCTACATAAGAAGATTACATTCATGCAATAATTAAAAGTTATTCTATGTGGGTGGTCACACCGGAATAGCAATATAGCAACTAGCAACTTATAACTAGCGATATTATTGCTATCGTTCAATATACATTGAATCGGACATATTGTTTCACATCAAAGCAATATGATATCGCTATATTGCTAGTTGCTAATTGGTAGTTACTTTATTGCTGTGCTGCTATATTGCTATATTGCTCCGGTGTGAGAGCCCACTATAACAAAATGCAATGAAACTTGATTAAGTTGGACTTGAATAAGTGGGAAACTTATATAAGTAGAATTCATACTGAGGTCCTGTCACTTCTACATTTGCACTTCTATAACTATACTTAATTAATTGAGATAAAAAAACGGTTCCCTCGTGATTCCAGTTATCCGGGTTTCACTGTATATAAAAAAGATAGAGCTTTGAGACGAAGCCTGTATGGAAGTTGGGCAAAACATAGTAAATTTTAACAATCCATTTCTCAATGATTAATTTCATATTAATGAAGTAGGTACGTACTTCTCAACGAACAAAATGAAAGAAATAATAATTTTTCATATATATTTTATTTATTGTTAGCAATTGAATTCAAACTTTCGTATCTCCCTGCGAGTATTAAATAATATTTTTTACTGTTTGATATGTGAGCGTAATTATTTTGGCATTTAAATGAAAGGTTTATGGACGAACGTTTTAGTTTAAATAGACATGTTCAACTTCTACCATTTATGTTGTTAATAGCAATATATTTAAAGAAGTCATGGTTGCTATGTGTGGCTTATTATCTGGTTTATTAGTATGGTAGAAATGACAATGTTTTAATTTAAACTTATACAATTGTTTGGTACAAAATAATTTTCTACTAATTAAAAGAATGTACAATATATAAATATTTAATAAAATATTTTTATATTTTTTGTAGCCCTCCTTAATTTTCTTACAGTACAGTTCGTATCTGCTTTCTTCGTTTGTGAAAAAATCTTTGGACGAAGGTTGAATACAGAAAGATAAAATCAACAACCGTAAGAGTTACAAAAACAAACGAATTATAGGTATTGTCACCTGTTATACTTACCTTTATAAGTTTCTGTGAAATTTAGATTTCTTTGAAAAGTTTTATTATATAATCTACCGTATTTTATTTACTTAAATCGAAGATACATATGTTTTATGTAAATATTTCAGTTTGATATTCAATTAAATTATTAATCTTTTGAGTAAAATGACAATTCATATAAATTGTTGTGTTTTAGTTCTATTAATGCTCACTTTTTACGAGAACTATAAAGTATGTACGAGTATATTCATCGAATAAAATAATTTCAAAGAACGCTCACATCCCCTTTATCAATGGACTACTTCTAATAAGTTGTTACACACAAAATTTTCAACAATAAATTTTTTGTTGGAATATAATTATTAAAGAATTTTAATAATAATATCTAATTAACTTTTATATCAATTTATTTTGACAGTATATAAAATAAATCTTAGATAAAATCAGAATTATCTTGTATCCAAAAATTAAGAATTTTTATATTTTCATTAAAAGGGGGTAAGTTGACATTATGTACATATATAGAATAGTACCGTAAGAATCAATTTTAAGTATTTCAAAAATACTTGATTTTACAATAGCGTGATCACTAACCGTATCGGTTTTTATTATTTCCTGTAAAATTTTTTTAGTGTGGGTTATGACCTATTATAATTACTTCGTCATTACGTAATCCACGTTGAGAGGAAAATGAGCAAGATTTAATTGTTACTGCTAGATTTATGTAATTATGCACCCCACTTCTTCCAAAAAAATTCGTTGAATGACCTTTTTTTTCAATGTTTGGCTCCCTCTAAAAATTACTTCTATGCCAATTTTTTTGTCATTGTGTAATTCTTTTTATTCATTATTAAGCTATTCTACCTTATTTTAACACCTGGGGCAGACCACCCCCTTGGCCCGCCACTAATGCTATTAAATAATAAAATATTAATAGTTTGCTTCATTTTTCGATAATACGTATCGCAGTATATCTGACAGATTAACTTCCGTCTTTTTTGATTTATGATACAAAAAATGTAATGTAAATAATGATTCAGTTAGTAATTGAAAAGTACACTAATCGAGCATTGAAACCATTTGAAAAACAAAAGTGAAAATACAGTAAACGAATACAAAAAAATCAGAAAATAACGATGTTGTGAAGTTTCAAATACCATATTAGTTGTTTGGTAAATGAACGTAACAGCTATTTCCGACATTTTAAACGTTTTGCATTCAATACATGAAGTAGAGAATTTGTCATAATTACCATCAATGTGGGGATGATTATTGCAAACAATCAAGGTACTTACAATTAGTCAAATAGTCTCATCAATTTTTCATGTATGTGCCAAAAATTAAAATACAAAGTGCAATAATCCAGTGGTTACCAAATATTCATACTAATCTATATCATTTCATCCAAGAAATTTCGAATTTTAAAATATTCTTTTACTATTCCCATAATTGATTATATGTAAATCTGACAGATTTGTGTGGAAAAAAGGACATTCAGCTACACCAGAGATTGTTTTCTTAAAAGTGAATATGAAAAGTAATTTGAAAACAATCGGTATAATTTTTGAAAATTTTGAGTTTCCAAAAAAATCCTGACTACGCCACTACATACAAATATATAAAAACGCCCACGTATTTAAATTAAATGCAAATTGAATAATTCAAATCGGGGGTAACCTAGGTTTACAATGTCGCTACAATTGTAATTATTTATATTTATTTACTTTAAGAGCCTTCCACCAAACCACTATTATTAAAATAAATTATTATATTATAAAATAATCTGCCGTGTGCCACAGGACTTTCTTATACATAATAATGACAGTGAACGTGTACGTGATTTTAATTTTATTGAAGGATATTTCTGACAAACTAATAAAAGATAGATTAAAATGAATGGGATATAAACTATAGAAATATTTTTATATTTTATATTATGTATAGGATCAGAGAGCAAATACCTACTAGAGGCAACTTTTCCATCCGCCGTGCGGAGAGAGAGAAAGTGCCACAACGCTGCACTCTTTAATGGTACCTATGGCAAACACGTACACTGTTCAGTTTCTGTAATACGTATAAGAAAGTCCCATGAAACTCATGGCAGATATTTCTTCTCTATTATGAACCATTTGAAATGTACTTAAAAACGAATATGTACTTGGTGAAACAAAAAAAATTGTTTTTTCGAAAAAATGAATAGAACGTAAATTATAGATAATAATTTTTCTCTAATTCGCACTGTATCAATGTAATTTGAAAAATTCAAAAATCGATGTAGGAAAACATCCGTTTCCGGTTGAATGACCGTTTTCAAAAATAGGAGGTTTTCTTCCCAGGCAAAAATCAATCTTAAGTATAAAATTCCACTTTTCTACGATTTGTCGTATTTGAGTTACAGTGTCTAAAGACAGACCGACAGACAGACACACAGACATCATGGCGAAAATAGTCAGAATAGATTCAGGGAAGGTCAAAATTGATAATTCCATCAAAATCCGGATTTCGAAAAGAATCGCGTTTACTATACTTACTTATGCTATATGTATATTTCATATACATGAGTATAAGAAAGTTAAAAGCTGTAATTGCAGAAAAGTTTATTAAAATAAAACAAAAATCATTAGTTTAATGATTTTGTACATTAACACGTTACCCGCTCTCAGTCTATTACTATGAATAAAAAAAAATCTAAAATCTTCAATAAAGAGAAAAATTGTAGATTTTTTTGCATATAACAATTTTTCTCAATTTTTGCTTACAATTTTTAATATTTTTTTTTTCATTTGATTACCTTTGCGCTACACTTTACTACTGATAATTTCTCGGTCAAACATTTAAGTATATTCATTACAGTTAAAATGAAATAAGTTCATTATAAATAGTAATTTAATTGAAACAACTCAATTAAATCAAAATATTGATTGAAACGATGACAAATACTCAATAATAAATATATTGTATGTTAATATTATATACACATTTGTTTGAAAACATATTCAATTAATACCAAAGTGATTATTTTACGATTCGTATTTGTTATTCATACATGCATGTTTTGATCCATTGTACAAATATAATTATAACATTGTTTTGAGTGCTTATCTGTAGACATAATTTTACGCTAATTACGGATGAAATTTAAATAACTATTTAACTAAATTGATTTATTGTATTATGATGAACATAACAATAATAATAAGATGTTTATTCGGTCATTTGGTTGTAGTTAATTATTTCGGTCTAGTAAAATTGTTGATGAAAATTTAACCTGTTTACTAATAATTTTATGGAATTTTTAGAATTTCAGATTTGGAGTAAAAAAATTGTTTTTATTTAAAAGAAAGTAATGTAATACTATTTAAAATTTACCGGAAAAAGGTTATGAATTACCGGTAAAGTTTTTTGGGCGTAGGTATTTCGTGATTTATCGGTAACAAATAAAGTATTCATAGAATAAAAAAATATTATTGTCTCTATTACTTTGAAAAGAACGCCAACAAATGAAGAAAAAAAATGTTTTATATACATACCTACATGTCACATGTATGTAGAAAAATAAAGAAATTTTTAATAAATACAGAAACAAGAAAAAATATATTCTTTTACATAATATTAAGTTAAAATTATAATATAGTCCAGTGCCAAAGCCTTTTTGGGGAAAAAAAATTCTCTACAGGCTGGCGATAGTGGGAATCGTTGCTAATAATGATAAAAAAAAATGCACCCTTGTACATGAAGCGGTTTCGAATTTTGTTTCAAACCAATTTACAACATAACCTCAAATTTTATGAGATAATAACAAAAAACCGTTTTTTTTTAATTTTCGAGTTTTTCATGTCGAAAAATTGTTCAAAATAATTATTTACATTTTAAAATATTTACATTATAAAAAAGGTACAAAAAATTCGTATAGGACCTACCCCAACGCCTTTATCAATTAAAAGAAGATAAAAATAAAAGTACAGTTTATTTTTATCTTAGAAAAACTGTTACATATTTTTGTCAATTTACTAATTTTGACAAAGAGATACCTAATATATTGTTAATATATACACATATATAAAATATTGATTTTCATTTTGATTCATACGAGTGCTTTTATTTTTATTTTATTTTATTTTATTTCAATTATCTCACTTCACATGCAACTCCATACCTATAATATTATGTATAAATAAACGTCTAAATCTAAACGACAAATAATACAAAAAACATAATTTAGTAACAATAACATTATTATGAAAATTGTATACTCCGTTATTTTAAAACTACAAAGCACGTACTTTATTAAAATGACATTCAGAGAAATTTTGCTAGTTTAGGTACATTACAGTAAATTATATTACAACATGTCTTCGAGCAAATTATATTATACGATGGTACATTATGGCAAACGCTGTGTTTATGACGTCATTAACTCTAGCGAGACAAGCTCAATAAGCGGCCACATTGGTTCTGTGCTTCACGTACTTACAATAAACTACAACGGCGCTTTTTGTTAGATGCACATTCAAATGTATTCTATTCCGATAATAAATGCTAGTAACTATGCATATTGTTAGTTGGTCTAGGATAGCTGAATTACTGTCTGTTTTAAGTTTTTTATTAGGCTATATATTATATTATATGCAATTTTAATAAAAACTTTATTTGTGTAAACGTTAAAATTTTATTGAAGGAACAATATTTTTTTAATAGGGACCTCAACATTTTTTTGCCTTCAACTCATAACATATCACTGATAGGAAGGGAGGAAATGGCTGAATCGAATTATCCTTTTTCAAGTAATAATAACACGAAATGATTTAGGTTTTTTGTCCCCTACTAAAAGATCAAATTTCAGAAAAAAAATCAAAGAGTTCAAAAAACTTTTTGTCAAAAAATATAAAAACATTATTTTCAGAACTTTTTAACTTCCCAATAGGAAGTTATTGTAATTGGTCCGAAAATCGAAATCAAAAATTTTAACATATTTTCATGTTTCAAGGGCATTAGAGTATATTGATACTATTTTCAGAAAAATGTCTCTGTGTGTGTGTGTGTGTGTGTGTGTGTGTGTGTGTGTGTGTGTGTGTGTGTGTGTGTGTACGTACGTCTACTTTTCGAAACACAAAACAAAAATTAACTCTCAATTTCACTTTTATGATAAAATTATTAATTTGATTATATGTTCTGTTGCTTTCAGTTCCATCATACAAAAAATAAACAACGAGAAGTATTTTTGTACTAATTCATCACATCGTCTACTCTACATCAATCTACATCACTCAGTTGCTATAAATACCTACACACATACAAACATACATACATATATAAAAAACAAATGACGAGTTACGCGTGGCTGTCTCGGATCTCATCACGACGAAATATTTCCAAGAAACTCAATAAGGTGGTCGGATCGAGTGCAGTGATCGGGTTACCAGATAGATGGCGTTGGTATATCTCACTACATATATCCCGATCGGATTCTCCCGCATTGTTCTTTTGTTTTATTATTATTATCGCGGCGCGGCTGATCCAGGCCGTCACTCATGGCGCGCGAGCTGTTGTTTGTTGCCGCCTTATCCGCCGATGGATTTGTCTGCTACTTGTATCCTTTGCATTTTCACACGTACTCGTATTGTATGTTTGTGTCTGTTACAGTGGCGGGTCGTGGGAATTTATTTTAATTAAATTAATCATCTCATTATATTATACACTTAATGCTGTTGGTTTGGCAAATACAGTTAAATTTCTCAAACCAATTCCATTTCTTACTTTATTATTTCCTTAAATGACCAGTTTTATTTAGTAATACTGGTTGCAGTAGAACTTCTCCAAACTGACCAGATATAGTTAAAAATAATATAGTTTATGGAAAAGGTATTTTTCTGGAAACATTATATTTGGAAAACAAAAAACAAATACTGATCGTATAAGAAAAGAGACTGATTTTGTTTTTAAATAATAATCTACTCAGATTTGATTTTATACGATTTAAAATTGTTAATTTCGTTATTTTAGTCATTTTATATTGGATGGATTAAAAAACATATCTTATTTGACGGCATAGTACTTCAGGATTATATGTATGTATATCGTGAAAAAGGTGTTAAAACCATTATGTAGTCTAGTATTATGCATACAATTTTTAAATTGTTTTGATAAATATAATAAATACTTTAATTGTAACAACCCTTTTTGTCAAGATTCTACATAAATATCAAATACATCAGCTGTATAATTTTTAGATTATTAATGTAGTTAGTTTTTATTTAACATATTTAACAAATGACTTTAATTCAGTTTTCGAGCAAAAATCCTTAACACTCCAAGGGCTTAGATTCATTCCTTTAATACAGTATTGGTAAAAAAAGTCTAACAATACACAATTATTAATTTTAAACACAATAATCAAGTATATTAAAGTTTCAACGATTAAGAAATCATTCTTTTGAATATATGGACTCAAAAACAATTAATTGCAATATTAATTAACATCAACTTAGTTTTCTGTTACCATTGTTTTTGATGAATTTTAAAGGGCCCGTTATAGAAACGAATCATTAAAATTAATTTTAAAATTTAATAGATAAAAGTAGACTTTATAAAGATTTAAAAAAAATAGTAGTTAATTTTAATTTGCTTTCCAAATTATTTTTACTATTGCATAGAAACGTATTTTTTTTATTAAGAGAGGAATCATAGATTCCATTTTGTCTACATGCCCCATCAAGATTATATAACGCGCCACTGTATGTTCCTGTTCGCACCAATGTATATTAACACCATCCTGTACATATGGATGTGTGTACATACATACATACTATGTTTACACCTTGCTGAGAAATAGTACCAAGATCTAGGTTATACGACTTGACCCGGATACAAAGTTCTACATAAAATTGTATTCCATTTGTTTGACGAGTGAAGTATTATTATTTGTTGTTTCAAAGGAATCACCCAGAAGAACGATGTCTGTTGCGGAATATTTATAATGACATCCACATGTATTGTCAATGTCAATAGTAATCTATAGGGGTTGACTTTATTTTCTTATTCTGTGTGTACAAATATAGGAAGGGTTGTATATTGAATATTTGGAGGGTGAATTGACCATGAAGGTATCACAGTTAAAATCAAGTATCGTTCGAAAATAGTATGATGACTGACATGAATAATAATCTAGTAGAAATAACTTTAACCGTTTTCTTTTAGTATAAGTTGTTGTTATTAGTAAAATAAAATATTTTTAGTATGTGATAATGATAAAACTTACTTTATTAAACAATTGTAGCTCTGCCAACATAAGTTTCGAAGCTTACTAGAAATATACCTATATATTTTTTGTTAGCAATTTTAAATAAAATTTCATTTTTATAATTATTAATTTTTATTTACGAAAACATAGTTAAGTCCAGTAAAAGCTTTTACACATTAAATTTTATGAAAGGTTATCGGATGAAAATTTAAAATGAAGCCCTATTACAAAAAATATCTTCTAATGATTTTTCGCAATTATATACCTACTGATACCTTATAAACAAAATTTATTGAATTAAAATTTTAAAAGAAAATGAAAAATCAGTTTTTCGTTGAATACGCGTCCATTTGCCCACCGGCGCGGCGCGGCGGGGTGACGCCGATCTCGTTGGAGGTGGGAAACTTTTAAGATATTTTAGTGACACTAAAACTATTTATAGAAAAATATCTAATCAGAATTGTTTCTATAACCCAAAACCCTAAACTTATCATGACATTTATGAACGAACGAAATCGGTTCGTATATCGGGAACTGCATGTACATATGTCCTTATTATATATTTTTTAAAAGACATTGAAAATAAATTAGAAATTATTATAGACAAATACATCCTCTATAGCAGTGATTTCCAAACTGGGAGGCGCGGACTAGTGCAAAGGGAGGCGCGAAAAGTTTAACAGAAAATTAATTTTCATAACATCACATTAAGGTGTATAAATAAAAAATATATAATTATAATTAATTATAAATAAACTTTTATAACATAACATTATTTTTGTATACATATACAATATACATACTATCTGTTTCTGAAAGGGATGTTACTGTGTAGTTTTTGACTGACAACTATTATTGAAAAAGCAAAACTGATAGAATTATCATAAAAAAAATCAGAGTGAAATCATTCCCCTTAATAGACCTAGATTTAATGAAGTTTGTGCTAATAAACAAGCATATTCATCGCATTAAAAATTTTCATACGCAAAAAAAAATACATTTTATACCTTTTTAAAATATGTCTGTATAATTTTATGAAATAAAGGGGGGGAGGCGCCAGAGATTAAATTTCTTTAAAAGGAGGCGTAGTTACATAAAGTTTGGAAACCACTGCTCTATAATTTTTGTTTTTCATTACTTATATATTCAGCTATAAAAGTAAATATTTCCGTCAGTTTTTCTTAACGATTTTTCACCTATCATCCTCTCACCGAATATACCTATAAAGTTCTTACGAATAACGCAGGATAGTGTATGAATTAAAGTTATACAATCAAGTTGGTTTTGTTTTAAGGTAGTTGGTCCATCATAATGTGATCACATTAGGCCATGAGTACATATTTTTAATTTAGAGAAATGATCATGGCAACGCTGTACATTATCTACTATTAACTACTTGTCAAATGATTATATTTTATCATCTAAACTACCACAGAATATATTAATAATTAAGGATATCGATTATAATTCCCTTCAATCCACTTATCATATTTTGTAAAAAATTATTTCATTATTTCGTGTATTTTTTACTATAATCAAATGAATACGTTGTTGCCACATTGTCAACAATACTGTAATTTATGTGATGGTTTGGTAGTTAAATCTGGTTAGATCTTAATAACGGGATGGTCAATAATTCCAATTTTTTGTATACTGTTTTCTTTCATATAAATATACAACATGTCAGTTTTTTATGAAAATCTGACGCTACGTTTAAATTTTATCTAATAAAACGTTACGTTAGTGTACGGTTAGTCCATATAAGCTGTGTTAAAAATATAAACTTTGAGATCGTTTTTCATGACTTTGAGATGGTAAATTTTAATAAAAATGGGCTATTTTTTAGATATTAATCTAGGGAATATTCCTGTGCAATTTAAACAAAATCTGACGAAAACATGTTTACGGACCAACTACCTTAAACATCGATAACGGCAATATAGTGTTCATTGTCAAGTGTATTGTTCGTATAACAATGAGGTATAAATAACTATTTGTTTGGTGTAAATTACATATGTCCAAGGGATTTCGTTTAAAACGGGTAGGAGTATCATAAATGCATATTATTTTGTTTAATGGAACTATTCAAAACGTATACTTTAACATCAGATTTAAGGCTTCCGCGGTAGTCAAAAGGAATTTTCATCAAATCTTCATACATATGTATTATGTATGTATATTGTATATGATGAACAAAACAATCTAAATTTAAAAGATTTATGTATTTTATTAAAAATATATTTTTAAAAGGACTTATTAGATGATAGTTGTCTTCTACTTCTATGTGTTTATTGTCAGCTGGATCGTCTCCTTTATTTAGTTATCAATATAAAATTACTTGTACAATCTATATATTAATAGGCGAATATCGAAAGTTGTCTTACCTTTTTTTGTACTTGGTTGCCTGGTGATTTGACGGTATGAATCGTGAATCCAACCGTCAAATCCCCTGCCAACCACTGCAGATTTAAATGAAACAGTCTATAGTATAAAATAATCCATAAAAATGTTATAAATATTTTATTTCCTACCTAAACAATATCATTTGCTGTACAAAACAAAAGTAAGTAACTGCAAACAGATATAAATTCATAGTACTATCAGTTACTCAATAACAATCCTATAAAATAGTTCCAACAGCATATAGCAGAAGGAGAGCTTACAATAATTAACTACATATCCATCAGCTTTTAATTATTAATATAGCAGTGGGCATTGCTTATAATATACAACATTAATCACTATAGTCAGGATATTTCAAAAGATAGCTTGAAAATGAATATATCCATTGAAATACGTCCTAGTCTATGTTTTAATGAGCAAATTGAAATGAAACTGTCAAATACACTTCATAAGTATCATTTCAAATAATATTCATTTTCTGATAGTTACGTTCAAATATCAACATTATGTTATGAACAATCTATATCAGGGGTTCACAACATTTCCTCTACATCGACCTGATGATAGACCCTCAATCTTATTGAAAAAATACAAGTAGAAAGCAAAAATAAGGTCATATTACAATTCAATTATATTTAGATAAATATAGTTGAAAAGCAAAAATCATCGACCTCCAATAAACCTCTGGAATAGTATAAGACCCTTTTTTAACTTCCATAGACCCCCAAAAGGTTCACCTGGACTCCGTTGGGAATCTTTGATCTATATTATAGTTGGTGTTTTTTTTATGTTGAGACATGTTAATATTTTGAGAAAACTTTTTGAAGAAAATGTTTCAGACTAAAGTTGTATAGTTGAGAGTGATATTTAATGGTGATAAAATTGTTTATCTTGAATGTAGGCTTCAAGTTCATTAGAGATTAACTTTTTTTATGAAAATCAATATATTCATATAGGTTCATTAATTTTCGTTGCATGTACACACAAAATAAATATGTCAGATTTATTTTTAAATTTTTTTATGACTGAAATTTAAACTGAAATTTTCAAGATTTTTTTATTTTAACAATTTCAAATAGAAAATTGTAAGAAACGAAAGTTTGTTTTTAAGTAAAGAACCAAAGAGATTTTTTTAAAGAATTTTTCGACACATAAAATTAAGCCTCTTCCAATTTTGATCTGAAACTAATATTCTTAAAAATTCTTGAAAACAGTGTATTTTGAATATAAAAAAGTTTGAATATTTTTGTGAATCTAAAAAAATGAATCTACTTAATTTTCTAAAATAAACTATGTAAAAATTACACAACCACACAAAAAAGGTAAAAAAAACTTTTTCATAGTTATGCATTTTGAGGCGTTGAATCCGAATTTGAAGCAAAAATAATACTTTATCTGATTCATTTTGATAAATAAAAATTACATTTTTCGAGGTTATTCTCAAATTGAATCAGATAAGGTGTTTTTTGACCACAAATTCGGATTCAGCGCCTCAAAATACATAGAATTACAATGGTCGCCGATAAAGTTATTTACCTTTTTTGCGTGGCTGTGATATCGAAACATAATTTTGGAAATAATTGATTCTTATCATCCAAGGATCTATATCAAATTTTAGTTGAATAGCCCAATGAAAAATTGATAAAAATCTATATCTATAAAAGAGTTTGTCCTTACCCACTCACTCACTCATTCACTCACTCACTCACTCATATATCAACGTACAGCCCAAACCCCTAGACCTAGAAACGTGAAATTTCGTAGGTGTCTTCCTTTTATTATGTAAGCACCCACTAAGAAAGGATTTTTTGAAATTCAACCCCTACGGGGTTAAAACAGGGTGTCAAATTTTATATAAAAAAATATTTTTTTTGTTCGCATTTAATTGAAACATATCGAACATATGTACTCTACAATATAAATAATGAAACAATAATCTCAGCATTTCCCTAATTTCAACCCCTAAGGTGTTAGGGGGGGGGGAATTTTTGTAAAATATATATTTTTTTGTATTCACCTAATGAAACATGGCACAGTAGGTACTATACAAACAAATATCTTATGGGAATGCGGGGGGGGGGGTAAAATTTTGATATATTTATCTTCATAACTTTTGATGATATTAAAGTAAATTCGGACAAATTAATATTCAATTAAAATTGAAAGTTCCATATTCAAGCCTTAATAGCATGGGACGGGGACGAGGATGGATTTAGATGTTTGTCTGTATACCTGCTTTACTTATAAAGGTAAATTTGAGCAAAATAGCCATATAGAAAATAAAAATTTCGACAATCAACCCCTAATTGCGGGGGTAGATAGGGTCAGTGTTTTTGATATGTTTATCTGTATAGCTGCTTACGTTATAGTGGTGGATTCAGGCAAAATAATCTGCAATAAAAAAATTCGATATTCAACCCCTAATGGCGGGGGTTAGTTTTTACAATTTTTAACTAAAATCCGAGATATTTACGTTTTTTATAGGTAATGGATAAAAATCAATATAAAAAATATGTCATCCCCTATCACGTATGGAGGGTTCTAATTAGTTTCGAAGTTTACGCGAGCGAAGCCGCGGGATCCCGCTAGTTTGTTATAAAATTGAACAACTACTACTGACATGCAAGTATATTTAGTTAAATAAAATATCGTAAAAAAATATATGAATATCTAATTTTACTTCAACTGAAAATCAAGAATATCCATCTACTAACATCGAAATTAACATATTTCACTTCTTTATACATATAATGACAACCCCATTTTACACAACTGCCACCTATCCAATTAAGGGATAACTAAATATACCGTTCATTTCTACAAATTAAAAACAAGTTAACAATAACAATGACCTCCTACACTCGGTGCGTCGTCATTAAATTGTCTGAATACCCTTATCATGATGGATTGCAATCCATGTATTATTTATTTCGTTCAGGAAATATCATCTCGCGGTTCTATTCTATTTAATCATCATTATACTTCACAATACTGATGGTATTACAGAATGTCACATGCATATAATATGTGTATAACATAATGTTGACGAATTAGCTACGTCTAGACGACTTTTTGCTTTAATTTCGCATTATTAATAATATCTGGTATTAAAGATATTATATGAATATATTTTTAAAGATTTATACTTGCACATTATTCGCTGTTGTAAGGGGGTGGGGGGATTTGGTCTTGATTAAATACATCGTTATAGAGTATTCTTAGTAACTGACATTAATTATTACTGCTTAACGTTTGTCAAAAAGGACTTTTCAGAAATGTTTGTAACGATGTAGTCATTTAAAATGTATAACTAAAGTTTTTGATAAAAGGTTTGTGTAAAGTTTGGTTGTTCGTTCTATGTCAAGAGAAATAGCAACGGTGGATATTATCAAGAGGTGATAGGTACCTATAAAAACATTGGCACATAAATTACTAAAACTATATAGTGTATTTTGAAAAGTTCACTTATTCTCTTTCAAAGTCCAAAATAAGGTAATTTTTGCTATAAGATTTTTTTTATTTGTCCAATGAAATTAGATCTTTAAATGGAATTAACATTCGCTTCGAAGATTTTAACATCAATCGACGTTATTAAATAAAAAATGCAACGCCATAGTTCCCGAGGACTAGAAAAAAAATTGGGTGCTGGTATTAGCGAAATCGATAGAGCAAAAATAAGACAATTTTATACGTAACAAAATTTTCTATTAAGAGGTATTTTTTAAAAATATTTTTAAGTCCAAAAAGGTAAATATTATTTATAATAATAATAATAATAATATGTTCCGTAAACAAACTGATAGACTTTCAGGACCTGTCAAGGACATCAAAACAATCGATTTTTGTTAATAAGCCCATGTTTGAAAACGAGCCGTTTTAGCAGGAGAGCAAAAGAAAATATTTTTACGTTTCATAACTTATAGCCCAAAGTGTGCTGAACAAAATTTTTAAAGGATGCAACCTTCGGAAATTCATAATTGCTACTTCAGGAAGTATCGAAACATTTTCAATAAAAAATAGGTTAACATTGTGGATTTTGAAAAGACATTTCAGACAAAAGTTGTTTCTTTTATATTCTATAAAATACGAATATGTTAAGAAAGAAACAGGTTTCCATTTTAAAAAAATTGTTGATCTCAAAATGACCTTCAAACCTACACTCAAGTAAAATTTTGTTCCTTTATTGAAAATTTTATACTAAACATTTTCCGAGAAAAACCTTAATTTTCGAGATATTTATTTATCTCAATTTAAATGCTTTTCTGAAACTTAAAAAACAAAATATTTTTTTTTAATTAAAATAAATTTTTTTTACTCCAAAATGGTAAAATAAAGTACAAATTTAATTTGTTCATATTTCGATTTTGTAACAATCAATAATTTTCTACGCAATTTTTTTTTAAATCATCGAACAACTTTTGTTATAAATAAAATTATACATAAATTGATAAAAAATGGATCGCTATTTTTATTACAACTATTACTCAGAGTAAGTTTTGATAACCGGATTAACTTTTATGTTATTTGAGAAGAAATACACACATGTGAATATTTATGTTGGCTAAATTTAATCCACTAGCAGTAATATTTTACGTGTCCTAATCACTGATCTTTCCAAAGCTGTGGTGTAATAAATAGACGCGACGAATAATTCATCTGCGTATCGTATGATGGAAATAATAAATCTACGTGATCTAAATATGTACATACACGCATAAAAATATAAACTATATATTATATTCTACCTTATTCTATCGTGTATTTAACTTATGCGCAATATTTAATGCATCAATTTAAATTTTCAGAAAACCGTGAATATTGTATAATATACAGGATGATTCAGCACTGTCGTGCCAAACTTGAACACTAGGTTGAAAAAAATATTTTAAGCAAAAAATTCCCAATAAATATGTGCCCGGAAATTATTCCTTAGGGAACTACAGGCTTCCAAAGATTTTACTAAAAATGAGTTTTAATTTAATATCTAGAGAACCCTTTGTGATAGAATTATGAAATTTAGTATTTGGTTTAGTAATAATATGTGTTATCGATTTCTAATATTAATAAATTATATTTAAGCCAGGGCTGTATGGGGCCGCTGGGCCCATCGGTTTTGATCTAGTAATTGTTTGTTCCTTAATTTTTTTCCTGAGTTGGTACTTTTATAAGATTATATGACACAAAATACACAAAAACATACTTTGCTTGTTTATCATAGGATGAACCGTTTTCGAGAAATATCGATGGAAAAGAAAGCATGCAGATTAACCTTAACCCATTAGTGCATAATGTGTCTTATAATGGACGTCTAGATTTTATTTTTTTTAATCGTCACGTTTGCAAGTCTGGACTTGTTTGTATGTAATTGTTGTTCTTATATTGACAACAAACAAACCCTTTACAGTAGTTAAGTACATTTTGATTTGTGAAGTGTTCTAGTGCCAATTAAATGGATCCCAATTTATACTCTACGCGAAACGGGGGGTTAGTATTTTTTTTAAATATAATACAATTAAATATTGTGATTTTTTTAAATGCTATTAGTTTTATATGATTATCTAGAATATTTTTTAACAATGAAATATATATTTTTCTTTTTATTTTATTACAAAAAATACGTTATTTAGTTGCATCCCTTATAATGGACACTATGCATAGTGACTACAAAAACTTTTTTTCAGATTATCTCTTCATCAGAAGAATATTACAACGTCCGAAATAATTACTTTATATATATGCAGGAAAATCTAAAAAAAATATATAGGGGGTTGGGGGTGATGACTTGATGACCTAGACCTTATCAGATTGACCAAAAAAGTAAGGGCACTAGGTATTTTTTTTCACTTTTAGCTATTTTGAATAGTCATGTCCATCTGTAAATTTTCAATCAATTAGGTCTCCCCCCCCCCAAAAAAAATATAAAATATATTTTTTCATAAGTACATTATAGAATCGGATATTACATCTATTTTCTCGATGTCAGGGGGGTAAGTATCCCAATAGCCCCCCCCCCCCCCTGTAGATGCTCATGCCTATAATGGTGTGGGGTTCTGTAATTATGAAAATCTCATTCACTCGGTATTATTCTAAACTCTTTGTGGAGCTTTAAGTACACCCCTGTAAAGTTTTTTTTGTCTATATTTCCGAAAATAGTAAAATATAATTCACGCCCATAAAGTAAAACTACTATTTCTTATAAAAATGATGAAAATAAAAAATCGAAACAACAAAAATTGTTACACCGTTAGGGAACGTCCATAAACCACGTAACGTTTTTAGGGGGGAGGGGGGTCCAGCTAATTGAAGGATTTTGTTACATGGGGGGAGGGGGGCCAAAAAATTCTAGAAAAAGGCGTTACGTGGTTTATGGATGTTCCCTTAGGCGCGCGACATACATGCGTAGACCAGCCGTTTTTGATTCGTTATAACTGAAAACACCGGGCTAAAAAATTGCAACTAAGTAACTGATAATATGTAAGAAATCATAATCGACAGTTACTCAAAAGGGTACGTGCTCAGATACAACGTGATTTTTATTATTACAGTTTTTATAGTAGTGGTCTACGCATGTATGCCGCGCGCCTAACAGAGGGTTAAGTACCCACAATGCATAGAGTCCATTTAAATGGACATGCGATATTGGCTAATCTAACAATAATTAATTTTTTTTTTATCTAGAAAACATTTTTTTAACATTAAAATAAAACGTTTTATAAAATCAAAACATTTAATTTTGAAAAAATAAACTTCATGCACTAATGGGTTAATACGGATGCTTGAAATTATAAAAAATAAATTTATATTCTTTTTTCATGATAAAAAATAAGACAAAAAGTTAATATAAATATACTTCCGAAAATGCATCCATATCAACAAATAGCCATTTTTAATTTGTTTTTTAGTCATGTTAATAAAGTACATGTAACAGTAATAGAACTGGCTATAGATCTTAGAGTTTAGAGGATTCATATTAGGAGGTTTATTTATATAAACTTTATTCTTACCTTTAATCATAGAAAAATAATATAAATTTATTTTTTATAAATTATAATATGGATGCATTTTCGGAAGTATATTTATATTAACTTTTTGTCTTATTTTTTATCATGAAAAAAGAATATAAATTTATTTTTTATAATTTCAAGCATCCGTATTAAGGTTAATTCTGCATGCTTTCTTTTCCATCGATATTTCTCGAAAACGGTTCATCCTATGATAAACAAGCAAAGTATGTTTTTGTGTATTTTGTGTCATATAATCTTATAAAAGTACCAACTCAGGAAAAAAATTAAGGAACAAACAATTACTAGATCAAAACCGATGGGCCCAGCGGCCCCATACAGCCCTGGCTTAGATATAATTTATTAATATTAGAAATCGATAACACATATTATTACTAAACTAGATACTAAATTTCATAATTCTATCACAAAGGGTTCTCTAGATATTAAATTAAAACTCATTTTTAGTAAAATCTTTGGAAACCTGTAGTTCCTTAAGGAATAATTTCCGGACACATGTTTATTGGGAATTTTTTGCTTAAAATATTTTCTTCAATCTAGTGTTCAAGTTTGACACGACAATGCTGAATCATCCTGTATATTGTAAAGAAATATTGATAATATGAGATTGTAAATGATTCTTTATTTATTTTTAACAGATTAAAAAGAATATTTTATTGCAATACTGTACATACATCACCGCTCATTATCATTCAATAAACGATAAAAATTGCAGATTCAACAATGCACTATACGAGTATATAACTGACTCATAACAGCTTACAGAAAAACATCTACTATTAACTAAATTCACCAAAGCTTGTTAATTATCGAAGAATTTTAATAAATACCGTAGTCTTCAGATAAACTGCTATTGGTAAACAATTTAATTTTTATACAATTTTATTAGAAAATATTTATGCGAAAGTTTTTTTTGGTAAGCGCCTGATTATGTTCGTATAAATTTTTCTGCTGTGCAAACTTCAAAATAACATTTAGGTAATATGTCAAAGTAAATAACGACTGACAGACAGATAGATACGATAAAAAATGTTTTTCTTGGCCTGATACAAAAAGATCAAGTGCAAATTTTGAAATCGGAATACAACTTTTTTCTCATTGAATATGATGCTGCAATAAAAAAGATATATTCGTATTGAAAAAAAAACTACTTTTAACTAACCTAATCAACACAAATTAAGTCATTTTGTTTGCCCCTGAAAACCGTATAACTTTATTTTTCTAAAATGCATATATCCCGAAATATTCGTTGTATCTTCACAAATTTTACACCCTCTATAACATCTGTACGTACAAACTATAAAGAATAAACCATTTTTAAGCAGCTATTAAATGCAGATAACCTAATCTGATTTATCTTTAAAGATACAAATATAAATACAGGAAACATACATATATATATATATATATATATATATATATATATATATATATATATATATATATATATATATATATAATATACTAGTAGTGACGTTAAAATATAATAAATAAAACAACTAATTGTCTAAACGTCAAAGATTTAAAAGCAAGGAAACGTAGCGAGCTTTCGATTCACAGAATCATCGTCAGGCTATTTAAAGGGGAGAATGCGAGAACGGTGTCGTTATCTCAACAATTTAAATAGCCTGACGATGATTCTGTGAATCGAAAGCTCGCTACGTTTCCTTGCTTTTAAATCTTTGACGTTTAGACAATTAGTTGTTTTATTTATATATATATATATATATATATATATATATATATATATATATATATATATATATATATATATATATATATATATATATATATATATATATATATATATATATTAATACTGATATATATTAATACTTTTAACTCCAGCTAGGAATTAGTTTTTCAAACAACTGTATACATATTTATTAAAACTAGCTTTATCGCAGATAAAAATTAACTACAGTTTATAATCAAGATGTTTATTAGGAGATAATTACATCTTCCACCCACTAAGAGAAAAAGATAATGTTGATGTTTATATAAATTGACGTCATAATTTCCTAATGTAATTATGTAGGTACTTTAAAGGATGCTATTTATGAAATTTCCATATCCTCCCATAACTGGAAAACTGATCGTCTTTTTTTGATTAACAGTAAAAATACTCTGCCTTGTAAATGCACGGTGCTTCCTCGTGCTAAATTCATCAAAGGTAGTTAATTATTGAACAATTTAAATAAAAACCGATAAAGTATTCAGATGAACTGCCTGCCATTGGTTAACCATTTAATTTTCATACGATTTTAATAAAAAAATTTAATTTTACATTTTTCTTAATACGCGCCTGGTTATTATGTCGTATATTTTGAATTTTTTGACAATTTCAATCAAAATCATTATTTTTCTGTTATACGAATGTCAAAATGACATTTTAATATGTCAAAGTAAATAGCAATTTAAAAAAACAAATGACGATTTTTATAAAGCAACTTGAGATAAATCTTTGTAAGGGAATATTTTACAACAAACGTAGGTGACCTATATTATAGAAAATTGAATGCTCTACAAAAAAGGTTCTATAAAATTTTCATGTTACATGTGTCTTTCTTGAGATATCTTCAATAAATAAATCTTTTTGGATGTCACCCCTCCCCCTTACACACAATTTTAATTATTTTGAAATGGAACCAGACCTAACCAACCAACCAAATTTCATCAATATCGGTTCAGTGGTTCATGAGTTAAGCGTGTGACAAGGATTGGGGGACAGACACACACACAGACACACAGACAGACAGACACGGAACAAAAAGTGTTTGTCTTGACCTGAAACAGATAAATAAAGTAAAATTTTTGAAATCGGAGAACAAATTTTTTTTCTCGTTTTAAAACGATAGCTTCTCGTATCTTCAATATTGCGATGAAGTAAAATTAACTAGTCGAGTAGACCAATTTGTTATTGGCTTTTAAAAAATTGTATAAGAAACTTTATATTTTATATATAGGTACATATTTTATCTATGTTTAGCAACTTAAAATGGGAGAACCAAGAACTGGTTGCTTTCCTAGATTCATTTGATGCTTGTAAAACTTTCAATTGTTGTTTAACTGCAAACGACCAACAATCAATAACTGGTCGTTTTACTACATTCATTTGATTGTTTTAGGATGTATACATATATGTTTAAAAACTTTTCTAGGTGATCGTCAGTGTTTTCAATCTTATGATGGGTAGAATTAATTATGAATTACTGTAGGTATTGATATAAAAATGTCAATAAATTTTATTGTTGATATTTATTAGTAAAAAAATAATTGCAAGCGACCAAAGTTAATAAGACAGCTTAAAACTAGTATTTTACCCTATTTTCATCATATCATTAATATCTAAATTTATTAGTGCTTAACAGTCGGTCTTATAAACGAGATTGAGAGATGAATTTAAACAGATTTAAATTTTGATGAAACTAGAGTTTCGGTTTTATGAGGTTGTCAATGATTAGTATTTAAAAATGATTTAAAGTAAACAATATTTACTTTATCATTAATAGAATGTTCGAATGTGTATATGTTACCGGCAATGTATGAAATCCGGCATTGTATAGAATTCCTAGGTATTCTATAGAATGCCTAAAAATCACCAGGCAATGTATGAAATGAATTTAATTATACAGGGTGTCCCAGGACTGTGTCAAAGCACAATATTTCATATTATTATAAGAATTAGAAGAAAACTTTAAATACAAAAGTTGTCAGGCTAGAGCATCGGCATAGTTTGAAATTAGTTACATTTATACAGGATGATCCATAACTGCGTTACAAATCAAAATTATGTTTTTTTAAATACAAACTGTATATTTTTATTTGATAATCGAATAGCAATCATTTTTCTGAGTATTTTGATATATCATTATTGGATTATACAGAGGGGCGTAGAAATTATAACCAATTTTGTAAGAAAATGGGAACATTTTCAACATCTTGTAATTTTCTAATTACAACAAAAAAAATTGTTTTCTGTTTGAAGTAGTTTTGGCATATTCTCTATTATTGCGTTATTATGTCAAACATTTACAAAATTGTATTATTTGTACAGGGTGTATCAAAACACTAAACCTAGTTTTTTTCAAAATTTTCAAATGGAACACCCTATATATTTTTACATTTTCGAATTGCCTGTTCAATTCTCAACACATTTTACAGACCATGTTCTATACCTAAATCCAACCGTTAATAAGTCATTAATTTTATATTAAAATCTTAAGATTTTTTTAAAAACAATACAACTTTATTATATTCCACAAAATAATTAAATTTTTATGTTGTTGAAGTTTGTAAGTTCTATTAGTTTGTTAAGTTATTTTTAAGCGAACTGTTTTATTGATTATAATAAAGTTGTATTGTTTTTATGTGTTGAGAATTGAACAGGCAATTCGAAAATGTAAAAATATATAGGGTGTTCCATTTGAAAATTTTGAAAAAAACTAGGTTTAGTGTTTTGATACACCCTGTACAAATAATACAATTTTGTAAATGTTTGACATAATAACGCAATAATAGAGAATATGCCAAAACTACTTCAAACAGAAAACAATTTTTTTTGTTGTAATTAGAAAATTACAAGATGTTGAAAATGTTCCCATTTTCTTACAAAATTGGTTATAATTTCTACGCCCCTCTGTATAATCCAATAATGATATATCAAAATACTCAGAAAAATGATTGCTATTCGATTATCAAATAAAAATATACAGTTTGTATTTAAAAAAACATAATTTTGATTTGTAACGCAGTTATGGATCATCCTGTATAAATGTAACTAATTTCAAACTATGCCGATGCTCTAGCCTGACAACTTTTGTATTTAAAGTTTTCTTCTAATTCTTATAATAATATGAAATATTGTGCTTTGACACAGTCCTGGGACACCCTGTATGCATATCCTAGACATTGTATAGATTAGAAATATAAACATAAATAGGATAAACCAACCAATTTTGATTCAGGCACAGATATTGGCTTTCTTTATGTAATAAAATACTAAAGCACTGATTATTTTTCTTACTTAATACTGACCTAACATGTTATTAAATGACTAAATAATTTCTAATATTTCAATTCAATAAATCATATACTTAATATTCGTCTTAATTCATATTTTATAATATTTATTATAACAATAATTATTTCTAACATTGCCTGAAATCGTTAGGCATTGTATAGAAATCATAGAAATTATAAAGAATGCCTGAATTACATACTTTGCCGGTAACATATACAATTAATTAATTTAAAAAAAAAAAAACAGAGCTCTGTATGTACTGAAGTACTTTTCACAAACTCAAGTACTTATAATTAAATACTTTTTTCAAAAAATGTACTTTGAATATGTACTAAAATACTTATAATTGTAATTTTTTTAATGTAGGTATTATAAAATTACTTAAGTATATTTTTGCAAAAAGTACTTGAATTTTTACTTAATTAAATATATTTTATTGGTAATATTTTACAAAAGCAAGTGTTCTTGTACTTAAGTAGATTTTTGTATAAGTACCTGTGCTCAAACCTGAACAAATATTATTTGCACGAGAACTAGCTTAAATTTTAACGACACGAGACCTATTTTGATGAAACTGTCGATTGTATAATCTTAGAGAAGATTTATCGAAATATAATCTCATCTAGTGTGAAACCCTAAAATTAATTAAACAGAACTATATATTCCATTCAGATCTCTATCTAAAAACAAATACGATCAAATCATACGCAAACCAATCATACAAAACAAGTGATTATGATAATATATCCAACAATTACCCACCCCAACAGTCGTGCACATGCACACAATGTGTGTACCCCTTACATAGAGCTGATCCAGAGTTCGCTGGATGAATGATAGATGGCGGCAGCTGTCACGCGTCAGCGACGACAATGCCACTACCGCATTGTGCGGCGAACTTCATAACTACAACGCTCATAATTAAGTGAAAACCATTGTACGCGAGTCTTCAATGCACACGAGGGTTTTTATGTTCGGCTTGACAGATGCGATCCCCCCCACCCCCCATTATAACACCCTTTAGCAGAGCCGGAATTTCGGATAAGGTGGTGCCTTAAGAACTGCGAAAAATTAAGATTTTGTATTGGTCATACCATGAAAGAAGACCGGGCTTAGGAATGTTATCACATGTCACTATACACATGAGCTTACTACTAAAAATGTTATGTAGTCTGTTAAAATATAGAGTATTTTTGTGTTCCGCTCTCTTTATACGAAATGCTATAGTCGGCCGCTTAAATTGTAGTGTAGATGTGTGACGTTCTATTGATAATTGAGTAATGAACTGAACGATCAAGTCAGTGCAATAATGATTTTTAATTTTTATTGTTAATTTTTATAAATAATCTAAAATTCATATATTCTATAAATGTATTTGTGTTTGGCTACGCCTAAGAACTGACGTCAATTCGGATTTTTTACCTCTGTTGCACCGGTCTTCCTTAATTGTACGTACAATAATGAACCATGAGGCTTTTTATGAATACGTTTCGGAACATCGAATTAGACTTATTTTTTGTAGTGATGAGCAAACACAAGACCAAGACCAAGATTATATCAGTCTTGGTTTTAGTCTTGGTCTTGTACATTGGGTCTTGGTCTTGGTCTTGTAGAAAATGTCTTGGGTTTGGTCTTGTAATACGTGCTATTTTTAATTTTTCATAAGAAATAAAAAAATAACCGAGTCATTTGACGAGATAATAAATCAAATCAAATATAAAAAGAAAATATAACAACTACTGTTTTATTAGTCATATTTTGGCGTGTCACAAGAAATGAGCTAAAAATGAAAAAAGCTTTACCAGAATTATTGCGATAATAATGAATATTTTTAAAAACGAATAATAATTAAAATTTATTAATTGATAAGTTACGCATACCTGTCTAATTTGAAGAAATTGAAGATGTTTATTTTTATGTTATTGGGGAAAAAGTATTTTTTTATACACCGATAGTAAATGTTTTTTGTTCCAATTTTTTATTTTTATCTTAACCTTTTATTTATTGATCTTACATAATAAAAAAATCGAATAATTCGACTATTTCATTTAAGAGATCTTCATTTTTAAAATTTATTCTCCAGTTTTGCTCTTTTAGTCTTGGTTTTAGTTTTGGTCTTGTGCTTTTAGTCTTGGTTTTGGTCTTGGTCTTGTAATTTTACAAGACCAAGACCAAGCTACAAGACTGATTTTGCTCATCACTAATTTTTTGTAATTTTTAAAAATTACATGCATACTTATAATTTTTAATATTTTCGTTTTTTTCTTAATAATATTTGTCGAATTTTCGAGTGCTGAATACGAATTGTCCATTTTTTGCTCCACAATTACTGGTTCTACAGATATCTTCTTATTCTTTCCGAAAAGAAAACGTTTGCTAAAAAATCTTGTAGAAAAAGGGTTTGAATAAAAAAAGTTCAAAAAATTTCGATTTATTGGATTTAAAAGTCAAGATAAAATGCAATATTTGTATTTATAAGATGTTAATTTCGACTTAAAAATTTCATTCGAAGCCCCGGGGTGAAAAATTTAAAGCTGCAGCTCTGTATCCTCGTGGAGAATTATCCGACATTATGAGATGACGCTAATGCGAGAGTGTCGTGAAAATAATTTACTTGGGAATAGTTTTGGTCGATAAATTAGTGAGGACGTGTTTGTTTATTGATTACACCGCCTACTACTACTGCTGTGTGTGTGATAAATTTGATTCACTTGTTGTTATTTAATACGTGTCGTAGGTGTGGAGCAACTACGCGATCTTGGGAAGATTAAGCACTCAGCGGAACGAACTTGATCATATCTGTTCTTCTTATAAATAAAATAATCATTTCATGAAATTAGTACAGCAGTACAGGGCCCTTGAGTATGTAATGTTAAACCCCCTAAATATTATGTTTAGATTCAATATAGGATGTAGAATACGGAATGTTTGTTGTCATTTGGGAAAAGCTGTGCTATTATTTAATTTATAAACAATAATAATCAGGGACCTGAACCTGAACCTGAACCTGAACCCGAACCCGAAACCTGAAAAAACCCGTATTTTTCATGAACCCGAACCCAAACCGAACCGTTATATTTTAATGTCAATGAACCTGAATTTGAACCCGAACCTTTAAATGAATATTAGGTAACCATATATTTTTTAAAGGTTCAAGAAATTTTTTTTAGTATTTTACTAATTTTTCTTCAGTGATTATAAAATGTCTAAACTGGTAATCCGTTTGAATTTCGCGGTATAATGTGATGTGACTTATGCACCAAGGTCACTATCGTCACTACAATGATAATAAAAATTACTACTAACAGGCACAGTTTAACCACCGTAGCTCACGGATACTCCCTTTGCCCCTTTCAATCTTGCAAATGTTAATCGTGACAAATTAGGTACTCAGAAAATTGTCGATTAATATTTTTTATTAAAATTGTATGAAAATTCAATGGTTAACCACAATGTCGAAGATACAAGAATGAAATAGATTAAAAAAAATTGTTCTCCGATTTAAAAATTTTAACTTGATCTTTCCGTTTCAGATTCGTTTTTGTTTCGTGTTTGTCTCCTGAATTCTTGTCACACATAACTCATGAACCACTGATCCGATATTAATGAAACTTGGTTGGGTCTGGCTTGAAAACGATCCCATTTCAAAATTATTAAAATCTAGTGCAAGAGGGGGGGGGGACAACAGTATTGGTAGTTTATTTACTTATATTCCATTTGTTACAAATTCCTTAGGTACTATAAAAATTTCATGGTGATGACGTCACAGTATAGAATAAATGAACTGCAAACTGTCAAACAGACCTTGTATTATTGGATCATGTCTTATCATGATAATTAACTACTTTTGATGAATTTAGCACGAGGAAGCACTGTGCAAATATTTTTTTTATTTGAACCCGAACCTGAACCTAAAAAAATAACGGTTTTTGAACCCAAAAAATTTGCAACGTGCTGAACCTGAAACTGAACCCGAACCGAAATTTATTGTTGAACCCGAAGCCGAACCCGAACCATAAATAAATTCCGGTTCAAGTCCCTGATAATAATGTATATTTTGCATCTCGTCTATCAACTTTTTTCAGTATATTGATTCTGAGGGGATTTAAGAGAAATATAGATACATATGTATATTGAATATAATTCTTACCCGCATTTCAATAATACAGAATTAAATTTTTGCTGTCGAATTTTGTCAATTTTGTTGTTAATTTTATAAGTTTACATTAGTTCATTGATATTCGCAAAATAATTATATACAATACTCCTCTAGAATCCCCCAGCCCCAGAATCAATATACTGAACAAGGCAAGTAGCCACGATGCAAAATAGTTAGTAACACTCTATAAAACGACCATCTACTGAACGATCGCTCCATCCGACGACTGGCCGACAGTTCTATCCATTGACCTTCCCCCATTCCCACCATAATACTAGCCGTCGATCGATAGAACGATTGTATTACCGATGCCGTCGTATTGAAAGTGCTGAGTGTAGTTTATTTATCAACTAAATTATTTGTAAACCAAATTACATATCTCGAAAAATTATAAATAGTTTCTGTAATTAGCATCCGAACATCTAGGTATGTTTTAGACAAAATTAATTTCATGTTAATAATTAGTTAGGATTGCATTTTAGCAAAAAATATATAAAAACAAAAATGACCAAAAAAAAAAAAACTAGATTTGTAGATCCCAATCGAAAATTAGTTCTTTGTCTTTTGCTTTAAACATTTACTTGGGTACCTATAACTTTTTAAGGCCACGCAACCCACTTGACACAACTCAAAAAATACCCTTGCCAATCGATTCGTGAATCAATCTCGAGTCCAACGAGGTACATGAAGCCATATGTGATTATTTTTAAGAAGAGGGGATCATGACCGGAAAAATTCTTAAAATGGACTAAACTAGCTAACTAACATTTAGCGAAACCCCGAGGTCTCTAGGTAGTCAGGGGGCCGAGATCTCGCGGTGGAAGACAGACGGACGGACGGAAAATCGGGCATATGAGCGCTACCACTTCGTGGGTCGCGCTAAAAATGTGTAAAATTAAAAATGATAATTAATAGCAGTTGAGACAATGTAATTAAAATATCATTGCTTCTATAGCTATGGTGGGAATGTGGTGTACGTTTTAGAGTAGCCAGTTGTGCGGTCGTTCGCCGATTTTGAAATATATGCAGGTGAGACCGTAGGAATTTCTAGAAAATCGATTTTTTTATTTATGGTAATTTTTTGAAAATCTTTTTGTTTAGTTTGTAGATAAAATGTTAACTTATTTCAATACCCCACTTTCACTTAGCTCAAATTAATTTACCTTAGATTCACCAGATATTTTACAAACTTTTCGTTTAACCAAATAATATTTTCTACATTTTTTTTTTAATTTATCCAAAAATTAATGATCCAAAGTTAAAAATATAAGTAAAAATAACTAATAATGAAAACTAGAATCTAATAATAATCTTTATTAATTATCATATTTTTCCGCTTCAATTATAAAACAATAATTCATAAATATTATGAAAACATAATTAATTATACTGATAAAATGAAAAGACTCATCTATGAGAAAATATAAATTAATATTAAAATAGTAACACTCATTTAATAATAAGAAAACAAAACTATACAGAATACATCAAACTACAAAAATAATCAAACAAAACTATGTCTTCTAGCAGCCATTTTTCATAGTATCACAGTTTGCTGTGACTGTACAGTGTACAACCAACCAGTAGGCAGTTCAATTTAAAGAATAATTAATTAGAGTCGAGACAGTCTGCATACAGCAATGTTGAGAAAAACTGCCCTCTTCTCATTTAGATCAGCATTTATACAGTACAGTTTACTTACATGGACATGCTACTTGTGATTGGTTGGATCGTTTTGATGTAGAAATGATTAACTTTATTTTTTATAAAAAATAATTTTCTATGATTTATTATTTCATATAATCTTTAAAATATTACCTTTTACCTTCGTAAATCATATTAATATATGACCCATATTACTTACTCGTATAATTGTGTTTATTAAACAGGACATATAAAAATTGCGTAGTAGTCAAGTTAAAAAAATTTTAGTTGTAATCGGTTCGAGCTAAAGTAAAATATTTTTTTTGACGATTTTATTTAATAAATTATTTTGGTACTAAATAAGTGGAAAAATTACCTCAAGGAATGGAAATTATTCAATAGCTCATACATTTGACAAAAAACTGTATAAATTCTATTTTTATATTATTAAAACATACATTTATGTCCACCAATTTTATTATTGACTGTTTAATTCAAATTAACCTTCCTATTACTCGCGTCAAATAGAATAACACTATAACAAAAGTTCTAGAACCTGTATTCTACCTTTTTTATGACAGCCTAGTAAAATAAATTTTTATTAGTAGTAAATGATGTGTTGAATTAAATAAACCAAAGTTATAGACAATATTTTGATTTAATTAGTGACTATTAGTCTTTTATTACAGCCTCTGAAAAAAAGTTAGGTACCTACATTACGAATTTTTATTTCAAAAATTAGGCTGTTTAAAGAAACACTTCTCAGACAAAAGTCTCTGTTTGGTTGGGGCTGTATCATTTTATTTTTTTAGAGAAATCCCCCCCCCCCCCCCCCACCGCAAAAACGTGTCACAACTCAAATGTAGTTTTGAGGAAATAGGAATAAATTAAATTATAACAATTTAGGTAAATTAAAATTGTAAAGGTAGTATAGGAAAGGACTAATACACAGTACTTAATTTAAATATTCCAGTATTCCTGTGATGATTGAAAAATAGTAATTATTAAAATGCTTAATGATTAAGTATTTAAAAAAATTTAAAAAAAAAACATTTTTTTAGAATATGCTAGTTTTAACGGTAAGTACCTACATGAAGTACATTAATGACAATTTTTATATATATGTATAGTATATACAGGGTGTCCAAGATAAGCGTGCAATGCATGGGGATATCCTAAACGGTAAGAGATACAGATGTGGTTAAATGAGATGAATTATTTGTAAGAAAGGGGTGAGTATTACAACATCAAAAAATATTAATAATTTTATGTGGTTCAGGCGGTATACCCAAAAAACTGAAAATTCAGAATTTCTTTAAATGACTATAACTTTTTTGGCAAAGTAGATAGGTACTTTTTGTTTGCGGTTTCTTGAGGCACTTTTTTGAGTAGAATTGTTTAATGTATTTAGAATTTTTATATCACTTTTAGTTTCCGAGTTACAAGCCCTAACTTTAGTTTTTCTTATGGGCCGCCAAGTTGGATATATCATATTTGAACGTATCAAATACAAATCCCCTAACCATAAAAATTGTAAGAGTTTAGACTTACACGTGTTTTAATAGCAATGCTATCATCATCAGAGTCCTAAAGACACTGTCTTTAGGACTCGGATGATGATAGCATTGCTATTGAAACACGCGTAAGTCTAAACTCTTACAATTTTTATGGTTAGGGGATTTGTATTTGATAAGTCATAACCATAGTTTTTGTCTGTTGTTTGCATATATGTAATACTTCTATATTGCCAATCAGGGTAGCGAAAAAGGATAATTCTGTACGGCGTGGACATATATTGTTGTCTCGCTATTTTCAAGTCAAATGGTCAGTAGTGCGCATGTGCAATCAGTTTCAAACTGACATATTTCATTTAAACGATTTAAAATGTTTTAAATTGGCCAAAGCCTCCTTCTATTATCGCTTAAATATACTTCTGCGCCTGCGCAATCGATTCCATTTGACTTGAACCTCTCACTTTAACTTATCAAGGCCATCTTATAGCGATTGGCAATATAGGAGTATTACATATATGGTTGTTTGTTATATTTGAACGTGTTTTTTACTCTACTTTACAACGATATGTCACATGACATACTTATTATAGAAAATAAGTCGAAGTACTAAATATTGGTGATATTTATAAAGTATTTTATTACAAACATTTAAGTAAGCCATGAAAAACTAAAATTGTTGAACAAAAGTCGCAATAACAACAATCAAAATAACAAATGCATTTTTAAAAACAATAAACTATTACAAAAAAAAGGTTTTTACTTTTTTTTAATAATAAGTATGACATGTGACATATCATTGTAAAGTAGAGTAAAAAACACGTTCGAATATGATATAGCCAACTTGGCGGCCCATAAGAAAAACTGAATTTAGGGCTTGTAACTCGGAAACTAAAAGTGATATAAAAATTCTAAATACACCAAACAATTCTACTCAAAAAAGTGCTATAAGAAACCGTAAACAAAAAGTACCTATCTACTTTGCCAAAAAAGTTATAGTCATTTAAAGTAATTCCGAATTTTCAGTTTTTTGGGTATACCGCCTGAACTACATAAAATTATTAATATTTTTTGATGTTGTAATACTCACCCCTTTCTTACAAATAATCCATCTCATTTAACCACATCTGTATCTCTTACCGTTTAGGATATCCCCATGCATTGCACGCTTATCTTGGACATCCTGTATAGTAGTAATTTGGAATCATTCTAAATATTTATCTCAAATATGAAATTTTTCGAGTTGTGACAATTTTTTTGCGGGGGTGCGATATGTATTTTTATATGTTAAATAATAAGACATCGCATCGGATAAAAATAAATATATGGAAAAAGATTCTTATTTTTCACGTAGAATTCTTGAAAATAAATCCTCAAAATAAATGTAAAAAATACCCACATACAAAAAATATAAAATAAGAAAAAAGTTACTCAGTTGGGAGAAAACTCAGTAACATCAGTCTGCAATTTATTTTAAATATTCGCAAAATTCTATAATTGGTAATTTTATTTCGAATATTAATTTTACTATTGTAGTATAAACAATGCTAAAAATAATAATTTTATTTGAAAATATAATTTTGTTATAGCATTCATTTAATTATTAAATGATAATTAAAATTAATTGCTAATTAATATATTTATAGTAGGTAAATAGGTACTTATTGGTGTAAATTATATTGTCTATAGGTGAGGTTTATGTAGAAAAAAGCAGATTTATAAAACAGAACATAAACAAAACGAATCGAATGGAAAATATTTATCTTACTATCTAACACAATATTGTATAAAACAATAAACACTATAGATATTTAGAATCATTGTATTTTACCCTTCATTTACCTGTTAGAAAATACATTTTGTTTTTGTAGTGTTAATAAATAAAATCTTGTTAATTAGCAACGTAGGATTGGAATAACGTGATATTTGTTTGTTTGTTTTAAATAAATAGCTTGTTTCTTTCGTCGAGATAAAAAAAAATACATTATTAATTTATGTTCAATTACAGAAATGAATTTAATGGACCAGTTAATTGTTATTGTATACCTACGTGTTTTAATTTAACTGAAAATCATTGTTGTGAAAACCAGTAATAAATGATTTTGTTTAATGTTTTCTGCTATTCATCGTAAAAATTTCAATGGAAAAATATATTTGATGAACTTTTATAAATATATTATAATTTTCTTCGAAACGTTCAATACATGTAATATACAGGCTGTGCAAACTTCAAGTAATCTGACAATTTTTCGAAAACGGCTTAACTTTTTAAACAATGGTAATAGAATAGATCATTAATTTCATCAAAAATATAGGAGAACATAGATTTTATTTCACTTTCTAAGATATGTAGGTAGTTTTTGAAAAAAAATTCAAGCTGTGATATTCTGTATAATATATTCTATATATATGTATATTATTCAAATTCCTTGAAATCTTATGAATTGGTATTTTTAACTATCAAAAAATATCTGATTTACGAGAAATACATCATTATATAATGCGTTTCATTTTTATTCACATTTATATTCCTTGAATTAAATAAAAATATATGTACTTACATACTTATTGTAAATGATATATTGGAATAAATCTATTTGCTATACCAATGTAGAGCCATTTCTTTCTTAATGATCTTGATAATTTTCTGAAACCAAAAATATTTGTTGGATTAATAAAATTATAATATTTTTCATAATAATTAAACATAATTATATTATAATTGAATGCATTTACCATATTACACCCCACTTTAGTTTTGATTGTTTTCTTATTTTGATACCTGAGCTATGTATATCTGAATTGTTCAATTTAAATTATAAAATAAACAAATTAATGATTTTTTTTAGATAATCCAAGGTTAGTAAATACACAGGTTGTACCATAACTCTGAGAGGGGAGACCGCGTCATCATGAGGAATCCTCTAACGTTAAAAATAGTTGTTAAACTTTTCTTTAATTTCGCGCGGCCGCTGATTGGTCAAAAGTTATGGTACAACCTATTCATTTACTAACCTTGTAGATAATCACTTTGAGTTTTTAATAGCTAAACTCATAATTTTCACACATTTACCCCAAGTTCTATCAAAATCTTGTATTGGTTACAGCTTAGTAAATCTCCAAATGAACCAAGCAGAACCTAGCTTTTGCTTTTTAACAGATGTGCACCAAGCTGTCAAACTAACATGCTGGTAACATAGATAGGAGAAATCGGGTATTAACATTAAGTTTAATGTATGGTTATAATCAATCATTCAATTAATTAAAAACTATACAAGGTGTTTCGACATAGTACGTTGATGTGTGTGTGAAATAGGCGTGATGATCCGTTTAGTAATCAATAAGAATTAGATTTCATGGTTGACCATATTTTATTTTGAACTAATCTAATTCTAATTGGTTATTACGAGGATCGACACGCCGATTTTTCATATACACACTAACGTGCCTTGTCAAAATACCCGGTATATCTTATAGGACTCAATAATATTAGTTAAAAAAATGTGACTAAATAATAATAAAATATGCAAGTGCGTGCTGGGAACGCACATGATAGGGTTTCGCAGTCATTCTCATTACGATTTATAAAGAGTTATTTTAAAAATTTTCATAAAATATTTTTGCTACAGTTTTCGTTATAATATTCAGTAAAAGTACTAATTAAAAGCAAAATTCTGATTTTTTTCAGATTTTTTGAATTGATATGTACTTTAGAAAATATAAATGGAGGACGCTCTGATAATGACATTGAAAAGTAAATATATAGTGATTGAAGAGTTGAAATCAAAAAGTCATTCGACATTTTTTGTTGCATTTTAAGACATATCAAATGACACTCCACTCAATGGGGTAAGTGGAAAATCTCAAAATATTTTTGAGAGTGTTACTTATAATTTTCAGTAAAAGTACTAATTAAAAGCTACATTCTGGATTTTTTTCAGATTTTTTGAATTGATAGTTTAGAAAATAGAGGAGAGGGACGCTCTTATAATGACTTTGAAGATCAAATACATCGTGATTGAAGGGTCAAAATCAAAAAGTCCTATTAAATTTTTTGTTGCATTTTAAGAGACCTTTCTAACGACACCTCATTCAATGGGGTAGGTGAATTTTTGTAAACACTTTTCATGCTATGGAAGGGGGATCTAAAAAATATTTTTTTTTTTCAAAAATCTTATCATTTCTGTTTTTGGGTCATCAATCTACGACAGTATACCAAATTTCATCTTATTATGTCAAAATTTTAAAAATTATTTTTTATGGACGTACGGACATGGAGAAACTATGGGTTCCTAGTTTTCTACGGAACCCTAAAAAATCATTTAAAGAGTCCTTGAATCATGTACGACTAATTGTCAAAACTGTGTGTGTGTCGGTCCGTGAACGCTTTGCAACCAGGGCGATGTGACTAACAAATATAATTTTTTTTAATTTAAAAAAAAATGTTATTTATGTTCTATTCATTTTTCCTGATTCTTTAAAATATTTTTGAAACGGTTGGTAAAAAAATTGTCTTAAATAAAACTTCTTAAGATTTTTTTTATCTATATATGTTCTGCCTATTTTTCGGTACAACAAAAAATTTCAAGATATTCTGTTTAATGCTATGTATAAAAAGTCTTATGTTGGCCATTTAAAAAATAAAATGAATGAATGTCAACTAAAATACGTTATTTATCTGCACCACAGTCAATTGTTTCGTCATAGAAACGGTCATTAATGTTTAACAGTGCCACAATAATTTAAACCTGTAACATTTGTACATCACAATTGCTTTTGTTAACTCTATAGTTAGATTTATGGGACCTCAGAAAGTAAACTTTGGTTATGTGTATATAAACGCATTCACACTCAAACTTAAACATAAATACATGTGTACATACGCACATACATTATATGTATATTTAGGATGTAGTATACATACAGCATACCACCAACTCTTAACTCACTAGTGTATATATTTAATTATATTATTGCAAACAAATGATTTTAACTAAACTGTATTTTATTAAGTAAATGCAGTTTCCTCTATACTAATATCATACGCGTACATATTACATATTATTATAGCTTCTGGTTCTAAATTTGTTTATACTCTTAAATGGAATTTTTCATTTTATTTAAATCATAATTTAATTTTTAATTTTAATTAAATAGTTAATAGATTTAAGCTTGGAATATACGTTTGACACGGTTCTCTTCTATATTATATAATATACAATAAATAATAAACTACTATTTAGGTCATTCAGTAGTAGTACAAACGTTCCTATTTCTCTATGAAGTCTGTTTATGAATGCTAATTAATTTTGTAATACGTTGCTATTAAAGAGAAAGGTGCATGTATTTGAACGTACATATTCTCTAAATATCATTCGAACTAATAAGCTTATTAAACTAGAGATATCTTTTAGAATCTATATTAATGTTGGTGTCAAATCTAAAATTTTATAATTGCAATAGAAAATTATTAATATTAAAAAATTTATTTTACATTTATTGTAAATATTTTATACATTAAAATTAAAAATATTGAGCAAAAAAATAGCAAATTTGGAAAAAAATTCAATAACAAAATCGCAAAAAATTAGGTTTTTAATTTTTTTTAGTATCTTCGCAAAGTACATAAAAAATCTACAATATAAGAAAAGAATTTTGCCCACAGGTTATCAGCGAGTCAATTTTAATTTTCAAATGCTTTTTTAGCCGTTTTTAATAAAATTTTGATTTGAAATTTGGCACACTTATTTAAAATCATGTTACTTATATATTTTCACAATATTTTATTAATATCCATTTAAAAATTTTCAAGTTTTACTAAAAATATAATAAAATGCTCATTGTTTTGGTTTTTATTTTTTTAAGGTTATGTAACAAATTTATAGGATTTTTTACTATTCATTCAATTTATAACGAAGACAATGAATTTTTTAGTTTTGCAATCCGGTCTATAGAATTGTAGATATTTTTAAAAATGTACAAAAGAACCCGTAAAAAAATGTTTTTTAAAGAAGCTACAAAAAAAAAATGCCTTTCAGAGGTCACTAAATGTAAAGATTACAATTACGTAATTTCTGTGATGCCAAGAACAAGTTTATGACAAAAAATTGCTACTTCCTTTCAGTTTTACTTATTAAAAAAAATTGCTTATATGACTCCACTACATGTTATTTCCAAATTAGTGAATATCCGATTAATTACATATTACATCGAAATCACAACCGTTATCGATTATATTATTCTTATAATTTTATACATTTTTAATATAAAATATCTACTTATCCCATTTTTTTCATGATACGAACAGTGAAAGTCTAATGAAAATCGGTGTATTAGAATTCATGTCAAGTCAGAACAAACAGACAGACATGTTCATAAAACGACATATAAACTCTATTTTCTTTATTTACATTACACTAGAGAACCATACATTATACCAGTAGTAGGTACCTATTGATTTGAGTTAAATACACATTTTACTTTATTTATTTAACCTTGCGTAAAAATATATTTTAATTAATCACAAACCTATAAAAAAAAACAGAAATTACAGTAGAAACCGGTTATAACGACAGCGGTTAACAGGACGTATCGGTTATAACGACTCAAAGTAAAAGCAGCGTTTACAATATTTTCGGAGAATTTTATCGTTTTTTTTTAAATATATACAGTTTTGTACAATAAAAAATATTATTTGACATAATAATACATTATGGATTGTCAAGGTTAGGTTTAACTTTAACAAACAGAAAACCGTTGTAGATTTCAAATATTCGTATACTGGTACATGATTGGTGGAGAGTTATTACTCAACCAATCAGAATCGTCCGCGTCGCATCTCATAATAAATAACTAAGATTCCAGTAAAATAACGTTGAGTGTCAATTCTGTATATCATATACTATGTTATGTATGTACCTGCATATTTATTATTCTGTGCTTAAAATTATCATTTCATTTTGCGGATGTCTTCGCTTACAGACGGTGAATTTCACAAAATTTCAGCATACCTACTCATGAAATTTTTAGTTTTTCCGATAAATACCTTAAAAAATCTAATTATCGGTTATTACGACAATCGAGTTTAACGACCTAAAATGACGGTCTCTTCGATGTCGCTATATACCGGTTTCTACTGTTGTTTAAAAAATATCCTCTAAACTTCAATTTTAAAATTATATAAGAGAAAACATTAAAACATATTAAACCTGTAAAATATACGTTAATTCCACATTTCCAGAATTGTAAATAAATTTTAATTTTCGTTGGACACGTTTTTGACGTTTCTTGTTAAATGCGACCAGAAGAAAAAAAGCTACTTCGTTTTAATAGTCACATGTTATACATTAAATATACATATGTATATGTATGTACTACATACATATACATAAATCAATAACGCAAAATGTTTCTGTCTAGTGAAACTTTTTTCTGCACAAGCATACAAAATATTTATTCGATTCGTATGCGAATAGCTGTACACAAGGCATGTCGCATAAGACGTACTATATGCGGAAACTTTTTTGCATCTGAACCCGTCGACTTAGTTCTCGCCCTACTGCTCCGGAAAATGCCAAGAAAAAGGATTTTCTTCTTATTTTCCGCCGCAACAGAAAATTGCACGAGACATTCTTGTATAATGTAATTTATTGCCAACTTTTGTCACGATTATTTTGACAAATTATAAAATAATTAGTTTAGAAGGAAGTTTTGTTTGTACATAAATGTGTATATATACTTGTGAACAAATTGTTTTATTCCGCTGCTGTAATGAAAATAAAGAGATGACACTTATTTATAAACTTGTACGTTATTTTTTGTCCGTTGTATTTTGAATGTGGTTGTTTTTTTGTAAGCAAAACATAGTTTTTTTTTTAACGCGTATAAAGTTAATTATGGTGTATAACTTTTAGATTTGTTAAAAGTGTATCCTTTTACTAGTATATTGTAGGTGTATTTCATATTTTTCTGAAGAAGTTAATTATGTTTTGTATGAATACATACTTTTGTATGTTGATTTTGTATCGGGTGGTCTATATAAATTGAGAGAAACAATTATCTCGAAAACAAGGGTTTTTAGGGAAAATGTTTGGTAAAAAGTTTCAGGGTTAAGAGGGGGTAAACCAATGGATGTAAATTTGTTGACATTTAATGGAGGTTTGCAGGTCTCTTGGAGGTCAACTATATATTTTTAAGCGGAAACCAATTTTTTGTACATATTCGTATTTTACAAAAAAAATAAACTTTTTTCAATAACCTCTATTTTAAACGAAAAAAAATTATTTTTATTTTTTTTAACTAAAAATGCTTTTAAATTTTTAATGAAAAAAAGGTTAAAATTAAAGGTTTTCATTTAAAAAAATGTAGCTGACCTCAAAATTACTTTAAAACCTCCACTGAAGATCAAAAATTTTACCTCCATTGATTTTCTCCCTCTTAACCATAAAACTTTTGTACCAAATATTTTTCCTGAAAAACCTTAATATTCCAGATATTTACTTGTCTCAATTTTAATAGATCATCTGGCATATTTAATAATATTATAGGTAAGACATTTATTTAAAAAATACAATCCACAATTATACATACATACTAATAATAAAAAATATGGATCGTAATAGAACCTAAAAAACAGTTCTGATTTATAATTCAGATCAGTATTATATTAAAAAATAAATATCAACTGAAAATTGATAAACATTTTTAGACATTATATTGGTAGAAATTTGAATTAAAAATCATTATTTACAGAGAAATGATGAATTTGAAATATGTATATATCAATAAATGAATTTTTTTTCAATAACAATAACACAAAGATCCAAGTGTTCGTATTTACCTGAGACGTAAATTAAAATTTTGAAAACGGAAAACATTTTTTTTCTATTTTAAGAAATGATTACATGGCTTTTCTTTTCATTTTCCTTGAAAATACTACAAAACAAATAACGAACAAAAAACTAACAACTGTATTACTGAAACAATCTGTTTCATAAAAATATTTTTTCTGTCGTAACATACAGTAAGTAACAACACAAACAACAGACAGTGCACGTGGATGCAGTTAGCCGCTTAACACGGTCGTTAACGGCGGATTAAAACTTGTGCACAAAAAGCGTGAAAATAAAACAGCAATCTGACACGTCGACACGTGCCGTGTGTAGCAGCGTGTTCTCATATATCTCACGAGTGACAAGCATGTGCGTCTACAAACAATACAACTTCTATTTCAATATAACGGGTGTAAAAGTTTACATTTCAATATTATATTGGAAATAATCAATGTAAAATTGTTTTAACTTTAACCCTCCGTCTGTACACTATATTTTTCGAGACACGGTCTGTACACTGGGTCTTTTAGGGAACAGTCGCGTTTTTTAAGTTTTATAGGCTTTAAAAAAATCTGAATCAGGGTTACTTCTTGAAGTGTCTACTACATGGCTCAACAGTTGTCAAAGCCTAAAGTTAAAAACCATTGGTAATAAAAATTTAAGTATAGTCAAAAATGGAGGAAAAACGGGATTTTGTTAAAAAAATTGTAACTTTGCAATAAACAAATATATTAAAAAAAGGTTATATGGTTATGAAGCTTAGACTATGACCTTTCAAAAGAATACAGTGTCATTGGCATAGCCTCCAAAAAATTGAATTATTTCAGCACCTGAAAGTGGGAAATATTTTACGTATTCAGGCATGCCATAAATAAACGAAATGGTAATTATTTTGCACAAAATCAGTGTTTTTTTGACATAAAAATAGTCAAAAAAGCCTAGAAATACATGAAACATTTATTTTAGCCATGAAAAGACGAAAAAGACCAAAAAACGGTATCCATTTAACTTAGAAAACACTGACGCCGTCTGTACACTGACCCATTTAGGGAACGGACGCAACTTGCATCTGCTGGCATTTGCAAGAAAATTTTCAGACCCGAGTGCCCTTTGAGCCTTTAGTCCCTACTCAAATCTAATTTTTTTAGGCGAGGTAGCACAAACCCGCCCCCCTTTCGTAGGAGAGATATTGAAGTTTGAAATTTCGACTGTTCTTTAAAAGACCCAGTGTACAGACGGAGGGTTAAGTACGATACAGCTTATGACTTGCTAATCAAGTTAGTACAGACACAAGGTCTAACAATAGCTAGTTTTTTTTTTAGTTATTCAATGTTAGAAAATTAGGAATTCAAATATGTACTGATCATGTTGGTACTACTTTATTTTCTTTACTTGATCCTAATTTTTGTCTTTACATAGAATAGAAAAAAAGTTTGCTGAACTGTGAAAATTCGAAAAAATTAAATCTATGAAATGTGGGTGGGAGGTGGGGGTTAACGGTTTAATTTTTTCGAAGTTTAACTATCGCCATTCGAAAGAGCATAAAAAATCATGAAAATTTTGTATTGTAGATTTTTTTAAATTTTCATTAGTTTCAGAGTTATTTGAAAAAATATGATTATTTTGCACATTTTCATAGGGATGTTTCACCCCCTTAAACCGTTTTACCGCAGCTGTGATAATTTTTTGCTACTTGCCTTGACCTCCTCTAACTATATACAAAGTTTAAACTCGATACGAATTGATCAAAAAACAAATATTTACACCTAAATTCAAAACAAAGTTGGCTTATTTTCTTATCAAATAATTCAAAAACATCCAATTTGGACATTTATTGAATTAATTAAAGTTTTGAATGTTGGTAATTTTTTTTTAATTAATTTTTTTAATTTTTTAATTAACTCAATAAATGTCCAAATTGGATGTTTTTGAATTATTTGATAAGAAAATAAGCCTACTTTGTTTTGAATGTTAGCTGTAAATATTTGTTTTTTGATCAGTACAGAAAACTATTGCATTTATGGAATTCAAAATGTAAACAACTTGACTAAAACTAAACAGATTTGAAAAATTCAAAAAGCACCGTATTCAGAATGAAAAAATCTGTCAAATGGAGTATCACTTACCCTATCATGCTATTTAAAATTTTAAGGGTTGTGCTCATAGCACTGAGGGTTGAAAAGATTATTGCAAAAATTTTATAGCCAAAGATGTCCCCTTTGAAAGCAAAATCGATGTGTTCGAGCGTTTTTTCAAAATCTTTTTTTAAATGACCAAAAACGCGCCCGTTTCGTTTTACTTGGGCCACCCTGTATTCAAAATAAATTATAAATGTATTTAATAAATACAGTTTAAATTCGTTTACAAAATAAGGAATCATAATAAAAAGTACAAATTTTTTTTGTTCTGTTTAAATTTAAAAGTTAATTATTGAAAACGCGCTGGCCGACTTCAATATGCATTATCTCTCCCTCTCTCTACAGGCAGCAAGTGTAGAGGAAGAGAGATAGAAAACTAACTCGGAAACAACCGGTGTTATTGTGAATCGGCGTAAATCGAACCGGCGCAAAACGACGTTTACCTGTATGTAATATGTTTTTATAAATGATCATAATCTTGATACTGCCCATCAACTTAAGATACATACATACAGTATATTTTTTGTTAAATAACAATATCTTCAATAACATTGAAACTTGACGCCAATGTTCCCAGCACCTCCACCACCATCACGCGACCAACAGGTGTCTGCTCGGACTCGCTCAGCGTCGATACCGCACACACCATTAACACGTATGTATGTGTATAGGTGGTCTGTATATGTATATGCGAACACATATGAGTGTGCAGTTCATCAGTTGCCATTTCTATCAACAGTTTTTTTGTCTGTTTTTATATAATATGTATGTACTAGGTAGCTATTAAAGGAAAAATACTGCTTTTAGTTTTAGTTTGCAGTTTTTATTTATAGATATAGATAGATTATTATAAATGTGTTATATATTTATTTATTACTGTATATGATGTGATTGATTTGTTAGATTGTTTTTTTTTTTAATTTTTTTACGAATACATGAAATGCACTGCGTAATTAAATATAATAACAATAAAATAATTCTAACGTAATGGTCTACAGCTAAAACGATCAAACAGATAAATATGATATTTTTATCTTCTTGCTGTAAACCGTGTATATTATAATTTTGAAGAGTATATAACTAACAATAAACCGGAAATTATTATTGGCTTTTGTCAATTAAAAAAAATACTTATTGTTGAAACGATGAGTAATAAAAAAAATGTTTTAAATAAAAGGTGCTATGTAAAGAATATTATTAATTTATATTTTAATTTTTGTGATACATTTTAACTAATCATTTTCAGGATATTAGTTTACATATATAGTGATGCCTCGCATAACGAACTTAATTCGTTCCGGGAGCAAGTTCGTTATGCGAGAAGTTCATTAAGTGAAACGCGTTTTCCCAACAATACATGTTCAAAATTTTAATTCGTTATGTAGCATAAAATATGGTACTGTAAACTGTAACATAAAAAAGATTGTAAAAACGTTTTTTATTTTTTTAGTCAGAATCAGATTTAAAAGAGTCTACCGAGGCTTGCAGGGTCAAATCCTCTTTCTAATTATTGCTTGTTTCATTTCAACAGAAATCACCTACCTGATTTTTTAGAACTCATAATATAGACACACAAAATTACATTTATTAAAACAAACATGTGTGTGAGTTAAGCACAGAAAAGAACGACAGACGCGCGTTGATGCATGTTCATGCATGTTTGAGCATCGACTGCGTGCGACCTTGGAAGTTCGGGCGACTTCGTGATACGTAGGAGCGTTCGGGCGGCAAAATTAAATACGATGCAGTTCGTTGTGCAAAACGAGGTTCGTTGTGCGAGTCGCGCAATGAACGAACAGAAAGTTCGTTGTGCGCAGTGTTCGTTATGCGAGGCACTACTGTATAATCATATACAGGATGTAAATTTTAAGTTAACCGTGCATTTAAGAGACAATTTCTTAAGATTTTTGTTGTAGGCAGTTCTTTAAAAAAATCTGAAAAAATTAAAAATTTGAGAAATGGTAAAAAAATGTTTTCTACTTAAAAACAATGTTGACCTTAAATTGACCTTTAAATCGTCCAACAAATCAAAAATTAACCATTTCGTTTCTCTCTCAAAACCATACAACTTTTGCTAGTAACATTTTTTTCTAAAATGTACAACACTATAAATACATATTTCGTTGTGTCAACTGAAAGTTTACAACCTGTATAATGATATATAAAACCACTCTTGTGGTGGCTACAGTAGTTAAATGAAAATAATAATAGTAAAAAATAATTTTATTCAATTAACTGTTGTGTACTGCGCAACTGTAAAACAAGTCATATGGTGCATGAATACGAAATATAAAATTACATATCGTTATGGAAAACCATACGTGGCTTTTATATTCCATAATAATTTATTTTACAATACTTTGTTAGACGATATTGTTATAGGTACAAAATATGTACAAAATTGCCAGTATTTCAAAAACCGCTCGCTGATATTATTTTTCAAATCGGTACTATACATAAGTTACGTGAACAAAAAAATATTTCTACAGATACTTTTCAATCACTTTTCTTTACATTTTGAAGGTAATATACATATATGTAATATGTACTGTAATCAGGAGTTGACCTTCACTCGACAAGACACTACCATCATAGTTCGGAACATGGACATAAAAATAGAATTTCCAGATATTGCCAATAATTTTATTTGAAAAAAAATGCAAACTGTAGTAGTTTATCTGATACATATTTTTTCGCTGGTTTTCATTTATTTCATATTTAATAACTTTCAAAATTCAGTAGTTGTAAAAACTGTTTTTATTTGAATTTGATTTAAAGAAATGATTTTCGTATTTTATTTTATTTTTATTTATTTTTTATGTACATATGTACATATTAGTTACGATATATTATTACTAATGTTAAAATTCTGTTATTATTGATACAATAAATAGAAATAAGTAATTAGTATTTGATTTATTACTTAATGTAATGACGTAATTAATGTTTATTTTATTTTGAAATGTTTTTTCGAATTTTATCGTCTAAGATAAAATAAAGAAATTTTATTTCGTGCTGTCATAGATATACGTACATATAAGTATAATGCATGTTATTCTGGAAAAATTCACACTGAAAAAATGGGAAATAAGTATCATAAAATGCTCCATTCGAAAAAAAGTAGGGGAAAAAGTATTTATTTACATGAGAATTGAGTGCAAATATTAATAATTGAGTTTTGAGGTGTTCACTTATATACTTATGTATTGTCTGAAAAATAATTATGTGGTTCTATGGCACAGAAGATGTTATTTTTCAATGATTTTCAGTTTTGAACAAGCATATGTCGAAAAAAAAGTCACTCATATGTTAAAAACCGGAAAAATCAAAAATGTAGTCAAAATTAATCATTTTTGAATTCTTGTAGGTATTTGACTATCTATTAGTTAAAATTAATTTTAACTTTAGTTTTCCTCTCGTGAATTTTTTTTAAGAAGTAATATATCTGCTTTTACCATAGAATCACAAAATGAATAATATCGATTAGTAATAAACATGCATAGATTGGCGTTTAAATTGTTTCTTATACATCGTTTATTATCGGTATATTACGTTGTTTAAATATAAATTATACGTGTGTACATAATCGAGTTAACGTCTTTAAATCAATAATTTTAGTCACATCAGTTCAAAAAATGCGAACAATCAAATATAATACACTGTTAACTTATAAAAAATGTATAGGTACAAAATTCGCATATTTATTTTTCTTATGTGTAAAGAATTTCAAGCAGTGTCGTACACAAATATATAAAAACATAAAATACATACGTCAGAAAAATCGGAGGGTGAAGTGCCAATCATACAGCTTAAAATGCCAATCATTGTATAGATTATCCTTATTATATCTTAATATTTTTATTAACATTAGTCTACCAAAATTGTCATTTTTATCAACACTAAAATGTTAATATTTTTTTAAATCATAGCTTTTTATTTTTTAGGTATATGTTTTTTCTCCAGTCATCGACAAAATAAAACCAGTAATGAATACCCAGTGATGAATACTTGCTAATGATTATAAAATGATAAATACTACTACATAAACGTTAAAAAATAAAGAGCCATAAAATTTAAAATAATGTAAAGCATTTACATAAGAAAATACACTTTTCTTGATAGTCTGCCGAACTGTGATAATGATTTTTCGACTGTTTTTTAACAAAATGATCATCAAATCACGCTATTTAGAAAGTTTAATGTATATAGATTAATATCCAGTAATGGATAAAAATGTTCAGCAATGGGGTGTTGTCTAAGACTGGTACCTTACTTATTCGTTAAAGTTCCTAATCCTTGAACTGTAAAACAATTTTTAATACGGTTCTAAACTTTCATTGATTTATAATTCCTGTGTCACCAAATAAGAAACTTTTTTCAACGTATAAATACAAATAATTATAAAATTACATCACAGTTTTTACCATTTTCTTCAAACATTTTATTCTCAACTTAATAATACCTATAAATAAATACCCGCCTCTGATATAATCTCCCCCTCCTCCCATTCTAAGAAGTAGAAGAAGACGGATTTACATTTACAGAGAAATTATTTATGTGGCGTGTATTCACGCGTGGCGGGTACGGTAGGCGGGTGCGGGAGCGGGTGCGCGATCGGTCTCTTTGTGAAAAATTCTACACAAACAGGATTTAGATAAACCGTCGTACGTCTGTGTACTTTACAAAAGAGATATATACATGAGGTTTTATTGGTATTAGTCTTCTTATTATGTCGTACAATTTGAACCATCAAGTACCGTCTCGTGCGTCGACTCTGTTTACATAAAAATAATAAAATATGTAACAAAATATAGGTACTGCGTTTTTTTTTGCAGGTACCTACTTATCAAATATTGATTTGAATTTATGTAAACCAAATAGATTAGCTACCTTTATCATATTATATAGGGATAATAAAATATATGTATAATATATATGTAGGGTGGGCCATATGTTGTTTTTCTTTTCGAATACGCGTTATTTAAAATATCTGGTTATGTATTTCAGCTTGTTAGTTTGTTTATTTATAGACGAGACAAAACTAATTTTAGGTTAGTCTCGCCTCGATAGTATTAAAAAAGTCTAAGTCCAGCGTTTCTCAACCTTTTAGTATTTGCAACCCAAATTTCAATCACAATTCTCATCCCCCCTAGCCCTCATACAATAATTGAAAAACAGATATCAGACAAATATAAATAATGCTTAGAGTGTCAATTTCTAATATTAAACCTTCTTTCGAAAAACTTGGCTCTGCAAGACAGGCCCAAGTGAGTCACTATAATAATAGTTATTATTATTAATCTCGTTTTTAATTTAATATTGATAAGTTAATTATTAAATACATTGTGCAGTATTGATACAATTCTATTTATAAGTGTATTATATCAGTGTAAAAGTAAACGTGTATTTTATTTTTTATTAAGTCAGAATATTTTATTGCTTTTCTATCAGTAAATTAAATAATTTTTTTAATAATACTTTTTTTTATTTTTCTCGATATGCTCCCCCCCCCATTCAGTTTTATCACACCCCCCTAGGGGAACGCGTCCCACAGGCTGAGAATCGCTGTCTTAGTCTCAATCGAACTATCATATTGAAAATATAATAGTGTTTTTGCATATTGATCTGAACTGACTATAGATTGCATTATAAGTCAAAATGTCATGCATGTAAACGTAAAAGAATTTAAATATGGTACATAAGAAATTATTTCAAATACATTCAAGAAAAAGGGTATTTACGAATAATATTGATTTACCTATTTACTTTAATTAGTATCTACGTTTATAAAATAAGTTTGCATTTTAAAAAAACCAGAAAAAATAAACTTTATAAATGAAATGATGAAAATTAATGAACCGTTAGTTACATTATAACAAATTCTATTACTACAATATGTAAGAATTTACCTACAAAAATAATTCCACCTTTAAAATTAATTAATAATATATAAAATATCGTATCCGGAAAGTTGTTCGAAAGTATTTTGTTCGAATGGAAATTTGTTTGAAGAACATTTGATCGAATTTTAAAAAAAAATTGGAAAAAAAACTTTTTTAAAAAACAAGCTTTTACATATAATAAACCTAAATATGCACTAAAAAGTAAAAAATAAGTTTTTTTTTCACAAAGTCTTCCAGAATTCGTATGACTAAAAAAGCTTGTGGCGTTCATTTAATATTTAATGTAATATTTAGAAATATAAAAAATGTCGAAAATATCAATATTGGAAAAATCTATAGTAGATCAAATATTAATGTAATGTTGATACCAAATAAATCTGAAACTTAATGTATGTTAATGTTTTGAAATATTAATTTATAAAATAGATAAGGTAGTATTTCTTTTCGGTATTTCTTAGCCCTTTTTCATATGATAAATCTTGAAGCCAAAATATTCCTGTAGTTTATATCAAATTATCCAGGAATTTAATGTAAAATTTAAAAATATTAATTGAAAATATTCATTTAGGTTGAATATAATTTCAAAATATTCACAGGATATAATATTAACTTCCCAATAGGGAGTTATTGTAATTGGTCCGAAAATCGAAATCAAAAATGTTAACATATTTTCATGTTTCAAGTGCATTAGAGTATATTTACACTATTTTTAGAAAAATGTCTGTGTGTGTGTGTGTGTGTGTGTATGTACGTACGTACGTACGTACGTACGTGTCATTTTTTTCCGGGACGAAATCTCGCGAACAAAAAATGCTATTGACTTCGTTGGGGTGCTAATCGAAGCGTCTTACGTGAATATTATCTGAAAGAAAGGATTTTTCGAAATTCAACCCCTACGGGGGTAAAAAGGGTGTTTTTTTTCATTTTTATTTTTTTTCTTGGTCGAATTTAGTCGGAACTTAGAATAAATACTATACAATACAAATAATGAAACGTGTATTTAGTATTTATTTTTTATATGGGTCCAAACAGCCATTAAAGGGATGAAAACTACCATCAAAATTTGAATTTCATACTAATAAATACATCTAATAATTCATGTTGCCTTGGAAACAACACAATTCAAAATTCAAACTGTCAGATTAGTTTTTCTAAAAATGTACATTTTATTATTGACATTATTAGGATATTAGAAAACTAATATTCATAATACAAAGGGTGAGTTTTATTTCTGATAAATTCCATTAAAATTTTTCATATACATATTAAAAAAAAATATATTTACAAACTATAACATAGTAATATTAATTATGGAAACAATAAGTAATCAGTATTCAAGTATTGTAAGTCATACCATGTTGGGAAGTTGATTGTGTGGACCTAAAGGATCGCACCCCACAGCATTATACGTTATATAGTTTAATTTTATATCCCCGGGTAAAATTGGATCCGACAGCTAGTTTTATATTATATTTGTTATAAATTATGTACAAAATGTACATATATGGAATATTTCGAAATATTCATTGAAAGTAGCTTAATGTAGTTTTTCCGTTGAGAAACTCTTAGCCCATAATTCTATTTTGAATCTAGAATTCCAAATATTTCATGTAATATTTTGAAATAATAATTTAAGGTAGATAAAATACTCTTAAGACTTTTTTCCTATGTTGAATCTAGATTACTAAATATTTCTTTCATGTGCGATAAATTAACCAGGAATTTAAAATACTAAATTAAACTAGCAAAAGGTACTTTGTCCTATTTGAATCTAGATTTCCAAATATTAATGTATACATATATGTACATATACATTATACATATATGCATTTTAACATAATATTAATGCAATTTAATGGAAGATATGAAAATATTAATTTATAGTAGAAAATGTAGTTTTTCCCATATTGATATTTTAGACATTTTTTATATTTCTAAATATTACATTAAATATTAAATGAACGCCACAAGCTTTTTTAGTCATACGAATTCTGGAAGACTTTGTGAAAAAAAAACTTATTTTTTACTTTTTAGTGCATATTTAGGTTTATTATATGTAAAAGCTTGTTTTTTAAAAAAGTTTTTTTTCCAATTTTTTATTTTGGGTATTCATTTTTAGCCATAGGTCATTTAATTCTTTTAATTATACTTATTACATATTCATTACATCAGAAGACTAAAAACCATATTTTGTTTTGAAAACCTCATCGGAATATATTCATTGAAATATAATAAAAATTACATTTTGATGAAAATTAAAATATCAAAGTGTATAATGATTACTATTTACTTATTAATTTTTCTTATTTTAAGAATCTTTTTAATTTCAAACAAATAAATATTTTTAACGTCACTAAATCATTATTTATATATTTGCATAAGCATCAGGTTTTAAATACATGAACATCGTTTACGTAAATTAAAATATAATTTGTGAGTTTTTCATTGAAAATAAAATTTACAACATTATAGAAAATAGTTATGAATATTAAAATTTTAATAAAATTATTAATATCTAACAAAAACACTTTCTGCCAAAAACAAAGTGGTTTAATTGAAGAGAAAATTATTATAAAAAACAATATTTTATATAGAACTATCTAATTAACCAATCAAACGACTAAAAAAATAAGAATTACTTATTTTCGAATAAAAAGAAATAAATTCAAAATTACAAATAAAGGATGAATTAGAACTATAGTTAAAGAAGTTCTTAACAGTGGATTAGGGATGTTATTTTAAGCAAAAAACTTCGTATGAATATGTTTCCGAAAATTCTTCGTGAAAGAGCTACAGCCTTCCAAAAATTGTACCAAAAATTTATGTTAATATCTAGAGAACCCATTATCATATAGTTATGAAATTTTAATTTTTTTGCTTAAAATAACATTCTCAATCTACCTATAGTTGAATTTTTTTACGTTAGTTATTAATCCCGTACATTTTTCTTTGCGAACATTAAAAACGTTGATATCGAAATCAGCTATAACTGTAAAAGTGTCTATGAATACATAAAAATCTTACCTTACAATAAATTTCCAATGTTTCATTCCCTCGTATGTGGATTTCTTTTAATACAATTGTAGCCCAGTGCCAAAGCCTTTGAGGAGAAAAAAAATTCTCTACAGGATAGCGATGGTGGGAATCGTTGCTAAAGATGATTACAAAAAGAGGGGAAAAAATGCACCTCTGCACATGTAGCGGTTTCGAAGGGGGGTGGTTTTTAGGGGTTGAAAATGGTTTTTTGCGATTTCCGACGAAGTGCGACTTTCTATCGAAAAATGGTCTACAGTAAAGTTGTAGATAAAAAATAAATCTACAATTTTGTTTCAAACCAATTTACAACATAACCTCAAATTTTCCGAGATAATGGCGAAATACCGTTTTTTTGAATTTTCGAGTTTTTTATATCAAAAAAAACTTGAAAATACTTGAAATTTTCATGAAATGTATGTTTTGAAGTCCTTTAATTTTACCGATCTGTTCGGAATTTTAAAGTTAAATATTACCTGAAATATTAACGTTTTCCGAAAAAAATGAAATTTTTTCAATCGAAAAATTGATCGTAGAAATTTTCGATTTTTTAACTTTTAGGGGGCTCAATTTTTTCGTATTGAGTCGAACTTTAAGATAGATAAAAAATTAAAATACCTTTACATTTAAAAAATTTGTGAAAAATTAAAAAAACCAAAAGTAGCGATTTGTAAAAAACGCAATTATATTTTTAAATCACTATAAAAATTTTGTACTAATCATTCAATTTTTGTGCTAAAATACAAGAATAAAATATATTTAATTTTATAAATGGATAATTTACGAAAAAAAATGTAATACAGTGTAAATTGATAGGAATAGGATGCTGTAAATAAGTAATTTTTCGGTAATAAATCGTAAAAGCATTATAAATTGACATTTTTTACATATATTTAAAATTACTTTGTTCTAAAAAATAACAGAATGTTCCATTACATAGTACTTATATTAATTTTACAGAAAATTTATATACTATTATTTTATTTTTAATAAAGTTATTTTATTATTATGTTAAAAATTTTTAATTAATTAATTATAGCATTCTTTTCCTATCAATTTACACTGTATTACATTTTTTTAAGTTAATTTTCCTTTTATTAAATTGAATATATTTTATTCTTGTATTTTAGCACAAAAATTGAATGATTAGTACAAAATTTTTATAGTGATTTAAAAATATAATTGCGTTTTTTACAAATCGCTACTTTTGGTTTTTTTAATTTTTCACAAATTTTTTAAATGTAAAGGTATTTTAATTTTTTATCTATCTTAAAGTTCGACTCAATACGAAAAAATTGAGCCCCCTAAAAGTTAAAAAATCGAAAATTTCTACGATCAATTTTTCGATTGAAAAAATTTCATTTTTTTCGGAAAACGTTAATATTTCAGGTAATATTTAACTTTAAAATTCCGAACAGATCGGTAAAATTAAAGGACTTCAAAACATACATTTCATGAAAATTTCAAGTATTTTCAAGTTTTTTTTGATATAAAAAACTCGAAAATTCAAAAAAACGGTATTTCGCCATTATCTCGGAAAATTTGAGGTTATGTTGTAAATTGGTTTGAAACAAAATTGTAGATTTATTTTTTATCTACAACTTTACTGTAGACCATTTTTCGATAGAAAGTCGCACTTCGTCGGAAATCGCAAAAAACCATTTTCAACCCTTAAAAACCACCCCCCTTCGAAACCGCTACATGTGCAGAGGTGCATTTTTTCCCCTCTTTTTGTAATCATCTTAAGCAACGATTCCCACCATCGCTATCCTGTAGAGAATTTTCCTGTTTTTTGGCCTCAAAAAGTCGGATTGGCACAGGACTATTGTTATTTTGCCAAATTTTTATTTTAACTACACTAAAAACTGACATTATGGAACTCCAGTCGTAAATTAAGTATTTATATTTTTTAGCACTTCATAAAGTAACTTTTAAATTTAAATTTTAGAACTATACAAACAACTTAGGGCTACAAACTAAAATAACCGCTACTTTTAAATTGTATTTGACATTCGACATAATTATTTTTATTATAAAAAATAACCATGGCTACGAAAAATTATAAACGCAAGCATATTATTGGATGTATTAGATACATCAAAGAAGACCTTATAATAAAATAACAGCTATAAAAATGATAAAAAAGTGCATTGTCATGGAGAATACACCATATTTGAAAATTTGACGAAAATCGTACGACGGGAAGTTCGTTAAAAATCGGTCGCAAGATTTGTACCACGGGACATACATGTGAAGTTAAGTAAAAGCTTGTAATAACAAAAGATTTACCTAATCTACATTTTGTCACTAATATTTAAAAAATTTCCTTCGAACAAATTACTTTCAAACAACGTATGTATGTAGGTACCTAAAACTATAATTTATGTACCATGGATAAGAAATCGAATATTATTTTTCAAATACTAATAAACTAAGTGTTTAAAAAATTGTTATAGTATAAAACAAAATTCCCCACCACGTCTGCATGTTTTATCAGTTTGTTCACGATAACCACGGAACAGATTTTATCCCAGTTTACACTAATGGATAAAGTTTCTCACAAGGAAGGTTTAAGTATATAATTTGTGGGTAGTTTGTGTAAATTTCAAATCCGAAAAAATCAATCAATTGTCGGAGAGGTATCTTCACGTGCACTGTAACTAAACCAAAAATTAATATCTATTGAACAAAAGTAATAATGTAAGATAAGTGCGTATTAAAAAAAACTTACATTTAATGTTTTCTAATAAAATTTAAAAAAATGAAAAGGATTTATTTACGAAAAAATAATCGGCAGGGAATTCCTTCAAATTAATGTTCATTTTTGCTGCTCTACTGTATTCAAATTTAATACAAAATGTGCTTATAAAAGAAAGACCAACGTTTTTGTTGTTATAATTCATGTTACAAGATAGAGCTAACTCAAAAAAGAAATATAATTAAATATTTAAAACTATATATGCATACAAGCTTTCTTTTTAGAACGAACGTCAACATTATTATGATTGTTTATTTATATCGTATACATGAAAGTATGTTCATTTGATTGTTTTGTTTATTTGTCCAATCAAAATTTAGCTTTAGGCTTGGAAAGTCCTACTTTTTCTCTCTCTTGTATAAATTTGTACAAGCATATAAATATATAAAATAAATATCACTTTATATAATATCATACAAAACCTTTGAAGTTTTTGATGTAAGTATCTTGTAAATTGTAAGGATATTTTAAATATTGTGTGAGTTTAGTTTAGATAAAATTTTATGAATTTTTAGTTATGTATTTTATTTGTCAAAATAAGATGTAATATTGATAAGGATTTGTTTTGGAATTTAGATTATTGATACTTCAACTTGTTATAAAATAGTTGGTCACTAATCTGATCGTACGAGATAATTTTATACAGTTGATATACTTATTGCGCATGCGAGAAACTTGTCAAACACTTCACGACGCTTCAAAGGAACTGTTATATAGACTAGAGATGCCACGAATAGTGATTTTGCCGAATACCGAATACCGAATATTCGGCTAGGCTCTCGGCCGAAGCGCCGAATATTCGGCCACCGAATATTCGGCGACACTTAGTGAATTTCGCGGGCGTATTTGTTTCATTTGCGAGTAGGTCGTGTCACATTAATAATCATTATTGACGAAAATTTTAAGTCAATAATGATTAATTTCAATAATTATTATTATTTTTGAGAAAAATAATATTTATTTTTTTGTAATTTTATGAATAACATTTATTTTACCAAATAACAAAAAATGAGGACAAAAGTTTCGAAAACTTAAAAAAGAAGACACGTTTTCTATAGAGGACAGTTGGCCAAAATAGAGAACTGTCTTCTTCAAAATAGGACAGATGGTCACCTTAATATAATACACTGTATATCTTTAAAAATATCACTGTTTGTTCGTGAAAAGTTTTACGAAATGGCACCATTTAATAAAAAATCACCTATTTCGGGAATATAATAAAATTTGTAGTGAAGACAATAAACTGGCAGTTTGTTTGCTGTGTAACAGCAAGATCTGTGTAACAAGTAATGCAAAAAAAAAATTCATTCATCATTACTTACCACTGATAGATTTTAAGTATTAAATATGCTGATTTTTTGTAAAAAAAAATTTGTGAGTAATATTTATTATGTGCTTTTTTCACAAGTTGGTATTCGGTATTCGGCCGAATATTGAGAACTATTCGGCCGAATACCGAATAGTAAAAAAAGTAGCCGAATAGGCCGAATACCGAATAGTAGCCGAATATTCGTGGCATCTCTAATATAGACTCGATACCTCATTTGAAAGTGCTTAAGAAAAATTATTATATCCATCATAATACCGGACATAAGTTTTCTTATCAAACAATAGATAAAACCTACGGTTTATATTCATGGAGTTTAATTGTTGTTCGGATAAATAAAAATAAAATACCAGCAAATAGCAGATTGTATTAGACTGAAAGGGCATGTAAAATAATAATAAACAAAAACATATTTAATTTCTGAACCAGAAGAAGCAAAAACCTTTCTTGTCTACTTCAGGGTGCGTATTCAGGGCTATGGAGACCACAAAAAAGGAGGGGGGGGGGTGACAAAGCTCTAATTTGAGGGGGGTGGGGGCGAGCGCGGCGAGTCAACAAGCTTTTTTATTTTTTATTGGTCGTCAAATTTTTTTTACAGATTTCTTAGCGGGAAGGGGCCGCGATAGGATGTAGGGGTTATGGTCAGGATGATACACCTGTCATTATCTATTTCTGATTCTTTTTAAATATCGTCTTAAATATCGTTGCTTAAGGGGTTAGCAAGTCTAGCGCCCCTTAAAATACTCAATATTTGGGAATTTATGTACTGTGGTTGTGGTTGAAACAACGAATTAAAGCAAAAATAACACAGCTGTTTAATTACTATTTAAAGTAGGTACATTTTAAATTATTTTTCAGATTGTTATAATGAAAATTATTAATCTCTGGCCGATGGTAGGTTTTCATCAAAATTTGGAGTTGACACCTTCCGTATTTGATTTTAGCCAAATGGTCATATCTGGAACAATTTTACAAAGTGATTTTAGTTTTTGAAACTATCATCTATGGAATGAACCACTTTGGTTGGAAACAAAAAATCCTGTAGATTTTTATGGCCAATGAAAATTACAGTTCAAATAAAGCTTAAATTTTAGAGTATAAACATATCTATAATTATTGAAATATATAACCCTGAGGTGTAAAAGTGGTTCATTCAATAGAGGATAGTTTCAATAATTAAAGTCACTTTGTAAAATTGTTCCAGATCTGACCATTTGGCTAAAAGCAAGTACGGAAGGTGTCAATTCCAAATTTTGATGATAACCTGTCATCGGCCAGAGATTAATAATTTTGATTCTAAAAAATCTGAAAAATAATTTAAAATGTACTTTAAATAGTTATTAAACAGCTGTGTTATTTTTGCTTTAATTCATTGTTTCATTTGACCTGACCACAGTACATAAATTCCCAAATATTGAGTATTTTCAGGGGCGCTAGACTTGCTAACTCTCTTAAGTTTTAACACATCTTAACTTAAAATAGACTACTTTGCAGGAAATAAGATATTAAAAGCATAATCTTTTAGATATTTTTTACTATAATTCTCTCTTTAAAGAGATGAGATATCGAAAAAATAATACAGACTATTGACTCAGCTTGTATACTTGAACTAACAGACACATAGGAAAACTACAAACATTAAAATTTAATTCTATTATACGTAAAACGGTGAATAGACTAAAAATGTATGTATTATTCTCTACACCATAAATTATATTTCATATTTCAAAAAGACCAAATCATATGCTTCGTTAAATCGTTAAAAAAGTATTTTTACAAATAACATTATTAAAAACCAACTCTTCTTTAAAATTAAATACCTACCTACGTAGGCACACGAGAAAAAATATATTTCTCTCATCGTCATATTTCACCACTTAACCAAAGATAACAGATTTGTCGCAGTCTTTTAAAGGATTACTCAATCCGACAGTTAATCCGACAGAAAGCACAACCATTATCACACAGGGCCATTAAAAATCCTAAAATTATAATAAATTTTAATAATTTTCTTTATGCACGACGCGAGAAAAGTCCTCTAATTATTCCCATACTATGACATAAATATGCATAGCCATATAAAGTATTACAGAAGTACCCAAAATATTTCCTTCATAGTAGGTTATATTAAAAAACTTATGTTTCTATTTCGACAGTTTAATACAATATGGTATATTTTAATTATATTAAAATTATATTAAGTATATTGAAACTAATTTTGACTGTAATTTATGGTACTTTGTTACTATACAGGATGTTCGCGGAAACCGAGCAATAGTTGCTAACTTTATTATTATTAGAGCTAGAAAATCGGTTAAATGAACACAAAATATTTTTTTCCAGGAAGAATAATGACGGCGTCAAAAAAACAAATGAATGTCGAATTTCAGAGATATATTGCACATAACTTTTTTGTAGAATATCCTATAAAAAACTATAGTTTTCTTAAAGCTGACAATGAGAATGTTATCTTTATGAAAGTGTGGTAAAAATTATATACAATAAGATATAAAAAGTAATAAATTAATAGAGAAATATCGAAAAACAGTGTATTATGCAAATTTAATAAAATACAAATTATTAAAAAAATGTAATCAATAATTTCAGGTATTTATGCCATTTTTTCGACATTTTTAACGTTCTTTAGTATTACCTATTGATAAAATATTATAATTAATTAAATGAGTTATATTTTACTTCATCAATAATACTTTTAAAAAATGGTGGAAGTAGTACATTCACCGCTATATAAAATGACCTTCTATTTAACGACTGCTCCATACAACGACTGGTTTACCGTTCTATACAACGGCTTTCCCCTATCCCCACCATAATACTATCGTGACTGTTATATTTCTGCGCAAAATTCAAATTCACTAATTAACGTTTTTGGGGCCCCTCTAGCCGTCGTTCAATAGAATGGTTGAATTACCGGTACCGTCGTTGTATAGAACGGTGACAGTATAAGGTTCTTATCGTTAATTCTATTTTGCTGTATCTAATTTAATTTAATTAAAATATATTATTGTTATATAAAAAAAATCATAAGTATCAGTATAGCTTAAAATTAAATTGCATAAATTTTGAAGACCACTGTTACAAGGTACTTTCGTACGGTGGCGCCAGCCGACATTAAAAATTATACTGACCGACGAAAGTGGGGCGTCCATTTCTGAATATGAAATCTTGCATTTCGCAGGCTTTATTTAAATTAATTGATGGATTAGTTAGATAAATATCTGCCGGTGATGTATTACAATAATTAATGCTTACTTTAAAAATAATATTGTTTAATGTTTGCGTTTTCTTTTAATTTGAATTATTTCGCACTTTTTAAATTTATATATTCTTTTTGTCTCCACTCGTGTGTGTATGTAGATAATTTATATTGTGCATGTTTAAGGAACGTCGGAATGCTTTTAAATTTAATTGGGATTATATAAGAATAAAATGTAAATGTGACTATATTAAATATTAGCGTATTGGACTCGGTGTTACCTGAATTAATATCCAAAAAACTATTATTCATTCAAACCGTTACTATAGAATTATTTATTCAATCGAAGATTGATGCATGAAACATAACTGAAAATTTGTGTGTTTCCAATTTCGTTAAGAGTATGTTAATTATACAGAAAATGATGTGAAAAATTGAAATTTTCAAACCGCAGGTTTGTATCTTATAACGTTCTCGAGATATAGCCTCTAAAAGTTTTAGTTTTTTTCAAAATTTTAGAGGAAAATGGCTATAACTATTAAACGTGCGATCGAATTTGATTTTTGGAATCAGCGTGTAAAAATCTATATTATGGCGTGTAAGTGTATAATATTTTAAAATTAGAAAAAAAATACCATCCGAATTTCCGATTATTCCGGTGAATTTTTCAAATAATTTCATTCATACAAACCTTTTCCTGACAAATACTGACAATTACGACCACAACAAAAAAATCAGCCAAATCGGTTGAGCCGTTCTCAAGTGATGATATTTCATACATGCGGCAATTGATTTTTATTTACGTATGGATGGATGCCACAGGACATTCTTATATACGTTATATTACAAATGAGCAGTATAACGTTTCATACTATTAAAAAATCTTGATAAACGGTTAGGTAATTAGTATGAAGTACAAATATAGCTTTCTTCCGAAAAAAACTTCGTTAATCTTTTCAAAAGTATACAATTATTGCACGGATTAAGTTAGGTCGTATCAGAAACAAATGTCGTATAAGACAAACATCGTTAACAAAAATACAGGCGACATGTCGTATAAATATGTAAAAGGTTTACACATCTTCGTTATCCACTGTAATATATGACGGAGCATTAATTGAATTTCAGCCAAATAAACAACTATCGCAAAATCTTGGAAACTTACACAATAATAACATAATTAAATACTTCATATACATAGGTACATACATGGATGTAACTAAGTTCTAGAATAGACAGATAGCTACTACTATGGAACATAATCAATATACGTTAAGTGTTTATGTAGTGCATTCCGTTCCCAAATCTATCTGAAGTAGCAATCAGTACCTACGAATGTTACAACACACTCAACACAGACCAGATCAAAGACCAATTAACATATCTGGTTACATAAATAAGTGATGCTATTTATACATACACACAATCACACAATGTTACATAAATAGCTCATGATTGTGGAGTTAATTTTGGAAGTATGAAATAAAAAAATGACGATTAAATTATAGGCTTAGCGCTAAGTCTTTTGAAGTAGAAAAAATTCAGACTAGATTTTTTTTCTTCTTTTAATGGTTCTTTAATGTATTACCAAAAAATTCTGAAATTTCCTTCTTGCATCGAAGTCTGGAAAGATAAAAAAATCTGATGATTGAATTATAGGCCAGGCGTGAAAGTATTTTGAAGTAGGTTAAATTTTTTTTCTTCCTTTAATGGTTCTTTAAGGGGTCAGCAAGAAATCTTTAAATATGCTCCCTCCAACGAGGTCGGGAAGGGCCAAAAAATCTGGCGATTGAATTATAGGCCAGGTTTGTATTTTGGAGTAGAAATATAAAGATTGTTTTTCTAGGTGCCGTCAAGAAATACTTAAATTTCATCCTTCCAACGAGGTCGGAAAGACCAAAACTTGGTTATTAAATTAACGACTAGGCGCCCAGTATTTTGTAGTAGAGAAAATCAAACTAGATTTTTTTTCCTTCCAACGATACCGGAAGGGCCAAAAAAAGAAATTTTCCTCGATTTATCGTCATTATTTCACCTTTTCGGCAATAATAATTAATTATACCCACTATATACTAAATTAATCGAAAATATGAAAAACAAATTCAGATCAGACTTATTTTTGAATTTTGTAAATTTCATAAATATCAAATTGGCGCCTTACCCATATAAATTATTTAGCAGATTAATTTTTATATTTGGTTAACTAATAACTAAGGCCTATTTTGGGAAAATAAAAGTATCTGAACAATTTTTTAAGTGTTTTTTTTATTTACTATATCACTGTACATGATTTTATAACTAAAATAAATAATAATATTAATTTTTTTATTAAAAAAAATTTCAATTTATTGTTATGTAATAACCACATAAAGTCATAAACTAAAATAAAACGAATCTTATAAATTTTAATTAAATTATGGATTAAATATTAAATTTCTACTTTTTATTGATAACACTGGTTTACAAAATAAAAAAAGTTTATGCATATTTGACGAGACCATTGTATCCTTATGTATTTTGACCTCCTGAATCCGAGTCTGAGGTCCGTTGACCTTGGTTAGGTCAATTTCAATGTCATTTCAATGTCAAATTTTTAAAACTCGCTAAATGAATCTGGTAAAAAGTATAAATAGTTTTTTACTGATCGCTGATTCTGAATTTGATGTCCGTTGACCTCTACGAGGTCAGATTCAAGGTTATTTCAAGGTCAAAGTGGGAAAAAACGCTCAAAAATTCTGACAAAACAGTACATATAGGTTTTTGGGGTCGCTGAATCAAAATTTGAGGTCCGTAGACCCCTACAATGTCATTAGTTTCAGGGTCATTTTAAGGTCAAATTTTTAAAAATCGCTATAAATGAATCTGGTAAAAGTGCAATATGTAGGTTTTTTTATTCTCTGATTCTGAATTTGACGTCTGTTGGCCTCTACGAGGTCAGGTTCAGGGCCATTTTAAGGTCAAAGTGGAAAATCCGCTTGAAAATTCAATATTTCAAAATTTGACATTGCAATGACCTTGAAACTGACATTATAGGAGTTTACAGATCTCAATTTTTGATTCAGTGACCCCAAAAACCTATATGTATTGTTTTGTCAGATTTTTTGAGCGTTTTTTCCCACTTTGACCTTGAAATAACCTTGAATCTGACCTCGAGAGATCAACGGATGTCAAATTTAGAATCAGCGACCAAAGGAACCACATATAACACTTTTATCAGATTTATTTATAGCGATTTTTAAAAATTTGACCTTAAAATGACCTTGAAACAAATGACATTTTAGGGGTCTACGGACCTCAAATTTTGATTCAGCGACCCTAAAAACCTATATGTACTGTTTTGTCAGAATATTTGAGCGTTTTTTCCCACTTTGACCTTGAAATAACCTTGAATCTGACCTCGTAGAGGTCAACGGACATCAAATTCAGAATCAGCGATCAGTAAAAGCTATTTATACCTTTTACCAGATTCATTTAGCAATTTTTTAAAATTTGACATTGAAATGACCTTGAAATTGACCTAACTAAGGTCAACGGACCTCAGATTCGGATTCAGGAGGTCAAAATACATAAGGATACAATGGTCTCGTCAAATATGCATAAACTTTTTTTATTTTGTAAACCAGTGTAATTCTTTAAATCGAGACTCGACGAGACTTATAAAGGTCATTCAGTTTCAGTCTCGACCTCGTTTATGATTACCATTAGCGATTATTTAAGTAACCATAGCTGGTCAATTTAAAGAAGTTTCACTGTATCTAAAATAATTGAAGATAACAATGATTGAAAAAATACTCCAGAAATAAGTACTTTAAAATATCATATTTACAAAAATACAAATGTGTGACAAAATATACGAGTAAACAATTTCGTTGATTCAAAAATATAATCTCACAATAATCTCCTTAATATGTTTCGTACAACAAAAACGTGAATCACAAGATTTTATTATACTTTAGAAAACTACGTCAGTATATAATGGAGAGAACATTCGTAAAATATGTGCTTCAGAATAAAAACTGTCGTTCATCACTTATGAATTGTTTTTCTTACCATAAAATTTTTAGTATTAAGGAAAAATATTTAATTTTACAGATTTTTTTTAACTGTAAAACAGAAACTGGGGTTTCTTAGTAATTAAAACTAATTATAACCATCTTAACGATAACACAATGTCACTCGGCACGTGTCTTTTAGGCTCTTGATGAGAACTTCTTGTGAAATCGAAACATGTGTCGAGTGACAGATTTATTGTAGTTAAGATGGATATATGTTACGGTTAGTGTAATAAATTAAGAATTATTAATAGTTATCGATTATTATCAATACAAATATACAAATAACATTAGGTTATGTTACGGTTAATATTAATACTAAAAGTATTTATTACATTGACCGTAACATTTATATTTATATATTAGATATGCACATCTCTATTTATTTTTAATTTAAAAAAAAATGATAAGAATAGCAAGGTATAGCAGTGTAATTCAGCACTGTCGTGCCAAACTTTAACAGTAGATTGAGAAAAATATTATAAGCAAAAAACTTCTAATAAACATGTGTCCGGAAATTTTTCATGAGGGAACTACAGCCCTCCAAAGATTTTACTAAAAATGAGTTTTTATTTAATATCTAGAGAACTTATTGTGATAAAATCATAAAATTTGGTACTTGGTTTAGTAACAATAAGTGTTATCGATTTCTCACATTAACGAATTATAATTTAGACCAGGGCTGTATGGGGCCAGTGGGGCCATCAATGTTTACCTAGTATTTTTTTATTCTTTAATGTTTCCTTGAATAAGGGACTTATATAAGATTACATGACACAAAATACACAAAAATATATCTTGCTTATTTGTCATAAGATAAACCGTTTTCGAGAAATATCGATGGTAAAGAAAGCATACAGAATATAACTTAATACGGATGCTTCAAATTACACAAAATAAATTTATATTATTGTTCTATTAAAAGTAAGAAAAAAAGTTCATATAAAGAAACCTCCTAATATGAATCTTCTAAGATCTGTAGCCAATTGTATTACTGTAATATGTATCTACTTTATAACTTGACTAAAAAACGAAACTAAAAATGACTATTTGTTGATAAGGATGCATTTTTTGAGGTATACTTGTGTCTTAATTTTTATCATAGAACAAGAATATAAATTTATTTTGTGTAGTTTGAAGCATCCGTATTAAGTTAAATTCTGCATGCTTTCTTTACCATCGATATTTCTCGAAAACGGTTTATCCTATATGACAAATAAGCAAAGTATGTATTTGCGTATTTTGTGTCATATAACCTTAAATAAGTGCCCAACTTTATAAAAAAAATTAAAGAACAAAAAATACTAGATAAAAATCGATGGCCCACTGCTCCCATACATCCCTGTTCTAAATTATAATTTGTTAAAACGAGAAATCGATAACACTTATTATTACTTAACAGAATACCAAATTTCATAATTTTATCACAAACGGTTCTCTAGATATTAAATAAAAACTCATTTTAGTTAAATCTTTGGAGGCCTGTAGTTGCCTTACGAAAAATTTCCGAACACATGTTTATAAGAAGTTTTTTGCTTAAAATATTTTTCTTAATCTACTGTTTCAGCACGACAGTAATGAATCAGCCTGTATAGGTATGCGAATATTGATTTTTCTGTTAATAATTACGTCTCTTTATTGTTTGTTATAAAAAAACTATAAGTTTATATACATTGTTAACAAAATGCAGAAAATAAGACGCTTTTATTGTTTCACAACATTATTAATTTCATTTTGACATTTAATACGTATTTATAAATAATTACTAATGTCTTCTTTACATGAAACGATTACTCGGCAGAACCAGTAAACTCATCCAAGTGCTTGTCCCATGTAAACACAAAGTACAGTACTCGACCGACTAAAATGAACGAGCGAATAAATAGAAACTGGTGCTCGGACGAGTAGCATAACGAGTAACATCCCTTGTAAACAAGGCATATCTTTTAAAGGATATTATAGTAAGAAAAATGCTTTAAAGTCGTATTATGTATAATAATTGTAAATTACGAAAATGAATGTTTCAAATAGATAAATTGTAAAACAATCCTAATTTTCTGTAATTTGTTAATCATTTATAAGGACATAATATTTTAGTTTTCATTTTAATGTATTTTATATACTTCAATTTTTTTTAAATTTAGCATTCAAAGAAGACAGTCTACAAATAATCTTGGTACGAAGGATGCTACAAAAATACAAAAAAAAAATGATTTTCTAAACATCTGCTTTATAAAGTTTAATAAATATTCAACTTAAAAACCAACAAATGAATTAATTCAATTAAAATTTCAATACATAAAATATTCACAAAATAAATACAGGTACAATACACTTGTCAATAACAAATCAATAACATATTAATTGATAAACAAATTTCTGCTCAATGAAGCAAGAACATTAAATGTACCATATTTATAAAATAACAAACAACATGAATATAAAGCATTTCATATATATTTCATTATGAGAATAACAACAGCATAACATATTTTTTGTATCACACATTTTTATTTAATTCAGTTTTTCCCAGATACTAATCTGACGTACGCCTTGACAAGAAAAAACAACAACCGGCCAAACCGAGCATTGTCCGCCGATACAAAAACGTGGAGCGCGTTCAGTGAAAAGGAACGCTAACGTAGAGGCATTTCAGTAGCGGTTCTTTACAAAAGTGTCAACATTTTAGTCAGTTTAAATTGTTTAGATAGAAAAGTTAACCCTGAATTGCTAACCTTAATCGATACGACTCCCATTCGACGCTATTTCTAGAGTTTCACACGATACGAGAATGGGTTTAGGTAAGTGTCTCATCTCGAAACTGTTTGTATTAATAATTTTAATTTACAGTGATCAAAGAACCTAGAATCACGTTGAAGGATTAATTACTAATAAAATGCTTTGTCGTGTTGAATCCACCAAAATCATCGAACAATTTTAATAAAGGCTTATATTATATTTAAATGCCCTTTTTTGATCATATATATTTAATAATATATATAAATATAATAATATATAAACAAATATATTGAAATAAAAATAAATTATGTGATTTTTTTGTTGATTAAATTATTTATGTATTACTTATTTTTGATATATTTAATGTGACTTTTTACATTTATTATGGGTAGTATTAAACACGCTTTGTTTTATACAATCATAATAATATTAAGGTTTTCGAAACAAAAATTATATTTTATGTTCATTTTAACCCTTATTTTGAAAAAGACAAAAATTTGAAAATGCATATTTTTTAGCCTTTTTGAGGAGGATGGAAGCATTCCTTCAAAACTAATAAAACCTCGCTCTTTTGGGACTAACATACCTCGGCACCCTTTCAAAACTATTTAAAATTCAACTGATGTATAGTTACTTAAATTTCCCTTAATATATTTTCGAAAAAACTTTATAAACATATTATTGGTTTTATTAATTTTTATTTTATTTAAAACAATACGTGTTACAATTTAGTGTGAGACACTAAAATTTATTTTCAAGTGTACAAAGTGCATACTATTAAATTTTAAGTGTAATTGTATCCAACCCATAAATAAATACCAATAAACTATATTTATTTTAGTTAACCAATACATAACATTCGATGGTCTGAATTTTAGGAAGAAAAATGAGATATCTTCGTAAAGGAATGTTTTACCATAATTTTTTTATCAAAAATTGAATACTATACAAAATGGTATTTAAAAAAATTTCACGTAAAATGCGTCGTTATTTCTAGATATCTTGAAAAAATAACAATTTTGGATGCCACCCAGTGTTTGTTATGACCTGAAACTGTATGATATTTTAAAATCATAAAACACGTATTTTTATGTTTTCAAAATTGATCGTGTACTCGTAACTTCCTTATTTCTTCGGATATAGTGAGGAAGTAAAACGAGATTCTCAATGAGTTATAAATAAAGTTAACATTGTCTCTATCTAGTTTCGACTTAAAGTTGGTTTCGTCTTACAATCGACTACAACTTTATTAAAAACCTCACTCATAAGTTTTACTCTTGAACAGAAATAAATTGCATTGTGCCAAAACAATCCTTGTTTGAAAAAGAAAATATTGGAATATGATTTTAATTTAAAGCCATTTTTAATTATTGTTTCTTATTAAAACAATTTTGCTGAATAAACCAATTATTAATTTATTTAATATTTCAAAGACAATTATTTCTATTTCTTTATGTAAGCTTATTTTCTGGGTGGTTAGTAATAAAATACAATTTTTTTGTAAATGTTTAGTGGTAATTACAAATTTTTTTTTAATATTACAATTTGTATGTATAAAATACTTATTTGTATATCATTTTAGGGTTAATATAATCCTTATGTGATCTCATTAGATTCGATTCTGATGAACCATTGCACAGTCACATCGAGCTTCTAAAAAGTGGTTGGATAAAGGTTTTGCAGTGGCTCGATAACGGCCACACGCGAATACATTTTAGTGGCCGCTTGTATTTGATATTTGCTGCTGACACTGCAAAAGTAGCTGACAATAAGTAAAGTTGTTGCCGTCGACGAGTGGTTGGCTTAAGACATTTTGTCATCGTTAACCGTCGAAATCGTCTTTAGTTTGAGGTTAGTGTGAATTAAAATTACGCGTTTCCATAGCATTGCATATTATTTAATTACCGGCCATTTTACAGCCACTTGGTTCCTGTGAGTTGAGCCCATGAATGACACTAGAGTCTCCGGGGTGTGTCAAAAACGGAACCTAGAGTGGGCGGTCTGTCGTGCATGGAACTTAGACCCCTCTGTTCCTTTGACTAATCAAATGCATGGATCGTGGACCCCTCTGTTCCTTTGACTAATCAAATGCATGGAACTTGGACCCCTCTGTTCCTTGCAGTTGTATGTGTGATGTCTGTGTGCTGCAAAGAACAGAGGGGTCCAAGTTCCATGCACGACAGACTGCTCACATCGGAGGTCATATTCTGACACATAAAATTGTATTACAGATATACAGAGTATCATCTCCTCTCTCTACCTTCATGGTTGAGCCTTACAAACTACATCTTCTTCTCTATTATATTATCACCCAACGTTTAATGATAGATTACATTGTTTCTTTAATCTTTATCAATAATATAGTAGAATTATTTCGAACTGAACATTAGTTTTCCTTAAATAACACATATTTTTACAAGGATGAGAATCATTTCTTTAAAATTTGAACAGTTTCTACCACTTTTCGCGGCTAAATAATCAACAAGTTTAAGTATTTTAAGTATACTATATTTAGAAATTGATATAACTTTTATATATGCTTTCTATAAAATAAAAAGAAATGAAAATATATCTCATAATCTTCTAAAACCATCGACGTATATAATTTTCACATATATCGACCACTGACGAGTAAATCTTTATCGATATCCATTTACAAAATAAAGTGAGCTACGTCCGCCGCCACTGATCCACGATAAGCTGACATCAGTGGGTTTGAGCTATGACCGGTGGCAGCACGTCATCGCGAGCTCTAATAGCTCCGAGCTTTAGTAGCTCACCAGCTTTATGGCACTGGCCAATATCAAATGTTTTTTGCTGACGAGAGCTGTTTTCTGTGTATGTTCTTGAAGAATGCGGTTTGTATATTATATAAGAATGGATGTATGTACATATGTATATATTGCAGTGGCGTATCTTGTGGGGGATTTGGAGGGGGGGGGGGATAAATCGTATAGGAAATAAAACGTATGTGTTGGTGCATTATATTGGGTGTCAAAAAAGAGCGCATTTTATCAAATTCATATACCTACTGGAATTATTTGTCAAATACAAACTAACTAATGTCCTTCACTATTCCTCTAATAGAATTTTCTTCTCTTTTGACAAAAAAGTTCGGTGACATTTCAGTATACTGTAAGTAGATCAAACACATCGAATCTCTGCCTTGAGTTCAATAAGTGTTCTTTGTTTTATTATTTATAAGTAAATTGATTTCTTGAATTGATTAATTTTTATGGGATAAAATTAATCAATTCAAGAAATCAATTTACTTATAAATAATAAATCTGTATATTGTTACAATTACAACACTAAATATTTTTGTTTTACTTTTGAGTATGCTAAAAGTGTCAATCGAAATGTAAGATACCGTTAGTTAAAATAAAATATTTTTCACTCCAAATTAGTCGGTAGTATGAACTATGAACAATATAACAAATATTTGAAATAAATAATGCAGTTAGTAGGGCTACACACGACACAAGACGAGAGTCAGCCATCTATCTTGTCTCGATCTTGTCTCAAAGAAATATATATCAATCTCGTCTCGATTGAGTCCGAAACCGAGAATAGTCGGTCGCCTTAAAAAAAATTATAAAATATATTTTTTTAGTTATTCTTATGAAATAATTAATAAATAATTTGAAATATGGTAATTGTGTTTTAAAACTGAGATTCTTGGCGAGTTTCTTGATGTCACTTATATAAATAATATAAATAATGTCGGTCTCGTCTCGCCCGTACTTAAGGGGGTATCCTGCTTTATGAGTCTCAAAAAATCCATTTTTTTTTTATTTCTTAAATCTCTTCCTAATATATCTAAAAATATGTCTGTAAAGTTTTATAGGCAAATTCGAAATCTTTTCAAAGATATAGTACTAAACGCAGTGGGGTGTCAAGCAGGAATACCATAGACCGTATAACTTTGAAACGCGTTTTCTCGTGTTTTTATTTTTATGATTTTTCTAACTTGGCGGGCGTGATTGCAAGAAAACTAAACGACCGATCAAAATGAACCAAAGCTTGTTGTCTTCAGTTTTAAATTCTCTTCTATATGAACTAAAAAGATTCATGAAAAATTCTAAACAACTTTTTTAGCAAGTTGAAATGTTTTTTTTTCTTGAAAAAAGTACATTTTTTTCAAACCTGAAATTTTTTTTAATTTTTCAATTTTTTAGGTTTTTCTTAGTTCATATAGAAGAAAAATATATAAAAATTAAAATGTTCTTTAGTTTTTTTCTTTCAGACAAAAATTACCAGCTCCATCTTTCCCGCCGATTGGAGACTGCTATCGCAAGGCGTTGCACAAATGTACATATAAATTGCGTTTGAATATTTTTGTGTTAAAAAAAATTTTTTTAACGTTCAAATATACAATAAAATACACCGAAAAGTTCACTTCACTAGCTTATTTTTTTCTGTCCTAAAAAAAATCTCAAAAAAACGCTTTGTTTTGGCCTCATAAAGCAGGATCCCCCCTTAAGTCAATCTCGTCTGGATCTCGACTAGTCCGAATTTACAACATCTCGGTCTTGATTTCAAAGTCTCGTCTCACTATGTAGCCCTACCTATTAATAAAATTAACACAAGAAATTAATAAAATAAACGTTCAAAAGTCGAAATAACTAACCCAATAAACCAAAAAATCAGAAAAATTCTTATTATTATCAACACAAACTAACATTATACTTCTATAGAAAGGTACAAACAAACAGACCCTACTTACATCCAGAATCCATTGAAACATATAACTTATATGTAAACATCATTATAATAAAATATGTTGTCTTTTCTATAATTTAATGGATTGAATTTTCAATTTAGTTAATGAAATTCAAGTTCATGTTGAATGGATTTAAGTTTCAGAAAGTAGCGAAGCTTTCAATTTTATGAGGAATCTATTATACAAGCTATGCGCCTTATTTTCAAGTGAGCACTCTTGGAATATAGTGAATCAAATACTTTTATCCATGGAAATACCTAAAATTCATTCAAATCCACGTTGTTCAAAATTTTCTTGCAACATTTGATTATACAATTAAATGCCATTATTCGCTATGTACGTAACCTAAATCCGACTAAAGATAAATGTATTTTTTTCGCTCGTGCGAAAATTATTTTGTGTTTAATTGATTAAGGTTATACTGAACGGTTAAAAATTGTAAAATTTGGTGTTAAAAATATATGGTTTAAGTTAACACGTAGGCTCATGGAAAACGACGTATTAATAGATATTTTTAAGTAAACGGATATAAGTATAATTATTAGAGATAATACTTAAATGTTATATGTGTAAAAACGTAAAGACACTGACGCAAAATTTAAATAATAAAAGTGATGAATTTGCAACAATGCAAGGAAAAATAAATGTGTATAAAAATATTTGGATCGTTTGAAATGTTAGGTTAGGTTAGGTTAATTTGATGACGGCCAATCTGTAGGAGTTTGTTACGTTTAATAGTTTTAATTGATATCATTTTGTGCACTGAATGTTGGTTTTTAGCTTAAATTGTTCATCTATTTTATTAGTTTTATATATTTACTATGCAGCATAATATATCTTGAGGTATAAAATTTACATCTTTAAACGTATACTTCCGCTTAGGCCTGGTTTCTCAATATGAGTTTAAACCACATGTCCCAGTTAAACTTAAGATTAAACTATACATTTGTTTCTCAATGTCCAGTTAAAAATTATAATTAATCTTAAGATTAACTTTTAACTGACAGATGAAATAATTTATTTTTCTAGCCCAAATATTAACTTATTATCCAACTTCTTTTACATTCTATAGTAGCACTATATTCTTTTATTAATTCTAGTAATGGACCCTGTTCTCTTTTATTGAAATTAACCCGTTTTTATCACATTTAATATAATAATTAGAGGTTAATTTTTAGTTTGACATAAAAAAGCCTCCATTTAAACTTATATTGAGAAACAAAGTGAGGTTTAAACTGGACATTATGTTCAGTTTAAACCTAGGATGAAGATTATTTAATCTGAAGTTTAAACTCATATTGAGAAACCGGGCCTAAGTCTCTTTCCCCACCAGTTGACGCTAATTTATGGTTATGTGTTTAACTTTGACTTTTGTTTATAATTGTCATATTAGTTTTAATATGTTAAAATGTAAATTTCGCACATACATAGATACTACCAGTATTAACAACCAATTGAATGCTCCTTTAGCAGTAAATGCTCATTTAAAATATATTTAATGTATTATAAAGGTGATTTAAATCATTTTTTAGGCTCTCAATGAAAAATGTACATAATGTGCGTTGTAAAAATAGTGCCGAAAATTAAAAAAAAAAAACATTTAATTAAATGTATTATACTTGGTTCTGTTGATAATACGACAGTTAGTTAAAGGGGCATTCAGTTTAAATTGGTAATACTAAGCGACATATTATTAATATACATAAACCAAAAATAGTTAAAGGCCATAGGGAGATAAGGATGCTAAAATTGCCCCCGGGGCTTTTCTGAACGATACTTTCAGGGCATGTTTGTACTATAATAGTACATCGATTTTGAAATTTTTAGATCTCAAAATCAATGGGGTTCCGAGTAAAAATTAAAAAAGTCAAAAACAGAAAAACATTTTTTTCTCTTAATTGGCTGCACCGATTTGAATAAAATTTTTATGGTATTCTGATATCTATGTAAGCACTCTTTAAAAAAATAATCAACTGTATAGCTCTGCATTATCATAGGAAAAAAAATTATTTTTTCAGAAAAATATTTTTTTCTATTGTTTTCCTAAAGAGTACAATTCTGAAAATATTTTTTTCGAATTCTTCATCAAAAAACACATAAAATATAATTTTTTCATATTTTTCCTAGAGGTACGCCATATCGAAAAAAAATAAATACTGCGAAAAAGTTGTATTTCCCGTTCATTTAACTATACAGTGCCTGAACACTGTGTCAAAGTTCAATATTTCATTTATTAAAACAAATAGAAGAAAACTTTAAATGCAAAAGTTGTCAGGTTGGAGAAGCAGCAAATTTTGAAAATAGTTACATTTATACAGTGTGTCCCATAAGTGCGTTACAAATAAAAGTTGTGTTTTTTTTTAATACACAACATACTTTCTTAATTGATAATCTAAAAATACGATTATGAAATTATTTTCTTTCGAGTTTTAAACACATAAAATATTTTTTTTTAATGTTACGCCACAATGAAAAAAATAAATACTGCGAAAAAGTTGTATTTCCTGTTCATTTAACTATATAGATTATTATACATATACAGTTAAGTTGTGTCAAAAAAAAATCGCCCTCGTCATGAAAAAGGTGTTTTTTAAATGCAAAACATACTTTCTTAATTGATAATCGAAAAGTATTAAATTTGCTGGGTATTTTGATACAAGCATATGTGGAATTATACAGAGCGGTTTAGAAAAATTGACCATTTTTGTAAGAAAATTGGAATATTTTCAACACGTTGTAATTTTCTAATTACAACTAATTTTTTTGTTCTTTGCTAGAAGTAGTTTTAGCATATGCTCTATTATTGTGATATTACCTACATCAAACATTTGCAAAATTATAGTCCATGTACAGGATGTATCAAAACTCTGAACCTTCCGGAATGATGGTTTAATCTATGAAAAAACTTTTTTTTATGAAAATAAAAATAAATACTAATTTTATTGTGAAAAATTGACCTTTTTACAACTTTTGCAATAATATTTTTTCTATTTGATTCTGTTATTGTTGGTATATTATAATTTAAAAATAACGTTTTAATTGTTCATTGTTGCCAATTCATTATGGTGTTTAAAATATGTTGTCATTGAGATGAGGCCGTTAGAGTTTGTAGGTGTTTTCATCCATTTTTGTTGTTAATAGACAATGTAAAACATATTTTTTATGTAAAAATATACGAGTGTTCTTTTGAAAATTTTGAAAAAAATTAGGTTCAGAGTTTTGATACATCCTGTACATGGACTATAATTTTGCAAATGTTTGATGTAGGTAATATCACAATAATAGAGCATATGCTAAAACTACTTCTAGCAAAGAACAAAAAAATTAGTTGTAATTAGAAAATTACAACGTGTTGAAAATATTCCAATTTTCTTACAAAAATGGTCAATTTTTCTAAACCGCTCTGTATAATTCCACATATGCTTGTATCAAAATACCCAGCAAATTTAATACTTTTCGATTATCAATTAAGAAAGTATGTTTTGCATTTAAAAAACACCTTTTTCATGACGAGGGCGATTTTTTTTTGACACAACTTAACTGTATATGTATAATAATCTATATAGTTAAATGAACAGGAAATACAACTTTTTCGCAGTATTTATTTTTTTCATTGTGGCGTAACATTAAAAAAAAATATTTTATGTGTTTAAAACTCGAAAGAAAATAATTTCATAATCGTATTTTTAGATTATCAATTAAGAAAGTATGTTGTGTATTAAAAAAAAACACAACTTTTATTTGTAACGCACTTATGGGACACACTGTATAAATGTAACTATTTTCAAAATTTGCTGCTTCTCCAACCTGACAACTTTTGCATTTAAAGTTTTCTTCTATTTGTTTTAATAAATGAAATATTGAACTTTGACACAGTGTTCAGGCACTGTATAGTTAAATGAACGGGAAATACAACTTTTTCGCAGTATTTATTTTTTTTCGATATGGCGTACCTCTAGGAAAAATATGAAAAAATTATATTTTATGTGTTTTTTGATGAAGAATTCGAAAAAAATATTTTCAGAATTGTACTCTTTAGGAAAACAATAGAAAAAAATATTTTTCTGAAAAAATAATTTTTTTTCCTATGATAATGCAGAGCTATACAGTTGATTATTTTTTTAAAGAGTGCTTACATAGATATCAGAATACCATAAAAATTTTATTCAAATCGGTGCAGCCAATTAAGAGAAAAAAATGTTTTTCTGTTTTTGACTTTTTTAATTTTTACTCGGAACCCCATTGATTTTGAGATCTAAAAATTTCAAAATCGATGTACTATTATAATACAAACATGCCCTGAAAGTATTGTTCAGAAAAGCCCCGGGGGCAATTTTAGCATCCTTATCTCCCTATGGCCTTTCAAACAATTTTATAGTTTAATCTGTTATATGAATGAGTAGGAGTATGGAAGAAATATAGGCTGCCAGTTTCAAGTGTTTACGTTTAAGGAGGTTGGACATTATTTTTAAAGAATTGAGAATTTATTTACATAACTTTTTTAAATACATATAAGCTTCCCACAGACCGACGCGAATTATTCGAAGCGGCAGCGAATAAAGGCTCCGACAGACCGACGCGAAACATTCGCAGCGACTGCGGCACGAATAAAAACGTGTTTGTTGCGGCAGCGAAATTCACAAGTCTGTTTTTTTATATATGATATATTTAAATATCTACCGAACCGATTTTGCTGTAGCTTTCGCCATTTTGTAGCTCCTTTCTTTTGGAGTTAATACAATAGTTACATTTCTTAATCATGAACAGTTTTCGAGTTGTGAATTTTTTACCCGAGAAAAACGTGAAAATTTTTTGAAAAAAACGCGAAATTTATTTCAACATCGTTTTACTCGCAGTTAATAAGTAATACAAACCTAAATCTTTTTTCATTAGGTTCAAGGTACCCTCGCCTGTTGCGCTTTGATAAAAAAATTTCAGTCTATGTCGATATTTTGTCATAGTCCAATCAATTTGTATTTTTGGTCTGCATTGTTCTACAGAGTATTTTTTTTTGTTTTAAAATGTTAAGGGGTGTATTCTGAGTACTACATTAAGTTGGCGTGGTCTATGACCTTGAGCGTTGTCCGCCATAAGCACGAAAACTTTAAACGTAATTATCTCGTAAACCGCTCATTCTACGATAAAATTTGTCATAACCTTTCTTATTCATCAGGGTTGAATCTACAATTTTATTCACAGGCTCAATTCTCTATTGTCAGTTGGTGACGAGATATATTGTAAAAAATTTCACAATAAATGATTTTTTGCATTTATTTCGTAAAGAAGCGATTGTATTGAAAAAATTTAAATCACAATCTTTTAGAACTCTCAATTTGTAATATTTTTATTATTAGATGCCATTTTGCAAAATCGATAGTTTGCGTGTTATAGCCCGCAAAGCATTGCAAAAACACATTTTTTCATTATATTTCAAAAACTATAATAAAACCTACAAAATGTGTAATGACAAAAGTGTAGATAATAAAATTTTACACTTTCTTTGTTTAATGAAAAAAAACTTTTTTTCGTTAAATTTTTTTTTTTTTTTGTTTATTTACAAAAAAAAAAATATTTTTTTCTCTGAACAAAAAAAGTGTAGAATTTTGTGATCTTGACTTTTGTTATTACACATTTTGTAGGTTTTATTATAGTTTTTGAAATATAATGAAAAAATGTGTTTTTGCAATGCTTTGCGGGCTATAACACGCAAACTATCGATTTTGCAAAATGGCATCTAATAACAAAAATATTGCAAATTGAGAGTTCTAAAAGATAGTGATTTATTTTTTTTCAATACAATCGCTTCTTTACGAAATAAATGCAAAAAATCATTTATTGTGAACTTTTTTACAATATATCTCGTCACCAACTAACAATAGAGAATTGAGCCTGTAAATAAAATTGTAGATTCAACCCTGGTGAATAAGAAAGGTTATGACAAATTTTATCGTAGAATGAGCGGTTTACGAGATAATTACGTTTAAAGTTTTCGTGCTTATGGCGGACAACGCTCAAGGTCATAGACCACGCCAACTTAATGTAGTATTTAGAATACACCCCTTAACAATTTGAATTAAAAAAAATGACTCTGTAGAACAATGTCTTACGAACTACATTTTTTTGATAATTTGATTGGACTATCAGAGAAACACAGAAACCGCGATTTGAGTGACGTGTACGCGAAACGTTTTGAAACCGTGTTTTTTTGTACGCACCCAAAATGGCCAAAAATGTCTTATGTAGTGGCGACCAAGTACATTAAAAAGTCGAAGGCATTTGTTTAGTGGGTGAATCGGTTTAAAGAGTTGAAAAATATCGACGACTTTCCAGATTGTGCTTCAGTAGGGAAAATGGCCAAAAAGGAGGAAAAACTGATCGTGACATTGTTTTGAAAAAATCGACATGGACTGAAATTTTGTTATCAAAGCGCAATAGGCGGGGGTTCCTTGAACCTAACGAAAAAATATTTAGGTTTGTATAACTTACCGACTGCGAGTAATGCCGTACACGGTCTTACTTAACACACTGTATATGTCGGTCTGTCCGAGCCTTTATTCGCTGCCGCTGCGAATAATTCGCGTCGGTCTGTGGGAAGCTTTATTTATTTTTTATTTTTTTTTTTATGTCACACTAAAGGAAAACTTTTTCATGACGTCATAACTATCTAGTCATTCATGTTTGTAAAAAAACACTTGAAGTTTCATTATAATTTTTTTATAATTATTAGTTACGGGAATAAATCTCACATTATATTACTTTTGACTAACTTTGTATGCAATAAAAAAATCATGTAGGTACCTATAAATGTAGGTATCAAGACGAACCTGTTTTCTCAACAAAAAAAACGTTATGTTCATTTCATCCGCGTGTACGTATAATACACATACATATTTTTTTCACGCCACATTATTGTCATCAATATGCCGAACGTGAAAAACGACATCTTACGGATGAGGCGCGCGTATCGCAGCACAATGTAGTTCACAAAGAGTCCGTCATCAGTGCTGTCTGCGTGACATATTGTGTGTCATCCGTTAATAACCGCCGCCGCCTCACATCGCGTTAGCCTCATGCAAAACAGTTGCATACGAGCCCACCAATACATTACAATGTGTACGTCATCAACAGCGGCGTATCTAGAAATACAAGGGAAAGAGGAGCGTATTAAAATACGTGTTTTTTATATGATAAAATACCTATAAGTATTTTTCACGAATGTATTGGGATCCGTCAGATGGGAGGAGCCTAAAAAAAAACATGGCGCAGCTAAGGGTTTAATTTAAAAAATATTACAAGACAGCGTCAATAGTTAAAATATAAGTATTATAATGTACACATATTTTAAATTCACTGATAATTACAGATAATATCACGCAATAACATCAAATACAATACACATACGTTATTTATTTTTGATTGTTTACAATTTTTCAACAAACAAATCTTTTAAATACATATTTATGAGGGATCCGGATGGCCACTACTGCGTTCAGATTTTATATATTATTTATTGCTTTACTTCTTTTACAGCTTATTATTATTGCTTACAACTTTACAACTTAATTTATCTACAAAAATACTTCTTGACAACTTATTAATCACAACTTAACTTCTTTACAGCTTAAATCAACTTAACAACTTAATATTTCAACTTAATTCAACAGCACAACTTAGTCCGACTTCTACTATTTTTCACCATCTTGCTGCTTCTCTCCCCACTACTCCTTCTTCTTCTTATTGTCTACATTTTTCAACCCTTTTGCTACTGTTTATTTTTTTCCACCCTACATTTATATTATAATAAATCAATTATATATAGGAAAAATTGTTAAATTCTTTCTTGGTACTTACTGTCCTTTCATTCATTTTATTTTTGGATCATTTAAAACATAATATTGTGATTTAATCGTAAGTTTTACTATAAACCGTAGGTTCATCTGTCAGTTAAAATGTTAAAATGCTTGAGATTATTTATTTTTTCATTATTAATTTCTATTACCATAGAAACTGTACCCCCAGTCTAGTTACAAGTTTTGCCACCAGGTGGTGTACGTTCATTTGACGGATCCCAATAAGACTGATAAAATAGTAGAAACAGTTTTAAATCATTAAGTTAACGCCTGATTTCAATAATAGTAGTTGGGGGGGGAGGGGCGAAACTATTGTAAGAGGACCGAGGTGGATCCCAGTTTTGTTAAAGATTATAATTATAATGATTATTAATTGTAATACATATACAATACTATTTTTTGGGGTCCACACGATTTTTTGTGAGTTTTTGGGGGTCCATCATGATAAAAAGGTTGGAAATCTAAAACTAACTGGTAATAGTTCAAGTTATTATGTTTAAATTATTATCGTTAAGAACTCTAATTGGTTAAATCAGAAGTAACAAACAGTTTATAAGTAATTGTTGATTCGTTGAGTACCTAGTTATTGCATTTTTAATTTTTTATGGAAAATTTCCAAATTGTTTAATGCTGGGTATAGCAAAAAAAGATTGCAGGAATGTTACCGATTGAACCAGTTTTAAAGAAATTAATTATAGTATATATCTTTTTTTTAATTAGAGCATATTTATTGTCAATTGTTTTATATTAATAAATATTATAGATCAAAAAAATATTGAAGGAATGTTACCGATTTATAAAATGTTACCAATATTTACAACGCCATTTTAATGAAATTAATTATAGTTTAACAAAATTTTAAAAATTACACTTATCGTTGTTTTCTATCAAAAATATATCCTAAACTTGATAAACAAAATTTAGATTAGATAATATTCAAATGACCATAGTTTTAATTATTTTGATGCTAAATAACTTAAATAGAATTAAGAAAAATTAACATCATAAAAACAAAACTTAAAAAACTATAAATAGTAAGAAATTATTACAAAATATAATAGATATTTTTTTCATCAACACCACAAAATTCTTACAAAAACCATTAATTAATAAGCATAATAATTAATCTTTATTTACCCCCAAACAATCCAAGTATTGATAAAATCAAGATGCGCCTGGAGATAATCAAGGCAGGCAATATCCACAAGACTCCTGGGACTTTGGGGCTAGCTTACGGAGTTTCTGGCAATAAGTTCGCATCCGACCTTAGTCTCCCCGAAGGAACGCAATGATGGGTTCCCACATGAGTTTAATCTGAACACTTTCATTCTCTGCACAGTAGTGGTAAGTTATTAGTACACACTAGCAATTAGAAGTGTGTTAATTTTTGAGAAAATATTATATACTAACCTTGGGTTACACAAAGCAAAATTAATCACGATAAGTTAATCAGTTGTTTTAAAACCATTAAAACGTCAATTCTAAAAAAGTAAAAACAATCACGGTTATGATACATTTTATAAGGTAAAAAAATATCACATTTAGTAAATTGTTCATTTACAAATTGAGATTAAGTTTAGAATTAACATTAATCATGGATTGAAAACAACTGATTAACTAATCGTGGTTAATTTTGTTTTATGCAACCCAAGGTTAGAATGGTATTAATAAATTCGTACGTAGACAGTTTTATTACTGATGAGTTATTTTATCAGAAAAAAATTGTATACTTATATATTTTATTCGATTATGTTAACTAAACTTAATTTTAGCTAGGTTTAGAACAACTTGTTATACTTAATAGTTCTTCGATTAGAAAACAGATGGTTCCAAATGTACGTACTATATATTTTTATAATAATTTTGAATTCTTTTTGGTATATTCAATTTTTTCATATTTTTCGAGGATAAAATATTTTTACGATTTTTTTGAAAATGTTTATGATGTTTGTAATAATAACAAAACGCGTTGATGTTTAAATTACCTGAATTGTCAGCTTTGAATAAAAATAAAGTTTTTGGAAACCAATTTACCACTGCTCTCAAAAAATGCTAAAAACGTAAAAAAATCAATATAACTCAATTTTTTGTCTATCATTTACTATAAATATGACAATTCTCAGCTTTGTATGTTCTACGGTAGAAGACTATGACAGACAAACAGACAGACAGATGCCCAGTGTTGATTTCATAAGTGTTCCTTTTTTCCGAAAATTAACTTAACAGTTTTTGAACGAATAACTTGAGTCAGTATCTTAAAAAAGATAATATAATTTGTTTTTTGTTCACATACTTCCAATCTTTTAACACATAAACACCTATAAATAAAAAATATATATTCTGAAATTCAAAACAATTAAATAAATTTAGTTTTTGATGAAAACACCGAAAATAAATTGTCTTTTTTTTTATAAATTCTTTGGGATTCGAAAAGAAATACATATGTATATCTAAATAATATTCAGACTTCAGACTATGTTAATACATGTAAATATTTTGGGCATTTTGAGTAATCATAATTTTTTTTAGAAATTTTGACTATTTGTTCCGAGTGAACTTGAAAAAAAAAACCCGTTCAAAATATATTACTATTACACATTTAAAAAAAACATAATGTAAAACTAATGCCAGTAAACTGGCATTTAATGTTTATTTGTCTATATATGTATGTGACTATAGATCGCAGTTATACAAAGATGAAGTACTGAAAAGTACTACCTATGTATAAGTATTTTAAAAAAAGATATGAAAATTATTGTAAAATTAACAATAAGTCTGTGAACAAATAAATTCATCGAGTTTTTTTTTTTTTTTTTCAAATGATTCAAATTAATAAATTAATGTAACACCATGAAAAAATCCTAGTATATTATATGATATAACCAAATAACGAATAAAAAAACGCATGGACAAAGAAGAATTACAAATTATCGATCAGGGGTACCAACACCACCACTGCGGTGTGTAACGTGTCCGCCAGTGTGTGACGGGGAGGGTTTTTGTTGCTCAAAGGTTACGGCACTGTGTGTTGATGTCGAATTGATGACACCGCCTCCCCCTGGCCTCGCATTAACCCTCGCGGGCTCTTGCATCGATGTGATCGAGTGTGAATTACATCGGGGACCGTATTCTTGTAAATTGTGATCTGTTATGTATTAAGTATTGTCTGTTGTCTAGTTATTTTGCCTTTGTCTAGTTATTTGATGTATTTCCTCTAGGAAATATACTACACATTACATAACTATATTTTACGTGTAGGTTATTTAATTAATATGTTGTTAATTTATACATCGTTACATCACATTGTATGATAAAAGATGTGGTATAACTTATAATGTTATAATTTAAATAACATAATTTTTTTTTTTTGATATAAGAGTTCATTAATAGAATTTTTTAGAGTTCCAAAGAAATGCACCATAGACAAACTAGTTCAAAAAATCTGAAAACATTTTTTCGGGGATGAGGTAAGGTAGAGCTAAAATTAGACAAAAAAATGTTAAAACCAAACAAGTGAAATTTACCCATCATTTTTCTTACATAAAATGTAATGTAATGTAATGCAAGGGGCTTCAAGCAGCAATTAATTCCCCCTCCCACTATCACGGTTTCACCTAGATTTTTTTTGATAACAGGACCTTGGTGATACTACCAACAATGAATACTAAAAAGACAATACCATTTCAAATTTTGGAGAAACATGGAGATGCGTCATATAGCTAATTTTTATTCATACCTACATATGTTAAGTGTCAAAATATACATTGACCTCAATCTGTAGAATTTGACTCTATTCTATCTTTATTTCTACACATGCTCTTATATGTCTTGTCCAATTTTTTAACATTATATTCCAAAAATTCGACCAGGTAAATGTAAGCCAACTATTTTCATGGAATTTTCCATAACTTTTATTACAATTAATGTGTTCTGTAATCAGTAATATCGAAACAATTTCCATACTCGAATATTCGCTTTCGACTGCTGTAAATTTTGCAACTTGTTGTCATACATTTTTATTTAAGAAACCCTGCAGATGCGCCCAATCCTGGTAAACGGACCTTACTTCTTTGAGTATGATGGTGTATCTCAATGATGAATTATATCGAATATAGAGCAATGCTTCAGAACTTTTTAATGCCACAGCTAATGAAAGAAGGCGTCAAGAACATCTGGTTCTAATAAGACGTTGCAATAGCTCACACATTGCAAATTGTGACAGCACTTTCCAAGTCGATTTATGTATATCGAAAAACAGCGATGCTAGTTGCCCAGTTAATTCACCAGATTGTAGCCCACCGGTCTTTTTCCTGGTGGGTTTGTTTAAATAAAAGTACGACAACAAGCGACAAAATTTACAGCGAACATTCGAATGGTAATTTCTTTGATATCACAGAAACCACTAATTGTAAGAAATGTAATGGAAAACTCAACGAAAAGAGTGTATTTATAGATTTTTGGATTTTAAGGGGAGGTTCTCATCAAGCATGACCAAAAAATCGATTTTTTTTTGCTTAAAAAGTTGGCAAATGTCTCGTAGAATACGCTCGTGAAACCCGTTTTGCCGAATTCAATTTTTTTTAAAGTTATAGTAAAAAAACCGAAGTCGTCTTGTTACGCGAAAATGGAATTTTTGCGGTAGCGCGTTATTTCGGTTTTAATTTTTAATTTCCCACACTTTTGTGACCATGGCATGGTATTTATATGTATTTCTAGCTACCCCGAATGCCGCTAGATGTCTATACATTATACATATATATACACAATACACACATACACACACATATATACATGTTGTATTCTAAAATCGAATACTACTAAAACTTTAAAGGCGTATTACTCGAAACCATGTTTTCTGAGACGGGCGGCAAGATATCTCAAAAACTACTATAGATATCGATATGAAATATTTTTTTTTAAAGATAAATAAATTTGCTGGATCTTGAACTAAAATCATAATTTTACAATCATTATTTTTATTGTTACAGCACTTTTTAGAGCCAAAAAAGTGCGAAAAAAAATTTTTTTTTGCAAGTCCGCAATTTTGTTAATTTTTAACGTTTCTTAGTGATTTTAGTTCAGGATCCAGCAAATGTCTTCTTTTTTATAAAAAACTTTGATTTTTTGATTTCAAACAAAAATTGAATGCGTTACCTTGCCGCCCGTGGAGGTGTCTTTTTTTTCGATGACTATCTTTGAATGCATATAACTAATAAACTATTCGGTACTTTTGTTCATAAAAATTTGTAAAAGTAGTTAATAACATACTTAATAAGTACCAAAAAACTTGACTACTTTATTTACTTCCTTCCATAAGAAAAAAAATCGCGAAAATCACGTAATTTTTGGGTCGCTAGATGAGAACCTCCCCTTAATAAACTCATTTCACTTACAGTGATGCCTCGCATAACGAACATAATTCGTTCCAGGAACAAGTTCGTTAAGCGAAAGGTTCGTTAAGTGAAACGCGTTTTGCCATAACAATACATGTTAAAATTTTTAATTCGTTCTGTAGCATAAAATATGGTACTGTAACATATTTTTTAGTCAGACTCAGATTTAGGAGAGTCTACCGAGGCTTGCACGGTTAAATCCTCACACACAAAATTACATTTATTAAAACAAACATGTGTGTGAGCGACCTTGGAAGTTCGGGCGACTTCGTGATAGGTAGGAGCATTCGGGCGGCAAAATGAAATACGATGCAGTTCGTTGTGTGAAGCGAGGTTCGTTGTGTGAGTCGCGTAAAGAACGAACAGAAAGTTCGTTGTGCGCAGCGTTCGTTATGCGAGGCGTTCGTTGTGCGAAGCATCACTGATTTTTTTCTTTAATTTATTCTATTTCATAGCTGTTATTTATTGTGTCTTCGACAAAAAATTTAACAGTTAATGAGCTAAATATTTTTTTTTTCTGCATTCTACACACTGAAACCGAGTCATTTCATAATTTGCTGTACAAAAAAGTTTGGAATCACAGTTAAGTAAATAAAAATAAAGTTTAAATTGCCATAAAAGTTATATAGGACAAATTAGGAGATCTATAAACATTAGATTTAAATAGCACATGACTCACTTTAAATTTAGTGATGTAATGAATGAAGAAACTTTTAAATCATATGTTAAAATGGTATAAAAGATAACAAATGTTGTTATGTCATATGATACTCATTTGTAATTACTAATGTACGTCACGAAAAATGTATAAGTAGTAATTAATTGTATTCAGTACATAAAATAATAAATTTACAGTAAATTTTAATTATTAAGTTTCCGGTTTAAATATGACATTAAACAAAAAATATTTCACAGAAAATTAACTTTAATTACTATTTTTAGTACTTCATTTTATAAACAGCCTTTGTTTTTTAGGGTTCCGCAGAAAATTGGAACCCTTATAGTTTCTCCAAGTCCGTCCGCCCGTCCGTCTTGAAAAATTTTGACATTATAAGATGAAATTTGGTATACGATCGTAGATTGATGACCCAAAAACAGAAATATTAAGATTTAAAAAAAAAAAATTTCAGACCCCCTTTCCATAAAATGAAAAGTATTTTCAAAAAAAAAATTTCACCTACCCCATTGAGTAGGGTGTCATTAGAAAGATCTCCTAAAATGCAACAAAATATGTAACAGAACCTTTTGATTTTAACCCTTCAATCACGATGTATTTGCTCTCCAAAGTCATCATAAAAGCGTCCCCACCACTCTATTTTCTAAACTATCAATTCATAAAATCTGTAAAAAAATTCCAGAATGTAGCTTTAAATTAGTACTTTCACTGAAGATTATAACGAACATTGTCAAAAATATTTTGGACCCTCCTTCTTTAGACTGAAAAGTGAACTCACATTTTTTTCCCACTTACCCCATTGAGTGGGGTGTCATTTAATAGGTCTCCTAAAATGCAATAAAAAATGTCAAATAACTTTTTGATTTCAACCCCCTCTATTTTCTAAACTATCGATTCAAAAAATCTGAAAAAAATTCAGAATGTAGCTTTTAGTTAGTACTTTAACTGAAAATTATAAGGAACATTTAGATTGAAAACTGAACTTACATTTTTTTCATTTACCCCATTGAGTGGGGTGTCATTTGATAGGTCTCCTAAAATGCAATAATAAAAGTCAAATGTCTTTTTGATTTTAACCCTTCGGTCACGAAAATTTTTAAAAAACTCTTTTTTTATAAATCGTAGTGAGAATGACTACGGAACCCTATCATGTGCGTGCCCAACAAGCACTTGCCCGTTTTTTACTGTATGTTTCATTAATACAACAATAATTTAATATTTACTTTTTACCAATTTTCAGTCAGATATGTTAGTTAATCAGGAAGATATACAAGAAGAAATAGAAGACATTAATTGTCTCGAGGATATTGAAATCCATGATGAATTTTCTAAATATTATAAACAGGAAGATCAGGTAAAATAATACATTATTATTTAAGTGACGTATTAGATATTTTCCATTATAAATAATCTATATACATATAATAACTTGTCTTGACTAACTGACTGAATGTTTCATCATCGCCGAGCCTAAACACCTTGGTCTAGAAAGGTGAAATATCGTGAGTGTCTTCCTTTTATGATGTAAGCACGCACTAAGAAAGGTTTTTTTTGAAATTCAACCCCTACGGGAGTAAAAGGGAGTGTTTAATTTTGTATGGGTAAAAAGGAATTTAATATTTCATTCCCTGTCATGTATTCGACGGGAAAAATTCTATGGGAGAGGGGGGAAACAACCCTCTATCTTGCATAGGAGCCGAGATATTTACGATTTTGTATATATAATGAATAAAAAACAAAACAAAAAAATAATTTAATATTTCATCCCCTATCACGTACTCGTATATGGAGGGTTGTAATTAGTTTCACTCGATCCGGCGGGAAAAATACCACGGGGTGTGGGAGTTTTAGGGGGAAAATCAACTCCGTAACTTGCATAGGAGCCGTGATTTTCACAATTTTGTATAATGAATAAAAAACAAAGCATTATTTATATATCACCCCCGTCAACCCCCCCCCCTCCCCCGCACTATGGAAAATTTATTAACAACAGCATATCATAAATGTTTTTTTAATGTCGCTACTGACATTATATTTTAATTTTATTTAATAGTTTAATAGTCATTCTTTACTATAATGCAGGAATTTCACGTAATTTTATTTAAAAAGACTATTTTTGAAGCCCTATTGTTAATTATTTTAGTGAATGTTCAATTCAAACCTGTTCGCTTCATCACTTTAAAAGTTAATTTTCTATAAAACTTTGTAGGAATAATTATAAAGTATTATACATTTTTGAAAAGCTCTTCTTATGGAGATTTTAGAAAAAAATTACATTTTTAATTATACGGTTTAGTTTACGAGTAATTATTTGAACAATAAAATAAGAGAAAAAATAAAAATTCTTCAAGTTCACCGAAACCTTTGGCAGTCACCCTCGCTTCCCCACGCTTTATATTTAATATAGATTTATAGCCTAGGTGTTTATTAAAAACATGTATAAGAATCAGGTGCGAAAACGTGCGATTTCCGTAGTTATCGAAAAAAAGTGAAAAAAGTCAGAAAACAGAAAACCGCTATTTACCCTGGTTTCAAATTTTGTCTATTTATAACAATAGTTTGGTGTATGTTTCTTAATTTATTATCTTTTATTTATTGATACCACGGCCTTATAGTATTTTTGCACTCATTTTGTGGTGAAAATGTTATCGGCAACTAATACACACTGTAGTCAGTCTCACTAGGATTTATAAAAAAAGAGTTATTTCAAAATTTTCGTGACTGAAGGGTTAAAATCAAATAGTTATTTTTGACATTTTTAATTGCATTTTAGGAGACCTATCAAATGACACCCCACTATGGGATAAATGGGAAAAAAGTGTTAGTTCACTTTTCAGTCTATGAAAGGGGGGTCCAAAATATTTTTTACAATGTTCTTTATAATTTTCAGTGAAAATTAAATGCTACATCTTGAATTTTTTTCAGATTTTTGAATTGATAATTTAGAAAATAGAGGGGGGGGGGGGCTTTTATGATGACTTTAAAGAGTAAATAAATCGTGATTGAAGGGTTTATATCAAAAGGTCCTGATACATGTTTTGTTGAATTTTAAGGGACCTTTCTAACGACACCCCACTCAATGGGGTAGGTGAATTTTTTACTTTCTTATACCAATGTATATGAAATATACATATAGTATAAGTAAGTATAGTAAACGCGATTTTTTTCGAAATCCGGTTTTTGATGGAATTATCAATTTTGACCTTCCCTGAATCCATTCTGACTATTTTCGCCATGATGTCTGTGTGTCTGTCTGTCGGTCTGTCTGTAGACGCTGTAACTCAAATACGACAAATCGTAGAAAGGTGGAATTTTATACTTAAGATTGATTTTTGCCTGGGAAGAAAACCTCCTATTTTTGAAAACGATCATTCAACCGGAAACGGATGTTTACCTACATCGATTTTTGAATTTTTCGAATTACACTGAAACAGTGCGAATTAGAGAAAAATGACAATATTGAAAATTGTAGGTAATATTATTATCTATAATTTATGTTCTATACATTTTTTCGAAAAAAACAATTTTTTTTTTTTTTTACTAAGTATTCGATTTTAAGTACATTTCAAATGGTTCATAACAGAGAAGAAATATCTGCCATGAGTGTCATGGGACTTTCTTATACGTATTACAGAGACTGTACGTGTTTGCTATAGGTACCATGGGTCTTTCTTATACATAATATTGAGAATAAACACTGTACACTCTATTTTATTTAGTTTGCAGTAGTCGCCGGGTGACATGACGGTATGAGTCGTGATCCGTACGGTCAAATCACCAGACAACCAGTATAGATTATTTTAAATAATGATTTTTAAAAAATTATATCTGGTTAAATCATAAGTGTTGGAAAAAAATGTATGGGGAATTAATTATAGATAATAACATACTCGACATTTTTTATCTAAAACATTTTTGTCTTATTTCAAAAAATTCAAAAAATTACAAGAGTAACCATCCGTTTCCGGTTTAGTGATCATTTTAAAAATAAGGTGGTTGTCTTCCCAGATGAAAGATTATTATAAATATAAAATTACACCCTTCCATCATCAGTCGTTTAGGAGTTATGAAATATACATATAGTATAAGTAAGTAAGTATTGTAAAGCCGATTTTTTTTTCGAAATCCGGATTTTGATAGAATTATCCATTTTAACCTTCCCTGAATCCATTCTGACTATTTTCGCCATGATGTCTGTGTGTCTGTCTGTCGGTCTGTCTGTAGACGCTGTAACTCAAATACGACAAATCGTAGAAAGGTGGAATTTTATACTTAAGATTGATTTTTGCCTGGGAAGAAAACCTCCTATTTTTGAAAACGATCATTCAACCGGAAACGGATGTTTACCTACATCGATTTTTGAATTTTTCGAATTACACTGAAACAGTGCGAATTAGAGAAAAATGGCCAAGTTGAAAATTGTAGGTAATATTATTATCTATAATTTTGTCACGTACACTGTTTACTGTCATTATTATGTATAAGAAAGTCCTGTGGCACACGGCAGATTATTTTTAAAACACTTCATTTTATGGAAGGGGGGGCCTAAATTTTTTTTTTTAAATCTTATCATTTCTGTTTTGGGGGCATCAATTTACGACCGTATACCAAATTTCATCTTATTATGTCAAAATTTTTACAAGACGGACATGGAAAAACTGTAATGCCGGCAGTACACACTCGCCGAGCCTAGGCGAGACTACCCGAACGCGAGTGTGTACTGGCAACGCTCGCCTCGCCCTGTGGTGATTCGCCATGCCTCGCCTCGCCTCGTGTTCGCTCCACATAAAGTCGGTTTTTGATCACGAGTCAAAGGAAGCGAGTGGCTAGAGCGAGCGCATTCAGTATACCTCTCGCGCTCACTCTCGCTTGAATTTACTTCAATTTAAATTGAACTGGGTAGTTTCGCCGAGTGTGTACATCCATGCGCTCGTACACATTCGCCTTACCAAATGTCTCGGCGAGATGTTCGGCGAGTGTGTACTGCCGGCATAAAGGTTCCTAGTTGTCTACGGAACTCTAAAAACTGGTTATATTCTCAACTTTCCCTGCGAATGCGAATGTGAATACGAATGTTTAAAAATATGCGAATGCAAATGCGAATATTGAAGTTTTTTTTTTATTTTGTGTTACGAAAAATTCTTATAAAAAGCATTCCATTAGAAACGTCATATATTACTTTATATTTATTTAATATAATATTCCAATATAAATGAATCCCTCCATGTACGCGATTAATTGGTTCCATGAACACAAAACCAGTTGTACAAAAAAAATTATATATAGTAGAATCCGGTTATAACAACATCATTAATACGTCGTATCGGTTTTAGCGACTCAAAATAAAAGTCTAATTGAATCCCATATAATTGCATTTTTACCGGTTATTACGAATTACGACTATCGGTTTTTATGATCTAATATGACCGGTTATAAACGGTTTCTACTGTATGTTTCTTTAATACAATAATAATTTAATATTTACTTTTTACCAATTTTCAGGCAGATATGTTAGTTAAACAGGAAGATATACAAGAAGAAATAGAAGACATAAATTGTCTCGAAGATATTGAAACCAATGATGAATTTTCTAAATATTATAAACAAGAAGATCAGGTAAAATAATACATTATAATATACATAATAAATGATTAATTAGCAAGAAATAAATAATTTAGTTCAACTATTTATTTTTAATTGAAAATATTTAAACGTAATTGAACAAATTAAACTATAATATTTTAGCCAGCCTGGCTTATTATATAAGACAATGTATTTGAACTTATGCCCGTTTGCACCGTATTGGTTAAGTCTAGCTTAAACTTAAGTCAATCTTAAGACAACGATTTTTGTTGCACCGTACTCTACAATTTCTTAAGTTTATCTTAAATCTAAGTCCTCGTTGACGAAGACTTAAGCCGAACTCAGAATAAGGAATAGAATAGGACACGACTGTACGCGCATGATCATTACATCGTTTTTAGATGCATATACAGACGCCGAATTTTTATTTTACCTGGAGGGTAGAGTAAATATATTTTTTTCTGAACTATTCAAATAACTAACTTTAGAAATAATGATCACAATGAAATTTTTCAAGAAGGAAATTAAAGCTTGAAGTCTTTAAAGATTCTCTCAAAAAATGTAATTTAATTTACGATTTGACAACTATGATTACAGCTGAAAAATTTAATGACTGCGAAAAAAAATCGTACATTTTTTTTATAAATACCGAGCTGTCAATTGTCATCTTTCAATTTTTTTAGACTTTTCGAATGCCTCCAATGTTTGATATATATATTTTTTTATTTTTCGCCGCACCCATTATGGACCATTCTTTTTTCAGATGTATATAAAAATACATTTTTGTTAAGAAAACAAGGAAGATGTTTCAAGCGTTAATTTCCTTTTTTTTAAATAGTCGACGCCTATGGATACACATAATACCGGCCTAGATATTGTATATTTTATGATATGTACATCTTTTGAATTTCGACTAACGCATGCGTGTGCCAGATGTGTTTTTGAAAAACCAGTCTCATTTTGTATGTACACAAACGTAAGATATAAAAAGTTACTAGATTTTTACAGTCCAGCGGGTTTTATTGGGTTTTAAAGCCGTTTTTTTTTGGGTTTTATTGGGTTTTTTTAAATTAAGTAAATACATAAAATATATATTTTAAACACAAAAAAATGTATTCAAATGATGTTGATTGATGTCTAAAAAAGGAAAATTATCCTCAGTATTTTCATTATACAAAAAAGATCCTTCGAATTTCCAAATATAGTTTTCTATAATATATCTTTTTTGAATTGCCTAGTAACAAAAATTAAAAAATAGGTACTATTTTTAATATGTAAATTAACTGTTCGAAATGGTTTCAGGTTTTTTCAAGACCTATTTAGAAACTCGACAAACATAATTAAATGTTTATCTGGTAACGCCCAGTATTATTGATAAAAGATTTAGCAATAAATACGTAAAAATATTTAAATAATTTAATTTTAATTTAATATTCAAAGTGGGTCTGGAAGACAACAGATAATAAAGAGAACCATACTTTTTCTTATACTATTTAAAATATTTTTAAAAATATTAGTTCTGTAATATCCTCAATAACATAAAACAAAAATGTAGAATAAGAATCTGAAAATTTGAATTAAGTTGCATTAGGAAACGTGAATTAGAAAATGTAATATTTTATTATTTAAAATTAAATTTTGAGCGTGTTTTTCTTTCTTTTTAACAGCTGCTTTCGATCTATAAATAAATAAATGTCCTTTAGGTTCAATTGAACTATCAGTTCAATATTAGGTACAAAATTTCAAATATTTCCAAAACCCCTTTTTTTTAGATTTAGATTAGGTTGTGATTGATGATGAGGGTTAGATGCCTCTAACACTGCAGCCTTTGGCTTATTGTGTTCTTCATCAATTCACTCATTCAGTGAAAAGGTTTACCGTTCTATCAGGTTTAACATCCTTTCCACCAAGTTTTCTCTTGTTAGAGCTTCTCGATAGTTGTCTCCTGCTAGGAGTGCATGTCTCCATTGAGCAAGAGCTTCACAGTCGAATATAATATGGGAGGCTGTTTCGTCCTCTTCATTACACAGTCTGCAAATGGGTTCTTCATCATAGATTCCCATTGTTTGCATGTGTTTCCGTAGGTTACAGTGACCGGTTATCATTCCTGTCACTAGCCTAATTTGTTGTCTACTTAGTTGTAGTATTTCATCCGTTAATTTTCTGGATGGTTTATTTAGCATAGTTTTGCTGTGTTTTTAGCCTTCTACATTATTCCAGTGGTTTTGATGTTGTCTTTTTATCCAATCAGCTAGCCAACTGCGAATAGTGTTTTTGGTGATTCCAAATACTGGTTCAGAGCCTGTGAATGTTGTTCTTGAGCCCTTTTTTGCCAGAGCATCAGCTTTTTCATTGCCTGCTATCCCTCTATGTCCTGGCACCCACATAACGGTTACCCTATTGTGGTTTGCCAGGGTAGTGAGGTTTTGTAGGCAATCCCCTAATCCGACAATCCCCAAAATCATTAGGTCTAAAGTACTTACTAAGACAAACATTTTCCCCAAAAGTAATTCAAATTTTTACAATATACCTACTTATCGTGAAAATTCTTCACCCAGACAGACACATGCATAGCCGCCATACGGAAATATCAGTTCTTTACATTGAATTTATATGTATAGTACAATCAGAATCTGCATTTATCTCGGACACAATTTTTCGACGGTATTACAATACTTCCATTTCTTACAGAGTAAAAAATGTTTAAATCCTTTATTCTAGAATGTTGGTTATTTCTAGAGAAATTATTTAAAATATTTATTTATCATGAGTTTTAAAACAGACACTGTTTATTTTTGACAAATAAATGAACATTTGTCATTGCAGTTTTTTTACTAATACAAAATTATCCATCCTAATTGTAATAAAAAAATGGGGTTGCCGTCATTCTAGATCTTCTTTTGTATTGTCAAAACGAGTGATATTTGCTAACTTTTTTAGGTCTAGACAAAAAGTTATTTGTTTTAAACTTTTCAAATCACAGAGTCTGTATGTATAGGTACAATTAGTTATTACCACTGTTGTTTTAATTACAAATAAAATATATAGGTCTGGAATGATTGTATTATAATTATTTCGTTACAAAATAAAATATTTCATTCAAATATACCCTAAAGTAATGAAATTTAAAAAAACCCACTAGGTTTTTTTTAGTCAAGTTGCCCAAAAAAACCCGGGTGGGTTTTTTTGGGTTACCCAGTGGGGAGCCAACCCTGGTTGTCATAGTTAACGGTTATATATCTAAGTATGACGGTTTGAGAGACGGTGCAAATGAAACAAAACTTAAGCTTTGCTCAAACTTAAACCAGACTTAGCTAAGCCTGACTTAAGTGTAATACGGTGCAAACGGGCATTAGTATCTCAATTGTTAGTATTTCAAAAGTATTTTCAACAACCGTTTTTGGGGGTTTCAATTGATAGAACACTTTTTAAAAATATAAGAGAATTTCATAACACTGCATCAAAATCAATTTATTACTGTACTGAGTTACGTTTTTCAGGAAGAATTTGTTGATAATGAAGAAAACGTACCAGAAATTAGAAGCGAACAACAAGAAAATGAAGTTCTTGTGTCAACAGATTGTGATAGTAATATAATCAACAATGAGTTCAGTTTTATTAAACATCGTTCTCCTCATACATCTACTCTGAAGTTGAGAAAACATAAATGTAATCAGTGCGAGTATAGTAGTAAACATAAACATAATTTAAAAAGCCATAAACTAAAACATACTAACAAAAAACCATTTAAATGCAGCCAATGTGAATATAGTATTATATATAAATGTAATTTAACTAGTCATAATCTAAAACATACTAAAAAAAAATCATTTAAATGCGACCAATGTGATTACACTAGTAAACATGAGCAGAGTTTAAAAAGCCATAAACTAAAACATACTAACAAAAAACCATTTAAATGTAACCAATGTGAATATAGTAGTATATATAACTGTAATATAACTAGTCATAAACTAAAACATACTAAAGAAAAATCATTTAAATGCGACCAATGTGATTACACTAGTAAACATAAACAGAGTTTAAAAAGCCATAAACTAAAACATACTAATGAAAAATCATTTAAATGCAGCTAATGTGAATATAGTAGTATATATAAATGTAATATAACTAGCCATAAACTAAAACATACTAATGAAAATTCATTTAAATGCAGCTAATGTGAATATAGTAGTATATATATAATGTAATTTAACTAGCCATAAACTAAAACATACTAAATAAAAATCATTTAAATGCAGCTAATGTGAATATAGTAGTATATATAAATGTAATATAACTAGCCATAAACTAAAACATACTAATGAAAAATCATTTAAATGCAGCTAATGTGAATATAGTAGTATATATAAATGTAATATAACTAGCCATAAACTAAAACATACTAATGAAAAATCATTTAAATGCGACCAATGTGATTACACTAGTAAACATGAGCAGAGTTTAAAAAGCCATAAACTAAAACATACTAACAAAAAACCATTTAAATGTAACCAATGTGAATATAGTAGTATATATAAATGTAATATAACTAGCCATAAACTAAAACATACTAAAGAAAAATCATTTAAATGCGACCAATGTGATTACACTAGTAAACATGAGCAGAGTTTAAAAAGCCATAAACTAAAACATACTAACAAAAAACCATTTAAATGCAGCTAATGTGAATATAGTAGTATATATAAATGTAATATAACTAGCCATAAACTAAAACATACTAAAGAAAAATCATTTAAATGCGACCAATGTGATTACACTAGTAAACATGAGCAGAGTTTAAAAAGCCATAAACTAAAACATACTAACAAAAAACCATTTAAATGTAACCAATGTGAATATAGTAGTATATATAAATGTAATATAACTAGCCATAAACTAAAACATACTAAAGAAAAATCATTTAAATGCGACCAATGTGATTACACTAGTAAACATGAGCAGAGTTTAAAAAGCCATAAACTAAAACATACTAACAAAAAACCATTTAAATGCAGCTAATGTGAATATAGTAGTATATATAAATGTAATATAACTAGCCATAAACTAAAACATACTAAAGAAAAATCATTTAAATGCGACCAATGTGATTACACTAGTAAACATGAGCAGAGTTTAAAAAGCCATAAACTAAAACATACTAACAAAAAACCATTTAAATGTAACCAATGTGAATATAGTAGTATATATAAATGTAATATAACTAGCCATAAACTAAAACATACTAAAGAAAAATCATTTAAATGCGACCAATGTGATTACACTAGAAAACATGAGCAGAGTTTAAAAAGCCATAAACTAAAACATACTAACAAAAAACCATTTAAATGTAACCAATGTGAATATAGTAGTATATATAAATGTAATATAACTAGCCATAAACTAAAACATACTAAAGAAAAATCATTTAAATGCGACCAATGTGATTACACTAGTAAACATGAGCAGAGTTTAAAAAGCCATAAACTAAAACATACTAACAAAAAACCATTTAAATGTAACCAATGTGAATATAGTAGTATATATAAATGTAATATAACTAGCCATAAACTAAAACATACTAAAGAAAAACCATTTAAATGCGACCAATGTGAATATAGTAGAAAACATAAACATAATTTATAAAGCCATAAAGTAACACATACGAATAAAAGAGTATAAATATATCTATTTATATAGTAGGAGTAGGTCGTCCAATAGTGTGTCCGGCATTGTTTTACGTCCAAACCATTGAACAAGTCGCCATATTTTTTAAAAATTTTCTTATTTTTTTATGATCTTTACAAATATGTACTTTTTGATATATCATTCCATTTGATTTTGCTGAGAAACGGGCATGTACCCCTCAAACTACCCCCCAAAGAGCGGTTTTAGGGGGCTGAAAATATTTTCCTGAAATTCTTTAGGGTCGATATATATAGTAAATTTTTTACTCTAAAACTCTATCTTCAATAGATTGTTTTTCAATAGTAAAACAATGCCGGACACACTATTGGACGACCCTGTATATGTATGTAATTATGTATACAGAAAATTTATTAATATATGTATATGTCATAATATGTAGTTGTTAAAGAGATTTTTTTTATAAATCGTAGTGAGAATGACTACGGAACCCTATCATGTGCGTGCCCAACACGCATTTGCCCGTTTTATTTAATACCAATTTTAAATTTACAAATATTTATACAAGCTGTGTGATATCAGGTAGAACACACTACCATATATGATTACCAAATATCATAACTCTATCTCAATGGGGTCTCCAGATATTATAAATAAAAACTAATTTTAAGCAAAATCTTTAAGGGTCTGTAGCTCCCTCACGAAGAGTTTCCGGACACAGAGTTTACATGAACTTTTTTGCTTGAAATATTTTTCTCAGTTAACCGTTCAAGTTTGTTCTCTCTGATATGACTCATTCTGTATATTTACTCTACAAATAAGAATTAACTAAAGTTATTAATTTTTTTTTTTCTAAAATATATTCCACTAATCAAATCAGGTTCTAAACTTCACATTTCCATTATAGAGATGTATATTAAAACATTGTATATATATAAATTTTAATTTTAATTAAATTAAATAAACTTTTGAAATCGATATGAAAATTATAATTCCACAAAGGCTTCTGTTGAAATTAGTTAAACAATTATACGATTTCAACGTAGATATATTATTAATATCTACTAGATATGCGTTACGTAGGTAGGAATATCACGTGAAGTATTATTATATATTTTGAGTATTTATTATAAAATAAAATAATGTATGCGCATGTTAAAAACAGACCCGTCAGATCCTGGATTCTAGGGTTGTAAAAATGTATGTGGGCAGCTGAATATATAATGTATTAATATTATTATGCAAATATAATAAGAGAAATAAATTAAATTTATGGTTGTTGGTAAATAATATAATGAAAGTTTAATTAATTAAGTGACAAAATATTAAAAAAAAAACACTGGTCCAGCGAATGTTATTTTAATTTGCAAATAGCATTATTAAAAAATACCATTTTAATTTTAAAATGTGTTAAAAATCAGTTATATAAGAACAGAAAATGATATTGAAATAGAGACTAAATAAATATAAAAAACTACGTACATATTTATAAAAAAAATTGTAACATAAATTTTGAAGATAATTAATAATACATAATTGTTTTTCTTCATTTTTGACGGTGTAAATATCTATGTAATATTTATCCAAAATAATATAAATATCAATTTTTTTATATTGTATCTTCATTTTGGACACCCCTGTTAATATAAATATATTTTTGTATTGTATATCAGTTCCATTATTTTATTATTAATCATTGGTTTGAAATTCAAATATTTATAAATATTGTACGTTCACTGTTTATTTTTGAAGTAATTATTGCACTTTGTATAATAGTGTCAATATTATTTTACTGTTGCAATTTCCCGTTTGCGAATTTCCATGCTTTTGTTTGAAGCAGAAGTGTTCTCGTTTTAACAATAAGCCATAGTAGTTTTCGTTAATGAAACATTTGTAAACAGAATTCAAATAATAATAATACAAAAATGCAATGCTTATTTTTAAATCAGTACAATTTAAACGCGCAATATTTTTTTAGTATTTTTTGTGTTTGAGCAATAGTTTATATAAACTCGCGTAAGAAAATATTTTTGTTCATTAAAGAAATAAAATGACAAAGAAAAAAATACTTTTGTACTAATTTAGCAATAATTATATAAAATGGAACTGTTTTATTTTTTATTTCTTCGGAAACAGATACGTAAAATTTTTGTAATAAATGAATTGAAGGTAGCCGGGGTATGTAAGTCCCGTTAAAAGTTTTAAGGCTTTAATTATTTTGATTTTCCATTAAAATAATTAAAGCGAATATAACAAAGGGGATACGTATGGATCACTCCCCCCCCCCCCCCCCCGAAAAAAAAAATTAAAAATTAAAACAAATACAATAATACAATGATTGTTACTTGGTTTGGAGGGAGGTGGTAATGGAATACAAAATTTAATTGTTTGTCTTCTTAAATATACAGGGTGTCCCATTTTAATCTATCACCCCCCTATATTTTTTATTACAATATCTTATTGTTTGGAAAAAAAACAAGTAGCTTTTGTTTCAAAAAAAAATTTGTATGATATTTTTTAATATTAAACAAAATAATTTTAGATTTTTACTAATTTTTTACTCGAAACCCATTAACTTTAGAGGAAAAATGTAAAAAACAAAAAATGTTTATTTTAATCTGATATAACTAGGAAAATTATATCAGGATTTTTTGTTAACTTTTGCTCTTCAAAATATTAAAGCAAATAAAAAATAAAATAAAAAAATCTGAAATAATTTTCTTAGTTATATCATATTAAAATAAACATTTTTATTTTTTACACTTTTCCTCTAAAGTTAATGGATTTCGAGTAAAAAAATAGTAAAAATCTAAAATCTAAAATTATTTTGTTGAATATTAAAAAAAAAAATGGTCATACAAAAAAAATTTTGAAACAAAAGCTACTTGTTTTTTTCCAAACAATAAGATATTGTAATAAAAAATATAGGTTTCCATTTGAAAAAAAAGTTGGACCTATTTGACTATGAAGACGTTCAAAAAATAAAAAACTAATAACGCCATTTTGGGTCCCCCTCAAAACCAAACAACTTTTATTTGAAGCATTTCTTGATTTCATTGATAGATAAAAAAAAATTAGGGGGGTGATAGATTAAAATGGGACATCCTGTATTTGAATATTTTTATTATTATTTATGATACATTAATACATCAAATATTCTGGTTTGCTAATTTTTTAATTTGATTAAAACTAAATTGATATGTTTTTTTATATATAAAATATTATATAAATCCTTAACATATCACCGTGAAAGCCTATAAGAATATTCAGTGCTTACTTTTCTTAATGTAGCCAACATATAATTTTTTTGTCACACTTATGAAAGGATCAAAATATAGAGGGTGTAGAAAAAAACGTACAGAAAAATTTATGTGCGTAGCTAAAAGTAAGTAGAAAAAACTATAGGTCTACAAAATAACCTTTTGAGATATGATTCCCAGCTTCAACAAGTTATATATGCATAAGTTATTATATCAGAGTATTTGTATATCACCACTTTATCAAGTTTGTTGTAGAAATCATAAACTAATTAAACTATAAACTACTGTTGGTAATACTTTCTTATACAAATAGTGTACATATAAGTTAAAAAATAAAAATAGAATCAAATGCAAAACTCAAGTCAGAACAAAATTCCTCCATAACAAACTTATAAATAATAATTAAATATAATACACACATACAAAACGATGTAGTATATGCTACAAAACAAATAACAATATTATTTACCCTTCAGATTTATGTTCGTACATTTTGTTATTACATATTACTAGGGGCTGTGCCCCTGGGCGCTTCGCGCCCCAACCCCCTTTGACGCCATATTTTTTTTACAAATTTACTCGGGTCTGCGACCCTCGTATGTGTATATATCGTACTCGTTCCACAATTTTTTGATAGTTAATTTTTTCATTTGGCGGAGATAATCAATATTACAATTTTCAGTAATTTTACATGTACAAATTACCTAATCACAAATTTACTCGGGTCTGCGACCCTCGTATGTGTATAATATAATAATTTTCCAATCTTTTTGCTGATACTCATTTTATTTCTTAAATTGGCGGTGATAATCACATATCAATATTACAATTTTCAATAATATTACATGTATAAATTACCCAACCTAAAATGTACTGTTATTTATTAAATGGTTAACTTTTTATTTTTATATATTCCTGAAGTTTTTAATTTTTGTTCAATTTTAATCAAAATTAATTTGTCTACATCACTTTAAAAAAATAGCAATTTTAATTATTTTCATGCGCGCCCCTGACTTAATTATAATTAAAAAAAAAAGATTAATATGTCAATCTCAACTTTAAAAAAAATAATAATTCATAAATAATTTTTTTGGGGCGCTACTGATCTATATTATAATTTTCATATTTTTTTGAAATTTCTAATTTTTGAACAATTAAAAAAAATTTTTGAGACGCTACTGACTTATTTATTTTTAAATGTGAACTTTTGGATAAATTGCATCAATCACCTACAACAAAACTATTTAAAATTATATTTATATACAATTTCATTAAAAAAACACATTTAAAATTATTTGAAACGCCGTCCCTGATTTAAATGAAACATGTATAAATTACACAACCTAAAATGTACTGTTATTTATTAAATAATTTTAAAAACATTGCACTTTTAAAAAATAACAAATTGAACTATTTTCATGCAACGCCCCTGACTAAATTATAATTAAAAAAAAAATTAATATATCAATCTCAAAACTTTCAAAAAAATAATAATTCATAAACAATTTTTTGTAGGCGCTACTGATCTATATTATAATTTTCATATTTTTATTAAATTTATATTTTTGAACTATAAAAAATGTTTTTTTAAGTTTTTACAAACGTTACGAAATGTGACAGTTCCCAAAAATTTCATATATTTAAAACGACACCAGCCCCTGACTTAATTATTATTTTTAAATGTGAAATTTTGAATAAATTACATCAACAAAACTATTAAAAATTATATTTTTATACAATTTCATTAAAAAAACACAAATTTAAAAATATTTGAAACACCGTCCCTGATTTAAATGAATAATTTCAACAATTAAAAAAAATTCAACAATTTCACTCAAAATAATTTTTTTACAAACATAAAAAATATGTCACATGTAAAAAACCACGTAATTTTGGAACTATCAAATTTAACGTCATCAAAAATTTTCTCACTCCTAATAGAAAAGGATAGAAAACCTTCTAGAACATTCCCTGTTATTTGTCATCTGTCAAATTTAAACTAATTAGAAAAAAAGATTTTAAATATTTTTTAATTCGCCGCTCCTGACATTATACTTTTTAATATTATCTATAGATTATTATAATAATTGCATCAAATTACCAATCAATTTTGGTTAAAATTTAATTTTATAACAATTTAATCAAAATCTACAAAATAACATTTCTTTACACGCTCCTGACGTATATAAGATAAAAAACAGCCGTTTATAATTTCATCGTTTAACAATTTCAATCAAAATCTATTTTACGTAGAAATTATAATTGATTCACAAATCTAACATTTTAAAATTAATCAAGTAATTTATCAGTGTGTTTTTTATAAAAATGTCAATAAAAATCCATGTGTTTTCTTCTTTATAAATGTCATATTTTGACAGATATAAACAAAATACAACAGTGATATCTTGTAATTTAGCAAATTATCGTAAAAATAGTATTTTTCAAACGACAATCACACTGTCTGAAAAACAAAAGCCGACACTCGAACCAGCTAATTCAACGTTTTTTTAGTAAAATTCGATGTACTTTTTCGGAAAAAAATCACAGCTCAGAGACCTTTCATAGCTAAGAAATGAAATTTAGCCTATTGACTGGAAAAAGAGTCAAGCTAAACGACGAAAAAAAAATTATTAAAATCGGCCGGGTAATTCCAGAGTCTATAAAGCTATAGTTTCGTGCGGACATATAAATATATATATATATATTCATACACGTTTATATTATAGTGTGATTATTCAAATTATAGCAATATATCAGAACTGAAATATATATAAAACAATAATATATGTAAATTAATTCACACAGTAACGTCCTTACATACATTGTACCTACATGTATTCAAAACATCTCATTCTCCCTAATTATCTATAATGCATCACAGAGTATATTTTACAATTACACCCTCTATATCTCATGTATAATTTTCTATTATACAGGATGTTTCATGACGTACGATCAATATTTTCAAATATATGTCAATATTTGTGGTCACTTTTTTATACATTACTGGCGCATTGGCCTCATTGTTACCCGGGGATATAAATTTAAAAAGTAATAAACTTATTAAACAAAGTTTTTGCGTGAAGATTTTTATTTAAATTTAAGGTTGTTGTTCACTGAAAGTCGTGGCATCTAACGGAATTTAGCATGAACTACAGGGTTTTGCTATGTCGGTAATAAAGAACAAATAGATCTGGCAACAATTTACAATATTAGACAAGAACATAAGATTTATTTTTTACAATATTATAATTATTACTATTGCTGACAATAGTAATAATTATAATAACAATAGTAACTATTATTATTATAAATAAAAACATTAAATGTAATCAATAATCACTTGCTATTTACAACGCGCTTCAGTTGTCAATACGACGTTTTTATATTTCAAAAAGCGTTGTTGCTTCTAGTTACGGCACTGATTTTTACTCGGGTTGAAAAAAAAAATAGTAAAAAAAATTCCTACGTACCGAAGTGCATCATACATTAACATTTAAGAATCTCTTTGAAATTTCTGCTTTAGATCAACCGACTGCTAGTAATCCTGGGAACCACATCGAAGGAAATATTTTTACGCCGGCCACGACAGCAGCGCTTCCAGTCGATATATTTTCATAAAATAATCGTTAATCGAACAAATAGTTTTCGAGATAACAATTTCCAAAATTCACCTATTTTTCCGAATTCTACTCATATGTTCCCCCTTAATTATAAAAGTAAAGGGTTAATATATCGAAAAAGTGAAATGAAGTTAAATTATAGATATAAAATTATATATGTACTTACATTTTTATTTAAAAAATTTTTATGCACGGTACTGCAAAATCATCATAACTGCTTGACCGATTTTGATAAAACCTACACCAACGTATTCTTTGGAATCTCAGAAGGTCTATATAGGCTATATTTGTAATGTATATATAAATATGCTATCACTCAAGATAGTTGAGCAGTGAATAAATTAGACGTATAACAAATCAAAATATAAATGAATGCGTAGAGCGTAGACCATCTAACATTCTAACCCATACTCTACCCTAAACTATAAAATGTGCATCAAAATTATGTAAGGACGTTTTATAGGATTCATTTTGTTCTACCTATATATATAAAAGTCCTCGAAACGATATATCTAATATTTAAGTCGCTGCAGATGTTTTTTTAATAAAACGTGAAGGTGTCTCGCATCATCTCATTATCTCAATAAAGGCATAAATTACATAAAATTTGTTTTAAGACATACATACATAAATAGTACATTTATTACGGATCATTTTATTGTACAAAACAAATACAGAACGAATATTTAAACATTACAGTGTGAGTGCCACCTCTAGTTTTTCTTCTATTATGGACAATAAAGAAAATACAAAAATAAAAAAGTAAGATTTTCTGTTTAATGAGGTTCATTAAAAATAGATGCACTTTAAATATATACAAGATTTACAATTTCATGTTAATAATCTTCATTGTTTTGGTTGAAGAGTATTCACGACATACCAACAAGGATACAGACGTCATCAAAACAATAGACGTTATCAATTCAAAGAGTGATAAAACGTGTAATTCTGTTATAAACTCGAGTACGATTTTTTTTCATAATTACCATACTTTATTATCTGCAGTATATAGGGATCATATATATGGCGCGATTAATATAAATTTTTAAAATATTTTTTATTAAGTATAATAAATCCACAGATAAAAACTATGATATTATGTTTTATCAAATAACAATCCTCCAATCATAAAAATATGACAGTGTAGATTTACATGTATGTTTCAATAGCAATGCTAAAATGCTTAAAGTACCTATTTAATACTTTTATTCACCAGCATTTTAAATAATTAAGCGTTCAAACACATAAACATTTCTAACATATGTAAGTTATGAATTAAAAATATGACAAAATAATTATTTTGGACACAACTTATATTTATATTAAGAATTATCAAATGACAATTATAGATACCTACTAAAAATTAATTACGTATTAATTGACATTTTATGATTGTATTTTTATTTGGGTTCTTTAGATCAGAGGTGCACAAACTAGGGGCACGAAGTATGATACAAGGGACGCGATAATGGCCATGATTTAATTTTAACTTTAACAAGTTTAATTCAAGACAAAGTTACACTCAAGATTATTGGATTTTGAGTCAGAATTGAGAGTGGCGGTTTCATTAATTAAGCCAATACTGGACGAAAGTACGTAAGAGACACACCCAAAGATCCCATAGAATTAAATCTATTCATATAAAAATTAAGTGTTATTTTTTTCTTTTTTGTATCTTTCCTTTCTTATTGTTATTTTTAAATGTGACATTGATTTTTGTATGTCCTTATATTGCTCTTAACTTGTGATATTTGATATTTTATTCCTATTATGTCCGGTATCATAAAGAACATAGCTTTGCTAGCTTGTAAGCACTTTCAAATGAGATATCAAACTTATATGACAGTTATATTGGAGTTTCATGAAGACTTTGACAAGTTTTGCGTAGGTGTTGTATATAAACACCAACTTTATTAAAACAGTGGTGATATTATCAAAATTATTTTATACGGTCAGAGTCGCCAACTGTCACAATACGTTGAAGTATACCTGCTCTAAATTCCATAGCAAATCCATAGATACTATTACAAAATGAATACCTTATATGAGAGTGCTTGCTAGCCAGCAAATTTTACTAGCCCCTTTATGATACCGAATATTAGAATGAATTATTTATTTTTTTGTATTTATCTTTATTTCTTTTGTAATTTTCAATTTTAAAATTATTCACAATATTTTAATATTTAATATACTTACATTTCGAAGTTATTATCGACATTAAACCCCTCCCAAATACAAAATCTTTTTTAATTTTTTGATTTTGTATTTTGAACAAAAAAAGGTATGACAAGTTTGATCACCCCTGCTTTAGATTACAAATAAATATACTAATTTATTGCTTTTCTACTATCACCTCTCAAATTATAATTATTCCTTTTGGAACACCCTGTATTTATACGACCATGCTTGGTGCTAGAAGAAAATCATTAACGACAAACTTTCCCGATAGAAATTTATAACTTTGTATGTTGTAATTATATCATACAATCTCGATAATAATAATGTATAGTTATGAAGTTTTGATGTTTTCTGTTGTGGCTGTAAATTCAATATATTCTACAACGTGTGAGTTGTTCAGACTAAACGAATTATTACAATTTTTAAATTTTCTTATTTTGATTATAGGTACATCATTTTTAAATATTATAATTTTTAGTGTTTGTAATTAGAAAAAATATCAGACAATTTTGTGAAGGGATAGGTGATAGGGGTACTATCAACGTGTTTTTTACATCAAAATTTATCACTTAAAAAACAATGTCAGCCCTGTTACAAATTCTCTGGCAAATTGAATATATAAAGTTAGAGGTCTATGGAACTAACAAAGTCATTTTAGCAAATTTGAAAGAAATCTTTTGTCACTACTTTGAACCACCAATAAATATGTTGAGACATTTACGCGATCGGAGAAAATGATATTTTGCTAACTTCATAATAAGAAGTTAGCATAAGAAGTTAACTCAACATAATGTGTATTCCTTCGGATATAACAAAGAAGCAAAATATAACAATATACTATTAAATTTTTTTAAATAAACTATAATACTACATAGTAAAATATTCATTTTATCGGGTTCTAGGTATATGCGTAAAAGTTTAAAAAACTTTATTCGTGGCTAAAATTAGTATAAAAGTACTAGTTTTTTCGTTGTTTTGAGACATATTATATAAAAGATTTAAAAATTAAAAAACAATTTACTTAATATTTGTATTATTTTAGTTATTTGTAAAAATTCCTAGAGAGCGTTCCTGTAACATTACTCCAAAGTTAAAAATGTTTATTGAAACACATCTGAAAACAAACGGTAGTACATTATATTGTCCTATTCTTTCAACATAGACTTATTTTGGTGACAAAACTTTCATTAGATGTTATCTTGATATTATAAACGAATACTTTCAGGCATAAGTAGATTGTCTACGAAATGCTAAATGGTGTTATGTTATCTACCGGGTGTCCCAGATAACTTTTCCAGCATGGGGATCTCAGTATCTATAAGAGATACAGGTTTGGTTAAATGAGATGAATTATATGTATGAAAGGGGTGAGTATTATTACACCAAAAAATATTCATAATTCTATGTGGTTTAGGCGGTATACCCAAAAAATTGAAAATTCGGAATTTCTTTAAATAGCTATAACTTTTTTGTTAAAGTAAATAGGTACTTTTTGTTTGCGGTTTCTTAAAGCACTTTTTTGTGTAGAATTGATTGGTGTATTTAGATTTTTTATATCACTTTTAGTTTCCAAGATACAAGCCCTAACTTCAGTTTTTCTTATGGGCCGCTAAGTTGGCTATGGCATATTTGAACGTGTTTTTTACTCTACTTTACAACGATATGTCACTTGCCATATTTATTATTGAAAAAAAGTCGAAATACTAAATATCAGTGATATTTATGAAGTATTTTATTACAAACTTTTAAGTGAGCCATGAAAAACAAAAATTGTAAACAAAAATCATAATGACAACAATCAAAATAACAAATGAATATTTGAAACAATGAACTATTTGAAAAAATATATTATAATTTTTTTTTCGATAATAAATATGGCAAGTGACACATCGTTGTAAAGTAGAGTAAAAAACACGTTCAAATATGCCATAGCCAACTTAGCGGCCCATAAGAAAAACTGAAGTTAGGGCTCATAACTCGGAAACTAAAAGTGATATTAAAAATCTAAATACACTAATCGATTCTACACAAAAAAGTGCTTAAAGAAACCGTCTACAAAAAGTACCTATCTACTTTAACAAAAAAGTTATAGCCATTTAAAGAAATCCCAAATTTTCAGTTTTTTGGGTATACCGCCTAAACCACATTGAATTATGAATATTTTTTTGTGTAATAATACTCACCCCTTTCATACAAATAATTCATCTGATTTAACCAAACCTGTATCTCTTATAGATACTGAGATCCCCATGCTGGAAAAGTTATCTGGGACACCCGGTATATGGAATGCGATCTAGTTTCAAACAATAGGCATGATGCCAGTAACAAAGTATCATTGAAATTAATAAACGTCAAAGTGATTGACTTTTATTTTAGACAAATATCAATTCCTCTTACAAGATTATTAGGTACATACCTTATTTAAGAACTTATTCATTTTTAACACACAAAATAATTAAATTATTGTCTAACTCTGAATGTTTGATTATTGTTGACACGGAGTGTGACGTAACAAAAAGAGTCAATTTTGCCATTAAACCTATATTTTCTGCAGAAATAAGTATTTTTTTGGAAATAGGAGCCACGTAAGATCATCACAGAATAGTTTTTTTTTTTAAATTAGTCATCATGCCTTTTGTCACTGTCAGTACCGCGAACACGAATTTTACTTGAAAACCATTTTTTTCAAAGTTTTTATATTTTATATATAAAAGTATTGTATATTTGAGCTGTCTAAATTCACTTTAAAATTTATATAAAATAACAAATTTTCATTATTTCAAGACGTCGAAATTTTAGAAAAACCTTAACTTAACATCAAAATTAAAATATTTATCCATATCATTTTTCTATTCATTTGATATTATTCAAATATATGTATTTAATACGTTGTTATATAACTATATATTTACCTTTATTGACAACCACAGAGTATTTATTGTTTATTTGCACTAACAAATGCACACACAATTTAATGCATGTATAATACAATAAAGAAACACTTAAAAGCAGTCACTATCAGTCCAACCATACCAACTATAAATAATATATACAAAATAAAAATTAAAGATAATATTTGTGATAAGTTCATATCAAAACAAAACAATGTGCAAAAGCAAATGTGGTGTCAGAGCGAAAGAGATAGAATGTACCAAAAACTATGAAAAAGTTCTAAAGGTTTCTGATTGTGCTTGAATCGAGTACGATAATTGTCTAACCGCAATAGTCCAGTAATTTTAGATATAAATATCAAGAGATCCTACGCTAGTATCAATAGAAATTTTTCCAGCAAAAAAAGAATAAAAAACATGTTTGTAGTCCACAAATATTTATAATTTCAGTGTTTAGTCATATTTATAACATAAGTACATATGTATAATGCACTATGCTGGGTGTATTTAAGAATTAAAAAAAAAAAAATTATTTTTTTAAATTTTGTCTTACCTATTGTTAACTGTATGTCATTTTAACACAATTTTTCTCATTTTTCTACTCAACATGCCCAAAACTTATTATAGTCGAACCATTTAATAACTTTACAAGAGTTTAGTTATAGATTATGAATAAAAAAATTTACAGGAATTGTTATTTTTTATAAATCGCCACATGTGTAGTTAAAAATATGTTTTTAATATATCCGATGGATACACCTTATAGAGAATTGTCTACTCTTTAATTTTTGTCCTATAACTTTTTCACGTGCAAATAGTATGGACTATGTTATAGAGTGCGTTATGCCGTATGCATAGATATGCAAATGCATAGCCATAGTTTCTACACGCTCTACAACGAAAACGGTTGTTTTTTTCCAAAAAATGGATATAATCTTTCTTATTGAGAATTTAATAATACATAATTTATATGATAACCCTCATAGACTTCTGACCCATAGGAAGAGAGATATTCGCAAATAACCGTTTTTCAGGACATTAGACCTTCAATATCTCGCAACGCCGGCACGATATCGTTTAGGACTTTTGACACGTTATTCAAAACACCCTAACGAAGGTGTATACAAAAATCCAGCTAACTTGTATTTTTTTCTCAGTTGAAATCTAAAGTTACTGGACTACAAGTCAAATGTCCGGTATTATAAATAATTTGCTCTGGGGCAAAAAGTAACGCTATATGCAGGGTATTAAATATTTAAATGACAGCCCACTGACATAAATAACCTTGACGCATGCGCATCTATTAGAAATCTATGATCTAAAAGCAGTGGTGACAAGTGGATCATAATGTATGCAGGGCTGTAACTATCCCGGGTCTCCGCGAGCATAGCAGCGTAAGAAAAGAAGTTATTACAATTACTAACATGTAAAAATAGTTAGGTGCTAACGAAAAAAATGAAAGGTCATTAAAATTAATAGCATACAAAAATACTGAGGTGCTAACGAAAAAAAGACATTAAAATTAGTAGCACAAAAAAAAAACTGAGGTGACAACGAAAAAAAAGATTCTCAGTTTTTTTTTACTTATAGTGGGGGCCCCCTCATTCACTTGCTGCTCCGGGGCCCCGAGCTTCTAGTTGCGGTCCTGATAGCATTTACATTATTATACCTCTATTTATTAATTCTGCTCTAAAACCCGAGTAAATTCATAACGATTTGTTAACTCGCAGATAGCGCTAGCTTAGCTTTTGCTATAGAGCTATTTCTTTATATTACCCGATAGGTATAAATAAAGTGTTTCAGTCGTTCAGATGTGAACGCACTACAGAGCCAAATGGTAAAATTATAAATGGAAAGTAGATGAGCTATTTATATTATTATTTTTTAAAACTTCAAAAACAGATAATAAATTTGAGAATTTTTAAAAATATTTTTGAAACTGGTCGTTTTAAAAAAAATAAAGGTTGTGGAAAATATTATTATATCAAATATGTACTATCAATTTTGCAGATACACGGAAAAAAACAAACCTGAAAAATTACATTTTTTTCCCTGTACATCGCGAAAAGTGAACGACAACCTAGCATTATAAAAAAATTTTTACAGTCTGAAACTGTAATAATGTTTGCATATACTCAATACAAAATGGAATAACTGCAAACATTACAGCCTAAAATTATATTATTACAGTTTCAAAGAGTATAAAAAATATTTTATAATAATAAGTTGTCGCTTACCATTCGGGATATACCTACAAGAAAAAAAAAGTTTCTTTTTTTCTGTGTATAACGAAATAACGAACCATTTTCAAGATATATGGTTCTACATAACAATTTATATGGTAGCCTCAGCAAGTTATTTTTAATTTGATGAATAGAATAACTTTGTAAATACTTGACGCCGACCCTGTCTATGTTATATATAATTATATTGTGATATACCGGCCGGAATTGTAACCTGTGTTGCGCACACATACGCAACAAGAATTTTCGGGTCAGTTTTCCTTTGTTATTATTGATTTTATTTAGTGAAGGAATCTATTTACATAGAAACTATTTTATTATCAATTTAATTTATTTTCTTCATTGTGTAACTTATTCGATGTTTTTCCGATATATAGATTTTGTATTATGTATTTTTATTTACCAAGTATTTTTATGATGGATGCACATGGGAATACTTGAGCTAATTTATTCTTAAATAAATTGATACTTATTTAAACAGGTATGATAGAGAAATGTGAGTGGATAGAGGAGGTAGTACGCTTAATTTTTAGTTGGCAATGTTTACTAAAATTGATATTGGATTAAAAAAAAAGAAAATTTGATCAGTGATTATTTTAATTTTTAATAATCCAAAAGAAGCATATTAATTTAATTTAAAAAAATATTTTTTTCAAAAAACACATACTTTCTGTTTTTGGGTCATAAATCTACGTTCGTATACCAAATTTCATCTTAATAGGTATGTGATACCTAAATGAGAGAATGGTAGGGCTGTTACATGTAGACAGTCTTAATGAAACTATAATTTTCTACGGAACCCTTAATCGAAAATATTCATGTTTGTAACTTTTCATCAAATGAATTTAAATTAAAAAAAATTGTCACTTGAAATACCAATAAATAATAATACAGCAAGTTAATATTAGTGATACTTAAGGTAAATGTCTGTACCATCATATTTCGTATCGGCATATTGCCCTCTCTTCCCCTATATATTATTTTGAAGTAATACAACCCATGTTATACATACAAATGTATATTAAAATTAGAATTTTATGATTTGATATTGTTTTCTTAATATTTCACTAGACAAAAGCTATGAAGAGACCTACTGTAAATAACAAAGCGAAACAACAACTAAAACAACACGGTTAACACCCAAATGCCAAGAAAAATACATCTTTTTGCGTTTATTAAGTAAAAATAGTTTTATGAAGAGTTCGCCAAAGAATTATAAAAAAAAAACTATAAATTAATTATATTTACTAAAAGATAAATTGTTCCGTAACTAATTTTAATAAAACTGTATACAAAGGGTCACGTATCCTTATATGGGGGATGTCTAACCAAATCATTTCTATTTCACTGAATTTTGATAGAATATTATATCCTTTTCTTTTAATTAACTGTCAAAATCGGTGTATCTATATGTCTTTATATACATACATATATGAACTATGTCAGGCCCATGTTTATATTATAAAATTTAAATGTATTAAAACTTATATTATTATCGATAAAATTTTTATTTTTTTATAAAAATTGCTCCACGTGCATCATCGAATCGACGCATGAATACGTGTAAAAGACAAAAAAAAATTATAAGTTTGTTCTTTGGGGATTCAGCACTGGTTGAATATAAATTATATATTTGATTTTCCTTTAATCAAGTAGTCCTTGATTATTACCAAAAACTGAAGACATATTCATATTTATAAGGTTGCAGATAATTCAAATTAAGAGTTAGGCAAATCAATCCTCGGTTTTTGTAGCTGAAGTCTTAACTCTTGTGATATGATAAATATTAGAGCTGTACATCGAGACGAGACATTCATCTCGATTTACAGCTCTAAACAAGATTGAGACCAAGACTGGCTTAAATATTTACGAGATGAGACTGAAACCGATACAATAAAACTTTATTTATAACTAACGCCGATAATATCGGTTCTGGAAAGTTATTAATTATTAATTAACAGTAAAAAGTAACTCTTTGTATTAATTTTAATGCCAATAATTAAAAAGTAAAGTAGAAGAATAGAATTCGTTTGCCTATTTTGTTTAAGAATATTAGATTCACGAGTTAAAAAATATTTAAGAAAAAAATCACACGAGACTGGTTATACCATACAAGAAACTTTTATTAAGAAAAGTTATTCAATATAAAAAATTACCTTTCTATAAAATTAAATAAATATAAGATTAAGACAACTCGTAACATAGAAATGTATTATTTAATTAATTAATATTAAATTTAACATAAGAGTTGGACATTTTAACAAACTGTTATGTGATAAACAATATTATCACTTTATACCTGAAAAAATAAAAGTTTGTTTTGTTATAAATTATAACACAAATTATTTTTTAACAGGACTGAATTTGTCTTAAACATGTTCATTATGTGTCTATCCGAGGACATTCTGATTATTGTAGGTATATATTATTATACATTGTGATATTTTAAAAACATTTTTTTATTCATTTTAATTGTTAATATCACAAGAAAGAAATATTCATTATAAATAAATTATCATCCAAATGTACATAATCTGATCCCTTGATGGCTAGTTATTTTATGTAACATACTAAACTTTATTTAGTAACTAAAGTGAGATAACAACGTGCCATCCATAAATATATTACACATAGAATATAATACAAAGTAACGCTTATACTATGTTTTGTAAGAAGCAAATGTGATATTAATGAAATATGAAATAATTACTGAATATATAAGCAACAACTCATACAAATCCTATTACTATGCTTCGTATAGTATGCATATTCCTACTTAACTTTATTACTATCCATAATATGATGCATAGTCATATTATGTACCTATAGTATGTGTATTTACATGCATAGATAAATTTATAATAAATCTGGTAAAATGTATTTTCTTTGGCGTATAAGATACATTATTGTTTCAAAATTATTATACAATACTATAAAGAGATACGTCCTCGGTTATGGAGTCATCAACACCAAATTCAAACAATTGAACCTATACAAACTTGAAAATTTATGGAAAGGTAGCTTCCATATTACGTCAACACTCTAAGAATTTTTTTGTTGAAATTCAACGTGCGAAATGATAATCAAGATAATAAATATTATTCGAAAATTATCCCATACAAGGAGGTTATTTCTCGTAAGACAGAAAATCATATTTTTCCACCAAAATATACTCAATACTGAGCTTTTCTGTTGGGCGATTTTTTCCTATCATCCCAAATGCGTGAATAAATGAACAAATAAGTTATGTTCGGTATTATAAAGGAGCTAAAAAATTGATAGCTTACAAGCACTTTCAAATGGGGTATTAAACCTATATGAGAGCTCCCCTGAAGTCGGTATTAAGTGTTTGGCAAGTTTCTTGCATGTGCAGTAAGTAAACAAAAAAAGGTATTAAAATAGTGACATTATGATAATTATCTTGTACGGTCTGTCACCAACTGTTATATTAAGTTGAAATTTAAATATTCGTATATAAATTCCAAAACAAATTCCCAAACACTCCCATTATTGAAAGAGCTTGTTAGTTCACAATTTTTTTTAGCTCCTTTATAATCCCAGTAATTGAGAAAAGAATCAAACGGAATGTAATACCATTCTGTTTTATTACGGAATCTGAACGTAAAATACATAATATGTATTTTACGTTATATATTGTATATTATATATAACAAATTTTCAATCTGAATGACGTTTACCAAAAATTGACAACTAAAAAATAGGTTGGCAGCGGTGAAAAACTGAAAAACAGACTGCTTGGACGTAATAAACAAATAATTGAACGTAATGAAATTATTGGCGGTGAATACGGAATTTCAAAGAAACCGGAATAAAACGTCAAAATTTTATTCTTTTTGATTACTTTTTCAATGATACTCACAATCAACTTTACTCAGCTATTAAGAATTTTCCCAACTGTCTACGTTTAACACATTACCGGGAATCACCTTTTCACAATTTTGACCAGTATAATAATCAAATCACTCTTGTTTCGTTGTGTGAACTGTTATGGTTTTGTTATTAAGTAATAAAAAAGATAAGAATACAAAATATATTATTATACACCATAAAGAAGAAAAATAAGATAATTACCTATTTACTTTCATCTGACTAGTGATGGATTGGTTAATAATTTCAAACCCTGCTATCTATAAGAGGGGTTAAATCTAAAATCGTCCTGCATATATGCCATATAAAATATGGATTTCAATGTAATTTCAAAGACAAACAAATATTTGTTCCACTGTTAATATTACGACAAACTCGAAAATACATGTTTTCTTGTTTTCAAACTTGACCCAAATTTAACATTAATTTTAAATTTCATCTTAAAGTTTAGTCATAAACATTAGAAGAAGTTTATACAAAGATTTAACATTCTAAGAATGTTTTAAAGTATTAAAAATGCTTCTATGTTATAATTATTGTAAATTATCAAAAATGGAACATCCTATTTTATGTTATTTGTTAAACCTTTATAAACATAAAGTAAACATTAATGACCAAAAATACAAGTTACAAGAAAAAAAATACATATTTATGAGTTTGTCGTAATATTAAAATAAAAGTAAATATTTGTATGCATCTAATATAACATCGAAATCCTTATATATCATGGATAAATTCTACACAGAGCATAGAAAAAATATCAAAGACATTGCATTATATATACACTTTAAAGTAACTCTATTTTAAAATATTGAATCTACTTATCTGTTTTTGAAACAGCATCTGATGCTACAGTGGTGGGCTCGTAAAAATTTTATCAGGTGAAACTATTAATTTACACAGGATTATATTAAACTTCGGTTCATACCTACTGCAGGTGCGTACTGTACTGTACCCGATTGTACTAAGTACCGAAATCAAATTCTTTTTGATTTTTATACGTTGTATGAATTTTAGGGGAAATTCAAAATTTTAGGCCCAGGAGCCGTAATATTTAAGATTTTTCTATAATGAATATGACCAAATTAAAAATTTCGCCCTGTGTTTACTAAAACATTACTAAATTTCTATAATGACTTCGTAAACAGAGGGTGACATAATTTTTCTCTTTTTACTATTTAGTCAATATAAAATATCTTAAATATCTCGGCTCCTATGCGAGATAGAGGGTAGTTTTTCTCCCCTAAAATCCATACAACCCCATAGTAACTGACAAGAGGCGAAATATAAATTTAATATACGGGCCTAAATTTTCACTTAATTCGCATCTGGACTCTTTATTTAATTTTATTAAATTATAAACAAGGTTTATACATATTATATAGTTTGTGTGAATTTGTTAAATTTACAACTGAGGCCTAAAATATTACTTAATTCGCATCTGGGCATTTTTTTTTAATTTTTCTTGGATTGTGCTAAATTCAAGATCTTATCATTTTTTCCCGGGTATGTACATTAAAAAAATTCCAATCATTAATATTACTTAACAAGGCCCTCCTTAATTCTATTCAAGGGTTTTATGTTTTGTTACAGTAAAAGTTACATCAAAATCAGCTCAGTATTTTCTGTGTCAAGTCGAAATAAACAAACATTCTAAAATCTATTAAAATTATGTTATTATAGAAATTTGTATTGCATATTTTCAACTGATTCTTAATTTAACTTAATCATTTTGTCTAATCTAGTTCCTCCCTAACCTCACACAACAGTCCGCCACTGAACCGCAACCTGAAAAACATCTGTATCGTTGGCTACATTCACAAATAATAAACAAACGCCTGCAGTCGTTGTACGATCGTAGCATTCCTTGGCCGACTCAAAGCCGACTCCGTTTTGTACATTTCAATTAACTGAATGCGCTCTCTCAGTTGGTATCTTCTACGTTTTCTTTGACTTTAATTTTCCGTTTCCTTTGAATAAACAGTACCTTTTACATGCGGTCAGTGTATCTGTAACTGCGGCATGTATACCCTTTTCTCTTCCTCTTCAGTATATGTTTTGCTCTCTTTCCACGTAATGACTTTTTTGCTGCTCATTTATACTATTGCATTTGCATAAGGTTCGCGTTATTTTTTATTTATTTCTGTAATGTTTTTATCATAAATATCAGTGCCGGAATCTTTTTAATGATATCAATTTTCTTTTTCACTGACATTTTTTCTGTATACTTGTGTTATATTTTAGGCTTCTGAAGTGTTTTTGGATTAAATATTATTTTTTTAGTGTTACAAAAAATAGAAAACTTATTTACATTAGTTTAAAAATAATTGTTTATTCACCGCAAAAATAACTACTGGTAAATTCAATAAGACGAGACAAAACCTGACATATGCAAGTCTTGCTCTCGACAGTTTCATTTTGATCTCGTCTCACTTGAAATTCTAAGTCATCTCGACTCAATCTTGTCTTGTGTTGTATTTATCTCGTATACGTAATTGAGATCAATACCGTGAAAAATCTCAATCCCGTTAACTTTTCAAGCACACATGAATTTAATCTTATAAATTTTAATTTATTATTGATTAACTAAAAGGTAGAAATTTACTAATTATTAGTAATCCTAAAAAACTGATACGCTCAATAACGTTGAAATCATTTCGATATCGTCACATTCGATTTATAGCCACTCTTGTCTCGATATCGATGCTGTTTTTACCCGAGAAAATGCTCGGCTCGGTAAGCAACCTAATAAATTACATATAACACATTTATCTAGTCTTCTGGGTGTAAGTCGCATCATTTCCGTCTCACATTATAGTGGAATCTTGATCTGAACGTTAGCCGAGTTAAGGCGTCATACACCCAGAAGACTAGATTCACTTCAAGTCAAGATCTTCGCAATAGTTAATAATTTTTTCAGAAAGTAAAATTCTCTGTGCAAAAGCGAAATTTAAGGTTCTTCAGACTTAATTCAAACCCTTGTAATACGAAATGTTGGGTCTTTCGATAAATGATTATTTAATAAAAAAAATTAAATGTGTATACTGCAATAATGTAAGTCCCCTTTGGTTTTTATAGATACATACATATAAATATACATACAGTCAATGATTCGATACAAAGCTATCACCAGACATGGATTACTGGTGGGAAGGGAAATTTGCCTGAGGTGATCCGGGTAGGTGACACTTCTGAGCCCCGTGGCTCATGTGCTGGTGACTCCTAGGATAAGACTTGCGTTATTAAAAGTACAGACAAATATACCTATCCCAGTATGCACCGTTATCTGATATTGTAACAGAATAAAGAATGGTATAATACGATATCTCATATATTAATATTAACGAACATTAATATAAAATTCAACATTAGATACCTATGGGCTAAAAATTAATGAAATGCAGATAAAAACAAACTTTTTCATTAGGTACTTATATTTTTGCACCTGGCGTATTTTTAACTCTAGTATTAAACGAATAAATACAAAAAATAACAGTTCTATAAATTATGAAGATATATAATTAAAAACCATAAAATAATATCTGCAAACATTCATTATAACTACTGACTTCAATTTTTAATTAACTAATTAAATAAGTTCAATTATAAAACTATCACCAGCGCTAACAATTATTCACAAACATCAATTAAACCAGACAAAGCCTTCCTTTGCAAATTAGAAAACCATGTTTTTATTTTAAAGATTTTATATAAGTCCAACAAAGGACAATAGATCAATTTGAAGAGTCGGGTTTTTTCTACTGACGTTAAAAATGTAATACCATGTAAGATTGAACTTACTGCTACATCTTTCAGAATTTAGCTTGATACATTATTGGCTTTTCCGCTTGGCCCCGGAACAAGTCCCTCTAAGAACATCCGACGCCGCCGCCGTCAAGAGCTGAACTTTAATACTTGACATTTTGGTCGAAAATTTTATACAGACTAAAGAAATTATGTGGTAGTAAAAGGAAGATATATTCAATAATTACATTTATGTTTACTTTATGTAAATGCATATTATCACAATATATTTATAAATATACAGTAGGATTCGGGTCTTGTGATCATATTTGTCTCTCGAGTTTTTTAGTCTAATAAGCGCTGTTTCTATTAACTGAGGACTATTACTTATTTCATCACTCAAAAAACCTGTTACCCAATATTTAAATAAAATTGATTAGAGCCATAATATGTGCAACATTTACAATAAAAATTTGTCATTTTTAGTCGAACTTCGTGTACCGTACTAGACTATCTTAGTTCGTATATTAGAAAATAGACGGTTCCAAATATACTATGTGTTTTTATAATAATTGAATTTATACATTTTTAGACGCGTTTTAAGGGGAATTTCAGTAATGCGATGACAACGAAATGTATTGCATGTAACGAAGCGTGCACACCATGTAAGGAAAACAACACCATGAAGTTAGGTTAGGTTTTTTGTTTTGCATTTACACGCAAGATTTAAATTCGAAAGTACACATAACCAATTTTTAAAATTATTTAAAAAAAAATATAATTGCGTTGAATGCTAAAATTTTCTATAGCGTCGTTATAAATATTACCATTTTTCAGATTTTCTCGCTATTACTTTCGGAGATCATGTGACAAAATATTTTATTAATAACAAAACTTTTCCCCTAAATTTCTGTTTTAAAAACCGTCAAAAACTTTAAATTTTATTTTTATAACTCAGGTACATATATTATTAGTGCAACATGCACCATAATTATGCTCAGATTTTTAGGTCAAACAGTTCAGTAGATAATAGACTGTAACAGACAGATACAAATTAAATATGAGTTCAGCGTGAATTTTTGATCATAATAACATATAGTTGTTTAATATATGATAATAATAATCAGTGGCGTTGTTATGAATATCAACAAAAATACATACATTTTAACCAGTGAAGTTAGTAGCCAGTACAGTGGTGTGGTTATAAAAACTGATGAAAAATACCTATATACTAACCAGTGAAGATAATAGAAACTTTAACTTTTTTGTTATCATTCATAACGGTAACAAATATATTATCTTCATTTGCAAGTTGCTGTGAAATTTTTACTCTAAAGTGATAAATAAAGTAGTTTTTTTACACTTTTGAATTTCAAAGTAATAAACTTGCGATTTAAAATAGAAGCAGTAACGAACAAAAAAATTAATACACGTTATAAAACACGTATGTTTTAAAGCGTGATAAAGTTAATCATAAATGTATCTATGACTCGATTTCTCGTCAGCATTCTCTTGTATACATTACACGTACAGAAAGTAATTATTATAAAATAATATTCACTGTTTAATGTCTGTTATTCAAATAATATTATATATAATATTTTATCTCTGAATTCACAGTATTATATAACTTATATTAACATAATATTCATGTGTGCAATGTGCATAGGTACGGACTCCGGAGAGGAGTGGGGCGATCATCCCCCTAAGCGTGATTCTAGGGGGCTGTGCATCTATACTTTTGTTAATTTCTATTTAATTTAAAAAAAAAACATACAATCGTTAATAAAATTAAAAGCATTCTTTATTTTCCTAAAAAAATTTTCAATATTCAAATAGCTGCTATATATTATTTAAAAAAGTCTCAATTTAAAAAAGAGGAAATTAAAGCTTGAAATCTTCTGTACAAAAATTTATTTTCATATATATTTTAAAAAATACAGGTCAATGAAAGGTGAACCGAAAATTTTCAAAGTGGAAAAATAATTACAACCAGTTAAGAGCTAGACTATCTGCTTAAAAAACATTTTTTTTCTACGATTTATTTAATCGGTTTACTGAAATTCTAAGCTAAAATTGTCGTTTTCACTTTATTAGCCTCTATAAATTATCATAAAAATAAAAATAAAGCATTTCAAAAATTTTAATAATCTATTTTTGGGAAATTGAAGATTAATCGAGTTTTAAGGAAGCTTCAATACTATAATAAATTGCTGTACCCCCATATTGCAAGGTCAGTTTAAAGCAAACTCATAACATTGAATAAAATTGTAAAAAAAAAAACATTTTTACACTCGACACACGCTGCCAAAGTTATAATTTTTTTGTGCATCTTTTATTAACCTGTAACATATTAAGATGTAAATGGAAATATTTTTTTAAAGAACAATAAAGTATAGTATACATCATTATTACCAAAGTTACAGTATTCAAATATTGCACAATTTTCTACTTAGAAATTTTACACCAAGTTATTAGTTTGTAGCTAAAAGCTTCATAAAAGCGACCATGCAATCTCAATTTGGACAATACCTACAGCAATTCATTATCGTATGTTGGTATAAAAATGATGTGGTTATAAAAATCTCCCCCCCTCTTGATAAAATAAAAAGTCGGTGCCTATGTGCGAATGTTTATAGGTACCTACTATTTATCTTTTAATAAGCTGTATGTACATTGTATAATATGCATAGTTTTAATCAATAGTATATGCATATTTAAAACGGAAGTTCTTTATACAATAAATATAACGTAGTTTTTTATCAATAATTAATTTATCTTTGTCAAGAAGAAGACATTTATTATTGTATGAAATATAAAAAGGTACTTATAATTGCTATATAGTATTTTTGCAGCGTATTTTTTATTTCAATAGGTCTATTAGTGACACCAAAAATAAAAATATTGTATTTAGTCCAGTCAATAGACAATTTCGTATAGGGGTGGCGCTAGAAAAAAATGACGGTAAAATTGGTACATTTCAATGTATAGAACATGGTGATAACTTTTCCCCCCCTTCACAGGGAGGTGCATAACTTTCTAGGGGCTTACAATGCTGTCTAAAATCAGTTATTTGGGTATACCACTAGGGCTGTCAGTTTTAGAAGAATACAGGTTTATTAATCTTAAAGCTGATAAAATTACGAACAAAATAGTGTTTTAAAAAATTATGTAATATAAATAGTTAATGAAATAGAGCCCGCGAAAAAATTATTTAGCGACGCGCGACGTCGAGTTTGGAGATCACGCCTAAAATGTAGAGTTACGTTCGACCGCTGTATTTAATATGTATTTAATTGAATTTCAAAATGAAATTTTAAATTATAATAGAGAAAAGAGTGCCCTAAATAATGCTTGGCACCCAATGTTCGAATCTCGAAAAATGTTTGAGTTATATGCACTCAAAGTTCTAAATATTACAAAATTTTAAAGAAAATTATTAATGTTTTTCGACAACCCCAGAGAAGACCTTCTACACCGAATAAAACAAATTCCAGCCAGGAATCCATAGAAAATATAATGCCCAAAATAATGGTTTTTGTCCGACCACGATTACGTAAAAAGCGATCGAACGGAACTCAGCATTTTAGACGTAATCTCTACTCGACGCCACTAAATGATTTTTTTGCGGGCCATATTTTAATAATTAATTAAGGTACATAATTTTTAAAAACACTGTTTTGTTCGTAATTTTATCAGCTTTAAGATTTGTTAAACCTAATTTCTTCTAAAACTGACAGCCCCAGTGTTATACTCAAATAACTGATTTTTGATAGCTTTGTAAGCCCCTAAAAAGTTATGCAACCCCCTTCGAAGGAGGGGAGGGGAAGTTATCGCCATGTTCTATACATCGAAATCTACCAATTTCTTGAAAAAAACATACTTCGTCATTTTTTTCTAGCTCAAATTTTATATTTACTGGACTAATTTTGTATTAATACAGTTTTTTTATCAAATTTATGTTTTATATTTTTATATAATTTATATTTTATTGCGCGAGTATTTTTAATTTATGTTAAATATATGCATTTTAAATATTCCTCCTTATTTTTATTGGCGTTAGGTTATTCAATATTATAACATTAATGTCAAACTGTCAGAAAACAATCTTGTTTCGTTTTAATATTTAATTTTCTTGTATTAAGTAATTATTTATTAACAAAATATAGATTTTTCTTCAATGAAAATGAAATATTTAAAACAAACTCTAAATAATAATATGTTTCAGTCAAACAATCAATCAAAAATAGAATTTGGATTGAGAAAACAAAAATTAACATTAGATCAAAAATATATTGTTTTAAGCAAAAAACTTTAATTGAACATATGTTTGGAAATTCTTTGTGAGAAAGCTACAGCCCCCCCCCCCCCCTTCCCAAATTTTATTAGCTTTTGTTATTTTTTTAAAGAAGCTGTTGTAATTTAATGATACAATTTGGTAACCATAATTATGAGTGTTATCGATTTTCAGCATTTACAAATTATTATTTAGGACAGAGAAAACCAGGCCCTTCGATATTTATCTTGTACTTTTTGTTCTTTATTTACCTCATACACCCCTGGGCTAAATAATACAATACTGAAAATCGATAACACTAATTAATACTAAACTGATTATAAAATGTCATAAGTTAATGGGATGTAGCTCTATCGAGAAGAATTTCCGGACAAATGTTCATATAAACTTTTTTACTTAAAATAACATTCTCAATCATTTGTTAAAGTTTTTTTTACATTCGTTATAAATCATCCTGTATAAAACTGTGGTGTTAACATAATATACGAATCATGTAGTGGTCAAAGCACTTATACGAAAAAATTCGATACTAATATAAAAATCTGTATAATTTAAAATGCCGTTTTTAAGCAGTACAGTTCATTTTGATAGTTTAAAAAAATATTATTTCTGTTTGGTTAGGCTGTAATTGAATTTGGACAAGCCCGTATTAAAAAAACGCAGATATTTTCTAATAAAACGTATTAAAATAAAGAAGAATTTATTAACTGTTAAATAAGTATGTATCTCGATTATAAAATATTTTTTTATCTTTTCAAAGTTTGGTGTAATTTAGTTCTACCCTTCCTGGGATCGAGAAAATGAATTCAAACCCAAAAATAATTTTTGTCACAAATTAGATGATAAAAAATTAAACCGATTATCACTGATAGGGAAAAACAAAGCTAATTGATTTTTTACCCACCCAATGTGGGTATTTTTTTTATAGTTTTTTCTTCAAAAATCATTCGTAAAATACTGTTTAGTCTGTAGCTTTAATACTTATTTAAATAAATTAAATAAAAATATAATTTAGTGAACTCTAGGTCAGTCCGCGGTAATCGATACCAGATAGCTAAAAAATTATTTTACAAAAATGAATACTAAAATATAAAATTAACAGGCTATTTAACATCAATTTTCATAAACCAAAAGAAAATTTAAAAAATTTTAATTCATTTTCAAAATATTACAAAAAATTTAATTTTTTTTCGAAAAAGACAACAAATAATGTGAAATCGCAATAACTTACATGACAATAAGTGACACTCGTGGCAAACTATTAAAAGTCTTTGACAATTACATATTAAACGTGACGTTTGACCAATATAACAAAAAATTACCTTCACCAACAATAATGACTAAGGGTGACCGCATTTATTATAAATTTAAAGAGTTTATTGATGTATTTGATAAATAATTGTTATAAGTATTAGTTAATAATATCAATAAGCAATTAAACACACAAATAGTACTCTTATTGTATCCTTTTATTCAACGTGTCACGACCATCACAATTTTCTGTCACAACCGTCACAATGTTTATTGGGTAATAACCAGTTAAATAGATTACGTATTTACCTGATGCTCTTGTGTAACTAAAAAATAATTTATTCGTAACATATTAAAGTATGATTATTACAAAGTTACTTCAATATTTTCGCTAAATTTTCGGGTTTTTGGATAGAGGTTGCAAAACTTGCAATAGTTGGCGTCACAACCGTCACAGAGCTTTGAACGCTGACAATTTTTTGTAAAATAACTGTAGACTTTTTATTCTTTCAATATACATGTATTGCATTAAGATCTACAGAAAAACGGTAAAACCATGTTATTTACTAGTATTATTTAGAAATTATGAACTCCAATCCGAGTTGAAATGTCACGAACGTCACCGCGGACTGACCCCTCTGCAAATAATACTAAAATACAAGAAAATGCACATTAAAAACAATTTTTATAATTTTCAGTGGGTGACCTTAGTAACCCATATCTGTTGTTTACGTTTCAAAAATAGGCTCACAACTCGAAAAGGTTAAATTATTCTTACTTGGTGTATTTTTTTATACATATATACGAAACTTTCGTAGCATCCATGGCAGATATTAAATTTGTATTATAAATAAATGTTCGTTTACTATTGATTGACTATCTAAGATCATCCATCATCCTATAACTAAAAACTTCCCTAGCATCCAGACATCGGATATTCACATCCAGATTAACTATTAACCTCATTTTTCCAACACAGAGCGTACTAAATCCATTTACCCGGTTGCATTTCTTGCACATGTGCATCTACGAATAATAATGCAGGATTTAAATGTTCCTTAAAAAAAAGCAGTGCTAACACATTCGCCAGTAATCAGGGCTGGCCGACGCCGGATTTCTCTCCCGTGGGAATGAGCAATTCGTATGCGTCCCGCGAGTCTATTCCCCATACCCGGTAATGTCTTGCTTGGCCAACCCTCCTAAACTGCTATGCTCTTCGGCCAAATGTTTGGCGACAGGGTAGTATTTGTTCATTGGAATTTTTTATTTAACTATTATTTATACTAATACATGCATATATAATATATGACTTAATTTGTTCCTTTCTTATTGGCCTCAGAAATATGAAAATTTTTAAAATATATAAATTAAATTTGTAAAAATAATAGAATGAAACAAAAGTAAACAAAATAGTGTATTTATAAAAAATAAACATCTACCAAGTAATTGAATAATGCACAATGCTATCTCCTGCTAAATTCACCAAAGATAATTAATTAATTATCGAAAATTTGATCAAAAAAAGGAGTTTATTCTGATTTTTATTAATGAATTTTTGGCCCCCTGTAGGCGCCATTTTGAATTTAGAAAAAAGATAAAAAAATTGTCATATTCTACTCACTGAGATCTACATTTCGACACCCCACATACCCAGATAGAAAAATAAAAATAAAAAAATGTATGACACCCCTCCCCTTTTCTCCAAAATTTTAAATAATATTGGTCTTTAGTATTTGTCGTTGGTAGTCTCACCAAAGCCTCATTACCTAATTTTTTTCAGATTTTTCGAGCCAGTAGTTACCGAGTTAGGGGGGGGGGGGGGCAGACAAAATTTTTGCCTGGAGCCCCCTGTAGGCGCCATTTTTAATTTAGAAAAAAAATAAAAAATAGTGTCATATTCTACCTACTGAGATCTACATTTTGACACCCCACACGACTTGGCATACATTTTTTTTTGTTTTTTTTTTTAATTTGCTTTAAGCCATTTTTGATTTATAAAAAAATAAGAATAAGGATCAAATTACACTAGCTTGGTTACACATTCTGATGTGCCACTTGCCTTGGTATAAAAAAAAAAATTTTTGCCTGTCTTTAGCTTCTTAGCACCTCCCCCTAAAAAAATATTTTTCCATAATATTTGTACATATTTTACTAGAAGGTGTCATTTTACATATTCAGTAAAAATTTCAAGGTTCTAGCTTATATAGTTTACGAGCTATTGAGCTTTGAGTGAAAAGGACGGACGGACGGACGACAAAGTGAGATTAATAATAGTGAAAAAACAATAAATAATTCAGTAGGTATTCAATTATTGATGTCATACCATGCTAGAAAGTTGGTTGTATGGACCTCAAGGGTCGCACCCAACGGCTAGTTTTTTTTTACTTTTGTTAAATTAGTTAAATTTTGATTTGCATATTTCATGAGCCCACTAAATTTATCTAGTTACGGTCCTGGTAAACGCCTGTCGACGAATAACTAGGAGCACTAGTATATAAGACAACTCTATTTCTTCTTATTTCTCTAATTAATCTTAACTGGAAGTCAACAGTTTATTTTCGTATAGGTTTAACAAGATTGCCGACAGGCCCGTAATTAGATACTGCATGTTTGTTTTTTATGTCTCATTAATGGATATGTTTACATTTTCTAATGTTTCCAGTGATTATTTCCAACGGGTAGATCCTAATTTTCAACAGAATAATTAACTCCAATTTTCTTCATAAATACTTTTTCTGTTTTGTTGATTTTCAAATTTAATTAACTATTCTTACAAACTTGTGAATTATAATCTAAAATTTAATATAAATATGTTTTGGTGATGTAATTTATTAGAGTATTTCAAATTATTATAAATAAATAAAAATCAATTGCCACATGTATGAAAAATCATTTCTTGAAAACGGCTCGACTGATTCGGCTGATTTTTTTGTTGTGTTCGTTTTGTCAATTTTATATGAAAGAAACTTTTTGGAAAATCCACCGAAAAATTCGGAAATTTGGATGGTATTTTTTTTCTAATTTTAAAGTATTATACACGTCATTATATTATATATTTTTACACGATGATTCCAAATTCATCGACAAAATCAAATACGACCACACGTTCGAAAGTTACAGCCATTTTTCTCAAAAATTTTGAAAAAACTAAAACTTAGAGATTGTAAATCTCGAGAACGTTATAAGATACAGACCTGTAGTTTGAAAATTTCAATTTTTCACGTCATTTTCTATATAATTAACATACTTTTAACGAAATTGAAAACACACAATTTTTCAGTTATATTTCATGTATAAAGAATTCTATAGTTCAATACGCTAGTTTATAATAAATATAAGTATACTAGCAACTCACCCGCGGCTTCGCTCACGTATCGTTTTTAATACCATTTATATAATATACTTATAGAATCTAACACCATTTGTATTGTTAATCTGGAACACTTTTTGCCGGAATTTACGTTAAATTTTGAAAAATCCAAATACGTACATATTTATATGAAATTAAAGGAAACGGGTTAGAAACTACTTGGCTATATTTCTAAGAAAAGAACGCCAACAGAAGCAGAAGAAAAAGAATGTAAGTATTTTTCAAAGTAATTTTTTTTTCAAATTCCAGATTTTGATTGAATTATCCATTTGACTCTTTTCGCCTTGATATCTATTTATTTAATAGAAGAAGTTTTATCTGAAAATTACATTAATAATTCAAGCAGGTATGTAAATGAACATATCAAAATTAAAATAATATTGCAGTTAACCAGAGCATGCATTCAAGAAGTTTAGTGGATGTCACGAATTTTAGCTTATCATCTAATAACTTAATGTAGCGACATAGAAAATGGACAACGATTTTTATTTCTAATTGTCAAACTACAAAGAGTCCAATTACCAAACGGGTAATTGTTAAAACCATTTTAACTATAAAACATTGCTTGGAGGGCAGTGAGCTCGAAAACATCTAATTACTTATCTTGTCTAACGTCTGATTAGCGACCTTGTACTGCCGCTTTTGCTATTTTTGTTTTTAGTTTTATTTCACATAAAGTTTTTAGTTCTAAGCCACAGTGACGGATTTTTTTTAAAGTATACATAATCATAAATATGTGTACAAAAAATTGAGTTTAAATTTTGAAATTTGACGGAGTTACAGTCAATTTAGTGACACGATGTAGCACGGCCGGTTATGACAACAAAAACACGTTTATCTCGGAATGACATTTTTCGACCTGGTTGACACGATTCCTCTAAGACTAATGAACCGATTTCATATTATTTTTTTTTATAATTTTCATAATTGTAGTAGCTATCATTGCATGTAGCCGATTTTTGAAATTTTGATAATTACTATTTTTAAACCCGCTCTAATAAAAAAAATAGGTCTTAAAAATGAATAAAAGCGATCGCCATTTTGTGAAAAAATAAATTAAAATAAAACGGCTATGTGCAACGATAGCTACATTTTTTATTTATTTTTTTCATACAACCCTTCTCGAAATTTCGAGTCAACCATAGAGAAAAATATTTTTTTTGGTCGTCACACCGAGGCTCATAACTTTGTAAATATTTAATATTTTTCAATAAAAATTGATATTAAATAAGTTGAATATACCTATACTTAATAAAACGTCCTTTACCTTATTCAAAAATAATTAGTTATATTTGTGAAAAAAATCCCAAACATTGACAATTTTTTGAACCTTCACAGTGGCTATACCCCTTATAGTGGGTGTAAACATTACAAATAAAATATACCTACATTGGGAACGAAGATATATCAAAACCGTCGATTGATCACCCATGCATTACTTTTTTAATTAGTATACCTAAATTATTTTAAAAGCTTAAGTTTAAGAGCTGTACTTATGCATAGAAACAGAAAACGCTCACTGGAGGCCTCATGAGCATAGAGGCCTTGCGTAACATACTCTAAATACGGCCTTGTAGTTACCAGTCTATTATTTCTACCAATCAGAACTCAGATTTAGATGTAGACTTTGATTAGTACATTTGTAGATTTACTATGACACTATTATACACTTATAGAATTGACTGAGCAATAACTTCACAAAACTGACCACTTTCTTGAAAGAGACAAAGCGAATATGTAGCTAATACCTGTCTCTTTTCTGTTAGTATGTCTTGTATACGCTCCTTACAACAGCTCATGCGCTCCTGCAGACCTGTGACGTGACCAATTCTAAAAAAAGACAACTACAGACTACTTTATCGCTTTGTTTCTCTCACACTTTTTCGCCAATATACGAAAGCGGAAGATGGAGGGTTTGAGAAAACTATCCATCTTCAACAAAACACTGGAACTGTCCGGAGAAGTGAAATATCTGGGAGTTATCCTAGATGCCAAACTTACCTGGAACAGCCATGTGAAAAGACAAGAACAAAGGGCCTGTGCAACCTTTTGGACGTGCAGACGCACTTTAGGCAAAACTTGGGGGCTGAAGCCAAGAATCGTGTACTGGTTCTACACGGCTGTCGTTCGCCCCCTATTAACATATGCAGCTCTTGTATGGTGGCCAAGAACTGAACTGGCCACCACAAGGACCACACTCGCCCGAGTGCAGAGACTGACGTGCCTTAGCATCACAGGCGCTATGCGAACTACCCCGACGTCGGCTATGGAGCTGCTGCTTGGCCTTGTGCCTCTACACTTGGTGATAGAGGCCGAGGCCCAGGCGGCGGCATACAGGCTAATGCGTACGGGGCACTGGAAACCCACTCAGGAAAATACGGGACATACCAAAGTTGCCTCGAGACTGAGGTCGACCATTCCCATTTCCCAAATGGGAAGTGACGGTATGATCTCCTATTTTTCCTTTAGCAAACCCTACAAAGTGTATATCCCAGAAAGGGAAGAATGGCGCTCCAACGACCGTTCCTTCCTAAAACCCCATGGCCTCGTCTGGTATACAGATGGGTCGCGGAACAGGGAAGGTACTGGAGCTGGAGTGTACGGAGAAAAACCCAGGGTCAAACTCAAATTTGCCCTGGGTAAATTTCCCACAGTCTTCCAGGCAGAAATCTATGCGATAATGGCCTGCGTAGAAGAAAACCTCAAACGAGGATACAAAAGTAGACATATCTACATTTGTTCCGACAGCCAAGCTGCCATAATGGCCCTACTCTCTCACAAGATAGGGTCACGATTGGTCGAGGAATGTCGACAAAAACTCACTAAACTCTCAGCTGAGAACTATGTGAAGATCCTATGGGTTCCAGGCCATAGTGGAATCAAGGGAAATGAAGAAGCTGACGCTCTAGCGGTAGCTGGAGCGTGCGAACCTTTAACAGGTCCAGAACCAGCCTTCGGAATATCCCCAAAAAACGTGAGGCACGAGATCTGGAACTGCGCCATTGAGCGGTTCCAGCAATCTTGGACCTCTAGACAAAAGCCTAGACAAGCAAGATCCTTCATTAAGGACTACTCGCCTAAGACAACAGAATATCTTCTGAACTTAAGCAGAAGACAACTCAGAATCGTAACGGGCCTCCTAACAGGCCACGGGTACATGAACAGTCATCTCCACACTATAGGCATAGCGCCTAACTCACAGTGCAGGAAATGCCACACAGAGGAAGAAACCTCAGAACACATCCTATGTGACTGCATAGCACTTGCAGCACTAAGGAGCCAATACCTTGGCTCCCCTTTTCTCGAGTCAAAAGACATTCAGGACATGTCGAGGAAAAGGATCCTATGCTTCGCTGAAGCAACGGACCTCTTCAACGAGTCTTAGAAACCCAGGGGAGCACAATGGGCCCTAGTGGCCTAAGTGCCGGAGCCTCGGCTCCACCCCTCTTACGAAATTCAAAAAAAAAAATACGCTCCTTACAACAGCTCATGCGCTCCTGCAGACCTGTGACGTGACCAATTCTAAAAAAAGACAACTACAGACTACTTTATCGCTTTGTTTCTCTCACACTTTTTCGCCAATATTTACTTCACAGATGGTTAGGGAATGATCAGTCCGTTCTATAAGTCTATGGATACTATAAATAACTACGTTTGTTGAAACCGGACATAACTGCAAGTTAGTTCTCTTCTTGCATATATCCACTATAACATATAACGAAACATTTAAAGTAAATGCTAAATGAGTTAACAGTAAGTAATATGATATTTTGTTAAAACAATAATGACTAAAGATTTATTGTGAAATGTTAGAGATTGTGAAGATGAACAGTTTATGTAAGACTCGAGTTGGATCAGTCCCTCAGGTACAATTCGCAGAAATTCAAGGCTCTGTGGACCGCTAGTTGAGAAATGCCACCCTTAACAACTAAAAAGAAAGTTAAATTGTATTTACCTGAAACGACGTCGAATTTGGGATGGCTCTTTTCTGAAATAAAAAATAAAAAACGTTAGTAGGTTTCTAACAAGTGATAACTACTGATACTTTTTACATGTAAAAAGTGCATCCAAGTATTAAATGAGTAATTTCATTGCCAAATTGATTATTTATAATTTTTTTTAGAATTTCAAATCCAAATTAAAAAAATTATTTATAAATAAAATAAACACAAAGTAATATGTAATATATATTTTTAAGACCTGCTAATACAGTTAATTATAATTATCTAAAACATTGCATAATTTTGTATTAAAATATAAATAAAATCTACAAACTATGTATTTAAATAGAACGCCACTCAATTATTTTTTTCAGAAAATAATTAAATATGCATCGTTCAAAAACTAAAGCGACTAAGACCATTTATCAAACAACTGAGAAAATATCTCGACAGACAGTCATTCATTTAATAAGTTTATATTTGGAACAACACTATTATTATATATTATTATATTATTTAAAGTTTATGGAAAATATATAATAACCGATTTATTGTAAATAATATTTTCTATTTATGATAAAACCAGGAGTTGTAATTAATTAAAACGACATATATTAAGTTTCAACCGTGCCAATGCATGGAACAAACGTATTTTTCTGTTTAACCACTGTGCATTTTGAGATGTTATACTCGCTGTGCGCACATATTTCGATGATTGCGAGATTATTCGTGTAGAGCAGTTAACAAGTTTCCCGCACCGTGCCCCGCATCACCAACACAGGAACCTATAGTATTAACTCTGTTAATCTCTTTAAGCGCTAATCAGAACTTTTTTTTAAATCGGTACAGTTGTTATCCAGATTTATCCATGTTTTACTGCTAAAATATGATATCTAGATTATGCAATATATTTAAAATTCAAAAAGCACCTATTGTTTCTACACAAAAAGCGCCTTAAGAAACCAAAAACAAAAAGTACCTACCCGGGAAAAATTGTAGATCTGCAAAGATCTACTCAGATCTCGACAGATCTGCATTTTGGGACAACATCATATTTTTCACTGTTATTTTTATCTTTGGAGACTTGCAAAGATCTACAATGACTTACAAAGATCTAAAACGATCACAACGATCTTTAGAGATTATTGAAGATCGTGATAGAGATTAAAACTTTGAAAATTCATGAATTTTCAACGTTACAATGAACTTCAGAGATCTAAATTTGTAGATCGTTGTAGATCATTTTAGATCTTTGTAGACCGTTGTAGATCTTTGCAAGTCTCCACAGATTAAAAACCAAGAATATAATGTTGTCTCAAAATGCAGATTTCGAGTAGATCTCTGCAGATATACAATTTAAACAATTAAAGACGTTTAAGGAAGTTCAGAATTGTAAGTTTTTTTAGATTTACCGCCTAAAACACAGAATTAAAAAAAAAACTTATATGGTAATTATAAGGGGATACTATCTGGGATACCCGGTATATAAAGATAATCGTTATGTCTTTTGAATGGATCATAAATAATTACTAGTAAATATTCATAAAAAATATAAAAATAAATAACGGTACAAAAAAACTCACCACAAAAAATAAAGCCAACGAAAAAACATCCAATACCAAACAAATCCATCTAAAAAAGCAATTTAAAAAAGATATTTCAAAACAATACAATTATAATTCCTATTAGCACTTGTACTTTGTCTGGGTTATCCTATATCTGATTTATCCTCATCTTCCTATTATGTTCTGTAATGAAGTTTATTTGAAGCTTTTTTGTGAAATAAATAACATTTTTATCGGCGCGTTGTTATTTATGCGAATGAATCGTCCGTGAATATGATAAAAGAGAACACTGTTTCACTTCAATGGATTGAAAAACAAACACGTGTTCAATCATACTGGTTAAATACTTATCGATGGCGACCGATCGGATCCAATGAGCTGGAGTTCGAACACACGCACATAATAAAACCTCTTGTCATCCAGTGCCGGATTTATACAATACTTAAAGTGCCAAAGTTTAAATATCCTGAAAGAATTGATAATATCTAATTTATAATTATGTCAGTAGAATGCTAAAACTCAGTAAGCGACTCATAAAAAAATCAAAAAAACATTTAACCCTTCAATTCCCATGTCAACGCCGATGATGTTAACAAAAAAAAGTCAATAACAATCTTGTTTATAATTCAAATAAAATGAATTATAAAATCGAAAAAAAAAAATTTTTCTTATTTCTTTGGAAAATGGGGTGTCACAGCATTCACAAACGAAACTAAGCACTATGCTTTGTTATAGCGTAGATTCAAGATGTAATGTACTGGGGAGAAAATGCAAAAAATCGATGTTAGAGTGTTAGACGTCATTAATTGTATAAGAATTACACAGGAAGTATTTTCGTCATAAGCCTTTTCATATTTTTGCAAATAAGCAATTACAATAGTTCTTCAAAAATCACAACAGCTTGAACTTTCTCCTATTTTCCGCTAATGTGCCAAGCATAGCACACCCATATAATTTGTTACTTAAGTTTAGATTAGGGATTCCCAACAGAGTCCAGGTAGACCTAGGGTCTATGGAAGTTTAAAAAGGATCTATAGTGATACATTTTTCTGTTTTAAAATTTTAAATTGCAATTAGGTACCTTTTTTCTAATTGTACATATATTTATGTTTTCTAGAATCTAAAAATGTATAGGAGGTCTAAAAAGAAAAGCATTTTTTAAAGAGGTCTACGTAGGAAAATGTTAGGAACCCCTGGTTTATATACAGGGTGGGGCATTTAAAGTGTTACAGATTTGTATCTCAGAACTTTCGCATATTTGAAAAAAATGTTTTAACCAAAAAATGTTTGGTTGTGAGGGGGTCATCGAATAGTAATGTTTATGTGTTGTTTTAGCGTGTCCTTCAAGGATATTTGAAGGACAACATCATTTTTTTAAATGGGAACCTATAGTTTTTATTAAATAATTTTGTTCTTCGTGAAAGCTCACGAATCTTTTATTAAAAACTTTTTTTTGAACAACCTTAATTTTCCAAGATATCTAACAAAATATTTTCAGATTTTGAACTTTCAAGATTTTTTTTTACTCAGAAACCATTAATCTTGAGAAAAAATACAAGGTACAAAAAATGTTTATTTTGATTTAGTAAAACTTATTTTCTAGATTTAAAAAAAATTGAAAAAAAAAATTCTTATTAAATCATATTAAATGAAAATATGCATTTTTCATTTTACTTTAATAATACTAACCTGAGCATGCATTGGATGACCTATGACATAAGGTCATTTAAGGTTACTCAAGGTAAGAAAAAAAAATTAAAACGATACGAAAGTAGAAATCTAGTGGGGTCAAATCTGGTGATAAATAAAAATAAAAAAATGAAATTCTAGATAGAGAAGTTTTATAAGTCTCACTAATAGAGGTCTTTTGTTGCCGAAGTCACGGGACCTTAATATGAACTCTAGTTATAGAAGATTCCCACTTATCCATGTCCCATTTAATCAAGTTTCACTGTTATAATAAGTATGCAAAAAATTTTGTTTAACATACCTCTGTATTTTTAAATGGAAACATGCATTTTTCATTTTACTATAATAATACTAATTTGAGCATGAGTTGTAGGACCTAAGAAAAAATAAACATTCAAACGAAAGTAGAAATTGTAAAAGTAATTTTTATTTTTTTTTCGTATTTGTAGACAATTCAAACCTTATGTCATAGGTCATCCAATGCATGCTCAAGTTAGTATTATTAAAGTAAAATGAAAAATGCATATTTTCATTTAATATGATTTAATAAGAATTTTTTTTTTCAATTTTTTTTAAATCTAGAAAATAAGTTTTACTAGATCAAAATAAACATTTTTTTGTACCTTGTATTTTTTCTCTAAGATTAATGGTTTCTGAGTAAAAAAAAATCTTGAAAGTTCAAAATCTGAAAATATTTTGTTAAATATCTTGGAAAATTAAGGTTGTTCAAAAAAAAGTTTTCAATAAAAGATTCGTGAGTTTTCACGAAGAACAAAATTATTTAATAAAAACTATAGGTTCCCATTTAAAAAAATGATGTTGACCTCCAAATATCCTTGAAGGACACGCTAAACAACACATAAAAATTACTATTCGATGACCCCCTCACAACCAAACATTTTTTGGTTAAAACATTTTTTTCAAATATGCGAAAGTTCTGAGATACAAATCTGTAACACTTTAAATGCCCCATCCTGTATATGTGACACTTAAACTTTGGATTGATATTTTCATAACTAAATCTATTGTTTTGATTAGAAAAAAATGATAATGTTGGTTTAATGTTTCAGCAAGAAACAACAATAATTATTATTAGAGTAACTATGTATCTGTTTTTTCACATATTGTTAAAAATAATGTAAGCCGTACTAACGCTGCAAATTTTAAAACCCATTTGCAACAACTAAAAAATTTTTAAAAAATGTCATGCTGGAGTGGTCAATTAATTAATTAAAATTTTATTATAGCAGTAAATTTTATATTAATTTGTTCAATAGTAAGAAAATAAAGGATTATCTTTAGAAAAAAATATTATAATAGGTGTCTCCTGTAGATGACATAAGGATTTGACGAGTTAAACTTATTCTAATAAGTACTCAACAAAAATGAAATTTGTTGCAATTGAAATAATAAAAGACAAAATCGGATAACAGGGCTAAAAATATTTTTCATAGGAACAGTTTTAACGACATTCCAAGTTTTATGATGGCTATAACACTGTCTACTTCATTCAAATATATATGTTGGCTTTGCAGGGGTAACATGGAAAATCGCAGTTAGTTAATTATGATATACGTACACACGATTTTAGTTGATCTTTTTATGTTTCAAATACAGAAATAGCTATAATAACGGTGACTAACAATTTTTTTTATTATAAACATATTATGTACTGTATTCATATATTTTCAAATTTTTAAAGAACTATAACCTACATTTATTAAATCTTGTATTAAAAAATATTTTAGTGTTTTTTGATTTTTCTTTTAGATTTTAAGGAAGCTAATTTGAAGATATCCCTCAAATAAGTATATCGCAAAAATTAAATTATAATATTATTTTTTTATCGTAGGTAATGTAATTTATCCAACAATTTTTATTTCTACAATAAATCAGCCTAACTTGAGTACAAACATTTTACACAAAAAGGAATTCCAAATATGAATTCTTAACGGAATTTAAAAAATGTCATTATATAAATTTAATGCTTTTCAACCTAAAATATAATAATACAATTCAAATGTTGCTAAACTTGTCCAGAAGCAAAAGAGATTAGTATAATAAGTATTTTTTGTCAACACAAATGTATGTCATATAATAATAAAAAATTGTCAAGTGCGAGTCAAGCCTTGTGTATAAGTGTCCCGTACTGTAAAGTATCTTAATTTGACTTGCATTTGTGAACACTAACAATTACGCTTAATGAATTCACAATCGAAATTAAATTTTTAGCAAAGTTTGGAATCAATTTAAACATAGATGACACTCATTGTATTTTACGTTTTTATTATCTACTTTTTAATTTTCAATTATTTTTTGAGTGAGTATCACTTTCTTGTGAACACGACATTGTTATACCTATGTACATATTTCCATATATTTTTTCAACTTCAGATATATGAGAGGGGGATGGAGGCAATTATTTTTACGTTTTTTTTTTTTGGAAATTTACTAAACGACAAATTTAATAATATCCAAACCATTTTTTTGAATTATCAGATATCATTTGATACCCCATGTCCCATTAACTGAGTCTCCTTAAAAAGTGCCAAAAACTATTTAATTCTGGTCTATTTATTGTTAATCCACCATTTATTATCTCAGTTTTATAGGGCAAATGATTCAGTAGCTAGAAAGGGTTTGGTGTAAATTTTTCGAAACACAATTTTTCGAATGAACAATTTTTCGAAACACAATTGTTCGAACACAATTTTTCGAACAACATTTTTCGAAACACAATTTATCGAAACACAGTTTTTCGAAACACAATTTTTCGAATGAACAATTTTTCGAAAAATTTAATAAAACGCGGGGCGCTATAGAGGCAAATGCATGGAAAAATTTCTTGTGTATGAATTGATAAAAGATATAAAGGTAGACATTTTTTTAAATTAATTAAAAGCTACTATATACATACAGGGTGTCCCAGGACTGTGTCAAAGCTCAATATTTCATTTAATATAAGAATTGGAAGAAAAATTTGAATGCAAAAGTTGTCAGGATAGAGGAGCGGCATAATTTAAAAATAGTTACATTTATACAGAGTGTCCCATAACTGCGTTACAAACCAAAGTTATGTTTTTTTAAATACAAACTATATATTTTTATTTGATAATCTAAAAGCATTCATTTTTCTGAGTATTTTGATGTATCAAGTATGGGATTATGCAGAGGGGTTTAGAAATAATGACCAATTTTGTAAGAAAATAGGAACATTTTCAACACCTTGTAATTTTCTAATTACAACAAAAAAAAATTGTTTTCTGTTTGAAGTAGTTTTGGTATATTCTCTATTATTGCGATATTATGTCAAACATTTACAAAATTGTATTATTTGTACAGGATGTATCAAAACACTGAACTTAATTTTTTTCAAAATTTTCAAATGGAACACCCTATATATTTTTATAATTTCGAATTGCCTGTTCAATTCTCAACATATTTTATAAACCATGTTCTATACCTAAATCCAGCCGTTAATAAGGTATTAATTTTATATTAAAATCTTAAGATTTTTTAAAAACAATACAACTTTATTATATTCCATAAAATAATTATATTTTTATGTTGTTAAAGTTTGTACGTTCTATTAATTTGTTAAATTATTTTTAAGCGAACTGTTTTATTGATTATAATAAAGTTGTATTGTTTTTATAAAACATCTTAAGATTTTAAAATAAAATTAACAACTTATTAACAGCTGGATTTAGGTATAGAACATGGTTTGTAAAATGTGTTGAGAATTGAACAGGCAATTCGAAAATGTTAAAATATATAGGGTGTTCCATTTGAAAATTTTGAAAAAAACTAGGTTCAGTGTTTTGATATACCCTGTACAAATAATACAATTTTGTAAGTGTTTAACGTAATAACGCAATAAAAGAGAATATACCAAAACTACTTTCAGCAGAGAACAAATTTTTTTTGTTGTAATTAGAAAATTACAAGTTGTTGAAAATGTTCCTATTTTTTACAAAATTGGTCATTATTTCTAAACCCCTCTGTATAATCCCATACTTGATACATCAAAATACTCAGAAAAATGAATGCTTTTAGATTATCAAATAAAAATATATAGTTTGTATTTAAAAAAACCTAACTTTGGTTTGTAAAGCAGTTATGGGACACTCTGTATAAATGTAACTATTTTCCAAATATGCTACTTCTCTAACCTGACAACTTTTGCGCCTAAAGTTTTCTTCCAATTCTTATATTAAATGAAATATTGAGCTTTGACACAGTCCTGGGACACCCTGTATATGCCTTTATGAGACCCCCGCTCTTTAAATGGTCTTATGTCCGGTATTATAAAGGACCTAACAAATTTGCTAGCTAGCAAGCACTCTCAAATGAGATATCAAACTTATATGACAGTTCTCAGTAAGTTGGTTTTTACTGTTTTTTACGCAAGGTTAGTAAATACACTTTAGTAAATATACTTTACATACCTTTTTTTTACTTCCTATGTATGAAACTATCTATCTAAAACTTCAAGAGAACTGTCATATAAGTTTGATACCCCATTTGAAAGTGCTTGCTAGCTTGCAAATTTGCTAGGTCGTTTATTATACCGGACATTAATCATACAAACCTGAAAATTAAGTGACAACTGAATATTAATTTTTTAATTTTCAGTGAATTTTTAGTAAAAACTAGTTTAAAAAATATGTTTTATCAATTTTTATTTAAAATGAATATTATATAGATTTTATAAACAAATCTAACTAAAACTAACCAACCCTAACCGGGACTAACCTAATCTATTCTTCTAACCTAAACTCTTTATTCTTTTTCATTTCTACCTTTATCAAATTTTGTGTAAAACTTTATTTAAAAAACCCAAATCCAAAACATATTTTTTTCGAAAAATTATTCATTCGAAAAATTGTTCATTCGAAGAATTGTGTTTCGAAAAATTGTGTTTCGAAAAATTGTGTTTCGAAAAATTGTATTCGAAAAATTGTGTTTCGAAAAATTGTGTTTCTAAAAACTGTGATTCGAAAAATTGTGTTTCGAAAAACTCGCCGGATACCCTAGAAAGCTGTGACAGAAAGACAAACACAGTGTTTCTTTTTCTAAATTCGGTAGTTTTTAAATACATCAACAACCCCATTTGACAGTTAAAATGCACTATTTTCAACATTATTACCAAAATAAAATGCATACAATTCATTTCTCTTAAGCGATTTGGAAACACAAAACAGAAACCGAGATAATATAAACAAACGTAACTATGTACATGCTTAAAGATAATTACGAAACTGAAGAATAGTGGAACATAATCACAATAATTGAATAAAATTGGGTATCATTGAAAATAATCCGCAAGCCATTAGATTAATCATAAAATAGAATATAAATAAAAAGAATTATATGAAACATGATATACAACAGTCACTAACTAACTAACTTTACCAGAGTACATCATTTTTCTTTTCATAGCCGGACAATAAAACACAACTGCGATCCATGTTCTATAGTAACCAGTAAAACTGGTGCTACAGTAAGTTACATTAGTACATTTTTCATCCAAGCGCCGCTGGTGTTAAAGATTTGTGATTCTCAGCCGTTTCCATGGCGCACTACGACTGACCGCCGCTGCTTGCAAAATGGAATGAAATCCACTCAGTTCTGCTAATGTTGCTTTTTTGTTGTGTCTTAATTCTTGGAAAAGTTATGAGTCGGTTTAATGCTTGCTCATGAATTTTTCAGAAAATATTCTAAATATCAAAGGGTGCAAGTTATAAGTATTTTAATTAAAAGATAAATAGTTACAATTATTTAGTATAGAAAAATATAATTTTTAATGTAAAAATTTTTAGACGGTTTGGCGCAATTTTCTATATTTATATTTTTTCTATAAAATTAAATTAAATTATTTTTTATTTTTGACAAACTATTAAAATCAAAATAATGAATTTTATGACAATTCATTAAATTAAAATCTGTTAAGACATACACGGGTGTAAGCCATAAGTATTCCGAAGTACGTACTACATTAACTGCTTGGAGCCACTTCAGGTGCATTTTTGGAGTTGAAAAAAAATATAAAAATAGGATCAAATTCTTCTAATTGAGACCTACATTTTAATACCCCACATGAAAATAAAAATAATTTTTTTGTAACAACTATTTCTTCAAAATTTGAAATGATATTGTTGACATTACCAAATTATTTGCCTTTTTTTGAGCCAGTAGTTACCGAATTAGAGGGGGGGGGGATACATTTTTGCTTAGAGCACCCTGCAGGCGCCATTTTTAATTTAGAAAAAAATAAGAATAACGGTAAAAAAATTACATATTTTATTAGAGGGAATCATTTTACATGTTCAGTAAAAATTTCAAGCTTATATAGTTTACGAGCTATTTTGCTTTGACTGAAAATGACGGACGGACGACAGCGTGAGATTAATAGGATATCTCCGAAACCGTAAAAATGTACCTAAAATAATTATAATACATAAATATCATATTTTTAAAAGTGTATTAATAAATAAAACATTTTTTGTTTATTTAATTTACTTCAATCGCGATCTCCATAATTATAATATAACGATACAGAATTTATTAACTACCTGTTGACTTAAATCAATCAATTTAATCTAAAACATCCACCGTTGAATAAAATATTTTCTTAATCCCTATAATTTTATCAAAAAATTAAAAGTTAAAAATAATTTTAAATAAAACATCGCTCGAGAAAGAATGTTGAATAAAAATCGAAACGGTATTTGTGTTTTGAAATTTTTATAATGAAATTTACACGTTTAAAGAACATATTTCTCGGAAATAAATACCCATTTTGTTTATTTTGTATCTCACGTTCGAGTATCGAACCATTAATTTGTAAAATTGAATATCGTTTATTATAGGATTTTGTTAATATCTGGTGATATATAATGTTTAAATATTAAACTTAATAAGTAATATTTATATTATTCTAATAAAATATAATTATGTGTTAGCTTTTCTCAGTCTCTGCCTCGAAACGAAATCGAAACTGTCTAACACAATATCAGAATCTCAGTTTTAATTTTTTGTAGTTATTTGTAGAAAATGTTTTATTTAATATTTATCTTTAAATCAATTGCTAACTAACTACAGTCGAAATCAGTTATAGCGACAACGAGAGGACCAGTCATATTAGTTCGTAAAAGCCGATAGTTGTAAAAACCGGTAAAAAGGCAATATACAGGGTGGTCCGGTTTGGGATACAGATATTTTAGGAACTGATTCCCTGACTCATTGTAAGTAAGAAATTGTGCGGGAAGTGGGGGTCTATCTTTAACACCCACTGAGTTACAGGGTGTTTAAAAAAATTTCTTCAGAGTAGTTCTTACAACAAATATTATCTCATAATTTAACAGTAACGTATCTAGAGCAATCAAAACGAGTCAGTTTCATAGGTAATTAACTAACATATTTTTCAGTATTACGGTTATTGCTATCCGTATTTCTATTTCCGAGTTATAGCTCATCAAAGTCGAAAAATATCTTTTTTTGTTGAAATTTTTTATGAAAATGTCATTTTTATCCAAAAGTATTATACCCCTAACATGTTGTATTTTTTATCATTATTTTGGTACATCATAATGTTACCTACAAATTCACTATACAAAGTTTGGACGTGGGTCTTACAGTTTTCCGGAAAATAATTATTTTTATGGTAAATAATAATAAATAATAAAATTATGTAGTTATAAACAAATAAATTTATTGACTGTTTCATTTAATAGGACAGGTAGCAAAATAGTAACTTTGGGGATTAATTAATAACTGGAAAACTATAAGACCCACGTCCAAACTTTGTACAGTGAATTTGTAGGTAACATTATGATGTACCAAAATAATGATAAAAAATACAACATGTTAGGGGTACTTTTGGATAAAAATGTCATTTTCATAAAAAATTTCAACAAAAAAAGATATTTTTCGACTTTGATGAGCTGTAACTCGGAAATAGAAATACGGATAGCAATAACCGTAATACTGAAAAATATGTTAGTTAATTACCTATGAAACTGACTCATTTTGATTGCTCTAGATACGTTACTGTTAAATTATGAGATAATATTTGTTGTAAGAACTACTCTGAAGAAATTTTTTTAAACACCCTGTAACTCAGTGGGTGTTAAAGATAGACCCCCACTTCCCGCACAATTTCTTACTTACAATGAGTCAGGGAATCAGCTCCTAAAATATCTGTATCCCAAACCGGACCACCCTGTATATTCAGTTGGACTTTTATTTTGAGTCGTTAAAACCAATATATTGTATTAAACGATGTCGTTATAACCGGTTTCGACTGTATAGTGAAATTTCGTAACCCTCTAAAAAAAATCTCCTTTGGTCAAGCAGTGGGACTGGCTACTAGTAATTTCTTCACCGGGAGGGTGGAATTCTTCGGTACAACTGAACAGAATTTAGACAAAATAAGTGTTTACTTGCATACAGAGCTAACACAACAATGAATGACTTACTATTAACAGATAAGAAAGTTTGAATAGGTCAACACGTTTAGAACAAATGTTACGAAGTTGTTTTAAAGCAAGGGTTTTGTCGTCAACAAACTTTTATGCGTTATAAACGAGATCTGTGGGTGTTAAAAACGGGAATCTTCGATTATTAATTTACGTGATTTTTTTTTCCGGAAGCCACTCCGAAATAATACAATAAATTTAAAAATATTTTTCAGAAAAAAATCACACGAAACTGAGACTTTTCGAAGTCTTGGTCACGTGTACAAGACGAGACGAGACTTATCTAACTCATCTTGTTTCGTATGAAACCATAATAGCAAGTGATCATATAATATAATTTTTCTCAAAAAAACATATTGTATAGACAAGAGGCTGATACATCGGCGGAAATAATATAGATATGTGATAATTGTTCTTATATTCAACAATAAGTTAATTTATATGCTAATTACAATTTTAATTATAACCATATAACCGAAAGTACGAAAATAATATTGCTATTTGTGATGCCAAATATAAAATACGAAACATTTGTAAATATGTGAATGTCAGCAATATTTTTATTTTCTAAAAAAAATATCTTAAGACAATCAACAAAAAAATGAATTTTGTCGCGTTGGCATCAGAATGAATTCACACCAAACCATAAATAAAAATTCTGGCAAATATTCACAATTTCAAACTTCATATAAAAACGTTCCAATTTAGAAAATGTATAAAAAGTGGAACATATAACTTTTGGATGTAAAAATTGTTCCAATTCAAGAAGTTATTAGTCGTTTTGACACCCGAACGATCAATTTATATTTTAAACCGTAAATAAAAATTCTTGTAATCTATTATATGCATTTTAAACATCCAGATACAATATAAAAAATTGTCATGTTTGAACCTCGCATACTAATGTCCTGAACGTATTCGATTATGTTAATTAATAAAAGTATTGAGGCTTTCGCGGTGATTTTGACTTCTGGATGCAAGCCGCGTCGATTTGGTCGTGTTTACGCAAACGTTTCGTCACACATTGTAGTTGACCTCTTCAGAGCTCTTCTAAAAGTGCTTAATAGTTCTTTTATTAGAAAACAGATGGCTCCAAAATTTTAAAATAATAAAAAAACGTAAATGCAATGAGTGGTGAATTTTTTTTCATCTTAGCATCATTATAATATTTAATGTATGTATCTATATGGTATACAGGTGTCTAAATACCAGGGTACAGTATAAAAGATACATTGAAGAGGGAGCAGTTTAATGGTGCGTTTACATCCCACAAAATTTTCATAGTCTATATAGGCCTAATAGAATAGCCAAAAACCATTTTAGTCCAGAATATTCCAACGTGAATATTTCATAAGCTTTTCGAAATTAAAAAAAAAAGTCTTAAATAAATATTGTAGTTTAGTATTGTACCTATATTAAAACATTTAAATACATAGAAGTAATACATAAAGTAATAACTTTTTTATTAAATTTTTTGAACTAAAGATTTTAACTTGATGTACTTACTTTCAAAATATAAAAAAAGTCAGCGAATGTATTTATTTATTTATTTAATACACAGTTGATTCCATAAGTGTTTTTTTCGATTTTGTTACAGAATACTTAACAAACAGTATCAACTTAAAAATTACTCTACAATAAATTAGAAATAGTCGCTTTGGTTTCTAAATGGCTCATTTGTCTCTTAAATAATTCCACACGACCCCATAAATAAGAATTCTTACAAATATGTACAATTTCAAACTTCCAGATATAAAAAGCGTTCCAATTTAAAGACGGTAGGTATCTAGAATGAGTTTCGCCTAAGTTTTGCCCGAGCTGATTTGTTTGCGCTGCCGGGACAAAAAGATGCTCTGTAATGCGGTAAGCCGTGTACTTTTGTTGTGTATTTTTGTCTGTATAAAAACTGACGGCCATAACGTTGTAAGTCATGTTGACAACAACTTGAGAATTAGAATACAAGAACAATTGGTCTTGGAAAATAAAAGGACGGATTAATTTCTTGAGCTCCAGTTATTTTTCTTACAGCAAATGGTAGAGTTTAAGATGATAGATGAATGAACTTTTTTGTTAAGGTTAGATATTTTATCATTGTTGATATACATATAAAGTTTATAGATAGTAAATAGTAGTTTTTACTTTCTTATAAGACCATATATTAGTACGAAATACATTAAAAAGAACTAAGGTACTGGCACCAATCTTGAACCCGTTAAGCGCAAAGCATGTTGTTTTTGATTGGTGGGCTACTTTTTTGTAATTCTCATTAACCTGTTACTAATAAAATAAGTATCTCTTTTGTTAAGTCAATTTAATTACCAAAATCCGCAAATATAATTATTTTTTAAAATTAGATATATCCTTTTATTTTGTATGTTTTTTCTCCAGTAGGTAATAGATAAAGTAAAATAGACTCATTGTCAGTAATGAACACTTGCTAATCATTATAAAAAAATAAGTACTACGACACAATCGTTATAAAATAAAGAGTTATAAAATTTAAAACAATGTAAAACATTACTTAAAGAAATACACTTTTCTTGATAATGAACTGAACCGCGATAATTATTTGTCCACTGTTTTTAAACTAAATGATCAATTTATTATCAAATCACGCTGTAATGTATATATAGATTAGTATCATCCAGTAATGGCAGTAGGTAATCAAATATCAACAAATATATCTAATTCAGTATATATTTAAGTTAAAAATGTTCAACACTGGGGTGTAGTCCAAGACAGGTGCCAGTACCTTAATATTAATTCTGAATCTTTGAATCAATATTTTCACAGTCTGTTTTTAAACGCTATAACTCAAAAACGACAATACATATTTTTCAAACGATCTTACAACCGGAAACGGATGTTCACTCATGTCAATTTTGGATATTTTGGAATTATTATTAACAGAGTTATGTATTAGAAAAAAATGTTTTTTATGTATTAGATAAAAATTGTAAAAATATTACTATGTTAATAATAAATATCCCCTCACTAGTTTTTAATTGAAATAATTGCTTTTTGAAGTGAAACTTCTTTAACGAGTCTAGTGAATTTAAATGACCTCGACGCGTTAATCAAATACGACACGTTATTCAAATCTCTCGTGGCATCCAGGTTTTTATTTATGATCTGTAAAAATATTCCATTGGTAATATTTTGCCTTAAACTAAAAATTAAAGATCTTATGATTTAAATTTTGCCTTTTTTATTAAAATAAAACATTAATTTTTTAACGTGTCTTTCAATAAATAAAAAATAAATATACAAAATAAAAATGAAATTATTAAGTGTGTAAGTAAGGCGTGAAGTATTTTTCACTTTATTTTTATTCGTGGCAAACACATTCAAACAAATCTGTAAGAGAAACTTGTGTAAAACTCACCATCTTTAAATTAGATATTTTTTATATCACGTTTTCTAGAAGTTGGAATTATATTTGCAAGTTTTTTAAGCACATTTGTTTTATTTTTCTCTTTGGAACGTTGCATATCTACTTTTTTGCAATTATTCATTCCTACGCTCTCGCGTTTTGCAAAATATAAACAAGATTGCTTCGATACAATTTTCTACCCGAAGATGAAATCAAATTTTAGTTTAATTTATTAAATTTATTTGAGAAGTTCGCGAGAATATGAATTTTTCGGTTTTTTATTTAACTTCATCATATTTTCTTGATGTATTTTTTTTAAAGAACACTAATACCTTTTAAATACTTGCTGCAGATGGATTATTTGGTAAACAATTTTTTATTTTATTAATTTTAAATTATTTTTTTTTGTTTTATAGCTACTGGAAAATATCAAAGTTCTTATACAGTACCTAATTCTCGTACGTAGTGCCACAGATGCATCTAAATCAATGTTTCCCAACGTGGAGCCCACGCCCCACAGGTGAGAAATTCGATTGTTAAGGGGGGCAATTCGATATAACAAAACGGGGAGACTTGAGACAGAAGTTAACTAAATTGGTGCCTGGCATAAAATCTCTTTGCAGCGCAAGCATCAAGCGCAAGGATCTTATTAAATTCAAATAATAAATATTTACTAATGATTAAAATAATATAGAAAAAATTTTCATTAAAATTAATTTTTTACTTGAATTTCAGTTCTCCATTATACAGGATGACCCATTTTAAGTACACACCTCTAATAACTTTTTATGGTGAATTGTTATCAAAAAACTTTTCAGATAAAAGTTACACGGTTGGAGGGGGACATAGACGTATGAGGATGAAATTTTTGTAGGTGGTGTTTTCAGGGTGATATGAAGGTCAACATCATTTTTTTAAATAGGAACCTATAGTTTTTATCAAGTAATTTTATTTTACGTGAAAAAACACGTATCTTTCATTGAAAACTTTTTTTGAATAAATTAAACCTTTCCAAGATATCTAACAAAATAATTCGAACTTTTGAACTTTCTATATTTTTTTACTCAGAAACTATCAACTTTAGAGAAAAAGTAAAAAATACAAAAAATGTTTATTTTGATCTAATTAGACTTGAAGAATTATTATTAAAATTTTAAACCTTTTTCAATTTATTTTATTTAAGTAAAAAAAAAAAATGTTAAAAAAAAAAAATTAAAATTATTCCTTAAGTTTTATAAGACCAAAATAAACATTTTTTGCATTTTATACTTTTTCCCTAAACCTGATGGTTTGTGAGTAAAACAATATTTAAAGTTCAAAATCTCATATTATTTTGTTAGACATTTTGGAAAGGTTTAAGTTTTTCAAAAAAAGTTTTCAATGAAAGATTTGTGTTTTTTCACGTAAAATAAAATAACTTGATAAAAACTATAAGTTCCTATTTAAAAAAATGATGTTGACCTTCATATCACCATCAAAACACCACCTAAAAAAATTTCATCCGAGTACGTCTATGTCCCCCTCCAAACCGTGTAACGTTTATCTGAAAAGTTTTTTGATAACATTTCACCATAAAAAGTTATTAGAGGTGTGCACTTAAAATCAGGGAGTGGAACCGGTACTATTTCTCGAACCGGTTCGGTTCCGGTTCACACAGAAAATAAAGTTCCGGTTTTCGTTCCGGTTCAATTTTTTATTTTTTATTATTTCGGTTACCGGTTCAATGTACCTCCAAACCGGTTCGAACCGGTTTTTTTTTTACTTTTGTAAATTATTCAAACATATGTAATAATTTTAATTAAATTATAATTAAACCTATCCTATAATTTCTGAATTATATATATTTTCCTACATACCGTTACTTTCCAATTTTGTGTATATGTTACCAGCAATGTATGAAATCCGGCATTCTATAGAATTCCTAGGTATTCTATAGAATGCCTTAAGTCACCAGGCAATGTATGAAATGAATTTAATTATATACATTTCCTAGGCATTGTATAGAATACCTAACTGATAGCCGGCAATGTATGAAATATAAACATAAATGGGGTGAAGCAATCAATTTTGGTCCAGGCACAGATGTTGCTTTACTTTATGTTGTAAAAATATTTCTGATGCAAATATGTATATAATAAAAAATCTTGGTTCATTCTCGATAGCTAGGTTTCTAGATTACAATTCGGTATTGTCAGTTCAATACTGAATTATTGATTAAAATAAACTTTTTATATTTACGCGTATAATTGAAAAATGTATGTCTGTCCAGTAAAGTGATCTAAACTAGTGTTTAAGAATTTGTTTCTGATAATATGTTATTTTGAATGTTCAGAGCCAAAATCTCACTTAATACGTACTCGGCCAATTTTTTGATTATATAATATTTAAGGTTCCAATAGGTATTGTTTTTTGTGAATTTGTTATTTTCACAGTGAGGGGCTTAAATCTTACTTAATACACGTCTGGACTAATATGTTATTAAATATTTAAATAATATCATACCTCATACGCAATCGAAACTAATATTTTATTTTATTTATTATAATATAAAATGTTATATTATTGTTAATGTATTTTGTTATTTTAACAATAAAGAACCAAATTCTTACTTATATGAATTTTGACTTTTTAAAATTAATTAAATTAACTAAATAATATCTATCTGCTTTAATAATATTATTTTGTCTTTTATTTAATACATTGCCTAATATTATCTTGTCATTCTATAGAATTCCTAGGTATTCTATAGAAGGCCTAGGTAAAGTATATAATAAATATCTATTTAACAAATATTTCATACTATGCCGGTAACATATACATAATATATTAATACTTTTTATGGCTTATTTTTTTTATTTGTATTAATTTAAAAAAATGGGTACCTATGCCGGAATAATAAAATTATTGACAGTTAATATTAGATTATGCTCAATGCAATTTTTTTACGTGCATTTTTTTTAAATAGCAATTTTCATGTTTTTCTGAAAATACCATTTTTCTCTCAATCTTTCCCATTTTTTCTTGTATATTATGACTTTTTCTGGTAGTAGGCCAATATTTAAAGAAGAACATAAAGTCTTTTATATTAATTTATAAATTCCGCAGAAAAATTAAAATTTGTTAATTAAAAACACGAAAATCACAAGTATTCTTATACTTATACTTATTAATATACTAATATTTAAGCGCAACTACATTTGTCAGTGGTGCCAACTATAAGTGGTTAGAAAAATTATTTTACATTTGATACAGAATAATATATATACATATTTGAATAAAAACATTCGCAATGAAAAATTAAACTTTAATGAACCGGTAAAATTAAACTTTATTGAACCGGTAACCGAAAAATTGTTTTTCGGTTCGGCTCCGGTTCAGGTTCAACGCCATGTTTGAAATTTCGGTTCAGGTTCAGTTCCGGTTCGTCCAAAAATTTCGTTCCGGAACCGGTTTTCGGTTCGGGTTCGGGTTCGGTTCGACTCCCTGCTTAAAATGGGTCACCTTGTATGTTTTGAAAATTTATTTACTATGTATGCTAAATAATTACCTAGTGATTTCTTCCTATATAATTCAAGTTTCTTTAGTGAATATTTCAATTTTTGAATATTAAAATTTATGTATATGTTGGGGGGGGGGAGGGGTATAAGAATTTTAGAAAGGCTTAGGTGGAACATAGCACAAAAAGGACGATACAAGACCGATATGAGATCATTTGTATTTGACGAGACGAGAGATTAACTTTATTTATAATTTTCGTCGTGTGTCCCGTTGAAATTTCATAAATAATTAGTAAAAATTCATACGTTTCAGTCACGTTTACGAGACAAGACCGAATTTTTTTATTTTATTTTTAACGAGACGAGATTGCTTCAATGTTCACAAGACGAAATCGAGAACTGACTGTCATTTATAAATTCGAGCTCGCGAGGATTACTTAAAAGACCTTTAATTTAAAATAATTATGGTTTGCTGTAGGTACAGTGATATTTCATTTCTCAAAATGTGATATGCGAGTACGCGATTAAATTTTAACAAACATTTCATCCAGAATTGTATGAATTAAAAATGTGTTACACAGAGTTGACCAAGTACTTAACTCAAAAAGTTACTTAAGTACATGCTTACCTCTGTTTAATACTTACATATTTAATTCACACAATTCAATATAGCAAGCCATACTTATTTAAAATTAAACTTCTTTTTCAATAAGTGCACAAAAAATAATAAAAAAGTTTTAAAAGTCATTTAATTATTACTTAAAAATAAAATGGAAAATTAAATAAAAATCAAGAAGGCATACTTTTAAATTTAACTTAAAAAAATACATTCGGTTATACTTGTATATACACTACATTTCATTTCCTTACAAAACAGTAAAATAGAAAACAAGTGATCCATAAAGAAATAAATAAAATCTAAAAAAGAAGCGCGACTTTATCAGTAGCAGTCGGACACAGTGCTTTGGAATCGTAGCATACATATTTTCTGTTACAGATAAGAACCCTAACCGTCTCTGTAGTCGGCCATGTAAAAAAGGACTCATTACGATAAATAACTTTATATATTTCTTCTCTAACGCGCTCTGGCGGATAAATAATAAATATTAATCATACCATAAACACGTCCACAAATCATCGCCCCTTGTACAAAAAATGCGGGGTTGATTCTGTCGATGGGGCTGTTGCTTCTTCGCAATGAACCTGTTGCCACCCTCCGGCATCATGTAACCCCCATCCACCCCATCCCACGTTGCTACTGTGTTACTCTCTAGTGTTATACTCTTGGATTCCGTCCATAACGGTCTAGGCAAGGGGTGGGTAGATTTTAATTAAATTGTTTCTTTTTTAATGACTGTTATGTGTGTATGGTGTGTAAAAATGTATATTTTAAATGAAAGAAAAAATTTAAGAGTTTTTATGATTTTCGGATATTATGTATCGACCGGATGAACATGAAACACATGTACATAAAAATCTACTTACGTAGAAGTACAAGGCATTTCCAAAAAGTATTTAAATACAGCATAAACTGTTTATAACGACTCCGGTTAATACGACGTACCGGTTTTAACGACTCAAAATAAAAGTCCAACTGAATCTCATATAATTGTATTTTAGCCGGTTATTACGACTATCGGCTTTTACGACCTAATTTGACCGGTTCCTTCGAGGTCGTTATAATCAGTTTCTACTGTATTTTTGTTACAAAAAAGTACTTTTACAAATAAATTAATAAACAATGAAGTGCATTTATAATTGTAGATATTGTTTAGGATATGACAGTTACGGATACAAATATTTTTCTTTGGTTTCAGTTTCGGATTCAGAAACGTTTTGTTTTTTTTTAACTTATTATTAGTATTTTTTGCCAACAGTTTGTCTTACAGCTCGAGCAACAAGTAAGGAACTATCCGAAAAATATCGGATATGGTTTCGGTTTCGAAGGTCAATAACTAGTATTTTTCGGATACGATTTCGGTTCGGAATCTACCCGGGAAAAAATTGTAGATCTACAATTGTAGATTTTCTCAAATCTCTATAGATCTGCATTTGGGACACCATATTTTTACTAGTTTTTGATATGTGGAAACATGCAAACATCTACGTTGAAAATTTATGAATTTTCAACATTTTAATCTCTACCACGATCTTTAGAGATCTTTGTACATCCTTTTAGATCTTTATAGGTGATTGTAGATCTTTGTAGATCGTTTTAGATCTTTGTAGACCGTCGTAGATCTTTGCAAGTCTCCACAGATTAAAATGCATATTTGTCTTGATCTGAGTAGATCTCAGCAGATCTATAATTTTATCTCGGGTAAATATTTCGGATACGGTTTCGGAGGTCAGAATGGTTTCGTATATCGAGCTCCGTTGCATCCTTAATTTCTGTATATACATAATATTAAAGTATATTTATAAACCATACATTTTTTGAATTGAATGAATTTCGTAAGAGGGGTGGAGCCGAGGCTCCGGCACTTAGGCCACTAGGGCCCATTGTGCTCCCCTGGGTTTCTAAGACTCGTTGAAAAGGTCCGTTGCTTCAGCGAAGCATAGGATCCTTTTCCTCGACATATAAACCATACATACTTTTACAAGTTATAAATGTGGAAATAAAAAATATACAATAGCTATTTTTAATAATTAATAATCCAAATAATTCTATTTCTATGTAGGTAAACTAATATCTTTATTTATTTAGTTATCTTTAATATTTTACGACGTACATATTTATATGTTCGTGTTTCTAATAAAAGATATTAATAACTTTTAGAACCCGCGCACACTTCAGACTTTTTGTTGGCCGACAGTTTAATCGTTTTGGCAGATAGCATGAAGACATATGGTAGTACGTACATTTACCGATGAAAAATTGACAAACTAAATAATCAAAAAAACTGGCTTATTCCCATCATGTCCATGATTCCCATTGTTTAAAACTATCAGCTAACTGACAATCAGTATGGTGTGCTATATTTGCACATCCACTACCAACTAAACTGTTTTATCGGGGATAAATCTATTTGCAGATTGAACTCAATCAAATCATCAGCCATCTAAAAAAATGACTTATAATATTGTCAAGAAATCAGAAATGTTAAGAAAAGAAAAACAATACACGGCCCTATATGTTCTGAATATCGTAACCATTGGGCACACACATAGAGCTCTCTAACTCTGGAGTATATCTTCTCCTCCTCACACATATATACACCCAATTGTTCTTTGTTCTGTGTGTGGTTTGTGAACTTTTATCGGACGCTGATACAATGGCACTGGAAGATTCGCACTCGTCCGTTTATCACCGACAGACATCTTCACAGAAAACAGATGGCCGAGTATCAGTTGTACAGAGTGCTTTATATTTTGATTATATTTCTTTTATTACTTCAACATCAAGTTCCAATGCAATGTATGTAGAGAAAGCTATTTGGGTAAAGTACTGTATGTATAAAAATAAGTCTATGGATGGATAAAAATTGATGTTGTTTGTATTTTGTTGGACATATAAAAATGATTAAATATAGTAGAACATTATCACATTTTTGTCATAGGTTCCATCTTAAAATTTTCTAAGGGCTAATATTTGTATTTATAAATAAATTGATAGCTAGTAGGGACGTTTGAAAAGTTTGCGGCTTTTTAAAGAAAGGACAGTCGAAAAACTGATATTTTATGTCTTGTTTACCAAAATCTATAATTTCAATTCAAATAGTTTTTGAGTTACAATTAGTTAAAATGAAGGGATTGAGTGATTTGCGTGAATTTTGAAATAAATTAGCACTGTGATGTTATAAAATACCTTTTTAGATATGGTTTAAAGCCTCGTACAATCCATAAAGATGTGGCTTACACGTCAGATGTATATACACCGTCTTAACAGTGGTAATAAATGGAAAGCGTTTTCCAAGCTAGGCATGCAGAAAGTCTGGAGGATGGTTCACAGTTCACGCAATAAGTGGCTCTCTACGGTAGTGACAGCTGAAAACAAAGGGTAATTAAAACTAAAACTAGAGAATAGTATGCTGACTTGTTTGATCGATTGAAGCACAAAAATATTGAAATAGATTAGGCTCGATAAAAAAAACGTGTTTTTTCATGACAATAACACGCCAGTCCACTCTTCTCGAATTTCAACCTATAAAATTGAAAATTTTGGTTTCAAATTATATTCTTCTGATTTCCCCCCTTCTGACTATCATCTGTTTCAAAAGTGATAAACATTGTTGGAAAAACAAACATTTTTATGAAAAGTGGACGTTTAAGTTGTATATAGAAGTTTATTTTGCAGACCTCGACATATTGGTCTACGAAAGGGGCATAATGAAGTTGGAACAAAAAGGTCAGGTTAAAAATAAAAGTATTAACGTTTATTACAATATTGTTTCTATAACAGACTGCGAAATTTTCAAACACCCCTCGTATACATCAGTGTTTCTCAAAGTGTAGTTATTATAAATGTATCTCAATACTTTACCCCTTACTCCAAATACGTCGATAAAAAGAATGTCTATAGAAGGATACATGTATGTTGTAAGTTTGGAAAACACTGTATTCAATTAAGTAATAGTACCTAACTACCTACTACAATTGTAAGAGTCTAGACTTCTTTCAATAGCAATGAATGCTCATCATTAGAATTTCAGTTAGTGACTTTAAGATTCTGATGAAGATAGCTTTGCTTTTTAAAGACGTGTAAGTCTACACTCTTACTAATTGTATGGTTAGGATATTTGTATTTGATAAATCTCAATCATAGTTTTGTTTCTTGTTTGTTATACTGTATATAGTTTATTAAAATTTAATAAGAGAAATTTCTTCAGGTTAATTCTTATTCATTTTAATCTACATATTCCAAGGAATTCACTAACACATTAATCATAAATATTGCCATTAAATATTCTATAGTTCCTAAAAAAATATCTGATATTTGATGATGTAAAATATTTAATGAAACCATACTTCTTCCTTTAAATCCAGATATAAAAACAACTACCAGAAACCCGTCAATATTTTATAATTTTTAGGGTTCCGTAGAAAACTATAAACCCTTATAATTTCGGTACTGTTGTCTGTCTGTCTCAGCTCCCCTCATTTATGTACCTATTAAGATGAAATTTGGTATACAGACTTATTTTGTTGACTCAAAACAGAAATGATGAGATTTAAAAAAAAATTGGATCTCTCTCTCATACACTGAAAAGTATATTTCACTAACCACATTAATTGGGATGTCTTTAGATATGTAGGTCTTCTAAAATGTAACAAAAATGAGTTATCAGAGTACCGCTCCCCCTCTAATTTCCAAACTATCGATGAAAAAACCTGAAAAAAAATTAAAAATGCTACTTTTAGTTAGTACTTTCCAATAATAACCATAACAAACTCTTTCAAAAGAGAAACAATTAATGGACCCTTATCATGTGCGCCCCCAGTACGCAATTGGACTTTTTTTTGTTATAATTAAAACAAACACTTTAGTGGAAATAATCAAAATTAATATGTATTTCCATCAAAATCTCGATTTCGAAAATTTTCGTCATTTCTATGTATAGTTACTTAATAACTGAAATAAATAATAAATGAAAAAGTTAAAAAATATCGCATTTTTTTAACTGTTCTTTTTATACACCCAATCATTTTAGCTTCCTCACTCATTCCACATGTATCCTTTTTCTCAACATCAAAAACAATATTCCAGTATACTATTACAAGCATCATTCAACAAAAAAATGTAATAATAGAACGTCTACGACAGCAAAAAAAATATGAAGTATCATACACACAAGACCGTCTGGACAGGAGAAGGACTGAAGAGGACATGTCCAAGAACAACTACACTGAAAGTAATGTATCCGTACAGACAGATAGCAATCAACAACAACAACCGTGTAACGCGAGAAGTGATAAATCAGATCGTCGCACCTGCGTTTAGACACATACAGAGTTCTTTATTACCGACCCGGAATCAGGTGTGATCTGTGATGGCTTGTATTTGTTTTATCCCGACAGCAGGCGCATAATGTGTTCATAGACTTAAGATGTAACTAGAACGTTCACTCATTGTTAAATAGATTGGTGCCTATATAAAAATTTAGAGAATATCTATAAATATTTGACACGCAGTATATTTCATTGGAAGAAATTAATGTTAAAAGTTTGATTAGAGGGGTTAAGTGAAATGCGATTTTCCATCATTTTTAAATATTTAAAATTGATGAAAAAATTATGGTCTCCTCGTTTACTTACAATTTTTAATTTGTTATAAAAATAAAAAACAAAATGATTATTTAAACTTATGATTTTTGGATTTTATCCCGCGTCGCTTTTGACGTTTCGACCAACATCTCGTGATCCTCTTCAACGTATATAATATAAGCAGCTACAGCTTCCAGATTCGATATTTCACATTTAAAGAAGACCACGAAATGTTGGTCAAAACGTGAAATGCGATGTGGGATAAAACTCAAAAGTCATAAATTTAAACAATTAAATAACCACGAAAATCTACGTTCAAAAATAAAAAAGATCATTATGTCAAATTTTGATACTTTTCAGTTTAGGCCGGCGAAAAACGCTACAGGTCGCAAAAAGAAATAAATCAAAAGCAATCTTTTTTAATTCACTTCATCTATTATCAGAATGGAACCCCATTGGAACTCAGCCAAATTTAATGACTATAGAAGCAGGAAAATTTGCAGTTTATTAAAAAAATAATGACGTTGTTCCTAAAATTTCTAATTAATTAATATTTGTTGATAGATATTATTAATATTATATTTTATATTATTTATAATTAACAATGATTAATTTTTGCATATTGAGATTTTTCTCAATATACATCATTAAAATGTTATTAATTTAACATTTATACTTTTCGATACCGTACAGTAAAGTTGTAAAAAAATTCCAATTCTTATAATACATTTTAATTTTAATTATTTCTATTATGTATTTATTATTAATATTATTTAATATTGTTTTAAATTTTAAAATACATCATTTATTTTAAGTCACTATTTATACGATTGTTAAAGTGCCTCTACTATAATTAATATAATTATACTTCTGGAGTAGTTATTCTTTAAAGGAGGTGTCCATTAACAACGTATGAATGTTGGTATGGAGGGGGTAAAGTGGTATTTAACGTGACAAAGTGTGATAATAGAAAGAAAGGGTTGGGATAATATAGGATCACATTACATTTCAATTAAGTACATTTTTAAATCACAAATACCAACTTAGAAATGTATATAAAGGAATGATGGAGGGGAGTGTTGTTGTGAAGTAATATTATGGAGGGGGAGTTCTCATGATTGTGACAAAGTGTAACAAGGAGGGGGAAGTAGATCGAAAAGAATAAAATAGCATGACGTAATTTATAGACAATCCCTTACCAATTTTTTTTTGTAAGCAATATATTTCCCCTTTTAACAAGAAAGCAAGATTTTCATTGTTCTAGTACATATCCACTTCAAGATCCTCGTAAAATTACTTGTTTCCATACAGATATTAAATAAATTAACGTGTTGATTCCTTTAATCTTTGTTGTTGTCTGCTGTTCTCTTCCAGTTTAATTCCAATTCAATTTGATGTCAGTAGTAACAATAAACTCTAACAAGATGTTTGACTACCTGCTATTCAAAGTTTATTACTTTCATCTCAACATTTACTATTGTCTATATTTTACACAGGACACAAGCAGTTTCTGTATATCAGTATGTACAATAGAGTACACTAACTGCAATGTAACAGAGCTTTTTAGTGTAATAACTAAAGTTTGTTCGGATGTAGGATATGTTCGAGAACGTATTTCAGGTCTGTGTGACAGTTGTGGTTGGAGATCTAGCTTCAGAAGAGACACAGCAGAGATTGAGAGTAGATAGTTATATAAAAAGGCTAACCAAATGTCAGAACTTTGTAGTGAAAAGAGCTATAATTAATTTGTTTGTGGAAGATGTGTAGAATTAGTGTGGGGGGGGGGGGGATTCAGAACCAGGGTCAAAAATTGTGTGGATAAAAATTACTTTTTAGGAGTTTGGAGAGAGAGAGAGCTTTCGAAAACCGATGGGCGCTTATAGTGATTAATTATAGAGGTGTCAAAATTTGGACTGGAATAATTAAATTTAATAATTAATAATTAAATTTTTGTAAAATATATTTTTAAGTAGTAAAAATTCATATAGTACGTCTGGTACGTAAAAAATAAAGCCAAAACGCTGCAATTTTTGATTGGGGTATGCCACTTTCTGTAGTCATACATAAGGGCAAAAAAAAGATTTTAAAATCCATGTAGAACACTGTTATATGGGCTATCAAAGATAACCCCTATCGGTGTTATAAAATTAGCTTTATCTCAGCTCGTAGTGATCCAATTTCAATTTTCTTTTGTTTATTTTAAAGTTAATATTACGAAGATTATTTTTTGTCATTATTCATTTTTCTCTAAATCTCAAGGGTCCCCCACAATTTTTGAAAATCTGAAAATTTCTTTTTTCTTACAAACTTAATTGTTATATTATTTTTTTATCGTGCCCAATATCATTTTTTTACTCCATATAAAAAAGAAAGATAATTTTTTCAGCATTTCATTAGTATCAAGATAATACTAATTTAATATACAAATTTTTTGGAAATCGAGAGTTAAACAAGGAAAATGGACTATTTTTGGATTATTCTATGTTAAGTATACCTTTTATTATATGAAATTTTTGGTTGGGGTCAAATTTTTCATATGGGACAGTTGAAAAAAATGTAAAATCTGTCATGAATGTCAGTGAACTTTCTTATACAATAAAAAATTGTACCTTTTTTTCTTAAAATAAACGAATTATTCTGGCTTACTGATGGAAAATATAAAAAAAATTATAGAACAAAAACTATAGATAATAACGAGCTCTAGAACTTTTGTTATAAAAATTTCATTCTATTATGAACTTTAAAAAAAATTGAAAAAAAATTTAACTTAAATTTAAAAATATATATTTTTTATTTGGTATAAGAGATACAAAAAAATGAACGGAACATAAACTGTAGAAAATAACGTACTCTACAATTTTTGTTATAAACATGTTATTCTATTATGAACTTTTTCAAATAAAATTTAATATAATGATCCAAAATTTGTCTATTTTTTTAGGTTAATTGGCGATTTCCAAAGAATTTGTTCATTTTCACAGTATTATCTTGATATTAATGAAATGCAGAAAAAATTATCTTTCTTTTTTATACGAAGTAAAAAAATGATATTGGGCACGATAAAAAAATAATATAACAATTAAGTTTGTAAGAAAAATGAAATTTTCAGATTTTCAAACATTGTGGGGGACCCTTGAGATTTAGAGAAAAATGAATAATGACAAAAAATAATCTTCGCAATAATAACTTTAAAATAAACAAAAGAAAATTGAAATCGGATGACAAGGAGCTGAGATAAAGCTAATTTTAAAACACCGTTGGGGGCCATCTTTGATAGCCGATATAACAGTGTTCTACATGGATTTTAAAGTGGCTCCCTATCTCAAAATCTTTCTTTTGACCATAAGTATAACCACAGAAAGTGGCATACCCCAATCAAAAAGTGCAGCGTTTTTTTAGGTACCAGACGTACTAATATGTATTCCTTGGTTGATTAGGAACGATTTCAAAATACTTTATATTTGTAATTTTTAATGATTTTTATGTTTATTTTGATTTTCACAAAAACATTATTTTGTTCAAAATAACATATTTTATTTGCAAGTTTTTTTAATGGTAATTGATCTTTTTATTATAAAAAAAATCCCTGAACCCATATGGTTCCTTTAGACGGAGAACCTATATTTTTTTGTGTTAAGGATATATTTCTACATGTAAAAATAAAATAAACTTTTATCGAAACATTTTATAATCGGAGAATTAAAAAAAATATAATTTTTTTACGTACATTAAAATTCTTAAAACCAAAATAATAGTTCTTATTAACAAAAATCAAAGTAACCTCTAAAAATACATAAAAAACACTTAGGTACAAATAAAATAAAATTTTGCCCCATCCAAACTGAATATCTTTTGTCTGAAAAGTTTTTCTATAGTTTATTTAATTTTCGAAAAGAAAATTCCTAACGTTTTATTTTGAACGTTCGGTATAATAAATTACTAATATTAAAGCAAAGATGACAGTAGGAATTCAACATTAATTATATGAATATATATTGAATTTAAAACAAATTATATTACTTTAAATAAATAAGTTCCACTAAAAAGAAATACTTTACACTAAAAAAATAATACTTTGTACCTGTCCTGTCAAATTTAAAACATACATATTTTTGATGTATTTGTTGTGATTTTCTATATTTTTGCCTAACCTACCCATTAACCTTTTTCCTTTGGCCTAGATAGATTTGATATTATTTTATAGATGTGATTTTTGTGATTTTCTATATTTTAAAACGATTTAATATTTGCCTTATGCATAAAAAAAAGTATTAAAATTTATGTTCACGTGTATAAAGTGGATACTATAAAATTTTAAGTTCAAAGTATTGAAATTTATATTCGATGTACAAAGTAAATAATATCTAATGTATAGTACAACTAAATATAACCCGATAATAAATTATTTATCTGTGATTCAGACACAATTTATTCTAGGCTCAGTTATTCACAGATAGACTTTTTGTTTATAGTATCATACACCATTCTTTAGAAAAAAAAAACACCAAAATACTTTATTATATTAAAAGATCTACATTATGAACCTCACCCCACCATAATTTGGTTTGAAGAGGTCATATACAATACGTTCTACGTAATAATATTTATTCACTAGGTTATATAAACAAGTAATAGTTCGGTCTCTAAAATAAATACCTACATTCAGTAGTTGCAAAACCAAGTTGACTCAACCCCTTACTCCTTCACTCATCCCCGTTAGCTCTATCCCAGCTTTGTATGTCCGAAATGGGTCAGTGAACAGTACAACCGGAAGAAAAAAAATATATATGAAATAAAAACAAAATAAAGAACAAAGAAAAGCATGTATAATACATACGCATTATGAAGTTATTTAGTGAATATAATTCGTATGAAGCAGTTTACTAAAATAATCTGTGTAAAGTATTTTATAGCTTCTGGTTTTTTTGTTATGATTAATAAATGAAGTTGTTTTGTTGTTTTTTATGTGAGTGTGTGATGCCAGGAGCGCAGGGGTTCTCTTGGTTTCTCTTTACTCCAAAAATATTCCACAGATGATTCTTAAACCTTTGCAGGGTTGTCAGGCATCTGGATTTTAGCGAGGATGTTCCGATTTAGAAACTGTAATCTAAACTCCCGATAAACAATATACAGGTTGGGGCAATAGTGCTCGGTTATTCGATAGCTCGTAGACCGTAACATGAAGGCATCTGTTTGCTAGCTGAAAAAAATGCATGATGTTTTTATGGGCAACATTAACACCCTGTGGATGATGTTTTGTTTTATTTAAAAAAAAAAACGTTATTTTTCTAGTAAATATTGTCGAATTTTGTACATTTTTCTCAATAAATCAGAAGGGGTTAAAAAAAGCCACGATAATGTCCATACAAAAAATGTTCATTATTTAATTCTACATATCATCGTTAAAAAATATATAGGGGGTTCCATTTGAAAAAATTGAGAAAATTAACTTTGAAGTTATCAAAATTTGAAAATTAATTTTGAACAGCCTGTACATGACGGCTTTACAAAATTTAAAAAAAAGCACCTTACAACCTCCTACAATAAGGTCCTCATTTAATTTCGTCTTCAAAGCTACACCCGCGGTAGTGGTGATTTATTATTTGGAGTAATATAAATATCATTTTTTATGAAAAATATATTATTACTTCTTAACCGAACATTAGATAGGGCTAATATTTTAGATATGATTAAACATCCTAAGAGGTGTGTTAAATATGCAAAAATATTTGGGGCATTCCATTTAAAAAAATGGACTAAGGCGTGCCAGATTTTTTTGTAACAACCTGTATATTTGAAAATAATTTCTATTTATGCGCATTTACCAATAGTTCACATCTGCATTGAAAATATTTTTTTATCTGTTACGGTCTACGAGCTATCGAACAACCGAGCACTATTGCCCCACCCTGTATAATTCCCTATTTTTACACTAAATTCAAAAATAAACTAAAACTTTTTTTATAAAATGTTACAGTAATAATATAGGTTAGTATTTCAATTCCTATTTTCTCTTTTAGCTTTTATTTATGTACCTATAATCTATAATAAAGTATTTAATTCAATATACATGTATTTGTATGATAGAATTTTATTTACTTTTACCGTAAAATCCTGAATTGAAAATCTGGCAATCTTGGGTTTCAGTATCTTTAAACGTTATTCTTTAGTTTCTTGTAGATATAGGACAAAAAACTTTCGTTTTGGAATTTACATTAAAAGCAATGAAACACGTTACTTTGATACGAAAAAAACGTGTTTATATAGTTATAGAAATGTTAAAATTAAATATCAGATTCGAAAAATACTATAAAATTTCAATAAATAATTATATTACTTTCTATCTTCCCAAACAAAGAATAATTGTTACATATGTTAAAATATCGGATATAATTGAAACGTTCAACTCTAAAAAATACCTACGTACTATAACATTCAGCAATTCAAAATTATAAAAATGATTGTGGCAAATTCAATTATGCCAGATCCCTACAATATATTTACAAAATTGGAAAAAGCTTCTCAAAAACATGCGACTGCGCTATAATATTTCAAGAGCAGACACAAATTTTATTGCTTTTGCTTATCATCTTAACTCCCTTAAAGGAAACAAATTAATGAACCAGCTTATAATACAAACTATACTTGCGCAGTTCACCACGTATATCTTCTGAGTTAAAATAATGAAAATGTATATTATATAATAAATGATTTTATAATATCAATAGCATGTAAAATTAACCTGCAGTAGCACTAGAAGCCGGTAATAGTCAGATAGACAGACAGTATACATTCTCGCAATCTTTAATTAATAGTATAAATAAAAAATTATTTCAGGGCAGTGGTGTAACTAAAGATTGCTACAGCCTCAGTGAAAACTGAAAATAGCGCTCCCCTGCTCTAATTTTTAATTTTTTTTTTGTGGTCACCCCCCAAACCTTACTGTTATTTTTTATAACGTTTTTTTCGTTGTCACATCAAATTTGGCACCCCCAAAACCTCACTTTTGCGCCCCGTTGCTATTTTTGATGTTTTTTTTTCATTCTGAAAACCTTATCTCAATTAAAGTGCTACTTACCGCCACTTACCGGGTCCATTTTTTGTAAAAATATTTCTTTTTACGTAACTAACATATATTCTGAATATGAGCCAAATCGGATTACAAATACAATCTATCGAAATATCTTGACCTCAGCGTCACCTACCGGATTCAAAAAAAGTTTTATCTAACAGAACACCAAACGAACATATGGTGTGAATATGATTTTCATACGTCCAGAGTTTAGGCTCATGACGTGACATACATATACACCAACATTTTTAAGGTATATTAATATCTAAATAACGTATGAATAAAAATATTTAAAACATCACGAATACAACAGGCATGTGCGTATTGGGCACGCACATGATAGGGTTCCGAAGTCATACTCACTACGATTTATAAAATAAGAGTTATTTCAAAATTTTCGTGACTGAAGGGTTAAAATCAAAAAGGCATTTGACTTTTACTATTGCATATTAGGAGACCTATCAAATGACACCCCCACTTAATAGGGTAAATTAAAAAAAATGAGTTCACTTTTCAGTTATGAAAGGGGGTCCAAAATATTTTTGACAATGTTCGTTATAATTTTCAGTGAAAGTACTAATTAAAAGCTCTACATTCTGATTTTTTTTTCAGATTTCTTGAATCGACAGTTTAGAAAATAGAAGTGGGGGGGGGGGCTCTGACAATGACATTAAAAAGCAAATATATAGTGACTGAAGGGTTGAAATCAAAAAGTTATATAACATTTTTTATTGCATTTTAGGAGACCTATCAAATAACATCCCACTCAATGGGGTAAGTGGGAAAAAATGTGAGTTCACTTTTCAATCTATAAACCCCCCGTCCAAAATATTTTTGACAATGTTCGTTATAATTTTCAGTGAAAGTACTAATTAAAAGCTACATTCTGGAATTTTTTCAGATTTTTTGAATTACTAGTTTAGAAAATAGAGGGAGGGGGACGCTTTTATAATGACTTTGGAGAGCAAATACATCGTGATTGAAGGGTTAAAATAAAAAGATTCGGCAACATTTTTTATTGCATTTTAGGATACCTTTTTGGTCATCAATCTACGACCGTATACCAAATTTCATCTTATTATGTCAAAATGTTTACAAGACGGACGGACGGACGGACATGGAGAAACTATAAGGGTTCCTAGTTTTCTACGGAACCCTAAAAGTGACCAAATTATATGTGTGTGTTTACTCCTATATGTTTCTATGTATCTATGCTTGTATGTTAGCAAATATATCTAATATTCTTTAATTAATTAATAATCATATTTTACTAATTACTACACTTACGATTATTAAGATTATACATATTCCACTTATTCCTAAGATTTATATGTGTGATATGTGTAAACAAATATTATACAAATGTATTATTTCGTTAGCATGTCTTCATTGCTATTACAACTAATACAGGCAATTTGGCTTTCTTGTAGACACTCATTATACGAGTATCTTCCTATACTATCATATATTATTTATCCTTATTCATCAAAATGTAATATAAATGTTTTTGTATGACAAGCACATTCAATATTATTAAATAGATAAATATACAAACATCTATAAAGTGGACTAACAATATACGAAATAAGTATATTTGACCAATTATTTGGCTCTTTTTTAGGGACTGACTTTAAAATATATTGGACTATATTTCGTTACTATTTAAGCTACGTGCACATAAAATATACAGATGATCTTGATTGAACCTATAATTGTTAACCATCTATTACACTTAGATACTTAGCTGTGCTACATCTTGTTGTCAATATCGATAACGACATACGAATTTTCAAATAAAAGTTAGATCTCTTTTGATAAGAGCTAACTTTTCGGATTGTTGTCCACGTTGCATTGACGTACTATGTTTCTGAAACTGTGTGTGTTTTTAAAACTAACACTTCTGAAGAAAACTCCGACATGAGAATCGAAACATCAAGAAACATAATACGACAACGTGGACAAAAGCCCGAAAAGTTAACTCTTGTGGACAACGAACAGAAGTAGATCTATTTGGGTTCATAAGGTCATAATTCTCCAGTTTGTGCGTGAACTTGTCTAATGTTTGTTAAATAATAATAATAATATAGAAAAAAATAAGTACGCCTATGCGTTTAATGAACATTCGGAATAATAACGTTTTAAAATGTTTTTGTGAATAAAATATAATATGAAACATTAACAAAATATGATCAAAAAGATGTAAATTGCTGTAATAATACATTATTCAAATTTCCGTTTCGAATGTAATTATTTTTTTATTGTGTTCATTTATTATGAAAACCTCAGTACTGTTTATTATTATATTATCAAATAAAGACGCTCTGAAATTATGTAATTATGGACACAGCTTTCTGCTTCGAGATCAAAGGAAATGTAAATAGAACAAATAAGTCTTCAACAATATTTATCTAAACAATGAACTTCTTACGAAGTTTCCAAACCAAATAAGTTTAGTAAATTAACAACAGAGTAAGTATATTTATTAGAAAGTGCAATTCTTTTACGAGTATGATGTTTCTATAAAAATTATCCTGAAATAAAAATCAGTAGCGTATAATGTTAGTTGTTTTAAACATGAATTAAAGAGGGTTTGAACATAAAACTGTGAAAGTTGATGTTTCTAAGATTTCTATCTTGTGATAGACTCCCTCTCTTCCCTCTTTTTATAATATATGTATAAGTAGAGTAATATCAAAAATTCGTAAGGTTTTACGCCCCCACCCCCTTTTTAAATGATAATATTTTTCTAATGAGAACCCGGGAAAAAATGATAAGATATTAGCATATATTACAAGATCCAATTGGTCAGATATGATGAGATATGCTTGGATCCTGATTTTGGCACGATCCAAGAACGCATTATAATATATTGTAATATATTGCAAGATATAGTTATATATTATAATATATACTAATGCCTTCTGGATCGTGCCAAATTCAGGCTCCAAGCATATCTTGACATATATTACAATATATTAGCATACATTAATAATAATAATAATAATAATAATAATCTTTTTTATTTCGTAGACTGCAGTATTACAGTGTGAAACAAGTCATGGCGGACATAAAATACATCTAATAACAATAATACAAAATATAAAATATAAAAGATAAAAATTACTTAATTATACAGCTAATATAAAAATACACTTAGATTATAGACAGATATAATAATATATGTACAGACCCCCAAATGTGGTATGTCACAGTATAAATTCATTAATAGAGTAAAAACATTTTTCAATAAGATACTTTTTGTACTCTCTTTTGAAATCATGTAAATTTAGATTAGTTAGATAATTGGGAATTGAGTTGTAAATTCTTAGTATCTGATTAATAGTACCTTTGTGATTAATATGTGAAGTTTCCGTTGGGACATACAACTTGCATTTGTTTCTCGTGTCGTGCATATGGGTAATAGTATACTTATTAAAGAAACTCCAGTTAGCTACAGCAAAACAACCAGTTTCGTACAAATATAAAGATGGTAACGTCAATATATTTAATTCTTTGAAGAAAGGTCGACATGAGTCGCGCGCTTTTAAACCCATTATTGTCCGAACGCAGGCTTTTTGTTGACGAAATAAATGTATAGTATCAGGAGAACTACCCCAGAAAACGATACCATATCTCAGGTTTGACATTATATAAGCATGATAAGCGGCTATTACAGTTTCTTTGGGAACAATAACAGCTAGTTTTCTAAGTAAAAATATATAAGTTGAGATTTTTTTCTTTAGAACTGAAATGTGATATTTGAAGTTTAATTTTGTATCTAAGTATATTCCTAAAAATTTTATTGGATCAGACTGAATATTTATACAATAATTATTATTACCTAGTGTAAAAGTCATGTGAGGACAATTTCCGAAAATAAGGGCGTTTGATTTATCTATGTTTAATTTTAGTCTATTGTTACCAGACCAATCATTGATGTTCCTCAGAAGTTCACTTATACTGTTATCTATATTGGTATCCTTATCATGTCTATATATGACTGTAGTGTCGTCCGCAAACAAAATGGATTTAAAACTAGTAACTTGAGGAAGGTCGTTAATATATATTAAGAATAACAAAGGTCCGAGTATCGAGCCCTGAGGTACTCCCTTATTTAATATTGAATGGTTGGAGTAATGGTTCTTTATACTTACTCTTTGATATCTTTTACATAAATATGACGATAACCAGCTCAGAGCTGTACCCCTGATACCATACATTTCAAGTTTAGACAAGAGAATTTGATGATCGACACAGTCGAATGCTTTCGATAAATCAAAAAATAAGCCGACCGTAGTAGTGTTTTTTGAAATACCATTTAGTATTTCCTCGATCGTTTGGAATATTGCCATATTGACGGTTTTCTTCTTCGTGAACCCATTTTGTTCCGGACAAATAATGTAAAATTTATCGAAAAAATCAGATAGTCTATTTGACATGCATTTTTCGAATATTTTTGATATATTTGAAAGCAAGCTAATCGGTCTATAATTGTCAATGGACTGTGGATTATTTTTTTTATAAATAGGTTTGACAATGGCTTCTTTTAATAAATGAGGGAACGTACCATTTTGAAAAGAAAGATTAATTAAGTATAATAGCGGTTGACATAAGGTCTTAAAATTCACTTTTATGAAATTTGAGTTAAATTCGTCCCATCCAACAGATTTTGTAGGTTTCAAGCTAAGAATTACATTATATAATTCAGTTTCGGAAACAGGTTGCAAAAAAATAGAATTAAAAACTGGCTCATTAATATTGTTAATGTAGTTTGAAGTTGTAATATTTAGTGAATTTGTTATATTTGTAAAATAATTATTAAATTCGTTCGCAATGTCATTAGAATCAGTTAACAATTTATTGTTGATATTTAAGGAAATATCATTAATATCATTTGATTTTTTTATATTATTGTTAATTAACCTCCACATTGTTTTCGAACGATTCTTTGATTCATCAATTATTTTTTTGTTAAAATTTATTTTAGCATTTTTGATTATTAGACTTAAATATTTACAATATTGTTTATACATTAAATTGTATTTAATATCATTGTTTTTCTTGCTTAAAATATGTAGGAAACGTTTAATTTCGCATTTGTTTTTTATGTCGTCAGTTAACCAGGAATTTACAACTCTATCAGTGAAAATACACACCCTTTGTACCGGGAAAGCAGTATCGAAATAATAAAACAGCGTTTCATAAAAATATTTATAGGCCACATCGATGTCAGTGTGATAATATACGTCGCTCCAATTCTCTTTGGAGATTAAAAAATTAAAGTAATTGTAATTCTCATTATTAAATAATCTTCTGTAGCAATACGTTTTGTTATCAGCTGTACAAGTATAGTCTTTGCAAGTAGTGTCTAGTAATTTAACATTGATGTTTATTGCACAGTGATTAGTATATATGTTAATATACAAGTATATCTCGACATATATAACAATATATTAGCATATCTGTTAATATATTTGTATATCTTGGCATATCTAAAAATATATTATAATATCTTATAATATATGCATAGAGGGGGGGGGTATCCATCTATTATCTATCCCAATACTACAGAATCGTCCAACCAGGGAAATCTCGTACTGAATCTATAATCAAATGTCACATATATTATATAATTAAATAAACATATAGCAGCTTCATTTACTTACGTCCGTATTTACTTACTTGAATGCACCTATGTAAACATTAGAGTTCGTTGGTTGCTTATATACTGATTCAAAGTGAAATCATACTGCTAGTGAGAGGCAAGTTACACCAACTTTTACGAACATAGTATGTATAGCTATTACATATATACAACATACTCGAATATTATTTAATCAATTAAAAAAAATAATCCATATGCGTATTAAGTAATATTTGAGGCCCGTATTAATAAAATAAAAAAATATATACAAAAACTGTATAGAAATATTGTGACTATTAAAGAAATCCGAAATATATGTATGTATAGTAAATAAATGAAGAAAACCATGTGACATTTGCTTATTAAATATTCTTTTAAAGTAATTTTCAGTTCTTCAACAGACGGATCTATTATAGATTTAGGAATTTTATTGAAAATTTTAATTGTATTGTTAACTACATTTCTATTGACAATTTGTTTACGTGTTTGAATAGATTTCATATTGTGTTTGTTTCTATGTTGTAATTATGGTCATTTATATTACATAAATCAGTTTTTTTTTTGGTGAATAACTCATTTTCTAATAAATTAATACCTATCGATTATATTTAAAAATTTGTATTATATAAGCAGTGGACGGCAGTGTTCCCTGGGTCATATCTGGCCATAATACGAAGCAATTTATTTTGTATTTTGAGTATGTTATAGGTATAAGAAGAGAAGCACAAAAAAATTCCATATCTAATAATTAAATGTATATAAGCTAATACACATGTAACAAAACATTTTGCACAACCTTGTTGCTTAACACTCTAAGTGCGTGCACGAATTTTGAGATTTTGGCTGTAACGGAGTTTATATTTCTCTTACAAGTTAAATTTCGGTCTATTAATATCACTAAAAATTGTATTTTTTGAGAAATTATCACACCTGACTGGTGTGATCATAGAATTCAGTGATTATAATTTCAAAAATGTATTCATCAATGTTTGTATAAAAATTGTCAACACAAGTTGTAGAATTTTTAGATAAATGCGTGGGAACATCATTTTCAAAAAAAAGTTTCACCAAAAATATCCACTACCTATTTTAAAATATGATGAATGTACTTTTTTGAAAACAAAATATCTCAAAAACTATTAAAAATAGAGTAAAACTAAAAGATATTAATTTTGTAGAGAAATGCATAAAATTTATTTTAAAAAATATTTCTCTGTCCAAAATTTTGTTTAAATATTTTTGTTCTTAATTTATAAAATTATATTGAAAATTTGGGTGATATGTCAACTGTGAATTTTTAAAACAAAAATATATGTTACTTATAACTTTATCATTCCTGATTATATGGGCAATTCTAAATAAAATTTACTTATTTCGTGAAATCAGAATATATATACAAAACTACATATACAAATAACGCGAGTGCAATATTAAATCCAAGTCAAGTGAACATTAGAAAAAAGAATGGTTGATATTTGAATTTTTTATATTTATTATTATTAATTTAATATTATTAAAATTCGTTGCTTATTTTGTTAATGTATAATAGCAATGCCAACATCAGGGAGGGAGACTGGGCTACCGCCCGGGATGCCAGTTCAGAAGGAGCAATGGACAGTTACATGGAGAAAAATTTGGCTTATATTCTAGTCAAAATTTTTTCTCTTTAATCTGATTTTACCGTTTCAGGGTATTTAAAAAAAATTTATTCCATTTCTTCAGAATTCATTGCGATATAAATATAAAATTTGATAATCGTTTTAGTATAAATACGTGCTATCGATTTACAGTATCAAGTAATGATTATTTAGACTAAAGAAGTGTAGGGCCAGCGGCCTTTTGATTTTTATTCAGTATTTATTTGTTCTTAACCCTTAATTACTCGTGTGAAATACCGTAACACAGTTACTCACGTGGTGTATTTTATACACCACAAAAAGCTAGTTTTTGGGAATTTTGATGATTTTATATTAATTTTTTTGCCCAATTGATATTATGTAGGTAGGTATTATTTTTGAGAAACTAAGATTTTTTTTAAATAATCCAACTAAAAATTAAGAAATAAATTAGAAAGAAAAACTAACTAAAATAAATCTAAAAAAGTGCAAAAAAAAATTTTTGCTATCCGATTTATTGCAAGATGAATATGAACATTTTATTTTTTATTGGTAATTTTTTTAATTTTGCTCTTTTGACAAGATGTCTTCCATCAGTAGCATCACTAATGTTCTCAAAAACACGCGGTTCTTCGCTTAGGATGCTGTTGTTTGTGCGTCAATACCATCTACATTTAATAAGTAAAAAATTAATACAAACTGCTACAATCCTCAAATTTTTACTGCCGGATTCCTATCACCATTGATATTGGTCAAATGTAATATTTTGTTATAACAAATGTTAATCATTTAATAAATTTATTAATTTAAAAAAGTAACAGCCACTTTATTTACAAATACTTTACCACCGGGCGTTTACCTAATACATAAAAAATATATTTTTTTAAGATATGATAATATATTAGCAGATATAACAATATATTTTCGCATCTGAGGGCTGATATATATTAAGATATGATTATATATTATCAGATATGTCCATATATTAATATATATTACAATATATTCTTGGCTATGATAACTCAAAAAATAAAATTTATTAAGATATAATAATACATTAGCAGATATATCTATATATAATAATATATTACAATATATTCTAAGCTAAGTGAACTCTTTTCAAAATAATATTTTTAAGATATCATAATATATTAGCAGATATATAAATATATAAATATATATAACAATATATTCTCGGATCTGAGGGCTAATACATATAAAGATGTTACTATATATCAAAATATATAACAATATATTTTCGGATCTTAGGGCCAATATATATTAAGATATTACTATATATTATCAGATATATCTATATAAATTAATATATTTTAGGCTCAAAAATTAAGATATTACCATATATAACGAGATGCGAACATATCTTATAATATCTTGTTATATCTTATCATTTTTTCCCGGGAATGTATATTTTTGTTTTAAGGATTTGAATCTACGTGAATAAAAAGTTAAGTCTGTAACATTTCTTTATTAGAGACAATTTTTTATTCTTTTTTTTAATTAATAAAAATAGTTATTTGTGAAAACTATAGGGCGTAAAATTACAATCCTTCGCACGAGAATAAATGTTTGTTTTCGACCGCTTTTCACTGGAAAAATTCTTATCCTCTTATCATACACTCGTTTAGTTTTTTAAATATAACTTAAAATATAAAAATGCAATTTCTACAGTCGAAAATAGTTTAAATGAACGTATTATTAATATTTTTATGCACAAAAATTACCTCCTCCCCTATGTAAAGATTCATAAGGTTTTACAAATCCTTTCGCCCACCGAAAAAAATTAGTCACGTTTTATTCAGAAACCCGGTATACACAATATATTGAAAGTAAAAAAATACATTTTTTCTATTATTTTCGCCCCAAATAATTTTAGTTGGACTTACCATTCTGAAAAGAATAGTTTTAATTTTAATAAATATCAACTAAGTTAATATATCTAATCAATTTAGGAAAAAAAATAACTAGTATTAATGTTTTTTGTTAATTTTATTGTGCTATTAAAATCATATCTCTATAATTTACATATGTATATATGAATAAAAGTGTAGAACATATGTATGTAATTCTGTTTAATGATTCATACTATGTATAAATTATATTTTCTGTCAAAATGTTGACATGAATTAGTAAAAATGAACATTTTGTTATTTGGTAATTCAGAATAATTAATATCATTTTTTTACTCATATACATTAATTGTTCATTAATGTATATGTTATTTATTTATTTACTTAACATAAATCGATTATCAATTTGAATAATTTATATTGTTTGTTATTTTGTTCAACGATATACCAATAAAGACACAAACGGAAAAGTCTTGGGTGTCCTTCTATATACCTTCTCTATTGTTTACCAATATGACTTGGAATTTTTAACATCCCCATCGAAAATTTTTTTAAATCCATGTTTTGATATTAAAAGAATTTCAATAATTAATGAAGGTTTATTATTTGATACTTACTATCTATTAATAATAATCCTTAATATAATAAATAAAGTTCAACGTCTCTCTGTCTGTCCGTTAGTACGCTTATCGCTCGAGAACCACTTATCCGATTTACGTGGTTTCTTTTTTAATGTATAAGTACATTCTCTGACCAGGTTAAAGGCTATATTTTGTTACGTTAGATAACATAACAATTAATTAGTGACGACAATAGTAAATCAAATCGGAAAAAAATTTGTCGTCGGTGCGCTGTTTTGCAATACGCGACCTAAACCGTTGAATATAGAACAGAATATTGTATTAAAGAACTGTGAAGAATCAAAAGTCTTACAATAAAGTCCGCAACACCATATGTCTAACTTTTATATTTAAGCCACAATGACTGCTTTTCAAAACTTTAATCATTATCGAAATAAATAATTTCATCGTCATAAGTACTTAATGTAGATATAGGTAATTTGCCTTTTATAGAATCCAATTTGGTCTTTTGATTTAGGAAAGAACGTGAAATATACATATAATAACATATTATTCGTGACAATTTACGCGAACTTTGATAAAGTGTCACGGGGCGAGAGGGAAGATACTGCGCTCGGCCAGCAGTTGTTTATTTTGTTAACAAAAATTATTTTTACTTTTTGTTCTGATTCACTTTTATTAGGTAGGTAATTTAAGTGTTATTTGGTTTTTATTAGAAAAATAACTAATCGTGTTTATACTTAATTCAACTATATATTTTTTAAATCCTAAATAATAATTCCGTAGTTCACGCGAGCGAAGCCGCGCGGGCCCAGCAAGTCTATTAATAAACATTAAAATAAAATATAATGTAAAAGATTCGTTATATTAAAAACTTTATTTATTACACATGAACGAGACCAGTTAAATTTTTCACGAGACGAGATCGAAACGAGACTATCACTTGAAAATTAGAAACCGATATGAGACGGGACTACCTGACTCTTGTATGTAGCTCATACTGTATTTGTTACTATTTATGTACTATGTATGTATCTACATACTTGCAAAAGGAATATTTTATATTTTATACCCACACTTAAAATTAAACATCCAGCGACATTAAAACCCTAGAGAGCAAATCTGCAAGACATGCGACGCATCACACACACAATTCTCGCAACTATAAAATCGGGAGTAATCAGTCGATTGTCGCAGATAAAGCATGGGATCATGTACTCGCTATAAAACACGAGACCCACCCGTTACGTGTCTGGAGGCGGCCAACCACACGTCCCCCGGAATTAATCTTATCGCGCGCCACTGTTCAACTTGCATTCTAACGGCCCTATTACGCCATTGGGATCCTTGACTATGCTAGCATATATTTGTGCAGACTTTATGGTCGATTTAAATAAGAAAATCGAACTGAACCCAAACCAAAAAAATTGTTTTGGAACGAAATTTTCTATCGAACCGGTACTGAACCTAAATCAAAATTTATAATATGTCTTTAAACCCGAATCAAAAAAACACATTACCATTTACTGCATGGTTATGTTTTTTTTATTTTATATATATAAATATTATAATTAATTACCTATTTACATATTTTTAGATACATTTTTATATAATAAACTATAATTATTTATTAAAAATGTAAAAAAAAATAAAAAATTAATTCTACTATGTACTTATACTTATGTACATTCAACATCATGGTCCCCACATTCAATAACGGGCCGCCGGTTTGGATAGTGGGCGTGCCCCTTACGAATTTTTTTCGACCTTTTTTAGGTGTTTCAATAAAAAATTCATATGAATGTTTAAATGACTTTTTTTTCAGGTTTTCTTTAAGAAAAAACAATTTTATAAGATAAGAAAATTTTGATAACATTTTTTAGGTCTTTCAATATAGGAAAGTAATTCATAAGAATATTTGAATTAATTATTCAATTAAAATTTTGAATTCGTTATTACAAATCAATGAGTTTTTACTCGCTGAGTATTTTTAACCAATTGTAAAACATTTACCAAAAAATTTTGTTAAAGATACGAAATATTTACTCGAAAATGTAATGAATTAACTTAACTAAAAAAATTTTATGCTTGACAAAAAAGTTTCTATTAAATGTTTCACCAAAATCCATTCAGTGGTTCATGAGTTATTTTTGTGATAAGGATTCTGGCAACAAATACACATAGACAGACAAAAAACGAAAATGGTTAATTTTGAATGAAACGGAAAGATCATGTAAAAATTTGGAAATTGGAGACCGAAAATTTTTATACTTTCAAAAATGATAACATAGAATGAAACAAAATACATTTAACTACCTACGAAATAATGATACAATTCTGTAAAAAGTATACCACTTTTTAAAAATGCATTTCATAAAGGAAAACTACTATATCACAGAAAACAAAGTACTTAATATTGAAACAAACAAAATGTTTGTAAATAGCTTTTATGTTGTTTTTTAAATGCTCAGTTTGAATTTAAATCAAACAGATAATTTTATAAAAACATCATAAATACCCAAAAAGATACATGTTCCACCGGTTGAGAAACACTGTTTCTATTTGTCCACACGCACTCGATTCTATGGCCCTGGTCGTAAAATCGAATTATTTGTTCCGAGTTAAATTAGTTTTGATTTTTATGGTAATATCGTTGAGAGTTTACAATAAAACTTAAAAACAGGGATCCTAGACTTTTTAATAGATAAAAACTACAAATAGAAGTTTAGATATATTAAAGTTACTTTAATAAATTGATTTATGTTTAATTTTATTGCAACGGACGTTTATTATTATTCAAAATTAAATTCTCCATAAGAACTAAACAGTTTTTTTTAACTTTTGTTCTTCAAAATATTAACGCAAAAAAAATTAATTTGAAAAAAATCTGAAATCATTTTTCTAGTTATATCAGATTAAAACAAACCTTTTTTGTATTTTACACTTTTCCTCTAAAGTTAAGGTAGTTGGTCCGTAAACATGTTTTCGTCAGATTTTGTTTAAATTGCACAGGAATATTCCCTAGATTAATATCTGAAAAATAGCCCATTTTTATTAAAATTGACCATCTCAAAGTCATGAAAAACGATATCAAAGTTTATATTTTTAACACAGCTTGTATGGACTAACCGTACACTAACGTAACGTTTTATTAGATAAAATTTAAACGTAGCGTCAGATTTTCATAAAAAAACTGACATGTTGTATATTTATATGAAAGAAAACAATATACAAAAAATTGGAATTATTGACTATCCCGTTATTAAGATTTAACCAGATTTAACTACCAAACCATCACATAAATTACAGTATTGTTGACAATGTGGCAACAACGTCTTCATTTGATTATAGTAAAAAATACACCAAATAATGAAATAATTTTTTACAAAATATGATAAGTGGATTGAAGGGAATTATAATCGATTTCATTAATTATTAATATACAGGGTGATTCAGCACTGTCGTGCCAAACTTGAACAGTAGATTGAGAAAAATATTTTAAGCAAAAAACATCCAATAAACATGTGTCCGGAAATTTTTCCTTAGGGAACTACAGGCTTCCAAAGATTTTACTAAAAAATAGTTTTAATTTAATATCTAGGAACCCTTTGTGATAGAATTATGAAGTTTAGTATTTGGTTTAGTAATAATATGTGTTATCGATTTCTAATATTAACCAATTATATTTTAGGCCAGGGCTGTATGGGGCCAGTGGGCCCATCGATTTTGATCTTGTAATTGTTTGTTCCTTAATTTTTTTCCTGAGTTGATACTTTTATAAGATAATATGACACAAAATACACAAAAATATACTTTGCTTGTTTGTCATAGGATAAACCATTTTCGAGTAATATCGATAGAAAAGAAAGCATGCAGAATTTAACTTAATACAGATGTTTGAAATTACAAAAAATAAATTTATATTCTTATTCTATTATTAAAGGTAAGAATAAAGTTCATTTAAATAAACCTCCTAATATGAATCCTGTAAGATCTATAGCCAGTTCTTTTACTGTTACATGAACTTTATTAACATGACTAAAAAAACAAACTAAAAAGGGTTATTTGTTGATATGGATGCATTTTCGGAGGTTTATTTAAATGAACTATTTTTACCTTTAATCATAGAATAAGAATATAAATTGATTTTTTGTAATTTCAAACATCTGTATTAAGTTAAATTCTGCATGCTTTCTTTTCTATCGATATTACTCGAAAACGGTTTATCCTATGATAAACAAGCAAAGTATATTTTTGTGTATTTTGTGTCATATTATCTTATAAAAGTATCAACTCAGGAAAAAAATTAAGGAACAAACAATTACAAGATCAAAATCGATGGGCCCTCTAACCTCATACAGCCCTGGCCTAAAATATAATTGGTTAATATTAGAAATCGATAACAGATATTATTACTAAACCAAATACTAAATTTCATAATTCTATCACAAAGGGTTCTCTAGATATTAAATTAAAACTAATTTTTAGTAAAATCTTTGGAAGCCTGTAGTTCCATAAGGAAAAATTTCCGGACACATATTTATTGGAAGATTTTTGCTTAAAATTTTTTTCTCAATCTACTGTTCAAGTTTGGCACGACAGTGCTGAATCAGCCTGTATTCTGTGGTAGTTTAGATGATAAAATATAATCATTTGACAAGTAGTTAATAGTAGATAATGTACAGCGTTGCCATGATCATTTCTCTAAATTAAAAATATGTACTCATGGCCTAATGTGATCACATTTTGATGGACCAACTACCTTAATGTGTTTCGAGAAAAAAATTAGTGAAAATCTGAAATCTAAAATTATTTTGTTAAATATTAAAAAAAATGAAGTCATACAAAAAATTATTTAAAACAAAAGCTGCTTCTTTTTTCCAAACAATAAGATACCGTAATGAAAAATATAGGTTTCCATTTGAAAAAAAAAATATTAGCCCTATTTGATCATAAAGACGTCCAAAAAATAAAAAATTAGTAACGCCATATTGGGTCCCCCACAAAACCAAACAACTTTTATTCGAAACATTTTTTGATTTAATAGATAGATAAAAAAAATTAGGGGTGTGATAGATTAAAATGGGACATCCTGTATAAAAAGAACATGTATCCTGAGTGTCAGATTTTTCTAACGGCATTTTACTCTTGATAGAACTATGGAGGTACCGTCCCTTCTAGCGGTAAAAATACGCAATATGGAGGATTGTGCCCATTGGGACTATCGACAGGGCTATAACATATAAAAAATTCAGACCATTTCGCTGAAATTCAAATTCCATAAGATTTTCATTATTAATCGTAATCACGCAAGTACATTAATAAACGATATATTTATATTAACTGTGATTTATTAGTTATTATTAAATTTTCTACTCTGAGCAGTTGCACTACTTGCGCCCTCCTAGACCGGGCCTTTTATCATAAAACAACTATCATTGTTTTATTTTTACTATAATTTAACACCTATATGGAAACATGTTTGTTATAACATTAAGAGAAACATACGGTCAATTTGACCGTTATGTGTTTTTTGATATTTTTTTCAAATTTTCGTTTGTATAAGTTGATGTAATGGTAGAAAAATTATGTTAGAACATTTAAATAAAAAAAAGCTGTTTATTGATAACAATTTTATTAATTAATTAACATGTTTTCAGCAAATAAAAAAATACTTATGAAACCAAAACTTCGCTTTCACACACTTTTTGAATGTTCAGCTTTATACATTATACACATTCTTCAGCACAGTCAGTGTAGACTCTTTTCTGACACTGACCACAAATTGCTTGTCATCAAAGTCGGGATCATTAGTTGACAAACATTTACTACTACCAGGACGGTTCATTATGTATGAAAAATATATAATCACACGGTAAAACCAATAAGAAACTATGTACAGTTTATATACAGTTCATATACTATCAGAATACACACAAAGCAGGATAAAACTATAATCAATTTATATACAAATACAGGTCACCATAACGCAAAGAGAAACATACGGCATTTCTGACCGACAGCAAAATAACGTTAAGGGTAATACGCGATATATCTGACCGACCGTAAAATGACAAAAACAACTGCACCCGACAATGAGCTGGGCAAAACTAATAAGTAGTGTGAGTAATGGATAATTTTCGGGGTGGGGGGAAGGTACTCTGAGCGTCAACTTCCAAAGTCAACCAGTTTAGCCAATATAAGAACGCCAAAATGCGAGTCGGTCAAATTGACCGATGTTTCCATATAGGTGTTAAGCGTAGGTAAACGAAAATACAACACCACTGTCCTGAAATCTACAAAGGATATTATATAAACAAATTCCAAAGCTTTTGTTTTTCTTTTGCTAAACAAAAAACACACATTTAAGTACAATATTTTCTATCATCACAAGTTATTTTATAAAATAAAACATACCATGGTCTATGTATGATACTTACTTACGTTTGTATGTATATTTTGTAAACAAATAAAAATCATATGTATATACAATTTTACTTTTCTGCTTTTCAATGTTTTTACCATATATCATACATAGGTAAATAAACAATTTCTTATATCATGAATATATTTAATAAAAAGTAAAATGAAACTTTAGAATAATATTTTGTGGCATTTTCTTTCCAGATTTTGATAATACTTTATTTATATATCTGTATCTTAGAGTTAACGAATCGTATCTTCAATGGATAAGGTACTGGTACCAGTCTTGGGCGCTTTAAGAGCAAGGTATACTGTTTTTTGGGATTAATGGGCTATTTTTTTGTAATTCGTATGAACTTATTTTTCAAATAAAACATCTATCACTTCATTAAATCAATTTAATTACCAAAATCCGCAAATGTAGTTTGTTTTTTAAATTATTTTGGATATGTTTTCTTTCCAGTAATGTACAACGTTAAACCAGCAATGAACATCCACTGATGAACTCAATCTAAATATTACAAAATGATTAATGCTACTACACAAACGTTATAAAAAAAACTTGCAAGATCTAAAACAATGTAATGCATTTACATATGAAAATACATTTCTTTTGATAGTCTGCCGAACAGTTATCATCAAATCACGTTGTAAGACAGTTGAATGTAGTGTTCAGTAATCACAGTAATCTAATATCAACAAATATTTCTAATTTAGTACATTTAATTTAAAAAAATTTCACCACTAGGGTGTTGTTCAAGACCTGCCAGTACCTAATACAGTTGTATACGTATACTATACATATATTATATGTATACAAATAATTTCAATATTTAAAAGCAACTCGACACTTTTGAAGAAGACCATGGGATGTGTGTCGAAACGTCAAGTGATATTAAAGTGCGACGCGAGATAAAACCCAGAAATCAAGAGTTTATACAAAAATGAAAAAGTTTTATCAAATCAAAATTATGTAGTAGCGTAGTTAAGGGCTGGAAAAATTGGTCCTCGCCGGTGGCGCAAGATTCGAGGGTGCGTTAAAATAAGGTAAGGATTTGAGACGTAAAAAGTGACAAGTGAACTAAAAAAAATTACTTAACAAACTCTACAAGGGTGCAAAATTCAGTTGTAAGGAGTACCAAAATCAACATGACAACGAAAAAAAAGGTTTCCAATAACACCAGGGGGGCGCTTTTTGTCAGTTTTCAAATTAGAGATTTTAGATTTAAAAAAAATTATTTGGAAACCGTCAACTTTAATGTAAAAGTTTTATTTGGATCTAATAACATTGTTACGGAAAAAAGATTTAAAGTATATTTACACTTTCTGAAAACATTCTCTAAATTCTATTACATCTAAATATACATTTATTCTTTTTTCACTTTTTCTCTTAAGACGGTACTTTCTGAGTAAAAAAAATCTTAGCTGATTATTTAAAAAAAATTAAGACAAAAATTGCATATTTTTTTCTACGTTATTTCTGCACTACGTAGCCTTTTCCATGTAATATTTTAGTAATTAATCAATTAAAAGGTAACATTCCGACATCCACTTTAGCTACGCGATAGTAACCCAGTAGTTTATTTATAAATCATCGATTTCATTGGATTCAACTCAACTATTTTACAATTTTCAGAAATGATCTTAATTCAACCTAAAATATTAGTAATAGTATGTATATCTAATGTAGCTCACTGGTTTATAAGAACCTTAAATTAAATCAAATATACAAAAACACCAATAAAAAGTAGTTTCAGATTAATCAACCTAACCAATAACACACAAACAACTAACTCTAACCACTTAAGTAAGATAATACCGATCAAACAACTTAAAATAAAGTCGTGCGACCACAACGCAAACTTCAGAAAGCACTGTTGTAGTTTTTCAGTGATAAGAACGTTATTGTCGCAGTGCAGGATCCCCACATCGCCTATATATAGCTGCCGGTCGCGTCTTGTAATAGTTTCAAAGTACCCTTGTCGGGCGCGCGCGGCGTCTTGGCCGGATCATAGTTGTAAAATCACTGTCATGAGGCAGGGGTAATCCCGACGAGCATTTCTGTGCGTGTGTGGGGCGGGGGTATTATGTAAATATGTGTTAGCATATTTCAAAAATGTGTGTGAGTCGCTTCGAGATGGTAGTGGCCCTGGGAAGATTTTATATTTAGTTGTATTTAAGTTGTTCAGTTGCCATAACGATTTAGTTCATAAAAAATACATGTTTCGTAAAAAAAAGCTTCTTTATATTTTTTGTAATACAATGTCATAGGAGGTCACACAAGTTAATAGTGGTTCCTTTTTAGTAAATCATGTTTTATTGTGAGTCATCGTGTATTTTAATAACTAATCAAGTTATATCATAAGCTATCAAAGTACACATGTCAGAGGCATGTTATCATAAGAAATTTATATCATAAATGATAGAATTAAATTATTTTTGTCATTTTTGATCTACTTTGTAGTACAAAAACTGACCTGCTATGATGTCATGACGAATAATATGACGAGACCATCAAAACAATTAATTAAATTACTAAATAAATTAGAGCCGCTGCAACCAAGAGAAAAAAAAGTCATTTGAATACTGTCATTTTATGACGCGTGATAACATGTTATGGCGTCATATGAAATATGGACGTTTCAGAAACATGATAATATATTCTATCAATTGCTTGCGAATGTTACGAGGTATTTTCAAACCTTTCTTAACCACTACAACTTACAAAGGAAGCAGTTTTAATTCAAATGAGTGCATCTAAAATTTACGATAGTTCTTACTTCAGCGAACTGTATCTCGAAATCCTGAAGCTTTGGGAGTTTCTGCCCATTGAGACATTTGATCAGAGGGACAAAATACGCAACATATCAAAAATTCAATCAATTAAGCAGAAGTCAGTTTCCCCTAAGGATATTGCGGGGTCCTTTGTCGGGAATGTCGGAATATTTACAGGACACTTTATATTTTAAAAATTATCTGATGAAATCTGTAATTATCTTAATAATTTCGAGATCATATTTCGATGATCATTGGTCCGATTTTGATTAAAGTATTCTTCAGTATCCAAGAAGTGGCATAGACTATGTTTAATGAAAGCAACATACCTGTTTAAACTTTCAAATCATTTATGAAACTTATGTAAGGTTATTTATATATAGCTCCCCTTGTAGCCCCTGTAACTATGCGCCCAAATAAACTATAATAGTATATATGAGGAGAGGATGAAGGGGGGGGGGGGTCACATATGCGTACATGGACGTAAATAGATGGTGGAGGCCCTGGGGAAAATACAAACGTTTCTCTTTGATTCCCATCATATCAACCATGAATGAATGTTAGCATATAAATAATTTAACACATTTTTTATTCTACAAAAATTAAAAAGATAACACAAGTTATGATAAATAGGTAAAATATATCTATATTGTACATATTATACATACAGGGTGGGCCAAGTAAAACGAAACGGGCGCGCTTTTGGTCATTTAAAATAAGATTTTGAAAAATAGCTCGAACACGTCGATTTTGCTTTCGAGGGGGACATCTTTTGCCATAAAATTTTTGCAAGAATCTTTTCAACCCTAAGCGTTATTAGCGCAACCCTTAAAATTTTAAATAGCATGATAGGGCAAGTGATACCTCATTTGAAAGGTTTTTTCATTCTGAATACGGTGATTTTTGATTTTTTCGAATCTGTTTAGTTTTAGTCAAGTTATTGACATTTTGAATTCCATAAATGCAATGATTTTCTGATCAAAAAAGTAGGTTTATTTTATTATCAAATAGTTCAAAAACATCCAATTTGGCCATTTATTGAATTAATTAAAGTTTTGGATGTTGGTAATTTTTTTTTAATTAATTTTTTTTAATTTTTTAATTAATTCAATAAATGTCCAAATTGGATGTTTTTGAATTATTTGATAAGAAAATAAACCTACTTTCTTTTGAATTTTAGTTGTAAATATTTGTTTTTTGATCAGAAAATCATTGCATTTATGGAATTCAAAATGTCAATAACTTGACTAAAACTAAACAGATTTGAAAAAATCAAATAGCACTGTATTCAGAATGAAAAAACCTTTCAAATGAGGTATCACTTGCCCTATCATGCTACTTAAAATTTTAAGGGTTGCGCTCATAGCGCTGAGGGTTGAAAAGATTCTTGCAAAAATTTTATGGCAAAAGATGTCCCCCTCGAAAGCAAAATCGACGTGTTCGAGCTATTTTTCAAAATCTTATTTTAAATGACCAAAACCGCGCCCGTTTCGTTTTACTTGGCCCACCCTGTATATAAACTATGTATACTTGTTAACACATATCAAGATAAAAATAGTTCTATTATTTTTCAAACTGTGAAATAATTTTTTATACTGTAATTTAATTAATATTTTATCCATAAAACTTTTTACATTGGTAGTTAACTTTGCTGTTACATAAAAATATTAACCAAACTATCATATAAATATTGTATTTCATATTGAAAAGTTTCGCAAGCATTATCGCATACGTACCTATAAAATGAAAAACTATTTCTTAAAAAAAGATACATATAACATTGTTTAATAACAGTAAAAATCTCATTACTTTTACATATAATATACAGGCATATTACAGAATGTAATACATTTTTTAATTAAAATAGAAAACATCTATAAAAAGTATTTAGTTACTTGTTTCCAGTAAACATAATATTGAACCTTTAGTACCTACACATTTTTGTAGAAGTAGTTTTCATATATATCACACTATAATATAAACGTGTATGTTTATATGTATATATATATATATCTATGTCCGCACGAAACTATAGCTTTATAGACTCTGGAATTACCCGGCCGATAATTTTTTTTTCGTCATGTAGCTTGACTCTTTTTCCAGTCAATAGGCTAGATTTCATTTCTTAGTTATGAAAGGTCTGTGAACTGTGATTTTTTTCCGAAAAAGTACATCGAAATTTTACTGAAAAAACGATGAATTAGCTGGTTCGAGTGTCGGCTTTTGTTTTTCAGACAGTGTGATTGTCGTTTGAAAAATACTATTTTTACGATAATTTGCTAAATTACAAGATATCACTGTTGTATTTTGTTTATATCTGTCAAAATATGACATTTATAAAGAAGAAAACACATGGATTTTTATTGACATTTTCATAAAAAACACACTGATAAATTACTTGATTAATTTTAAAATGTTAGTTTTGTGAATCTATTATAATTTCTACGTAAAATAGATTTTGATTGAAATTGTTAAACGAAGAAATTATAAACAGCTGTTTTTTATCTTATATACGTCAGGAGCGTGGAAAGAAATGTTATTTTGTACATTTTGATTAAATTGCTTATAAATTAAATTTTAACCAAAATTGATTGGTAATTTGATGTAATTAGTATAATTATCTATAGATAATATTAAAAAGTATAATGTCAGGAGCGGCGAATTAAAAAATATTTAAAATCTTTTTTTCTAATTAGTTTAAATTTGACAGATAACAGATGACAGGGAATGTTCTAGAAGGTTTTCTATCGTTTTCTATTAGGAGTGAGAAAATTTTTGATGACGTTAAATTTGATAGTTCCAAAATTACGTGGTTTTTTACATGTGACATATTTTTTATGTTTGTAAAAAAATTATTTTGAGTGAAATTGTTGAATTTTTTTTAATTGTTGAAATTATTCATTTAAATCAGGGACGGTGTTTCAAATATTTTTAAATTTGTGTTTTTTTAATGAAATTGTATAAAAATATAATTTTTAATAGTTTTGTTGATGTAATTTATTCAAAATTTCACATTTAAAAATAATAATTAAGTCAGGGGCTGGTGTCGTTTTAAATATATGAAATTTTTGGGAACTGTCACATTTCGTAACGATTGTAAAAACTTAAAAAAACATTTTTTATAGTTCAAAAATATCAATTTCATAAAAATATGAAAATTATAATATAGATCAGTAGCGCCTATAAAAAATTGTTTATGAATTATTATTTTTTTGAAAGTTTTGAGATTGATATATTAATTTTTTTTTTAATTATAATTTAGTCAGGGGCGTTGCATGAAAATAGTTCAATTTGTTATTTTTTAAAAGTGCAATGTTTTTAAAATTATTTAATAAATAACAGTACATTTTAGGTTGTGTAATTTATACATGTTTCATTTAAATCAGGGACGGCGTTTCAAATAATTTTAAATTTGTGTTTTTTTAATGAAATTGTATATAAATATAATTTTAAATAGTTTTGTTGTAGGTGATTGATGCAATTTATCCAAAAGTTCATATTTAAAAATAAATAAGTCAGTAGCGTCTCAAAATTTTTTTTAATTGTTCAAAAATTAGAAATTTCAAAAAAATATGAAAATTATAATATAGATCAGTAGCGCCCCAAAAAATTATTTATGAATTATTATTTTTTTGAAAGTTGAGATTGATATATTAATCTTTTTTTTTAATTATAATTAAGTCAGGGGCGCGCATGAAAAATAATTAAAATTGCTATTTTTTTAAAGTGATGTAGACAAATTAATTTTGATTAAAATTGAACAAAAATTAAAAACTTCAGGAATATATAAAAATAAAAAGTTAACCATTTAATAAATAACAGTACATTTTAGGTTGGGTAATTTATACATGTAATATGATTGAAAATTGTAATATTGATATGTGATTATCACCGCCAATTTAAGAAATAAAATGAGTATCAGCAAAAAGATTGGAAAATTATTATATTATACACATACGAGGGTCGCAGACCCGAGTAAATTTGTGATTAGGTAATTTGTACATGTAAAATTACTGAAAATTGTAATATTGATTATCTCCGCCAAATGAAAAAATTAACTATCAAAAAATTGTGGAACGAGTATGATATATACACATACGAGGGTCGCAGACCCGAGTAAATTTGTGTAAAAAATATGGCGTCAAAGGGGGTTGGGGCGCGAAGCGCCCAGGGGCACAGCCCCTAGTCACACTATAATATAAACGTGTATGTTTATATGTATATATATATATATCTATGTCCGCACGAAACTATAGCTTTATAGACTCTGGATTGGCCGTGCCGATTTTGATAATTTTTTTTTCGTCATGTAGCTTGACTCTTTTTCCAGTCAATAGGCTAGATTTCATTTCTTAGTTATGAAAGGTCTCTGAGTTGTGATTTTTTTCCGAAAAAGTACATCGAAATTTTACTGAAAAAACGATGAATTAGCTGGTTCGAGTGTCGGCTTTTGTTTTTCAGACAGTGTGATTGTCGTTTGAAAAATGCTATTTTTACGATAATTTACTAAATTACAAGATATCACTGTTGTATTTTGTTTATATCTGTCAAAAAATGACATTTATAAAGAAGAAAACACATGGATTTTTATTGACATTTTCATAAAAAACACACTGATAAATTACTTGATTAATTTTAAAATGTTGGATTTGTGAATAAATTATAATTTCTACATAAAATAGATTTTGATTGAAATTGTTAAACGATGAAATTATAAACAGCTGTTTTTTATCTTATTAACGTCAGGAGCGTGTAAAGAAATGTTATTTTGTACATTTTGATTAAATTGCTTTTAAATTAAATTTTAACCAAAATTGATTGGTAATTTGATGTAATTAGTATAATTCTCTATAGATAATATTAAAATGTTTTTGTTAACTATAATGTCAGGAGCGGCGAATTAAAAAATATTTAAAATCATTTTTTCTAATTAGTTTATATAGAAATTTCGTAACGTTTGTAAAAACTTTAGATTTTTTTTGAACTGTTCAAAAATTATAAATTTCAGAAAAATATGTACATTATAATATAGGTCAGTAGCGTCTCTAAAAAAATTATTTAATGAATTATTATTTTTTTGGAAGTTTTGAGACTGATATATTAATAAATTTTTTTTTTAATAATAATTAAGTCAGGGGCGTCGCATAAAAATAATTAAAATTGAAATTTTTGAAAAGTGACGTAGACAAATTTTTTAAAATGTTAGATTTGTGAATCAATTATAATTTCTACATAAAATAGATTTTGAATGAAATTGTTAAACGATGAAATTATAAACAGCTGTTTTTTATCTTATATACGTCAGGAGCGTGTAAAGAAATGTTATTTTGTACATTTTGATTAAATTGCTTATAAATTAAATTTTAACCAAAATTGATTGATAATTTGATATAATTAGTATAATTATCTATAGATAATATTAAAAAGTTTTTGTTAACTATAATGCCAGGAGCGGCGAATTAAAAAATATTTAAAATCTTTTTTTCTAATTAGTTTATATAGAAATTTCGTAACGTTTGTAAAATCTTTAGATTTTTTTTGAATTGTTCAAAAATTAGAAATTTCAGAAAAATATGTAAATTATAATATAGGTCAGTAGCGTCTCTAAAAAAATTATTTAATGAATTATTATTTTTTTGGAAGTTTTGTGAGACTGATATCAATAAATTTTTTTTAATAATAATTAAGTCAGGGGTGTCGCATAAAAATAATTAAAATTGAAATTTTTAAAAGTGACGTAGACAAATTCATTTTAATTGAAAGTGAACAAAAATTAAAAACTTCAGGAATATATAAAAATAAAAAGTAAAAAAACTTATATTAACCATTTTTTTATACAAATAACGTACTCTTTGAATATGAAAAACATGTGTAAATTTTAATTATAATAAATGTTTTCAATTATCATTTTTAGGTTTATAATATAATATACTTATGCATACGAGGGTCGCAGCCGAAGGCTGCGACCCGAGTACATTTGAGGTTGGGTAATTTGTACATGTAATATTACTAAAAATTGTAATAATGATATGTGATTATCACCGCCAATTAGAGAAAAAAAATGAGTATCCGCAAAAAGAATGGAAAATTATTATAATATACACATACGAGGGTCGCAGACCCGAGTAAATTTGTAATTAGGTAATGTATACATGTAAGATTACTGAAAATTTTAATATTGATTATCTCCGCCAAATTCAAAAATTAACTATCAAAAAATAGTGGTAAGAGTATGATATATACACATACGAGGGTCGCAGACCCGAGTAAATTTGTGAAAAAAATATGGCGTGAAAGGGGGTTGGGGCGCGAAGCGCCCAGGGGCACAGCCCCTAGTATGTATTAATAATAATGTGAAAAACATAATATTTTTGAGGGGTATATATTAACGGTCTTATCCAAAACCTAATCAAAAGCTTTCTACATGGTATTGAATTTAAATTACAGTTGTTATATGGCATTTTTAATGATTTAGTACAGGAGTTCCTAACCTTTTTCCTTGTAAAAATATTTTTTACAATACATTGTAATTCAAAATTTTAAAACAGTAAAATTAACATCGACACCAAATACACCCCTGAAATACTATAGACCCTTTTTAAACTTCCTTAAACCCCCAGGGGATTCATCTGGACCCCGTTGGGAATTCCTGATTCCCGATTTAGCAGTTTCAAAGCAGTGGTGATCGGTGTACGCTATAAAAAGGACAGAAGCTTAGATACATAATCAGAAATCTATTACCACTTCGAATAATTAATAATTATGAATGAGTTTATATATGAAGAACAAAACTTAATTAAGTAATTGTTTGAATAAAAAATATTTTAAATAAATAAAACAAATTTTATTAAGCTCATAAAATTTAGTTAAAAATGTATATTATTTAAATCTATTTGCGTATTTTTTTCCGAAGTACTTGTACAATATTATACATATACATGAGTAATTATAATTCTTGAGAATCCTCTAGATACATGTAAGAGTAAATTTCAACACTCAAGATGTGTAGGAACACGAGAGTAAACCGCAGTTTTAATAAACAAACCGAATAATTACAAATATGAGCAAGAGCATTAACAGTTCGTGGCTTTTGTGAAATACAAAAAGCAAATTAACATTTACTATTAAATTGACTTTTTACTTCAATGCTCAAAACTATTTTTGTATCATCCTTAATATATATAAAGCTCAACGTCTCTCTGTCTGTCTATCAGTCTGTCTGTCTGTTAGTGCGCTTATGACTCGAGAACCACTTATCCGATTTACGTGTTTTTTTTAATTCATAGGTACATTCTCTGGCCAGGTTATAAGCTATATTTCGTTACGTTAGGTAACATAACAACTACGTAGTGACGATAATAGTAAATCAAGTCGGAAAATTTTTTGCCGTCGGCGCGCTATTTTGCAATACGCTGCCTAAACCGTTGAATATAGAACAAAATATTGTGTTAAAGAACTGTGTGGAATCAAAAGTCCTACAATAAAGTCCGCGACACTATATGTCTAACTTTTATATTTAAGCCACAATGACTGCTTTTATGTTACAAAGAAAACAAAAAAATATTTGGGTTCTGTTTACATGGACTTATGACCTGCAAAACTTTAATCCTTATCGAAATAAATGATTTCATCGTCATAAGTACTTAATGTAGATATAATTTACCTTTTACAGAATCCAATTTGGTCTTTTGATTTAGGAAATAACGTGAAATATACATATAATAACATATATTATTCGTGACAATTCGCGCGAACTCAGATAGTGTCACGAGGACAGGGGAAGTACTGCGCTCGGCCAGTAGTTGTTTATTTTGTTTTCATTTTTTTCAATAATTAACTTTTAAATTTAAATAGAACAAAAATTATTTTTACTTTTTGTTCTGATTCGCTTTTGTTAGGTAAGTAATTTAAGTGTTTTTTTAGTTTTTATTAGAAAAATAAATAATCGTGTTTATACTTAATTCAACTAGGGTCAACTGGGGTAAAAGTGAAACAAAATACAAATCTTTCATTTTTTTTGGCAGTTAACGATACAAATTCATATTTTAATTTTTTCTACTAGATATGCCTATGAATAACCCTTTCAAATACCTACGTCATTTGAACTGTACCATACAACACAGATTTAAAAAAAGAAAAATGTGTGTTTCATTTTTAACCTCTAATTTGGGAAAAAGTGAAACAGGTAAGGGTAAAAATGAAACAGGCTTCTAACTTTCATATAATGCGTTATATTTATATTTGCTGGGTAAAAATGATATAAGTGGGAAAAACTGCATAGGAAACATGTGTCGCACCTTGCTAGGTTATAAATGTCTAACCAGCAGGTAATGAAATATATTTAAAGGTTATGGAAATTACAATAAAACTTAGAATATGCTTGCGAATAATGTATTTTTTTAAAAAGAATATTCGTTCTTGCTAATATATCACATACAATGTGTACTCTTAATATCATCCTAAATACATCTGCAAAGTTTGAAAAATATCAGATAAATATTTAAACCAAAAATGAATTTTTTAAAAATAATGGGGTAAAAGTGAAACATTTTTTTGTGCTCTTTTAACTGTTTTTAATCTCTTGCATTGCATAAAAAACATCGATTTTCAAAACATAAAAATTGTTCCCTAGACCCCTGATGTACTATTGACTATTGACCACTTTCAAACTTCCATAGGACGGGAATTCCGGTACACCCTTATTTAGGACCTTTTTAACGTAATTTCGTAGCATTTTGAAGACTGCAACCAAAATGATGCGTCCACTCTGAAATCTGCACTCAAACTGACTTTAACTGTACTATGTGTGACTTGTCCAGACTTGCAAAAACTGGTTCAGATTATCCCCGGCTGTGTTTCATATTTTCCCATATTTCTGTTTCACTTTTTCCCGAATTTTTAAATCTTAATTAGATGGAAAATACTTATCAAAAAATTAAAAGAAAAACTACAAAGGCAACTTTGATTTATTTTCTTTGTGGCATATCAATGTGAAATTTGTAACTTTAATTTATACCTGAGTTATGCAGAAAGTTATGTGCGAAGAATTAAAATTTAATTCACACGTTTTGCCATCGTCTAACAGAAAAGTCTGTAGGGGGGACATATCACTTACTAGGCGATTTATATTTTCAGATCGCTTTAACAAATCTTTAAAGATCATGTCAGTTTTTATAATTCTTCTGTAAAGAAATTAGTTTTTTAGTTAGAAGCTTGTTTCACTTTTACCCCTTTTTTTCGTGTTTCATATTTACCCCAGTTGACCCTATATATTTTTTAAATCCTAAACAATAATTCCGTAGTCCACGCGAGCGAAACTGCGCGGGCCCAGCTAGTTTTTATATAATATTTATTTAATTAGTTGATTTATAAACTGAATATAAATATTGTTTTATTTTTAGTTTATATAATGAGCTAGAGAAATTTCGATTTTTTAAAACCCGATTCCGGAAGGAAATTATTTGTCGAACCAAAATTGAATCTAAACCGAATTTTTTATTTGAAAACTTGTTTAAATTAACAATTGTTGTTAATTTGTATCTGGTCTCAAAAAACAATAATTAATAATGGCATATAATAATATTTCTCATCTTTTTTATGACCCCCCCCCCCCACCCCGAAGGTTGAACCGGTTACCATATCAATAAATTAATAAAAACGAAACCAACCAAGCTCAGGAAATTGTATTAATTTGACTGAATTAAAAAGTATCATTCGTTCGAGAAGAACGAAATTTTAAAAGATATTAACCCTAAATTACTCGCGCTGGTGTATTTTGTACACCAGTAACGCATTTTTGCGATTACTAAATGCATAAATTTTTGTGGGACTGTACACCCCCATCTAACGTTTGTTTAGTCATTCTATAGTGTGATAGGATTCCGGCAATCAAAATTTGAGAATTGTAGCAGTTTGTATTAATTTTTTACTTACTAAATGTAGGTTGTATTGAATAGCGGCCTTCTAAGCGAAGAATCACGTTTTTGAAGACATTAGTGAGTGATGCTGCTGATGGAAAAAGAGCAAAACAAAAAATTACCAACAAAAATCAAATTTTTGCTGTCCGATTTATTACAAGATGAATATTGAACAGTTTTATGTACTTTTTTTACAATTATTTTGGTTAGTTTTACTTTCTTACCCTCAATGTTTAGTTGTGTTAATTTTAAAAAAAAATTCTTAGTTCCTCAAAAATAAATAGTACATAATATTAATTGGGCAAAAAAATTAATATAATACCTTCAGAATTCCCAAAAACTAGCTTTTTTATGTGGTGTATAAAATACACCACGCGAGTAACTGCGTTACGGAAAATAACGCGAGTAACTAAGGGTTAACAATATTATGAAACCTATTGTGTAGAGACGTAAAATAAAATCATTAAATATTTTTAATAGATATGCTCCATTTATTCAAACAGATACTACTTCTATAATAACCCAATAAAAAGTCATATTAAATGTCAACAAATGTGCTAATTAAAACAAAAAATAATCAGAATTATAGATCAAAACGTTTTTCAAGCCCTGGTTTAAACACTTGCTATAATTTTTTCACGCATACTCCTACATGGTAGCACGCACACCTACACAGATATACAGAACCGGATTAGCAATAGGGTGTGATGATTATTAATGAATACATACAATATTCAAGAGTTCAAACTTCGAAAGGCGTATCTCGAAATACAAATCTGCTGTTTATAAATTTTAGCTTCTCGCATCATTGCATGTATAGCATCTTTTTTTTCCTTTTTCAATATTAATCTTACTGAAGAAAATTAGTTTGAAAATTGTTACAAACCTTTATTTTATCGTTATGGATAATATTAAAAATGTTGGGGCGGAATGGGAAATTTCATATTTTTTTTCAGACACCAATTTTTTATTGTTGTTATCAAATTAGATAAGTTTAGCTGTAGTTTTTTTGTAGAGAAATAAGTAAATAAAAGTACACATTGACAAATAATGGTGTTATTTATTTCAAACCCTCTCAACTTGTAATCATAGCTTAGCTACCCCGTTCCGCCCCAGGTTCTCCTATTATTTAATTTAATACAATTTAAATGATAAATATATAGAGTAAAGTCGGTATATATGGAACACCATTCATGTTTTCGGTAAGAAAACTATGATAATATAATTTAAAATCAACACTTCCCGGGAAAAAATGATAAGATATAACGAGATATTATAAGATATGTTCGCATCTCGTTATATATGGTAATATCTTAATTTTTGAGCCTAAAATATATCAATTTATATAGATATATCTGATAATATATAGTAATATCTTTATATATTGGCCCTCAGATCCGAAAATATATTGTTATATATATTAATACATAGTAACATCTTAATATGTATTAGCCCTCAGATCCGAGAATATATTGTTATATATATTGATATATCTGCTAATATATTACGATATCTTAAAAATATTATTTTGAAATGAGTTCGCTTAGCTTAGAATATATTGTAATATATTATTATATATAGATATATCTGCTAATGTATTATTATATCTTAATAAATTTTATTTTTTGAGTTATCATAGCCAAGAATATATTGTAATATATATTAATATATGGACATATCTGATAATATATAATCATATCTTAATATATATCAGCCCTCAGATGCGAAAATATATTGTTATATATATTTATATATTGGTATATCTGCTAATATATTATCATATCTTAAAAAATAAAAAAAATATTTTTTATCTAATAGGTAAACGCCTGGTGGTAAAGTATTTGTAAATAAAGTGGCTGTTACTTTTTTAAATTAATCAATTTATTAAATGATTTAACATTTGTTATAACAAAATATTACATTTGACCAATATCAATGGTGTTAGGAATCCGGCAGTAAAAATTTGAGGATTGTAGCAGTTTGTATTAATTTTTTACTTATTAAATGTATATGGTATTGACGCACAAATAGCAGTATCCTAAGCGAAGAACTGCGTTTTTGAAGACAATAGTGATGCTGCTGATGGAAGAAATCTTGTCAAAAGAGCAAAATTAAAAAAATTACCAACAAAAATAAAACTGTTCAATATTCATCTTGCAATAAATCGGACAGCAAAAAATGTTGTATACTTTTTTAGATTTATTTTAGTTTTTCTTTCTAATCTTTAATTTTTAGTTGGATTATTTAAAAAAAAATTCTTAGTTTCTCAAACCTACCTACCTACATAATATGAATTGGGCAAAAAAATTAATATAATACCTTCAAAATTCCCAAAAACTAGCTTTTTTGTGGTGTATAAAATACACCGCGCGAGTAACTGTGTTACGGTATTCCACGCGAGTAATTAAGGGTTAAGAACAAATAAATACTGAATAAAAATCAAAAGGTCGCTGGCCCCACACTTCTTTAGTCTAAATAATCATTACTTGAAACTGTAAATCGATAGCACGTATTTATACTAAAACGATTAGGTATCAAATTTTATATTTATATCGCAAAGAATTCTGAAGAAATGGAATAAAAAATTTAAAATACCCTGAAACGGTAAAATCAATAAAAATTTTGACTAGAATATAAGCTAAATTTTTCTCCATGTAACTGTCCACTGCTCCTTCTGAACTGGCATCCCGGGCGGTAGCCCAGTCTCTCTCCCTGATGTTGGCATTGCTATTATACATTAATAAAATAAGCAACGAATTTTAATAATATTAAATTAATAATAATAAATATAAAAAATTCAAATATCAACCATTTTTTTTTCTAAAGTTCATTTGACTTGAATTTAATATTGCACTCGCGTGAATTGTATAGTTTTGTATATATATTCTAATTTCGCGAAATAAGAGAATGTAAATTTTATTTAGAATTGCCCATATACTCAGGAATGATAAAGTTATAACATATATTTTTGTTTTACCCAAAATTTCAATATAATTTTATAAATTAAGAACAAATCACTACAAAATTTATATCTTTTAGTTTTACTGTATTTGTAATAGTTTTTGAGATATGTTGTTTTCAAAAAAGTATATTCATCAAATTTTAAAATAGGTAGTGAATATTTTTGGTGAAACTTTTTTTTGAAAATGATGTTCCCACGCATTTATCTTAAAAATTCTACAACTTGTGTTGACAATTTTTATACGAACATTGATGAATACATTTTTGAAATTATAATCACTGAATTCTATGATCACACCAGTCAGGTGTGATAATTTCTCAAAAAATACAATTTTTAGAGATATTAATAGACTAAAATTTAACTTGTAAGAGAAATATAAACTGCGTTACAGCCAAAATCTCAAAATTCGTGTACGCACTTAGAGTGTTAAGCAACAAAGTTGTGCAAATGTTTTGTTACAAGTGTATTAGCTTATATACATTTAATTATTAGATATAGAATTTTATTTTGGTGCTTCTCTTCTCATACCTGTAACATACTCAAAATACAAAAGAAATGTCTTCGTATTATGGCCAGATATGACCCAGGGAACACTGCCGTCCACTGTTTATATAATACAAAGTTTTAACTATAATCGATATTAATTTATTAGAAAATGAGTTATTCATCAAAAAAAAAACCCTGATTTATGTAATATAAATGACCATAATTACAACATAGAAACAAACACAATATGAAATCTATTCAAACACGTAAACAAATTATCAATAGATATGTAGTTAACAATACAATTAAAATTTTCAATAAAATTCTTAAATCTATAATAGATCCGTCTGTTGAAGAACTGAAAATTACTTTAAAAGAATATTTAATAAGTAAATGTCACTACATATGGGTTTTCTTCATTTATATACTATACATACATATATTTCGGATTTATTTAATAGTCACAAGATTTCTATACAGTTTTTTATATATTTTTGTATTTTATTAATACGGGCCTCAAATATTACTTAATACGCATATGGACTATTTTTTTAATTGATTAAATAATATTCGAGTATGTTGTATATATGTAATAGCTATAGATACTATGTTCGTAAGAACTGGTGTGACTTGCCTCTCACTAGCAGTGTGATTTCACTTTGAATCAGTATATAAGCAACCAACGAACTCTTTTACATAGGTGCATTCAAGTAAGTCAATACAGACGTAAGTAAATGAAGCTGTTTATATGAATATAATATATGTGACCATTTGATTATAGATTCTCCAGTACGAGTTTTCCCTGGTTGGACGATTCTATAGTATTGGGATAAATTATAGATGGATACCCCCCCCCCCCCATGCATATATTATAATATATTTTTAGATATGCCAAGATATACAAATATATTAACATATATGCTAATATATTATTATATATGTCGATATATACTTGTATATTAACATATATACTAATGTATGTTAATATATTGTAATATATGTCAAGATATGCTTGAAGCCTGAATTTGGCACGATCCAAGAAGACATTAGTATATATTATAATATATAACTATATCTTGCAATATATTACAATAGATTATAATGCGTTCTTGGATCGTGCCAAAATCAGGATCCAAGAATATCTGACCAATTGGATCTTATAATATATGCTAATATCTTATCATTTTTTCCCGGGTTATTATTTCATTGGACAGAGAATTTAATCTTTTAATGAGCTCGAATAGGTAAAAATAAAATTCTTAAATAAAAAATAAATAAAAATTAAAAAACTAAAACAATCCAAAATCAGCCTCTTAAAAAATTTGCGAGTAATATGGACCACAGTGGTCCATATTACACGCTTGTTACCATAGACAGGATTATCTATATTAGGTGGTTAAAACATTTGTTTTTTAATTTTAATTTTTTGTTTTTATTTCAAACTTATATGTTGTCACTGTAAAAAAATTACACTATGGCGTAGCAAAGAATACGCGGGCAGAACCTCCATATTAACACCCCATTTAGTAAACACCATCATGAAGATTTGTACTAAAAAAAAGATTTTTGCGGAAGTGAATAGTTGTGAAGTACAGCCACTCTGGTCCATATTACACGCACTGTTTTTTGAGGTTGATTTTCGATTGTTTTGGTTTTTTTATTTTTATTTTGTTTTCATTTAAGAATTCTATTTTTGCCTGCTATATCTTAAAAGATTAAATTCTCTGACCAATGAAATGATAAAGAACTGATTTTAAATAATATTATCATAGTTTTCTTACCAAAAACATGAATGGTGTTCCATACACTGGCGCCGATTATGGGGGGGGAGGGGGGCGATCGCTCCCTAGATGGTATACCAGGGGGGCTTTGCCCCCCCTGTGAAGCTTCACGCTATTTTCTTTTAAATTAAAGATACATTTACCAATAAGTTTTTTTCTTTAAAAAAGGTGCAATATTCAAAATTTCAAATATACAAATATCCGCTTTTCAATTATTTGAAATAATTAAAGTTCGATCGAGTTGGGGTCGAAAAGACGCTAATTGCCCACTTCACAATTACCACACGACTTTTGAGTAAAGTTAATGTCGATTTTCATTTGCACACGCAAAAAAGTGTTTCTATAGTAACACTAAATATTAAAATAAATAACAAGAAAAAAAAGACAGTCGAAGTGTCAATATCAAAGCAGTGAGGTTGGCATTTAAATAAAAATAATTTATACTCGTTTTTATACTCCAATTATCCCCGCATTCGTAATAAAAAAAAGTATGTGCAACTCGTGCGAAGTTGTCGATTGCCCACTCGAGCGAATGAGCGCATGAGCGAAGCGAGTGCGCTCAACTTCGCTCTCGTGGGCAATCGACAACTTTTCGCCCTAGTTGCACAATATGCTATACCGAAACTACACTACAAATAATGAATGTTGTATCGTCGGCAAACTTCAATAATTTGATGAAAAATTGTAATTTTTTTACAATATGGGTCATTCTTTTACAAACCGTACGGATTTCGAGAAAAAAATGTCAGTATTTTAAATCTCACCAAAATTTTTTTTTCGCGTCTAGGTCTAAAATGAATAGACACGTATATCAGGATTTTGTCGAAAAAAATTTTATTTTCCTTATATTAATTATTGAAAATTTCGATATTTCGTGTATTTGCTAGATTCTATCATGTTTAAAATTCAATATCTCCGGTTCGGCTTATCGTATCAATACAACTTTTAAACCATTTTATACCTTATTGTGTGCGTTTAAAAGGTGTATGCTCACAATTTTTTATTGTTGAGGAAAAAATAATAACAACAATTTGATTGTTTAAACAAATTTTTGATGACGTTCCCCAAAATGAATTTGATTGAAAAAATATTGTTATTTGCGCCATGTTTTTACCTACAAAACGCATATTTAAAAAAAGTGGAGACTTAATTAGAACATAAGATAAAAAATAATGTTGGTAGCAAGTCGCGCGCGACAAGTCTAGACGTGCGCACTTCATGACTAAACGCGTTGGTCGTGGGGTGTCGTTAGAAAGGTCTCCTAAAATGCAACAAAAAATGTATGAGAACTTTATGATTTTAACACTTTAATCACGATGTATTTGCTCTCCAAAGTCGTTAAAAAAGCATCCTCCCCCTTTATTTTCTAAACTATCAATTTAAAAAATCTGAAAAAATTCTAGAATGTAGCTTTCAATTAGTACTTTCACTGAAAATTATAACGAACATTGTAAAAAATATTTTGGACCCCCCTTCTATAGACTGAAAAGTGAACTCTTATTTTTTCCCCACTTACCCCATTGAGTTGGGTGTCATTTAATAGGTCTCCTAAAATGCAATAAAAAATGTTAGATAACTTTTTGATTTCTACCCTTCAGTCACGAAATATTTGCTTTTTAATGTCGCTATCAGAGCATCCCCCCTCTATTTTCTAAACTATCGATTCAAAAAATCTGAAAAAAATTCAGAATGTAGCTTTTAATTAGTACTTTCACTGAAAATTATAACGAACATTGTCAAAAATATTTTGGACCCCCCTATCTATCATTGATTGAAAAGTTAACTCACATTTTTTTCATTTACCCCATTGAGTGGGATGTCATTTGATAGGTCTCCTAAAATGCAATAATAAAAGCCAAATGACTTTTTGATTTTAACCCTTCGGTCACGAAAATTAAAAAAAAACTATTTTTTTATAAATTGTAGTGAGAATGACTACGAAACCTTATAATGTGCGTGCCCAACACGCACTTGCCCGTTTTATTTATTCTAAAACGTTGTGAGTTATGTTTAAAAAGCAAGTGTAGTGAAGTGCTTGAATTTTATGTCGCAAAATGCCGAAAGCATCGAAATCGAAGGAAGGTTCAAAAATCCGAACGGATAGGTGTTTTAATCCATTGAATTTGTCTTCACATCCAAGTTTAAATAAAAAGGAGTCCCTCAGATCAGTTTCTGAAAAAAATTTATTAACATTAAATATAGGTACCAATAACCAAAAAAGCCCTTTCGAAAATACTAAACACACAAGTTTAATTTATATTTACAAATTCATCATTGTCTATCATGAAAATAAAACCAAGAGTTTAGATTTTACCTGAGTTTATCTTTTTTCCAACACACGATTTCCTTTCATGTTCCCACAGTGAATACAGTGAAAACTGTATTTATAAACAACGAAATACTTACATCAGCGTACTGAGCTAGACTAGTGGCTAGTGAGCGCGCGTGACTTGATGGGACTCGTCGCGCTCGACTTGCAGTGGAAATTATTTTCTATCTTATGTATGATCTAATTAAGTCTCCACTTTTTCGAAATATGCATTTTGTAGGTAAAAACATGGCGCAAATAACAATATTTTTTTCGATCAAATTTATTTTGGGGAACGTCATCAAAAAATTGTTTAAACAATCAAATTGTTGTTATTATTTTTTCCTCAACAATAGAAAAAGTGTGAGCATACACCTTTTAAACGCATACAATAAGGTATAAAACGGTTCAAAAGTTGTATTGATACGATAAGCCGAACCGGAGATATTGAATCTTAAACATGATAGAATCTAGCAAAATGCACGTAACTGTCAAACTTCAAATAATTATATAAAGAAAAAAAAATTTTTTTCGAATGAATCCTGATATACGTGTCTGTTTATTTTCAGTATAGACTCTAAAAAAAATTTTTGGAACCAATCAAAATTGTCAAGTCAAAAAAGTTGTTCGGTTTGTAAAAAAATGTCCCATATACGCACCATTATTTGTATTTCTGAAATTTTTTTGGCGCAAAAAAAATTTAAAGTTAAGTAACTTTTTTAAATTACTTGAAATGAAAATAATTTTTTAAAGAATCTTAAGGTAGATTTTAAGCTTTATTTTTAAATTTCATTGTGATCATTTGGTCGTTATTCGAAAGCTGGATATTGCACATTTTTCTAAGGAATTTCCCCCCCCCCCCACTCAAAAAAAATCTCGCCCCCCCCAGGTGAAATGAAAAGTCGGCGCCTATGGTTCCATATATACCGACTTTACTCTATAATAAGTTAATTCTACCTACTAAACTAACTACTATACCTACTGAAATATTTCGAGCCAGCCCTGCGCGGATACACACATAGTCACATTGTGAGGTGATGTGGGTGACTGATTACAAACGATTATTTTTGCGATTATGGCAATGTACGTGTGAGCAAACATTGTAGAGTAAAGTTCTTCAACAGGTATTAATTATCAAAATTATTTTACCCGTAGGGAAGTTGGCTTTTATAAGCATCAAATTAGCGAATGGGTGATTTTCAGAACACAAGTTTTTTATTTTATTAATTTCAGTACATTTAACTCTAAATAAGTTGGACACTTGTTGTTATGTGAAAAAATGTGGTTTCAATTCAATAAACAAAAAATCATTAAAATTTGTAAATACTACGTATCTTAATCTGAATAAGCACTGATTGAATTAGTGAAAAATGTACATATTAAGTAAAATTCACTAATTCATACAATGATATCATTATCGATGAATCAGCAATAATTCACTATTTAATTCAATAAATAGTCTAAAAATCCTTAATATTATATGCAATTTAGCCAGATCTCTGAGAGTGTAATAGTTCAAGAGCTGATAACATATTTTTCTGCCCCATCTGAGCACTAGGCAGTGAAAGTGCAATGGGCAGACGCGTAGGGTGGGTTCTAGGGGTAGCCAGACGCACTCAAACATGCAATATTTTTTTGAAAATTGCCCCATTTGAGCATTGCTGATTTTTTAAGGGATGACAGTTTTTGATCTATAGATGACCGTAAAACAAAGGCAGACGCGTAGGATGGGGATAAGGCGTCGGCAGATGCCCCTAAATATGCAATTGTTTTAATGAAAATTGTCCCATCTGAGCATTGCTGAATTTTTTATGGATGATAGATTTTGATCTGTAGATAACCGAAAAAACACAGGCAGACACGTAGTGTGGGGATAAGGGGTGGGCAGACATATTGAAAGTGCAAAATTAGATCTGGACTATTTTTTAACTGAATTGTTTCGTAATTCTCTTTTTTTGCTGGAAGTTGTCCACAATGACTCTCTGAATAACACATTTATTTAAAAAAAAATTTTTTAACCCCCAACCAACGCGGTAAAGACAACATTCTTTAATATAAAAATGTAAAAAAAAATATTAAACGTGTAAAAAAGTAGGCGCTGAATTAAAAAAATATTTTTTTTTGATTATGTAGTTCTCATTCTTTGTAATAAACAAAAAACAAAAAATAAAAAATAAACAGAATTCTTCGGGATTTGAACTCAGGACCCTGGCATTTTTGAGTTTTGTAAATTTATATATTTCAGCAAAACGATACTTTAAATCAAAAAATTACAAGGGACATATTATTTTCTTCTTACTGAGAGGATCCTATAACATATTTGCTATCATTGGTGCAATATTTAGTACCGGAGATATACATTTTTTAAATTTGTTACAATCCTTTGCCACTGTAAATTGCGTCTGCCGACCCCTTATCCCCACACTACGTGTCTGCCTGTGTTTTTTCGGTCATCTACAGATCAAAATCTATCATCCATAAAAAATTCAGCAATGCTCAGATGGGACAATTTTCATAAAAAAATTGCATGTTTAGGGGCATCTGCCGACCTCTTATCCCCATTCTACGCGTCTGCCTTTGTTTTACAGTCATCTACAGATCAAAAACTGTCATCCCTAAAAAAATCAGCAATGCTCAAATGGGGCAATTTTCAAAAAAATATTGCATGTTTGAGTGCGTCTGCCTACCCCTTATCCCCACCCTACACGTCTGCCCATTGCACTTTCACTATCTAACTTTTCATAAACTAACTCCCTGAAGCCATTTTATTTGTGCTCACATGGGGCAAACATACACTTTTTCTTTACATGTTCATTAAGGAATTTAACCCCTTTATCCCCGGGTGTCGAGGTTGGGACTTTTTTCCCATAATGTACAACACATGAATTAATATTTTCCGTAAGTCTGCCTAGTGCTCAGATGGGGCAGAAAAATATGTTATCAGCTCTGGATTGTACCTATCTGTTACACTCGGTTACTATGACAACAAGAAAAACTTTTTGCATGGCAGTAAGCACCATCAAATTTTCGAAACAAATTTATAGTTGAAAATATTTTTCTCACATGTTGTACATGTACATACAATTTTCAATAGAATCAAGAAATAGAAAAAGATTTCGACATTATTTTAGATTTTAAACCCAAAAGTGCATGTGATGTCATCTGTTGACGTATCTGAATAATAAATAATGACAAATGACGACCTATTGAATAATATATGCTTCTACTATCTGGAGCACACACAAATAGAGAACCCCTAGTGTAGGTAATAAATGTGTTTTTATAAATTTATTTCATATAGCATTTTTGGGAAGGGGGCGGTTATTGTGAAAAACAAATATAAATTATTTATAATATAAATATAAAAGTGCGAATATTATCCCACGAGTTCTACTAGTGCAACAATAATTTGGTTTCTGAATTCGATTCGACCAATACAAATTTAAACGTTACCACCATAATAGGAATCTATATAATTTCCATAAATTACATGTAACATTTACTTATTTGCGCTGAACGTGTACTGAATCAATATTCAATTAATTTATAAATAGCATTAACTAACGGCTCATTATGTCACACATTTGCGGTTAAATTTTTTGTTCATTTGTGCTATTGATTAACGAATATTAAAGTAAAACCATATTCGTGCAATATTCCGTGAATGCAGTAGCGTACGGTGAGATTTTTGCAAATGTTAACAATGCAGTTAACCTCGAAATATTCAATATTGTGTTCGTTTTATACACATATGTATACAAAATTTATTTATTAGTAAATAAATCATTAACACGATATTTTTTAATAGCAATGATGTGACTCAAACAGTCAATGAGGAACAAAATAGGACAATGATTCAGCTCTTTTTAACTCCGCAACTAACAAAAGATGGCACCAACAACATTTGGTTTCAATATGATAGCCCAATAGCTCACAAAGCGAGAGAATAAATCCAAATCGATTAACCTTTTAAGGACAGGGATTTTTACGTTAAAATCGACCTTTTTTATTTACAATATGTGTACATAAAATCAATTAATTTCTCACGTGGCGTACCCAAATAAGTTGCTGGTCGATATATCGATCAGTCCCATCCGTAACGGAGAGCCCTGTAAAAAATCAGTTTGGATGATTTGTGGGGGTTTCCATACGTAATTTGATGTGCTGAATACGAAAACAATTATAAAAAAATATTGGAGGCAAACTGGACCTTGAAAATCGCAAAGAAGTACTCCAGTTTTCGCTCTTAACGTAACCCAGGATCAACAACGTGGATGTGGCGAAAATATGATTGGAGTACTTGATTTTCGTGAATCTTCTTGGCTTTCGCGTTGGGGTGCTTGATTTGAGTCCCCTTGCCACTCACGTCAAAATACCTGACAGTATGGTAATAGTAAATCCTCCACAAGAAAAAAACAATCAAGTGCTAACCTGCAGGTAGGAACTAACGATAATTCCAATTTTCGGCCTTACATTCATCATGAAGATGATTTTTGCGAGACGTAATACTGTTTTTTTCGTGTTCAGTGCATCATAAAAATTATATATGCTAACTGTCGGGCAAAAATAGCAAAAAAAAATCATTGAAATGCGATTTTTAAGGTAAAGAGTGCCTCCTGAACCCTTTCTACTATTTTTTTCGTATTCAGAGCATCAAATTATGTAGGGAAACAAAATATTTTGTGTCCTATAGGTGGTCGATATTTCGACCACTCCCGTCCTTTAAAGGTTAATTTCGAAAAACGACAAAGTAAAATTGTCAACTCGTTCACCATATTTGAGCGAACTAAACTGTGAATCTTCCTAAAGGGAAAAGTGTAGGTCAACAAGCCAACATCAGCAGTCGAAAGCGAATATTCAAGCAGAAATTGCCATCATATCACAGGAAACACAAAAGAAAGGCAATGAAAAACTTAACAAAAAGAATGTCCTACCTGATATATACTTTTTTATACATTATGGAAAAAAATCCAACTAATAAATCCTTATTTCAAAATTTTATGCCATAATTGTAGTTAGTCCTGAAAAGAGCACAATATCTTCCAAAAGATTGGAAAAGTGGTTTTCTCACGCGAATTATCTTTTTATAAGAAAAATTGACCTAGTGAAGGGCATATGTATGTACTGCATATGTGTTCGAACGCCACTGGCTGAATATAAAATTGAAGATCGTGGCTAAAATTATATTAGCGTGTCTGAGAAAGTTATTACTGCAGTAATGTTTCGCTATGACAGCTCTAAATTACACTCAAAGTTTTTTTTGTGTGATTGCGATAAAAAAAGTATACGAAAAAACATGTAGTCGCGAAATACATATATCAATGTAGTATAATTTTATACAGAAGAACTTAAAAGTTTTCAGACAAATATATGGCGGTTAAAAACGGTAGATATATAAATAAAATAAAAAATTTATAAATACCTGTATACCGTTTTACTTAAACATTTTTGTTGAGAAAACTACAAGCATTAATAAAATCGATAATAAAAGATAGTTTAAAGTATAAATTATATATCAGAATAAATATTCACACACGAAAGTGTGTTTGTTTTTTTTGTTACTTTTTCAAGGCTATACTGCTTAACCGATCTTGATGAAATTTGGCAAGGAGATAGCTTGCATCCTGAGGAAGGACATAGACATAGATAAAAGATGAGTAGTGATGAGCAAAATTAGTCTTGTACATTTTATAAGACCAAGACCAAGACTGAGAGCGCAAAACCAAGACTAAAAGTGCGAGACCAAGACCAAGACCCAAGACTAAATAAGCAAGATTGGATAATAAATTTAAAAAAATTAATATCTGCAAAACTGGTACGCGACTTTTTATCTCTTCCAGCAACTTCTGTTCCTGCTGATTGGCTTTTTTCAAGAGCATTAATAGTTATTAGTAAAGATCATAATAGATTAAATAATCAATCTGCTTGATAGTTATTGTGTATCAATTCTTGGATAGGAAAAAAATATTATTTTGTTTTTTACTTTTTTGTTGCACAGTATTTATTTAATTTGATTTTTTACCTCGTCAAATGACTCTGTTATTTTTTTATTTCTTATAAAAAATAGCACGTATTGCAAAATAAAGACCAATATATTTTCTACAAGACCAAAACATCTTCTACAAGACCAAGTCCAAGACATCTTCTAAAAAAACCATGACCAATACCAAGACTCAATGTGCAAGACCAAGACTAAAACCAATACTGTTATGATCTTGGTCTTGGTCTTGTATTTGCTCATCACTAAAGATGAGTGTAGGGGAACCCGGGGCGGAATGGGAAATGGGTGGTGCTCTCCCTATGGACGACGGAGACACGTGTCTTTTGCACACAATGTTTAGTTCGCTGTGCTACACAGTACCAAGATGCCGTTTTCAGTGTAAGAGTGCATTTAGTGTGAATTCTACCGAATGTCCAAGAAAAAGTTTACAAATTGTAATTTTTGCTTTACGACACCAAGGTAAATACACTGTATACTATTTTTTATTCGGAAATTTACATTACATGTTAGTTTCATCATACTCTTGACTAACTAAAAGTCTAGTGATAACTCAAGGTCAACACATATAACGGCCATAATACTCATGTTATAAAGAACATTACGTCGGGGGCAGAATGGGGTACACCTAGTGGTGTGCTGGAGCCGGCTCGCGCGAGCCGGTTGTTAAATTATTCCGCGAATAAAAGTTCGGACCATTTCTATATTTTCGGCGAACATATTCAAATGTTGAATTTCAAACATATCTATTTTTTTATTAATTACAAAAGTACAAATTCAACATTGCAAAATCAAAAAAGATTGTCACAGACAACATAAACTGGACAGTGTCGTGTTGACAGCTTTTTATGATTTTATAATGTCGAATTTGTACTGATAATATGAAGACAATGATAAATAAAGTGAATTAGAAAAATCTATTAAAATGACAGATAATATTAAGGAAGCGAAAGAAAGTGAGAAAAAACTGACGTTTAAAGGTAAATTAAACAAATATAAATAAATGAAATAAATCCGAAGAAAGCTCGGAAGACGAAGACACGGCCTGCTTGTTATCTCATCTTTGAACTGTGTCTATAATTAGTACCCCATTGTACCCAGGGTTCATTTCCCATTCCGCCCCAGGGGGTGGGGCGGAATGGGAAATTTCATATTTTTTTTCAGACACCATTTTTTTATTGTTGTTATCAACTTAGATAAGTTTAGCTGTAGTTTTTTTGTAGAGAAATAAGTAAATAAAAGTACACATTGACAAATAATGGTGTTATTTATTTCAAACCCTCTCAACTTGTAATCAAAGCTTAGCTACCCCGTTCCGCCCCATGTCCCCCTACATGGCATTTGTACGCTGTACGAGTGACCTGTTTTATCGACTATATAAAAAAACTGCTTTAACTAACCTTCCTTTTCAGCGAGTAGGAAATAAATGTTATTTTTAATATTATTATTTACGGTAAACTTATTAATATACCGGGTGAGTCATATCACGTGGAACAAACTTGAAAGTTGATCGAGAAAATATTTCAAGCAAAAAAGTTCAATGAACACGTGTCCGGAAACTCTTCGTCAGGAAGCTACAGACCCTCCAAAATTTTGCCTAAAATTAGTTTTTATTTAATATCTGGAGAACCCATTGTGGTATAGTAATAAAAATTGATACCCGGTTTAGTATTAACCCTATCGTGTCCGAGGTTTATTTTTTCTCCAAAATTGCTGATTTTTCTGTCATCAATTCATATTGACCTACGTATCATAAAACTCAACAGGAATTTTGTTGTGATACTTATATTTTCAGAAATAATCGCTGTGACATATATGTTACGCTGGGCACATGCCTAGTCAATTGGTATGTTGTAAGTTCTTAGTAATTTTTTAATAACTCATACATTTTGCATTATTATATTTTATTTAATTGTCTAAGATAGATATTTATTGACATTAATTATTATTTATATTATTTGTTCGTGACAATAATAATATTCATACTAAATAACATATAAAAATACTTATTTCTTGTTGAAAGAGCAGTAGCCTAACCAGGATTTTTAGGGGGTTCTAATTTTTTTAAGAGGGGGTCATTTACATATAACATATATTATACATAAATACAAATGGTTATATCATATAATGATTATATCATATAACCATTTGGCTCCTCGCTAATTACAACCATAAGGGGGGGGGGGAGCCATGACCCCCCCTCTTTTTAGCGTTCAAATTATCCACAGTACCGCCACCGTCTCCTGATTTAAGGTTTTCGTCAGAGGTTTCGTTTGGATCCGGTGGTTCAATATATAGGTTTTTTAGTTCTAATTCAAGTTTTTTCATTTCAAATTCAATATTTGAAAATAAATTGATATTTATTTTTTAATTTTTTAAACTGAAGAAACTAAGTATTTTTAAACAAAACAAATATATTGTTAAACTGGCTCTATTTAGTTTAACAATATATTTGTTTTGTTTAAAAATACTTAGTTTCTTCAGTTCAAAAAATTAAAAAATAAATATCAATTTATTTTCAAATATTGAATTTGAAATGAAAAAAATTTAATTTGAAATGAAAAAACTTGAATTAGAACTAAAAAACCTATAGTATTTGCATCAACGAGATCTAGTATATAAAGAGCGTCTCGTAAAGTATTACCTCTGTAATATATCTAATTTTAATATATACAGAGAGTTTTTAACTCTTAGTGGGCTCTCACAACGGAGCAATTTAGCAATATAGAAACTAGCAACTTATAACTAGCGATATTATTGCTATCTGTCAATAGACATTGAATCGGACATATTGTCTCACACCAAAGCAATATCATATCGCTATATTGCTAGTTTATAATTTGTAGTTACTATATTGCTATATTGTTCCAGTGTGAGAGCCCACTTATCTTACCTATAGCCTATATTGTATCTATGTATGATAATCTCGTATAAGTACCTAGATTAATTATATGCAAAGAAAGATTATAAAATCTTACGTGCGATCAACGAAGAAGTTAGAATTTAAATCATTTTTTCGGTCATTATTTATAGGAATCAGGCCCGGTGAGAAGAGGGGACTAGGGGTACAGCTATATGGGGCCCTAGACTTTGAGGCCATTATTTGACATATAATAATGTTAAACAAAATCAGTCATGACGACGCCGTATCGAAAAAAAATTACAAAAGTTATGGGCCCCAAAATTTCTGTTGCTGGGCCTGATAGGGGTAGATGTAATACTTTCAAAGAAAATATTAAAAGATAAAATTACAAGACAAAAACACCTCAAAAAATATAAAAATGTAAAATATTTGCAAAAAACGATCACATGTGCGTTGACTAGCGATGTGCCCAGCGTGACATATACGTTACACCATTGTTCAACACTAATTTACACATTGTAAATTCAAAAATTTATAAAAACTAAATACGTAATACTAAACTACATACAGTTCTCTACTAAAAACTGTAAAAATAAAAAAAATTCAACTAATAATAACAAAATGGAAGAATACTAAGAAGAAACCCGAGTAAAAATAATTATATATAATTGTATATAATTATATATAATTGATTATATATAATTATATATGGGATTTGGCCCTATATAATTGTATATAATTATATAGAAATATATATAATTATATACAATTGTATATAATTATATGTAATTATATATATTTCTATATAATTATATACAATTATATATAATTATATAAAATTGTATATAAATATTTTTTAATCGGTTATACATCCTGGAGTCCCCCCCCCCCTAAACGGGAATGTATTAATTACAACTCGTACAGGGATCTATAAATCAATCACATCATATTATATTATTAATTATTAATATAGCATATACCTTATTACTTACCTCGTATTAACTTACTTGAATACACTTATAGTTATAGTAAAATCGTTGCTTATATACGTTTCAAACTGAAAACACATTGCTAACGAGAGGTAAATCACAGCTCTTTTTAACAGATAGTATACAGGGTGATTCAGCACTGTCGTGCCAAACTTAAACCATAGATTGAGAAAAATATTTTAAGCAAAAAACTTCCAATAAACATGTGTCCGGAAATTTTTGGTTAGGGAACTACAGCCCACCAAAGATTTTCATCAAAATGAGTGTTTATTTAATATCTAGATAACCCTTTGTGATAAAATTATGAAATTTGGTATTCTGTTTAGTAATAATAAGTGTTATCGATTTCTCATATTAAACAATTATAATTTAGACCGGGGATGTATGGGGCCTGTGGGCCCATCAATTTTTATCTAGTATTTTTTGTTCTTTAATTTTTTTATAAATTTGGGTACTTATTTAAGGTTATATGACACAAAATACGTAAAAATTTACTTTGCTTATTTGTCATAGGATAAACCGTTTTCGAGTAATATCGATAGAAAAGAAAGCATGCAGAATTTAACTTAATACGGATGCTCCAAATTACAAAAAATAAATGTATATTCTTGTTCTATGATTAAAAGTAGGAAAAAAAGTTCATATAAAGAAACCTCCTAATATGAATCCTCTAAGATCTATAGCCAGCAGTAATACTGTATTATGTACTTTAATAATTTGACTAAAAAACGAAACTAAAAATGGCTATTTGTTGATAAGGATGCATTTTTTGAGGTATACTTATGTTAACTTTTTGTCTTAATTTTTATCACAGAACAAGAATATAAATTTATTATTTGTAATTTGAAGCATCCCTATTAAGTTAAATTCTGCATGCTTTCTTTTCCATCGATATTCCTCGAAAACGGTTTATCCTATGATAAATAAGTAAAGTATGTTTTTGTGTATTTTGTATCATATAAACTTAAATAAGTGCCCAACTTTATAAAAATATTAAAGAACAAAAAATACTAGATTAAAATCGATGGGCCCACTGACCCCATACATCTCTAGTCTAAATTATAACTAGTTAATATGAGTAATCGATAACAATTATTAATACTAAACAGAATACCAAATTTCATAATTTTATCACAAAGGGTTCTCTACATATTAAATAAAAACTCATTTTTAGTAAAATCTTTGGAGGCCTGTAGTTCCCTCACGAAAAATTTCCGGACACATGTTCATTAGAAGTTTTTTGCTTAAAATATTTTTCTTAATCTACGGTTTAAGTATGGCACGACAGTGCTGAATCACCCTGTATATAACTATTACATATATAAAGTACTCGGATATTATTGAATCAATTTAAAAAAAATAATCTAGATGCGTATTAAGTAATATTTGAGGCCCATATTGTTGAAATAAAAATTTACAAAAAGTACATATAATTATTGTGACTATTAAAGAAATCTGAAACATATGTGCATAATATGGAGAAACCCAATATGTAAAGCACATTTCAAAGAACTCATTCAAGCTATTAGACCGGGAGCCAGGCTACATTCCGTTTGAAAAACCGTTAGGATTCATAAGAGTTGGTGATTTACATTCAGAAAGATGTAAAGAATGAAATTCTGAAGGTTGCCGGAAAAAAAACTCGGAACTTTTTTTGATATGAGCATTATAACGGAGTCCTTCCAGTTATAAAAAAAATAGATGTTTCTCCATTTTTAATTTTGATGAAAGTTTAGTCAGTTGTTATTATACGTATTAGTTAGCAAAAACTGTAATTAGAAAATTTTAAATGTTCACAGGTTAGAGGTGGTGATCGTTTTACCCTCGAAAGATATGAATATTTAATCGATTTTTAACGTTTTTTCGACTCGCTATAGCATGCGTTCTAATTAAACAAATATAATGAACTTGGGGTCATTTGAAAGCCTAAAGAATCTAGCTTCAAAATGATTTAACTCAATTTAAAGTTTAGGTTATTTTCGTTGTAGATATTCGTAATAAAGGCTTTTCAATTCCATTTATGAAATTGTAATTTTATCTTTTTTTCTAAATTTTCAGTGGCTTTCTGGTTTAACCGAGAATGCTGTAATTATGCGTAAGTTATGTTCACATATAGTACTCAGTACCCACAAAAAATCAGCTTGATTGATGCACATTTTCTATTAAAAAAAATAAGTTAAATATCACAAATATCACGGAAACACCAAAAACAGCTGTTTTCGAAGCAAATAAAAGTTATGTGGGGGGCAAGATAAATTGCTGAATTTTTTTTTACAAATGCTCTTAATAATTATCTAAAAAGGGCAATTTGATTCGTTTTGTTATTTTAATTTTTTTAGCTGCCAGAAATTTTAAAATAATCAAAAAAATACAAAAACTCCAAAATTAGCTATTTTCAAAGTAAAAAAAATCTGTGAAGGGGGTTAGATTAAAATTTGATTTTTTTTCTAAAGATGCTTACAACGGCAACTTACGTCACTCAAAAGAGGCAGTAGCATCTGTAGAAAAAAAAATTCCATTTTAATCTCACCCCCTTCATAGATTCTTTTTACTTTGAACATACCTAATTTTTGAGTTTTTGTATTTTTTTGATTATTTTTAAATTTCTGGCAGCTAAAAAAATTAAAATAACAAAACGAATCAACATGCCCTTTTTAGATAATTATTAAGAGCATTTGTAAAAAAAAATTCAGCAATTTATCTTGCCCCCCACATAACTTTTATTTGCTTCGAAAACAGCTGTTTTTGGTGTTTCCGTGATATTTGTGATATTTAACTTAATTTTTTTAATAGAAAATGTGCATCAATCAAGCTGATTTTTTGTGGGTACTGAGTACTATATGTGAACATAACTTACGCATAATTACAGCATTCTCGGTTAAACCAGAAAGCCACTGAAAATTTAGAAAAAAAGATAAAATTACAATTTCATAAATGGAATTGAAAAGCCTTTATTACGAATATCTACAACGAAAATAACCTAAACTTTAAATTGAGTTATAAATCATTTTGAAGCTAGATTCTTTAGGCTTTCAAATGACCCCAAGTTCATTATATTTGTTTAATTAGAACGCATGCTATAGCGAGTCGAAAAAACGTTAAAAATCGATTAAATATTCATATCTTTCGAGGGTAAAACGATCACCACCTCTAACCTGTGAACATTTAAAATTTTCTAATTACAGTTTTTGCTAACTAATACGTATAATAACAACTGACTAAACTTTCATCAAAATTAAAAATGGAGAAACATCTATTTTTTTATAACTGGAAGGACTCCGTTATAATGCTCATATCAAAAAAAGTTCCGAGTTTTTTTTCCGGCAACCTTCAGAATTTCATTCTTTACATCTTTCTGAATGTAAATCACCAACTCTTATGAATCCTAACGGTTTTTCAAACGGAATGTAGCCTGGCTCCCGGTCTATATAGTGACATTTGTTTATTGAATATTATTTTTAAGTGATTTTGAGTTTTACAACAAACAGTTCTGTTATAGATTTTGTAATTTTATTAAAATTTTCAATTGTATTGTTAATTACTTTCTATTGACAATTTTGTAATTGAACGTTTCGGTAAAATACCTGTACATGTTAAGTCATATAAAAACTAAAACTATTGTAACCCAAATAATACCAACCATTGAAAGTCAAGAATTATTTGCATTAATTAAATGTAATAGTGTAAATAGTGTATTAGTTATTAATCAGTTAATAAAAGTTGGCAATTTGATATGTAAAAAACCGAATAATTATAATAAAATTTGGTAAATTTATATTTGTTTTAGTTCTTTATATTATCATTAGATCTAACTATCTAACTAGCTATGTATCGTTTTATTAAACTCCAGTGAATTATAAAGATTTTTTGAACTATCCCAAAGAAAAACAATTGCATTGATAAAAATATACAATCATATACAGGGTGACCCATTTTAAGTGCACACCTCTAATAACTTTTTATGGTGAATTGTTATCAAAAAACTTTTCAGATAAAAGTTACACGGTTTGGAGGGGGACATAGACGTACTCGGATGAAATTTTTTTAGGTGGTGTTTTCAGGGTGATATGAAGGTCAACATCATTTTTTTTAAATAGGAACCTATAGTTTTTATCAAGTTATTTTATTTTGCGTGAAAAAACACGTATCTTTCATTGAAAACTTTTTTTGAACAACTTAAACCTTTCCAAGATATCTATCAAAATAATTCGAGATTTTGAATTTTAAACATTTTTTTTTTTGCTTAAATAAAATGAATTGAAAAAGTTTTAAAATTTTAAAAATAATTTTTCATGTCTTATTAGATCAAAATAAACAATCAAAAATGGTAATGGAGCTTGGTGGGACTATCATAGGATAGGTGTGGTTTAGTTTCTTGATCACGACACTTTTTTGTGGCGCTGTGTTATGATAAAACTGAATACCGTCGGCATTAGCATTACCCGACGTGCACCACAAGGAGGTTGCCGATCGGATTTTGCACAAGATTTCTTTTGATCAAGAAACTAAACCACACCTATCCTATGATAGTCCCACCAAGCCCCATTACCATTTTTGATTGTTTATTTTGATATAATAAGACATGAAAAATTATTTTTAAAATTTTAAAACTTTTTCAATTCATTTTATTTAAGCAAAAAAAAATGTTAAAAAAAATTAGAATAATACTTTAAATTTTATTAGACCAAAATAAACATTTTTTTGTATTTTATACTTTTTCCATAAACCTGATGGTTTGTGTGTAAAAAAATATTTAAAGTTCAAAATCTCGAATTATTTTGTTAGATATCTTGGAAAGGTTTAAGTTTTTCAAAACAAGTTTTCAATGAAAGATTCGTGTTTTTTCACGTAAAATAAAATAACTTGATAAAAACTATAGGTTCCTATTTAAAAAAATGATGTTGACCTTAATATCACCCTTAAAACACCACCTAAAAAAAATTCATCCGAGTAGGTCTATGTCCCCCTCCAAACCGTGTAACTTTTACCTGAAAAGTTTTTTGATAACATTTCACCATAAAAAGTTATTAGAGGTGTGCACTTAAAATGGGTCAACCTGTATATACAGACTGTCGCAGGACTGTGTCAAAGCTCAACATTTCATTAATTATAAGAATTGGAAGAAAACTTTAAATGCAAAAGTTGTCAGGCTAAATATATACGATTATATATAATTATATATATTTCTATATAATTATTTTTACTCGGGAAACAATGCAATATATAAATATATATAATTATATACGATTATATATAATTGTACAAAACTATTTCAAGATTTTATATACAATTATATATAATTATATATGATTATATATAATTCTATATAAATATTTTAACTCGGAAAATAATATTATATATAATTATATATAATTATATATGATTATATATAACTGTCCAAAACAATTGCAAGATTTTATATACAATTATATATAATTATATATAATTATATATGATTATATATAATTCTATATAATTATTTTTACTCGGGAAGGATCTCTGTTTTTGTATCTGTAAATAATACACCCAACTTCATTGTTGCACAATTATTGTTGAAAGACAGATAGAACGTTGGTATTTGTATTGTTGATGTATTTAGTCCAACAGTCGAGAATAAGTATGATTTCAAACTTATTGGACTTCAAATAATTTAACAGCAACGCAAAATCTTAAGAAAAGCGCTCTGTGACATGTATGTCACGCCGGGCACGATTGGGTTAATACGTGTTGTTTCCAGTATCAAACAATGATTATTTAGACCAGGGATGTATGTGGGCCCTCTGACTTTTATCTAGTATTTTTTTGTTCTTAATATTTTCCCAGTGTTTGGCACTTCTATATGATCACATATCACAAAATACATACATATAAATATGATTTATCATAAGATCAACCGTTTACGAGAAATTCGATGGTAAAGATAATATTGCAGAATTTAACTTAATACGGATGCTTCAAATTACACAAAATAAATTTATATTATTATTCTAGAATTAAAACCAAGAAAAAAAATGGTGTAAATATTCCTTTTAAAATGAGTCCTCATAAACCTATACCCAGTTGTATTACTTTAATACGTACTTTATTAATTTGACTAAAAAACGAAACTAAAAATTGTTATCTGTTGATAAGAATGCATTTTTGGAGGTACATTTACATTTACTTTTTTTTCTTGTATTTAATCCTAGAACAATAATATAAATTTATTTTATGTAATTTGAACCATTCGTATTAAGTTAAATTCTGCAAAACTATCTTTACCATCGTATTTCTCGTAAACAGTTGATCTTATGACAAATTAACAAAGTATAATAATGTGTATTTGGTGTTATACGACCTTATGAAAGTGCCAAACATTGAAAAAATATTAAGAACAAAAAAATACTAGATAAAAATCAAGGGCCCACAGGCCCCGTATATCCCTGGTCTAAATAATCATTGTTTGATACCGGAATTCGATAACACGTATTAATACTAATCTAAGTATCATTCATTACTATATCACAATGGGTTCACCAGATATTAAATAAAAACTGATTTTAGGCAAAATCTTTGGGAGTCTATAGCTCCCTCACAAAGAGTTTCCGGACACATGTTTATATGAACTTTTTTGCTTTAAATATTTTTCTTAATTAACCGTTCAAGTTTGTTCCACCTGATATGACTCACCCTGTATATATATTTTTTATAATGAAGCTCTACACTTACAAATTACCCATTTGTACTAAATTTTATTCTTTAATTAGATCATAAATACCAGAAGAAATTATTCTATAACTATTAATAAATTACAGAAAATTGATATATTGGAATGTTTTACAACTTTTATTTTGACATTTGGTAATTCTAAATAACTAAAGTTTTAACTTTTAAAGTAGGTATGTTATATTATTTAAAAAGCTTTGATACAGTATTGCAATTGTTAATTATCAAAAATAAATGTTTCATATACTTAAGTTCAAATTGTTATTTATATTAATTAATATTATTATATTAATCATGAATTATGAAAACTGTTTCATCATTCTTTAGACAAAATTATCTCAACATATGTTAATGAATTTGACCTGTTGTAATTTTGTTATGTTAATTTGTTTAATTATTAATTTTTTTATCTTCAATATAATTTTTTATTAAAATGTCAAATTATATTAAATTAAAAATGGTTGGTATATTTATCAAACTTATTTTTTAAATCTGTGTCGATATTTAAATGTTGAGTGATGTGTGCTACCTACATACTTTTTACTTCTAAAAATTAAATGATTAAATTAAAATTTTGACAAGTTTATTTTAAAAGTTTAGGTTAAATTAAAATATGTAGGTATTTAAAATAAAATTAGAAAAAAAAATTTTTTAAAAACAAGCTTTTACATATGCACTAAAAAGTAAAAAATAAGTTTTTTTTTCACAAAGTCTTCCAGAATTCGTATGACTAAAAAAGCTTGTGGCGTTCATTTAATATTTAATGTAATATTTAGAAATATAAAAAATGTCGAAAATATCAATATAGGAAAAACTACATTTTCTACTATAAATTAATATTTTCAAATCTTCCATTAAATTGCATTAATATTATGTTAAAATGCATATATGTATAATATTGTATAATGTATATACATTATACATATATGTATACATTAATATTTGGAAATCTAGATTCAAATAGGACAAAGAACCTTTTGCTAGTTTAATTTAGTATTTTAAATTCCTGGTTAATTTATCGCACATGAAAGAAATATTTAGTAATCTAGATTCAACATAGGAAAAAAGTCTTAACAGTATTTTATCTACCTTAAATTATTATTTCAAAATATTACATGAAATATTTGGAATTCTAGATTCAAAATAGAATTAAGGGCTAAGAGTTTCTCAATGGAAAAACTACATTAGCTACATTCAATGAATATTTCGAAATATTCCATAAAATTCCATATATGTACATAATTTATATCAAATATAATATAAAATATTATATCCTGTGAATATTTTGAAATTATATTCAACCTAAATGAATGTTTTCAATTAATATTATTTAATTGTACATTAAATTCCTGGATAATTTGATATAAACTACAGGAATATTTTGGCTTCAAGATTTATCATATGAAAAAGGGCTAAGAAATACCGAAAAGAAATACTACCTTATCTATTTTATAAATTCATATTTCAAAACATTAACATACATTGAGTTTCAGGTTTATTTAGTATCAACATTACATTAATATTTGATCTACTATAGATTTTTCCAATATTGATATTTTCGACATTTTTTATATTTCTAAATATTACATTAAATATTAAATGAACGCCACAAGCTTTTTTAGTCATACGAATTCTGGAAGACTTTGTGAAAAAAAAACTTATTTTTTACTTTTTAGTGCATATGTAAAAGCTTGTTTTTAAAAAAATTTTTTTTCTAATTTTATTTTATCCATTTTTAGTCTAAAGTTATTTATTTTTTTACTATATTATATTATATTCATTGCATCATAAGACCAGGCCCATTTAGGGGGGGGGGGGGCTAGGAGGGCCATATGGCCCGGGTCTTGGTATCAGGGGCCTCGGCGTCCCGAAAATTATTTATACTTTACATTTTTACATTTTTTGATACTAATACTATTTTTAATATAGATTATTTAAAAAACATAAATATACTACAAAAAAACACACCTTTTAGAAAAAGTACTTAAAAAAACCTCACGGTTTTTAATACTAAATAATATCAGGAAGAAACAAGAATTTTACTAGTACGAAAGTTGTTTGGAATGTCCTTACGTTGAAGCTCTCTCAGGGTCTGCATAAGACTAAAAACCCTTTTTACTTCCATGTTCGAAGAAATGGAAGTATTGTTATTACAATACGTCAAAAAATCGTTAGTTTTTATTTTAAAATGAACACTAAAAATTTGATTGTATATTCGCTTCTTTAGAAATGAAGCGCAGATCCAGGGGAGGGGGCATGGTGAAATGACACCCCACACAAACCTAAAAAGTAAAGCAAATTAAATAGAAAAATGCTTATTAAATATACTAAAGTAAATTTTTTTGTCTATTTCACAGACCATGACCCCCTCCTCCATTGTAAAGTTAGACTCGCGTCTCTTAGAAAAACAATACCTACCTATTTAGATCTACAAAATTACACTAACATAAATTAATTTATATTTAATATTTTTCAATAATGCCATAACTTTATAATACATATACATTACATGTATGCATATAGGATGATATAATAACAATAAAATGAGATACTATAATACATATTTATTTATACATACATTTAAATGAAGAAATAAAGCTAAAACGGCTAAATCTTTTCTATATGTCAATATAATCACTACAAATAAAATTTATAATACATACCTGATATTTATATAAAATTCGATAATTTTTCAATAATTTTCTTCAATTTATAATTTATAATCTTCAATAATAATTATCATTTCTATTATTATGAATTATTTGTATTATGAGTATTATATTGCAAAATATTTTGACAAAACATAATTTAATGTTATTGTCGAAGCAAACCATGGTTACGCAATAATTTGAATTATGAAATAATACTTGATCACGAAGGCAAGTTATTTTATTATATTAGATACATCAAAAAAGACCTTATAATGAAATAACATAGCTATAAAAATGATAAAAAAGTGCATTGTCACGGAGAATACACCATATTTGAAAATTTGATGAAAATCGTACGACGGGAAGTTGGTTAAAAAACGGTTCTAAGATTTGTACCACGGGACATAGTGACATACATTTGAGTTAAGTAAAAGCTTGTAAAAATATTTAATACAGTTTATTAAAACAATTGAGTACATGCAGAGCCGGCCGAACGGCCAGGTGACCCAGGCGACAGCCTGGGGCGCCAATTTCGTGGGGGCGCCAATTGTTATAAACTTATTTTCTATGTTCTATTCTAGGGCGCCAAATTTAAGCTTTACATATTTTTTTAATAATAATTTTGATTTTTTCTGCAAAAGAATTCATTTTACTTAATAAAATGCTTAATATCAAAAATAGTTTACGAAATTTCCAATCTTTATTTGTGACGTTTCTGAACACACTGGAATAATAGTAAGTGCCAAATAAAAACTGCATTATCAACATGCACAGTGACGCCTTTAGGGAGGGTAGGGCGATCGCTCGGGGCACCAGGTCGAGAGGGGCGGCGGAAAACCACAATAGCTTCTTCAAATAAGTTTGAAATCCAATCATATTCTTCTTCAGCAATTAAACGGAGTTAATGCCGCCAATAGATATACTGGTTAAAACAATAGGTACTCTTCTGGTGAACGACCGCGCCGACAAAAATGCGAATTAAATTCCCTTTTTTGTAATTATCTTTACTGTTATAATATACATATATTATGTATGTATCATTCCGCCATTATATTTTTTTTTTCAGTGATAATACATATGCAGACAATATTGATTACTAAACTCTTTACATTTTTTAATCATTAATTTTAATAATTTTTTTTTTCAAATTATCACTGATTTTTTTTGTCCATCGGATTTTTTTTAATCGATCGCCATTTGGGGGGGGGGGGAGGGCGTCAAAAAAAATCTCGCCTGAGGCGCCAGAATCGCAAAGGCCGGCTCTGAGTACATGTTTAAGAAGTTTGACATCATAGAAAAATAACAAAAAGATTCCTTAAATCCTTGCAAAATAAAGATTATTAGGAGAATAGTTTAAGAGATATTAAATAAACAAATTAATATGCATTCTTATGATGACAGGACTTTTCAAAGTGATGTGACAGAGAATTTGATAAAAAATTGAAAATTATTCAAAGATATCTGTAAATTTTCAAAATGATTAGAAACCACGTTTTTTAATTAAGATCATAAAATAATTGTATACTATAGAGGTGCACCTCATATTATTGAATTGCATTACTAACTATAACTCGAAAACAAATGTTTATACTTCTGTCAATATTTAATTTTTCTCTTTATTTTTGAATTTTGTATTCATTTTTCGAAAAAAATATTTTTAAAGATATTAATTAATCAAATTTGTAAGTATTATTTCTGAAACTATTCATTCATTTGCCTAAATAAAAGTTGGAAAAAATATTGATATCAAAACTTTAAATGCCAAGATATTCATTTTTGTATACGACGCGCGACGTATAAAAAAAGTTTTGTGGTGGCCACAGAAATTTATTTATTTATATTGTATAACGTATTAATTTATCTTTATAAAGTACCTACTTTAATCTTAAAAAGCGGTTCAAATAAATATAACACTATAAAAAACGAATATTTAAAATTTATATGGGTGTACTTTAATCACGCAATTTAACAACTTTAAATAAAAGTTAAATTAAAACAAGAAATAAAAAATAAACTGCACTAAAACTCCGCAGTCCGTGAATAAACCATATTTTTTTAGTTTATTCACAACTCTACAAAAAATTTTGAACATTTCTGAACTTGTATAATAAACTCATCTATTCCACATAAACATACGTATTGGTCTATGCAAAATATCATAGTTTTAAATTTATTTTACCGGGTTTTAGTCTAGGAACTTTTTATATGACGGGTAAATTATTATATAGAACGGATATTTTTCATGATAACAATATGGAGGTATTTATGGATAATAGTTACGGTAGTTTTTCAGAAGCTAAAACGAGCAACTACATTTTTTGTAATTTTATATCTGAGTCATTTTCACAACTGTTTTGTATATTGCATTTAAGAGAGGAAACCACATTAGGAAACTGATTTTTAAGCTTTTTGTGAATTTTTTTGAGACGGTAAAAATAATTAGAATTTATTTAAACTTTGGGGGCATTTTAATCATGTTTTGAACTACATCTGAGATTTTTTTCAAGTCGTTTTTGATGGAAATGTCAAAGTTATAAGCTGCTGCTGATTGAAGATCGTCGTCCGAGCTAGTTGCTTACGTGCAATGTGGCGATCATAATTTTGATCTAAAAACAAAACGAAGGTGTTCATACATTATTAACATGTTTTCTTATTAGTTGAACCAGGTTTCAGGTAAAAATGTTGAAAATTGATCGTTCTACGGGAATTTTAAAAAAATCTTAATTTTCACTATTTTTTCAGTTCTTTTTCTAATAAAAAATACACTTTATATTAAGATATCATCCGAAAAGTTGATTCAATTGATAGATAATTTAATAAATAAAAACCTCAATTTTGTTTTATAAAGATCGGTCAAAAATTTTTTGAGCTAGAGTGCACGCAAGTCCAAAAAATGTCTTTCCGAAAAAAATATTCGAACAAAATATATTCGAAATAATGCCGATGGTTCTACACAAGCCCTCTATAGTGAGCATTACAAATAGAAATACCTAGAAAAATACCCTCCCTTCCCTTCTAATATCCCATAATACAAGTGTTATGAGCCAAGTAAGTAAGGGCCTACCTGAGCCACAGCTCCGTTCTGCTCCATTTTAACTGATGTACGCTCCAGCAGTGCATTCCCTTTATACTCATAGCATAAGACGGACTGTGAATTTCATTTTGAAATTTTGGGAACATAATCTTGAATAAACGATTTATGCAATAAAAAAGATTTTTTTTAACCGCCTAATGTAGTTTCCCCCCTTTATTAAATTAGTTGGTTGTTTCGTTTGTGGAATTAATAGGGCTTCAGTTTGAGATGGGGCTATTTCAAAACTGGAGTTATTGACAAGACGAGACAGAGATAAAATGAACTTTATTTAAAAAAAAGCAGGTAGGATTCGTACACAAGGAGCATTCGTACAGTGATGATATCTATGCTATCTAATACATTTACATGTTCGCGTTTGTATGGGTGACTCCCCCTCATACGCAAAGGGTACCTGCGGGGCGGGCCGATAGTACGGCCACCGGCTTCGATGGAGCAAGCCGATATGTATTTTCGCTTTGCTTAGGTTTTTTTTGTTTTCATCTTTGAACACGCTTTGCTGGTATAAGTAATGCTCGAATTATAAAAGTGATGTATTATAGTTTATGCCTTAAAATCTTGGTTTAATATTTAAATAGTCATTTTAGTGTAACTATAACAGTAATTTTTATTCCAAATTAATTTGTTGATTTCTCGGGTTGGGGTACCTTCGTACAGTTATGAGTGGGGTAGATTCGTATTGTACGAATCCTGCTCTAAAAGATACCTAATACCTCTACTTGTAACTGTAGGCAATTCTGTTCACATTTCACGATAAACACAATTCTGTTTTATGTTTTAGGTGGCTGCAAAAAGATTGTTTACCAAGAATTAAATTAAAAGTCTTATATACTTATGTTTAAGCAATTATAAGTACTTTAAATACAATAATTGTTAGATTACTACATGAAAGCTGATTCTGTGTTAACTTTGACCTCAATAAATGAATTTAATACATTGAATAAATGGCATTTTCTTTGACTGTACGAAGCTACCCCATGCATGGGGTGCCTTCGTACGTTTTTCATTTTTTAGGAAAATTGCCGTAGCTTCCCCATGCTGTTTTATATGAAAACTACACTTCATAGTATTAAAGCCAGATATATGGGTAACATAGCGGTATTAAAATAATTTAGTAATAGCTAATAGTTTATTTTTTGTAAGGCTCAGAGTAAAAAGTGTACGAATCCTACCTGCTTTCCCCTACATGTCGGTTAATAACTTTTTACAATGTATGAAATTTATTTAACAGGTGCTAGTCTAGTTTAAAACTATTTTTTTTTCATAAGACACGTTAAATTATTACCTATATAGGTCGGTTATTTTTCACGCAGGCATTTATGATAACAGTTATGCATTGTAATCTTCCATGCAAAACTTTCCAACGTCATAGATTCACTTGCACAGTGTGTATTTCATAAATAAAGTCACATCGCTTCAGGACAAAGGAGACTCGATAAATTATGCCATACTTTGACAGTAAGTAAGTAAGTTATTATGTAAGCTCATTATTACAGTGTATGGATGTATGTATGTGTGCATGTATGTGAATATTTTGATACACAAATTTATTACATTACATTTTTTTGTTCAGTTTCGCAGATGTTTTATCTCAAATCGTCTGCTAACTATTGATTAGATGATCATAAACTGATGATTTAAGTTATTAATGACTTCAAAAAGTCACTAAAATATATAATTAACAAATAAAACAGTTTTTACTGGATTATCCATTTAAATCTCCCAAGCTTATATTTCAAAAACAAAGCAAAATAGAGAAAAATATTTTAGATGAACTTGAAGGGTTCAAAGGAGGTTATCAGATGGTACTATCAAAATTATTTTTGGTAGATGTCTAGAGGTCATATGAAGGTCACCTTCGTTTGTAGGGTTCCGCACATCAAAATGAAAAAACGGAATCCTTACATTTTGTTTTCCATCTGTCTGATCGTCAAGGCTTTTTCTCAGGGATACATAAACGCACAAAGGCGGCTTGGGAATTGAGTCCATTATCTACGTAACTATTTTTTGTCAATAATAAAATTTTATACATCTGTACGGAACCCTTAGGGCGCGAATTTTATTCGCACTTGTCCGACTTTTTTATAACAATATAATTTCCCATAATTAAATATTGACAAGAAGATACAGCCAGCCGACAACAATGAATATAAAAAACATAGAAGTTGACAAAATCTGTTACATACAATTTACAAATGTATACATTTTAATATTCAAACCCGAAATTTAACATTTTTTCTGAATACAACTGAAGGGGTGATAAAAAATCATACTTACTTATTTCATTAAAAAATAAGTAGATATTTAATTGAATAGTTTTCTCTCAATATTTTGTGTAACATTTCGTTACACATCTCGAGTAAAAATACATCAAATTTTACAATTAGCATACACGCGTCTGCACGGGGTACGTGCGCTTAGATAACTAATACACTCGCTTCAGATCCAGTACATACCCGATGCAGGTGTTAATATAATCCTGTATTCATGCGTGCCTGTTACGGGCGATAAAATCGTACGAACCCCGTGCGGGCGCGTGTATATCAGTTATTAAATTCAGTGCATTTTTACTCGGTTTTCAGAAGTTATGCGTATATACTAAAGTAATGCTATAGATTAAGTTAACTTTTGTTTGATTATGTGTTATTTAATTTATTTTAGTATGTGACTATCGAAATGCGGGCCGTGTGCTAGACATGTATTATTTAGAAGTTTAGATGCTATGTAGTTTTAAAGATTTATCAAAGGAATTAAATGCCATATTTTTCATAAACTACACACTTTCGTTTTATAATTTTCCGACACATTAATAATGTATGTATTCATTTATTCAACGATGGAAGCTAAAAATATGTTTATATACAAATATAAATCAATTCCATGAATAAGTTAATATAGACAAATAATTTGTGGTCCGAAAAATAGCATACATATATGTATAATATATATACATATATAATGTGACCTTTGTCATGTTTGTAGGTATATATCTAAATTTAAAAAAAATATCAGTAGATATTTTATTCGATATGATAGAAATGTCATGTGTTAGGTGTTGATCATATTGTATAAATACATTACCTGAAATCATGGGCGTACCGAGGGGGGGCAGCTGCCCTCCCCTGGACCTGACTTACTATACATTTAGCTGGTTAATTATTTGCCTATGCCTATTGTATTTATGAAATTGAAGAAGTAAAATATACAGGTATTTCAAAATTTTCATTCTGAAAACTCACGTTTGAGTCACGTTATGAGTTAATTTAAAAAAAAATCGCGCTACGCGCGATAGTGAGTTAGGAAGTTATTATAAGTATTATTATTATTCGATGTGCATTTTTGATTTTTAATTTAAATTTTTGATCCAGAAAAAACATCATTTTTAAAATTACAATCTCTTGTTAAAACTGTTGTCATTTTCCTTTTTATATTAGGCAAAAAAATGTTAATTTTATATTTTTACATTTAAACTATTTATATATTTATCGAGTTATAGACCAGTCAAATCATTTTGATTTTTTACCTAAAATAGAAAAAAATAGAATGAATAAAAGCCACTAAAATCGACAGCTAATAGGTACATACCTATATATGTATGTATATACATAGGTAGAGTACATTTTTGTAGATATTTTGTCTTCTTTATGATAAAAATAAATTTACGATTGAAAAAAAGTTTGTAGTCAAAATTCAAAGTTGCAACAGCGTAGCACAGAAAAGATAGAATATTTAAGAAAAAAAGGAAAAATTACCCAATGTTTATTTACAATAATGCCCATTTATAAGGACAGTAGGTACACAACATTTTTTTGCACTTCAATACCTAAAAAGGTTAACCCATTTGTTCTAACCCCTCTTATCATGGGTTCCTAGGCGAAACACACTGACTAAATCGGTTTATAAAAAAAAAAGTCTGCCCCTCCTTAACAAAATGCTGGGTACGCCCATGCCTGAAATGGTTATACAAAATTAAATTAGTAGATACTGAAAATTATGAAAAAGTAAACCAGAAAATAAATGGAGAATTAACATAAAAATATAAAACAATCAATCTACATCTGTAAAGGGAGAAGTTCTCATGAACGACCATACCCAATCCCAGAAACTAGAAACGTGAAAATTTAAGAGTGTTTTCTTATATGACGTAATTACTAATTATATCACAAGTTGACATGGTTTTGGACCCAATCAGTCAAAAGATGTTTTTAAAGTACTTTTAGGCGCTGATTACGAATTCGCAGTCCTTTTTTCAGTTCAGATTTTCGAGATAACCTAATCTAAAAGTTCCAAAAATGACGGTTTAGGCAATGTTTAAGAATTTATTACCAAATAGGTAATTTTATTCGATAGTTTTTGTTTACAGTAAAAATAATACTCTTTCGTCTTTAAAATTAATTTTTACTTTTTACTGTACTATTTTTTTTTTCGCCGAAATATGCTAGTTTGAATATACGAAGCTTTTATTAATAGAGTAGACACAAGTGACACAATCGACTTTACTACTACATTAAATAAAACAATATCATCAAACTAGTATATTTTGGTAAAAAAGAATCGCACAGTAAAAAGTAAAAATTCATTTTAAAGAAGAAAGATTATTTTTTACCGTGAACGAAAACTTTACCTACTCGGTAATAAATTCTTAAACATCACTAAATCGTTATTTTTGGCACTTTTAGGTTAGGTTTTCTCAAAAACCTGAACTGATGGTGAAGAACGGGAGACGGATTTCAATATAACCCTCCGATGGGCGCATGTATCCTACAGATACATTGTGATTTTATATTGGTTCTAAGTTCTAACGGACACGTTTCAAAAGCTAGACCTTCCTCCTCCCATGTATCTTCCTAGCTTCCGTTGTGGTTTGTAACAGTATGCCAAGTAATTACAAAGTAGTCAGTGGTTTTGTATCTCACAGATACACGCGCCTTCTCATATAAGTTTTTTAAATTTAACTTTTAAATATTTTTCTCGCGTGTTCTTAGATACGAAACTAATTTCTAATGTTTGCTTTCAATAAGTTTTTCTAATTTCATCATATGAACAAAAAAAAACAGTATATGTATCTGAGTGATAACACAGTTAGTCATAGTGTTATAGTCAGTAAGATTTTTGCTTTCATACATACAGTATTGAGTAAGCATTTTGCTCTCATACATATACATTATATACATAATTTTTGTGAATTTTCGAAGTATTGTTGTATAAATTATGTCTTGAACATTGTTCGGTAATTTGCACAGATTGTATTTCTAAATAATTTTTTTTAGTTGAAATTTACCAATTTTTGTTTCAACCAATTTTTTCAATTTATAGAAATACCATTTATTTAATTTATATGTATTTAAGTGTTTTATATACCTGATATTTCATAAAACTAAATGCAAATAAAGTATTTTGAATTAATAGGTGATTAATATGAAAATATTGAAATGTATCTGTGAGATACATACGCGCCCATTCATGTAACTTTCTATGCGCGCCTATCGGAGGGTTAATGCGCAAAAAAAACGTTAAAAAACGCTCGTGAGTGATCGGGTCCAAAATTTTTCTGATATTTGTAAACCTGTGATTATCATCCACTAGAAAGAGATTTTCCGAAATTATAAAGGTGAATTTCAGACAAAATATGTTTTTATTAAAATTAAAATACCCTATAGGGGTAAAAAATGTTCCAGACAGTGATTTAGATTTCATAAACTATATAAATGATCATAAAGACGAATACAACGCGTGCAAAGCTGTGGGAGGAAGCCCGCGTTGTTAATAGGGGAGAGCAGGTAGGATTCGTACACAGGGAGCATTCGTACAGTGGTGATATCTATTCTATCTAATACATTTACATGTTCGCGTTTATATGGGTGACTCCCCCTCATACGCAACGGGTACCTGCGGGGCGGGGCGATAGTACGGCCACCGGCTTCGATGGAGCAAGCTGATATGTATTTTTGCTCTGCTTAAGTATTTTTTGTTTTCATCTTTGAACACGCTTGACTGATATAAGTAATGCTCGAATTTTAAAAGTTATTTATTATAGTTATGCCTTAAAATCTTGGTTTAATATTTAAATAGTCATTTTAGTGTAACTATAACGGTAATTTTTATTCCAAATTAATTTGTTGATTTCTCGGGTTGGGGTACCTTCGTACAGTTGCGAGTGGGGTAGATTCGTACTGTACGAATCCTCATCTACTAGATACATAATACCTCTACTTGCACCTATAGGCAATTCTGTTCACATTTCACGATAAACACAATTCTATTTAATGTTTTAAGTAGCTGCAAAAAGATTGTTTACCAAGAATATTATTATTACAGAATCATGCCGCGAATTTTTGTCGGCTGTATTAATCCATATATTATAACTATATTATAAGTACTTTAAATACAATAATTGTTAGTTTACTACATGAAGGCTGATTCTGTGTTAACTTTGACCGCAATAAATGACTTTAATACATTGAATAAATGGCATTTTCTTTGACTGTACAGAGGTTTCCGACTATGTTCGAAGGCAACGTTGTTCTCCATATGTGTAGATTTCTACACATATGGACTTATAGTGTTATTTAATGAACATTCTAGTTCTTTTAGTTCACTTTTTTTAGGACTGTACGATGACAGTTTATTTATTTATACTATATATTGGATTGTTGGATTTATAATGTATAATTCAGTAGCGTAGATAGCTTTTTGCAATGGGGGGGGGGGGGAGTATGACAGTATTAAATCTCAAAGATATATTTTTCATTATGAAAATTATCTTTTATCTGGTGTAAAGTACAAAAATTGGACTCATTGGGGGGGGGGGGGTTGATCCCCTTAATCCCCCCCCCCCATCTACGCCACTGGTATAATTAAATTGGTTAGTAATTTTGTATTACTTTTTTCATTGAACTATATATACAGTGAAACATGGATAACTGAAATCTCAAGTTACTTTATTCCACTCAAAGAGATGTCCCAGTTTCCCAAACATATTTCCAGATGTGACGGGACCTCAGTATGAATTCTAGTTATAGAAGCTTCTCACTTATCCAAGTCCTACTTAACCAAGTTTAATTTATAGATAAGATCAATATTTATAAATGTATATATTTGCATTTTTTTTTTTTTTGTATATCGAACCCTCGATATATATGAAAATTTTGAAGATATAGCAATTTTAGCAATATATTTCAATTTCATTAAAATTTGTGACATTACGTTTTTTATTGCCATAAATAATATAAAAATCACGTATTTTCAACAGACAATATTGCATTGATATGAACAACAATTAAATTTTGTGGGGGCGCTTTTTTATTTTCGTTCGTGAATTACAAAAATGTAGTGAATATTGTGAATTCTTCACCTTTAACATATTCATCATCAATTCCACCAAAAAGATCGAGAAGCGTTCCATATCGCAATCGAAGAAAATTCTACTACAAAAAATAATGTATATGAAACAATTTGTTATTATTATGTAAAAGCTGCTTGTAAAAAACAACATAATCGTAATGTATTGTGTAAAATGCATCGAAAAAAATTTGATTTGAATCTTTTTTTTATTAAAATAAAATTATAAAATCAGTTACTTTTTCATTTCAATCCCAAAAAAGTAGTTAACCATTGAAAATACACTGAAATTCCATATGTGTAGAAATCTACACATGAGGGTAGACAACGTAAGTTTTTCTGAGGATGAGATGAAGGTTAAAGCCAGATATATGGGTAATAGCGCGGTATTAAAATAATTTTGTAATAGCTAATAGTTTATTTTTTATAAGGCTCAGAGTAAAAAGTGTACGAATCCTACCTGCTCTCCCCTACATAATATATGTAGTTATGTATACATAATCGCCTCACAATTTTTAATATTAATACAAATAACTATAACAGATTTGTATTTTTAATTTTACTTTATTAAAGAACTTTAAACATTTTATATTTATTTACCCAAACATTATATCAATATAATGTTATTTATCCACTATTTTTAACAATTTAAAAAATACCGTGAATTCTCGATGGCATATTATTAAACCCATTTCTGACTGGGATAAAAAATACGTAGATGTCAATTAGGACAAAGATATAATTTTATTACCATCATTTTTACAGTTAGTTATTATTATATTATAAAATATATAGTAAAAACTCGTACATATACAGTAAATATTTTACTTTATATCGCTTAATAAAGATAATAATTATCAAATATAATAAATACAATGGTTTTTTAGATTTATGATTCTACCTGGCTCATTTTATTAATATCATTATTATTTATTTTAGGGATTACTATTATTCTATCATCTGAATTTTCAAAAAAAAATCACAAACTGCCATTTTCCTCCACAGGTTAATGATATAATATTCTCGATACAAGGTAACGAAAATAATACAAATATAGAATACCATCTTCCTTGTCTCTATAAAATCTATCAAAAACACTTAATAATTATATTTTATATTTTTTTAGCAACATCAATTCAAATAAACATTTTTTTTATTTTCAAAGAAAATGTCAATTAAAGCAATGAAACAAAATTAATTTTATCGGTAGTAGAAAACCCTGAATATGTTTTTGATGTAACTAATAATATTCGTTGATTGTACTAATTGTAATACTAAAAAAATTATTATTATACGACATTATAAACATATTTTTCACAATGTTGCATTTGTATTTTTTTTATTTCTGGAGCATTATAGCAAACTTATATTATATATTATTAGTATTTCATAATATACTATGTAGTAGTGACGTTGAAATATAATAAATAAAAACAACTAGATTGTTTAAACGAATATTCCTTATTAAAAGCCTTCAAGATGATTCTGTGAATCGAAAGCTTGCACTATTTTTTTTCTCATTAAATTTTTGACGTTTAAACAATCTAGTTATTTTTATTTATTAGTATTTCCATTATATTATACAAAGGAGAAAATTCAAAGTATCACACTTATTCATATTAGTTTGAATTCCTAATTATATGTTAGTTGTGATATTAAAATGAATTATAATTTACAAAATACACCAATAAGCAAGATAATAGTAAGTAAATAAGATAATACAATATTTTATAACTGGATCTTTAAGACATCCTTAGTCTCAACGAACATAAGTAGATTATAACTGTAGTACAGTATTTATTAAATATAATTTAATACTTACGTTGCATTATATAACGTGTCAAACAACATTACGTAAGTATCATTGGTTTGTGAAAGTTGTGTCGGAAGTTGGCGCATTCTACTTATCATCGGCACGCACCCACCTCAGACATACACATCCACTTACTTGTTACACGAATCCTGCAAACGCTTTTCAAACTTGCGGTCTGTAGCCCCCCCCCCCCCCCCCCCGCCACCCAGTACGGTAAAACAGTAGTTCTCAATCTTTGTACATCGATAAAGATTCATCTCGCTAAAGTACAAAATTATTCTGAAACTATAGTGACGATTTCTACAATACACTTTTCAAACTTTTCATCTGCAGCTCAACAAACTTTACTGTAAGTATCTACTCTACATCCTTCATTCAATAAGTAAAACAGCAGAAGTGGACACTGATATGCATTAATGAATTTATCAATCCATTTTTTTTTGTTATGAAAACAGTTTTTTTGGAAACAAAATTAAAAACTTTATGAAAAATAAAAAATAAACTATTTTCAGTATGGCTGTAAAGAGAACGATTATTAAAAATATTTATTTCAGATGTTATTGGAAGAAGTATCTATGTAATTAACCAACCCAAGGCCCAACTATATTTTTCCAATAAAAAGAAAAATAACAAAATCACTAATATATTTTTATTTGCGCACATCAAAAATGATGATATCACGAAGTGTACTTTGTGTGTGTTTGATATATTAGTGCATAACACTTTCCAAGTTATTCTGAAGCCTAAACGACCTAACCTAAAAAACCGTTATACAGTAGAAACCGGTTATAACGACATCGAAAGGACCGGTAATATGGGTTATAAAAAGCGGATAGTTGTAATAACCGATAAAAATGCAATTATATGAGATTCAGTTAGACTTTTATTTTAAGTCGTTAAAACCGATACTTCATATTAACCGATGTCGTTATAACTGGTTTCTACTGGACAAGTCTTGAAGCTTCCGCGGTGATCTTGATATGAATCTTAGCTTTTAGGTGTAAGCCGTGACGATTTGGTCGTGTTATCTTCTAAAAGTGCAGAAGAGCCTTGAAGATGTCCACTGTAATGTGTGACGGAACGTCATTCGATAACATGATCAAATCGACGCGGCTTACACCCAGAAGCCAAGATCCTTAAGAAAACGTTTTTCAAACGTGTGGTCAAAAAGCAGTTTTCAATTTTTATAGGTACCGGGTGTTAAAAAAAGAGTGTAAAATATTTAAAGAGGTAATAGTGTGGACCAAAATAAGCAAAAAACTTCTAATAAATATGTGTCCGGAAATTTTTCCTCAGAGAACTACAGCCCTCCAAAGATTTGGCTCAAAATGAGTTTTTATTTAATATCTAGAGAACCCTTTCTGATAAAATTATGAAATTTGGTATTCGGTTTAGTAATAGTAAGTTTTATCGATTTCTCATACTAACCAATTATAATTTAGACCAGGGATGTATGGGGTCAGTGGGCCCATCGATTTTTATCTAGTATTTTTTTATTCTTTAATTTTTTCATGCATAAGAGACTTATATAAAATTACATGACATAATATACACAGAAATATATCTTGCTTATTTGTCATAGGATTAACCGTTTTCGAGAAATATCGATGGTAAAGAAAGCATGCAGAATTTAACATAATACGGATGCTTCAAATTACAAATAATAAATTTATATTCTTGTTCTATGATTAAAGCTAAAAAAAAGTTCATATATTGAAACCTCCTAAAATGAATCCTCTTAGATCTATAGCCAGTTCTATTATTGTTACACGTACTTTACTAACTTGACTAAAAAATGAAATTAAAAATGGTTATTTGTTGATAAGGATACATTTTTTTGGTATATTTATGTTAACTTTTTGTCTTAATTTTTATCATAGAACAAGATATAAATTTATTATTTGTAATTTGAAACATCCGTATTAAGTTAAATTCTGCATGTTTTGTTTACCATAGATATTTCTCGAAAACGGTTAATCCTATGACAAATAAGCAAGATATATTATTGTGTATATTATGTCATGTAATCTTATATCAGTCCCCTTTGCAAGAAAATATTAAAGAATAAAAAAATAATTGATAAAAATCGATGGGCCCACTGACCCCATACATCCCTGGTCTAAATTATAATTGGTTAATATGAGAAATCGATAAAACTTACTATGACTAAACCGAATACCAAATTCCATAATTTTATCAGAAAGGGTTCTCTAGATATTAAATAAAAACTCATTTTGAGCCAAATCTTTGGAGGGCTGTAGTTCCCTGAGGAAAAATTTCCGGACACATATTTATTAGAAATTTTTTGCTTATTTTGGTCCACACTATTACCTCTTTAAATATTTTACACTCTTTTTTTAACACCCGGTATATCGATAAAAAAGTCATCTCGATAAGTACAAATATAAATATATTCTGAAAGTAAAACGACTTTTTACTCATTGTCAGATATCAAATAACTAATCGCAGATAAAATCTTAAAACGCATTTTGAATAGGTAATATCTACTAACAGAATTTGTATTTTGATCCCATAATTTTTATTAAAATTAATACTACTTGAAAATACTGAGGTAACAACGAAAAAAAAATCTCCAGTTTTTATTTTGCATATAACGGGGGCCCTCTCACATACACTCTGGCCCGGGGGCCCCGTGCTTCTTGTTACGGTCCTGGTGCAAATATTTCTACAAGAAACAACAAGTAGAAATTTTTATTTTTCATTTTTTTATTCATGTATACCTGTATTTTTACCCTTATACAGATCTCTGAATAACCCTTTTTCTATATAAATATTTTTAATGATAAAATATTCAAATTGATTTCCCTTAAAAAATACTTGTTGTTATAAAGAATTGCTATCACGTGAATGTTAAAAATACTTAATTTCCGAATCTTTTACTACCTAACGTATGTAAATATCATAATATAACCAGAACGTTTTGAGATGCACATGCAGTTTCCCAAGAATGTTTTAGGTCATTGTATTTAGTTCTTGATGTTCAGTGTTCAAAGATGATCAAATTCAAGTGAAATTAGAATATCTAGGACTATTATTACTTAAATATAATACGTATTCTGTGAAATGGTGAGTACAAAGCTAGAAAAATGTCCACTGTTATAAAGAATTAGTTAATAATATTACAAATAAAATAATTAATGTTATCATATTGGCATAATAGCTGAAAGTGTTTTCTTTAAGACCGTATTTTTTGCACAATGTAAGTCGTTAAAAAGTTAGTACGATTTTATATTATGAAATACCACTCTCGAAATTTTGAATACTCCGTGTTCGCGCCCATTCTAAAATTTAAAAAAGTAATCTATACTTACTATTTTCTAACTGAACTGTTCATTTTGACAAAATAATAATAACCTTTTTATGTAAAATTTTCTCAGATTTCATTTGGTCAAATATAATTATTTTATTGTATACTTACACTTAATTCAATTACTTTTTAAACCAAATTAATTTTAAAGTTAAGCCTAGACAATAAGCTCGGCCGAGTACTTAACCAATCTAAATACAAAGTACAGTACTCGGCCAAGTGAAATGAGCGGCTTGCGGCATAGACACGCCAAGTACAGTACATCCTAGTTGTGGGAGTATCACTCGGCCCAGCGAATAGAATGCGTGTAGACTGTAGACTATACTCGGTCAATATTGGTGTTCGGCCGAGCAGCAAAACGAATTCCTCAGCCGAGTGCTCGTCCCATGTATGGGGTAGATTTTAGGCGTGAACCGTGACCTGACATAAGCATAAGCGATATTCAAATATTATGCATGCGAATATGCGTGAGAATAGTCGAAATTCGACCAATATTTTAACTACCTTAACGGCAATACAACACACATGATTTTGTGTGTGCACATCTATGGCATAGTAGCTTTCGAATTATATGTATAAGTATCATTTCCCCTTCTTTTATATTAAATACATGTAACACAATTTTCGATGTGTTTAAAATATACACATGTTGTATTGCATCTAATTTATTATAATAACTAGCTACTACCCGCGACTTCGTTCGCGTGGAATTTATAATCTATATCTATAAAAGAGATTGTCCTTAACCACTCACTCACTCATTCACTCACTCACTCACTCACTCATATATCAACGTACAGCCCAAACCCCTGGACCTAGAAACGTGAAATTTCGTAGGTGGCTTCCTTTTATGATGTAAGCACTCACTAAGAAATTATTTTTCGAAATTCAACCCCTACGGGGTCAAAACAGGGTGTCAAAAAAATATAAAAAAAAATTGTTGTTCGCATTTAATTGAAAATTATCGAACATACTCTACAATATAAATAATTAAATAATTATTTCTGCATTTTCCAAAAGTTAACCCCTAAGGTGTTAGGGGGGTGGAAAAATTAAAATTAGTAAAATATTTTTTTGTAGATCACCGAATGAAACATGGTACAAGTAGGTACTATACAAGACAAATATCAGTTACGAAAATTCAACCCCTATGGGTATTAGGGGGGGGGGGGGGGTAAAATTTTGATATATTTATCTTCAGAATTGTTGATGATTTTAAAGTAAATTCGGACAAATTAACATTCAATTAAAAATGAAAGTTCGATATTCATGCCCTGTAGTATGGGACGGGGACGAGGATGAATTTAGATATGTTTGTCTGTATACCTGCTATACTTATATATATTAAAATAAAAATTTCGACATTCAAGCCCTAACGGCGGGGATAGACAGGGTCTGTGCTTTTGGTATGTTTATCTGCATATATAGCTGCTTACGTTATAATGGTGGAGTCGGGCAAAATAATCTGTAATAAAAAAACTCGATATTTAACCCCTAATGGCGAGGGTTAGTTTTTACAATTTTTAACTAAAATCCGAGATATTTACGTTTTTTTATAGTAATTAATAAAAATCAATATAAAAAATATGCCATCCCCTATCACGTATGGAGGGTTCCAATTACTTTCGAAGTTTACGCGAGCGAAGCCGCGGGATTCCGCTAGTAATCAATAAAACAGGTTAAATGTTACACACCCATTTTTATATCTAATATATTTTTCGGGATACAAAGTCCTATGTCCTTCCTCAGGATGCAAGTTATCTCCCTGCCAAATTTCATTAAGATCGGTTCAACTGTTTAGCCGTGAAAAAGTAAAAAAGACAGATCCACTATGGATACAAAATCGTAAATTTCTCAGCTCAATGGTAAGATAGGGGGTTGTTTTTTTTATAACCTCCACCCCCATATTACAACCCTTGATATGTGAAAGGGGGTGAAATATATATTTTTTCTTTTGTTTTGGTTTACATTCATTATATAGGAGGTTGTTTTCCCCCTAAAACCACCACATCGGTAGTATTTTTCCTGCCGGATCGAATGAAAATTATTACAACCCTTCATATGTGACAGAAGGTGAAATATTAATAACTAAATTTAAATTTTTTTCCATACAAACATTTCTACCTCCTTTCAATTGGCACGGAAGAGTAGGGTATGATAATTTTTTTTTAGTTTATTATTCAAAAACTAGAAAATATCAGCTTCAATAAAAGCCCTAGTTCAATAAAATTTAATCATTTTTGGCGGATTTACGGTAGTTTGAAAATGTTCCATTTCTTATTGTTTTTCAACGTTAGAGAAGATGGAAAAAATACCCTTTAATTAAATCATGAACATTTGACAGCTGTGAACATTAAGAAGAAAAAATCGCAGCAACTTGCTATTCTGGATAACTTTTTGGGGCACTATTAACTTAAAAATGGCGGCCAGATAACTAAAAAATGAGAAAATATCGTTTTTTTACATGTTTTAAAAACAAAAATCATGGGACGAAAATTTTTTTTTTACAAAATCGTATACAACGATTTTAAAGAGAATACTTTCAGCTTTCTAATTATATCAAGCCGATCATTGTGTAATCATTATTTCAGGATATACAGGAGTTTAAAGTCAAAAGTGTCATTTTTACTTTGACAGTGAATAACGCGGTCAAAAAAAATCGTACGGGGATGATAAAAAACAAATTTTCAAGAGAAAGAAACAAGCTTTCGAAAGCTTTCATTGATTTTTTCGTAAAAAAATTTTTGCAAAAAAATTACGCTTTCAAAGTTTATAAAAAATGAAGGAATAATTTTTTGAACTGTTTTAACCTTGGGCCCAGAGCGGCAGGGGATGATAAAAATAATTGGGCTCTTGACTCAAAAACTAGAAGGTAAAATCTTTCGAATGAGCTTTAGATCATGTAAATCCAATCATTTTTCGCGGAAATATAACTGTTTGAAAATTGGTAAAAAATTTGCTTGCTAAAAATTATCCTTTAATTTTTTTGATGAGTGTATTTAGGGGATGAATCAGGACGCAAGCTTTCTTCCTACCAAATTTCATAAAAATCGGTTCAGAGGTTTAGCCGTGAAAAGGTAACAAACAGACAGACAGACACACTTTCGCATTTATAATATTAGTATAGATTGTATAATATAGTTTACCTATAACATAATAAATACATTCGTTTTGTAACAATTAGCATATACAGCGAATAACATAATATATATCTATATTAAATCGTGTCACAAGCGTGACAGGGCTTAAGTCAAAATATAATTCGTGAGCGTGCGTGATCATGATTTATTTTCTGTAATTTTGAGCGGAATATAGTAACTAAAACCGGAGTTTAGCGCATTGGATCCAGTTTGATCCCGGGATGTATACTTAATCTGTAATAAACCTATAAAACATTGTTTTTAATTATTGCTAACTAATCCAATGAAATTGTATCATTGGTCTACATTGTTCTACAGAGTCATTTTTTTGTTTTAAAATTTTAAGGGGTGTGTACTGAGTACTACATTAAGTTGGTGCGGTCTGTGACCTTGAGCGTTGTTCGCCATAAGCGCGAAAACTTTAACATAATTTTCTCGTAAACCGATCATCCTACGATAAAATTTGTCATAACCTTTTTGATTCATCAATGTCGAATCTACAATTTTATTCACAGGTCCAATTCTCTATCGTCAGTTTACGAAATAAATGCAAAAAATCAATTTTTGTCAACTTTTTTACAATATATCTCGTCGCCAACTGACGATAGAGAATTAGGCATGTGAATAAAATTATAGCTCAACCCTGATGAATCAAAAAGGTTATGACAAATTTTATCATATGATGAACGGTTTACGAGATAATTACGTTTAAAGTTTTCGCGCTTATGGCGGACAACCCTCAAGATCATAGACCCCGTCAACTTAATGTAGTACTCAGAACACACCCTTTATTAATTTAATTTTAAAAAATAATGACTCTGTAGAACAATGTCTTACGAACTACATTTTTTGATAATTTGATTGGACTAAACTATTTACACAAAGTATCCACAAATTATATACCAAAACCTTCCTCATAAAACCTTCTATCCATTAGTGAAAAACCAGAATAAAATCCGTTCAGCAGTTACTAGGAAAATCGTGCACAGATAGACAGGCCTGACGAGAGACTTCGTTTTATACTATACTTTTACATGTATAAATTTAATTGTCGGTTATAATATAGTAGTATATATAAATGTAATTTAACTAGCCATAAACTAAAACATACTAAAGAAAAATCATTTAAATGCAGCTAATGTGAATATAGTAGTATATATAAATGTAATTTAACTAGCCATAAACTAAAACATACTAAAGAAAAATCATTTAAATGCAGCTAATGTGAATATAGTAGTATATATAAATGTAATTTAACTAGCCATAAACTAAAACATACTAAAGAAAAATCATTTAAATGCAGCTAATGTGAATATAGTAGTATATATAAATGTAATTTAACTAGCCATAAACTAAAACATACTAAAGAAAAATCATTTAAATGCAGCTAATGTGAATATAGTAGTATATATAAATGTAATTTAACTAGCCATAAACTAAAACATACTAATGAAAAATCATTTAAATGCAGCTAATGTGAATATAGTAGTATATATAAATGTAATTTAACTAGCCATAAACTAAAACATACTAATGAAAAATCATTTAAATGCAGCTAATGTGAATATAGTAGTATATATAAATGTAATTTAACTAGCCATAAACTAAAACATACTAATGAAAAATCATTTAAATGCAGCTAATGTGAATATAGTAGTATATATAAATGTAATATAACTAGCCATAAACTAAAACATACTAATGAAAAATCATTTAAATGCAGCTAATGTGAATATAGTAGTATATATAAATGTAATATAACTAGCCATAAACTAAAACATACTAATGAAAAATCATTTAAATGCAGCTAATGTGAATATAGTAGTATATATAAATGTAATTTAACTAGCCATAAACTAAAACATACTAATGAAAAACCATTTAAATGCAGCTAATGTGAATATAGTAGTATATATAAATGTAATTTAACTAGCCATAAACTAAAACATACTAATGAAAAATCATTTAAATGCAGCTAATGTGAATATAGTAGTATATATAAATGTAATTTAACTAGCCATAAACTAAAACATACTAATGAAAAATCATTTAAATGCAGCTAATGTGAATATAGTAGTATATATAAATGTAATTTAACTAGCCATAAACTAAAACATACTAATGAAAAATCATTTAAATGCAGCTAATGTGAATATAGTAGTATATATAAATGTAATTTAACTAGCCATAAACTAAAACATACTAAAGAAAAATCATTTAAATGCAGCTAATGTGAATATAGTAGTATATATAAATGTAATATAACTAGCCATAAACTAAAACATACTAATGAAAAATCATTTAAATGCAGCTAATGTGAATATAGTAGTATATATAAATGTAATTTAACTAGCCATAAACTAAAACATACTAATGAAAAATCATTTAAATGCAGCTAATGTGAATATAGTAGTATATATAAATGTAATTTAACTAGCCATAAACTAAAACATACTAATGAAAAATCATTTAAATGCAGCTAATGTGAATATAGTAGTATATATAAATGTAATATAACTAGCCATAAACTAAAACATACTAATGAAAAATCATTTAAATGCAGCTAATGTGAATATAGTAGTATATATAAATGTAATATAACTAGCCATAAACTAAAACATACTAATGAAAAATCATTTAAATGCAGCTAATGTGAATATAGTAGTATATATAAATGTAATTTAACTAGCCATAAACTAAAACATACTAAAGAAAAATCATTTAAATGCAGCTAATGTGAATATAGTAGTATATATAAATGTAATATAACTAGCCATAAACTAAAACATACTAATGAAAAATCATTTAAATGCAGCTAATGTGAATATAGTAGTATATATAAATGTAATTTAACTAGCCATAAACTAAAACATACTAATGAAAAATCATTTAAATGCAGCTAATGTGAATATAGTAGTATATATAAATGTAATTTAACTACCCATAAACTAAAACATACTAAAGAAAAATCATTTAAATGCAGCTAATGTGAATATAGTAGTATATATAAATGTAATTTAACTAGCCATAAACTAAAACATACTAAAGAAAAATCATTTAAATGCAGCTAATGTGAATATAGTAGTATATATAAATGTAATTTAACTAGCCATAAACTAAAACATACTAATGAAAAATCATTTAAATGCAGCTAATGTGAATATAGTAGTATATATAAATGTAATATAACTAGCCATAAACTAAAACATACTAATGAAAAATCATTTAAATGCAGCTAATGTGAATATAGTAGTATATATAAATGTAATTTAACTAGCCATAAACTAAAACATACTAAAGAAAAATCATTTAAATGCAGCTAATGTGAATATAGTAGTATATATAAATGTAATATAACTAGCCATAAACTAAAACATACTAATGAAAAATCATTTAAATGCAGCTAATGTGAATATAGTAGTATATATAAATGTAATTTAACTAGCCATAAACTAAAACATACTAAAGAAAAATCATTTAAATGCAGCTAATGTGAATATAGTAGTATATATAAATGTAATATAACTAGCCATAAACTAAAACATACTAATGAAAAATCATTTAAATGCAGCTAATGTGAATATAGTAGTATATATAAATGTAATTTAACTAGCCATAAACTAAAACATACTAATGAAAAATCATTTAAATGCAGCTAATGTGAATATAGTAGTATATATAAATGTAATTTAACTAGCCTTAAACTAAAACATACTAATGAAAAATCATTTAAATGCAGCTAATGTGAATATAGTAGTATATATAAATGTAATTTAACTAGCCATAAACTAAAACATACTAAAGAAAAATCATTTAAATGCAGCTAATGTGAATATAGTAGTATATATAAATGTAATTTAACTAGCCATAAACTAAAACATACTAATGAAAAATCATTTAAATGCAGCTAATGTGAATATAGTAGTATATATAAATGTAATTTAACTAGCCATAAACTAAAACATACTTAAGAAAAATCATTTAAATGCAGCTAATGTGAATATAGTAGTATATAAAAATGTAATATAACTAGCCATAAACTAAAACATACTAATGAAAAATCATTTAAATGCAGCTAATGTGAATATAGTAGTATATATAAATGTAATATAACTAGCCATAAACTAAAACATACTAATGAAAAATCATTTAAATGCAGCTAATGTGAATATAGTAGTATATATAAATGTAATTTAACTAGCCATAAACTAAAACATACTAATGAAAAACCATTTAAATGCAGCTAATGTGAATATAGTAGTATATATAAATGTAATTTAACTAGCCATAAACTAAAACATACTAATGAAAAATCATTTAAATGCAGCTAATGTGAATATAGTAGTATATATAAATGTAATTTAACTAGCCATAAACTAAAACATACTAAAGAAAAATCATTTAAATGCAGCTAATGTGAATATAGTAGTATATATAAATGTAATTTAACTAGCCATAAACTAAAACATACTAAAGAAAAATCATTTAAATGCAGCTAATGTGAATATAGTAGTATATATAAATGTAATTTAACTAGCCATAAACTAAAACATACTAAAGAAAAATCATTTAAATGCAGCTAATGTGAATATAGTAGTATATATAAATGTAATTTAACTAGCCATAAACTAAAACATACTAAAGAAAAATCATTTAAATGCAGCTAATGTGAATATAGTAGTATATATAAATGTAATTTAACTAGCCATAAACTAAAACATACTAATGAAAAATCATTTAAATGCAGCTAATGTGAATATAGTAGTATATATAAATGTAATTTAACTAGCCATAAACTAAAACATACTAATGAAAAATCATTTAAATGCAGCTAATGTGAATATAGTAGTATATATAAATGTAATTTAACTAGCCATAAACTAAAACATACTAACGAAAAATCATTTAAATGCAGCTAATGTGAATATAGTAGTATATATAAATGTAATATAACTAGCCATAAACTAAAACATACTAATGAAAAATCATTTAAATGCAGCTAATGTGAATATAGTAGTATATATAAATGTAATATAACTAGCCATAAACTAAAACATACTAATGAAAAATCATTTAAATGCAGCTAATGTGAATATAGTAGTATATATAAATGTAATTTAACTAGCCATAAACTAAAACATACTAATGAAAAACCATTTAAATGCAGCTAATGTGAATATAGTAGTATATATAAATGTAATTTAACTAGCCATAAACTAAAACATTCTAATGAAAAATCATTTAAATGCAGCTAATGTGAATATAGTAGTATATATAAATGTAATTTAACTAGCCATAAACTAAAACATACTAATGAAAAATCATTTAAATGCAGCTAATGTGAATATAGTAGTATATATAAATGTAATTTAACTAGCCATAAACTAAAACATACTAATGAAAAATCATTTAAATGCAGCTAATGTGAATATAGTAGTATATATAAATGTAATTTAACTAGCCATAAACTAAAACATACTAAAGAAAAATCATTTAAATGCAGCTAATGTGAATATAGTAGTATATATAAATGTAATTTAACTAGCCATAAACTAAAACATACTAATGAAAAATCATTTAAATGCAGCTAATGTGAATATAGTAGTATATATAAATGTAATTTAACTACCCATAAACTAAAACATACTAAAGAAAAATCATTTAAATGCAGCTAATGTGAATATAGTAGTATATATAAATGTAATTTAACTAGCCATAAACTAAAACATACTAATGAAAAATCATTTAAATGCAGCTAATGTGAATATAGTAGTATATATAAATGTAATTTAACTAGCCATAAACTAAAACATACTAAAGAAAAATCATTTAAATGCAGCTAATGTGAATATAGTAGTATATATAAATGTAATTTAACTAGCCATAAACTAAAACATACTAATGAAAAATCATTTAAATGCAGCTAATGTGAATATAGTAGTATATATAAATGTAATTTAACTAGCCATAAACTAAAACATACTAAAGAAAAATCATTTAAATGCAGCTAATGTGAATATAGTAGTATATATAAATGTAATTTAACTAGCCATAAACTAAAACATACTAAAGAAAAATCATTTAAATGCAGCTAATGTGAATATAGTAGTATATATAAATGTAATTTAACTAGCCATAAACTAAAACATACTAAAGAAAAATCATTTAAATGCAGCTAATGTGAATATAGTAGTATATATAAATGTAATTTAACTAGCCATAAACTAAAACATACTAAAGAAAAATCATTTAAATGCAGCTAATGTGAATATAGTAGTATATATAAATGTAATTTAACTAGCCATAAACTAAAACATACTAAAGAAAAATCATTTAAATGCAGCTAATGTGAATATAGTAGTATATATAAATGTAATTTAACTAGCCATAAACTAAAACATACTAATGAAAAATCATTTAAATGCAGCTAATGTGAATATAGTAGTATATATAAATGTAATTTAACTAGCCATAAACTAAAACATACTAATGAAAAACCATTTAAATGCGACCAATGTGAATATAGTAGAAAACATAAACATAATTTATAAAGCCATAAAGTAACACATACGAATAAAAGAGTATAAATATATCTATTTATACTAGGGGCTGTGCCCCTGGGCGCTTCGCGCCCCAACCCCCTTTGACGCCATATTTTTATACACAAATAAGAAAATAGTTAATGTAAACTTTTGGACTTTTTATTTTTATATATTCCTGAAGTTTTTAATTTTTATTCAATTTCTATCAAAATTAATTTTTTAAGTCACTTTTAAAAAGTTAGCAATTAAAACAAAAATTTATGCGACGCCCCTGACTTAATTATAATAATTTTTTTTAGATAAATTTATATCATTCTCAAAACTTAAAAAAAAATCATTCAATAATTTTTTTTCAGACGCTACTGATCTATATTATAATTTTCATGTTTTTTTCTGAAATTTATAATTTTTGAACAGTAAAAAAAATCTAATATCTTTACAAACGTTACGAAATGTGACAGTTCCCAAAGAGTTCATATATTTAAAACGACACCACCCCCTGACTTAATCCCCCTACAACAAAACGATTAAAAATTATATTTAATTAAATTTTATTAGAAAATGCAAATTTAAATACTTTTAAAACACCGTCCCTGGCTTAAATATTATAGTCCAATCAATTTGTATTTTTGGTCTGCATTGTTCTACAGAGTCATTTTTTTTAATTCAAATTGTTAAGGGGTGTATTCTGAGTACTACATTAAGTTGGCGTGGTCTATGACCTTGAGCGTTGTCCGCCATAAGCACGAAAACTTTAAACGTAATTATCTCATAAACCGCTCATTCTACGATAAAATTTGTCATAACCTTTCTTATTCACCAGGGTTGAATCTACAATTTTATTCACAGGCTCAATTCTCTATTGTCAGTTGGTGACGAGATATACTGTAAAAAAGTTCACAAAAAATGATTTTTTGCATTTATTTCATAAAGAAGCGATTGTATTGAAAAATTTAAATGACAATCTTTTAGAACTCTCAATTCGCAATATTTTTGTTATTAGATGCCATTTTGCAAAATCGATAGTTTGCGTGTTATAGCCCGCAAAGCATTGCAAAAACACATTTTTTCATTATATTTCAAAAACTATAATATAACCTTCAAAATGTGTAATAACAAAAGTCAAGATCACAAAATTTCACACTTTTTTTGTAAATAAACAGAAAAAAAATTTTAACGAAAAAAAGTTTTTTTTTCATTAAACAAAGAAAGTGTAAAATTTTAGTATCTACACTTTTGTCATTACACATTTTGAAGGTTTTATTATAGTTTTTGAAATATAATGAAAAAATGTGTTTTTGCAATGCTTTGCGGGCTATAACACGCAAACTATCGATTTTGCAAAATGGCATCTAATAACAAAAATATTGCAAAGTGAGAGTTCTAAAAGATTGTCATTTAAATTTTTTCAATACAATCGCTGCTTTATGAAATAAATGCAAAAAATCATTTTTTGTGAACTTTTTTACAGTATATCTCGTCACCAACTGACAATAGAGAATTGAGCCTGTGAATAAAATTGTAGATTCAACCCTGGTGAATAAGAAAGGTTATGACAAATTTTATCGTAGAATGAGCGGTTTATGAGATAATTACGTTTAAAGTTTTCGTGCTTATGGCGGACAACGCTCAAGGTCATAGACCACGCCAACTTAATGTAGTACTCAGAATACACCCCTTAACAATTTGAATTAAAAAAAATGACTCTGTAGAACAATGTCTTACGAACTACATTTTTTTGATAATTTGATTGGTAGTCCAATCAATTTGTATTTTTGGTCTGCATTGTTCTACAGAGTCATTTTTTTTAATTCAAATTGTTAAGGGGTGTATTCTGAGTACTACATTAAGTTGGCGTGGTCTATGACCTTGAGCGTTGTCCTCAATAAGCACGGAAACTTTAAACGTAATTATCTCGTAAACCGCTCATTCTACGATAAAACTTGTCATAACCTTTCTTATTCACCAGAGTTGAATCTACAATTTTATTCACAGGCTTAATTCTCTATTGTCAGTTGGTGACGAGATATATTGTATAAAAGTTCACAAAAAATGATTTTTTGCATTTATTTCGTAAAGAAGCGATTGTATTGAAAAAATTTAAATCACAATCTTTTAGAACTCTCAATTTGCAATATTTTTGTTATTAGATGCCATTTTGCAAAATCGATAGTTTGCGTGTTATAGCTCGCAAAGCATTGCAAAAACACATTTTTTCATTATATTTCAAAAACTATAATAAAACCTACAAAATGTGTAATAACAAAAGTCAAGATCACAAAATTCTACACTTTTTTTGTTCAGAGTAAAAAAATATTTTTTTTGTAAATAAACAAAAAAAAAATTTTAACGAAAAAATGTTTTTTTTTCATTAAACAAAGAAAGTGTAAAATTTTATTATCTACACTTTTGTCATTACACATTTTGTAGGTTTTCTTATAGTTTTTAAAATATAATGAAAAAATGTGTTTTTGCAATGCATTGCGGGCTATAACACGCAATCTATCGATTTTGCAAAATGGTATCTAATAACAAAAATATTGCAAATTGAGAGTTCTAAAAGATTGTGATTTAAATTTTTTCAATACAATCGCTTCTTTACGAAATAAATGCAAAAAATCATTTTTTGTGAACTTTTATACAATATATCTCGTCACCAACTGACAATAGAGAATTAAGCCTGTGAATAAAATTGTAGATTCAACTCTGGTGAATAAGAAAGATTATGACAAATTTTATCGTAGAATGAGCGGTTTACGAGATAATTACGTTTAAAGTTTTCGTGCTTATGGCGGACAACGCTCAAGGTCATAGACCACGCCAACTTAATGTAGTACTCAGAATAAACCCCTTAACAATTTGAATTAAAAAAAATGACTCTGTAGAACAATGTCTTACGAACTACATTTTTTTGATAATTTGATTGGACTATAAGCCTTGTTTCACACATACGCGGTTCCATTAGGTTCGGTTCGTTTTCGGTTTCAGCCGAAAACGAATCAAACCCTTTCACACATACACGGTTCTCATACGTTTCATATTAGGTTTTATTTTTTTTCCGTAAACTCAGTAGTTATCATGGAGAGAAAGCAAGTTGTTGCCATGTTGTTTCTCTATCAAAAAATTAAAAAACGAAGGAGGAATACTAGAATTCATTGCGAGCACTTTCTCATCACTTTACAGCAGGAATTTGGAGCATTCTACACTATTTTCCCGAAGCTAAAGAGCATGAAGACGATATCCACATCAACATCTGGAAAACCGCTCATTTTATTAGAAAATCCGCGACAAAACTAAAAAAAAAATAACACTCGCTATCATCGAGTATTCGGTTCTGTACGGTTTCTATTAGGTACCGAATACAAACTGAATCACCGTTTCACACTTGTCGGCAGCGACTGAAAACGAACCGAAAACGAACCGAACCGAATGAAACCGTATATGTTTGAAATAGACCTAATAATATAAAAATAAACCTGCAATAACTAATTGTAATGTTTTATATTTGCGAACAATAATAAAACACTAACAATAAGTAGCTAGTTCCATATAATGTTTGTAACATAAAAGCTTAATTCAATAGCAATATCGATCAGAGAGAAAATGTAGACTAAACTGTCTATGTCTACATCTGTTATTAGGATTTTTATTTCAAACTTGTCAAAAAGCACTTACAACTCGAGATATGTTTATTGTACTTGTACGAACAGATACAAAAGATATTGCTGAAAAAAGTTTCAGAGAAAATAAACGCATATACACATTGATTTCTTTTTTATTTCTATAAAGGTAAAACTTTCTACCAAGAATTTTAATAAAATATGTAAAATGATTGTGCATTATGCGTATCATTTTTTTAAATATGTATTTTTCTATTTTACGTCGTCAATATTAATATTGTAGGCTTTCGCGGCAATCGTTGTATGGTTTTAATCTACATCATTTCACAATATTTCGTTGAATGTCACATTAAACTTTTTATAATAATAAATGGAAAATATTACGTTGAAAAATTACTTTTTGTACACCATTTAATAAATTCACTAAAATATCTGAGAAATGTAGCCATAGATAAAAAATGTTTCAAACAAAAGGGTTTAAAGGAGGACATCAGATGGCATTACACTCGTATCTCTAAACAACGACTATCCTATTAACGTACGCTCCGAGAAACGACTGGCCAACCGATCAATGTAACGACTTTCCCCTATCCCTACCACAATACTACCGTGCCTGACTTCTATATTTCTGCGTAAAATTTAAATTCACCAATTAACGTTAAAGTTGGCACGGTGGTGGGTACTCCTCTAGCCTACGTTGTTAGGAGATTCTGAATTACCGATGCCTACGTTGTTCGGAGCGACGAGTGTATCGAAAAAACAAAATTATTTTTTTGGAGGTCATCTACGTTTTTTTTAATAGAGACCCCTACTTCTTATTGCAGAATCGTATTTTCTGTGAAAAAAATAAACATCTTTAGTTGAAAAAAAATTCCAAAGCATTTCACAAAAACGTATTTATTTTAATAGTAGATAATAATAAAAACAGAAATATAACCTTTATTTTTAATAAGTTTTATTGGATAAAGTCACTTTCTGAACAGTTCAATTAATGATTTATTGTCCTCTCTCGAAATATAATTATTTTTTAAAACGTATCAGCAAAACATTCTATTAAAAATCAAAAATAATGTAGAAAAATGGCTTTCTGTAACATCGAATGGTATAGCTTCTTAAAAGGAAAAAGTTGTTACAGTAATTTGTTGAGCCTATTAAGCTGTAGTTAAGAGGATTCAACATCACAGAGAAATATAGTGCCTTAAATAAGGGTTGTTCTCAAGTCTATTTTCATCAAAATGATCTTATATTATGTAATTTATTGAAGAATATTTTCGTATACTTTATATCAAAATTATTTTCTCCTTAAAAAGATAACATTTTCTACGTCAAATATCATATGAGCCAATATTTTTGTGTTATATTTATCCAATTTTCTGTAAAAATTTATTATAGACTATAATGTTAAAATGTTTCTACGATTTAACTATTAAAAGAAATTGCAATATGTGAACTTCTATCACTTTTGAAATATCATAGTTTAAAATACATATGATTTTATAAAATTAAACTTTTTGATATTATGTTTTAGTTTTATTAAAATATTTTCTTTTACATTTCGATCGATACAGTAACATCCATAAGTGGTCGTCCAGTTTTTATTCAAGTTCGTTTATCTTATTGTTAGTAGGCACCTACCATTTGACTATTACAATATTTAAATCATTTCTCCATATATCAAACAAAGGCAGATACTTTAAAAATCATTTGCTAGATAAAAAAGTACTTTTCGCTTTTAGTACTCTATATTTGTGCGATTAAATTATTATGTAATCTATTGAAAGTTGTATACGTAAATTTTTTTGCAACAAATATTTGATATTCCGATTTTTAGTATTTAAATATCTTAAACTTCATTTAAATTAATTAATAAAATGGACATAATTTTAGATTTTTATTTAAAATGATGTAATTATATTGCAATTATATAAGCTCCACCCTAGAAAGAGATAACCGATGATGTTTGTCTTATATATTTTCGAATTTGTTGTAAGCGATTTTCATCTTTAGGGTGGCAGACGACTTATGATGCCAATGGTACATTCGAAATAGATAATAGATTTTCCAATGCAACTTCCACCACGTAATTTCGAAATAAGTTAATACCCGCGCGAACGGCTGCTCTAACCACGTAGGCACCACATCCCCAAATCAACTGACGTCTATGAATCTACATATGTGTACATTAGTAATAATAAGTATAGTATGATACGTTGAATAAATCTTAAAAAAATGGAATTATAAATAATATTTATTCGAATTAAATAAATTAAAACTATACAAGAACTGTTATTTATATAGGTACAATATGCAAGCAAATTAAAAAGGAGCTATTATTCATTGAGGAAAATAAAATGTCTGTTATAATAGAGCATGCCCTACATTTACCTTAGTCAATTATGCATAGATAATATTGTGGTGGATGTATTTGAACGCTATTAGATCCCTGGAACGTGATGAAAATTTGATGTACATAAAAATTTAAATTTAAATTTCTTATCGATTTTATGACGTACTGCAGGAATAGAAATATTCACAAACTTTATATAGGAACTAGGAACTATATTTTACGTACAATGTTGCCGGTATACTTTACATTATTTATTTTATATTATTATATTTAAATAAATTATAATATAATCCGTTTTATACATAAAACAAAAGACGTAAAATTCGATTTATAATATACAGTGAAATTTGGTTAAGTGGGATAAGTGGGAAACTTCTATAACTAGAATTCATACTGTGGTCTTGTCACATCTGGAAATATATCTAGGAAACTGGGCAAATGCGACAGTTCTTTAAGTGGGATAAAATATCTAGTCCCATGAGATTCCAGTTATCCAGGTTTTCTGTAATAACAGACTTATCTGTGGAAAATAGGAGATAAAAACGATTTAATGAATAAAAGGTGCTTTAAAATTAGAAAATTGACAATTGATAAATAAAAGATATGAATAAAAAAAGATTTCTTCAAAAAGGAGTAAGTGAGTGTCCATTAACTACGTAATGCTTTCGGAGGGAAGAAGGGTCATAAAACCTTACAAATCTTTACGTTATTTTAAGCAAAATACTTTGCGACTATTCATATATAAAAAAACGTTACCTAAGGATGAGGGGAAGGGGTCACACTATATTTATGAACCTTTACAAAATATCGGAGGGGATCGAAAATTTCGAAAATCATCCTTACGTTGTCATAATAATAAAATTTAATAAAAATATTAAGTGCAGTAGGTATTTTTTATTATAAACTGGTTTGGACACGGTACTTACAGTCAACTTTTTTCCCCACTCCTCACTCATAAAAGAATTATTTGCGACAAATCAGTTTACAGTATGGAATGGAGGGGGTTTACAATATAGTTAGGTTAATATTATGGAGGTTTAAGTTGAGGAACATCCAATTTAAAACTAAGTTTTTTATAAAATATTTTGACATGTTTTAACAGTACCTAATAAAAACCTTAAAAAGTAAACCAGAAAGAAAATATACTTGCCACTCTACACAACGTCGGCATCGGTAATTCAATCGTTCTACCGAACGACGGCTAGAACTTTAACGTTAATTGGTGAATTTAAATTTCGCGCAGAAATATGGCATTCACGGTAGTATTATGGTGGGGATGAGGGAAGGTCGTTGCATAGAACGTTAGACCAGTCGTTATATGGAGCTGTCGTTCATTAGATGGTCGTTTTATAGAATGCTGAATGTAGTAGTACTTTAACTAACTGTAATGTAAATGTTATTAAATGTTAAGTTTTCGAATCTAAAAATATCTACTGCAATATGACACATTTGGTCGGAAACAGTGCCGGATTAAGGGGGGTGGGGGGCTAAGGGGGCTACAGCCCCGGGCCCCACTTACTCTAGGGGCCCCGCACGCCTTTGGAATAACCCAAGTAACTCAAGTAACTAGACCCAGCTAGAGCAATTTTTTACAACTTTTAATCTACAAACCCAAGTAACCAAATCGACCCAAGTTGATTCAATTGTTTGGGTCATGAGCATGCTTTGGAAGCTAATCGATCCAACTCAATTAACTAATTAGACTTCGGATAAACAATCGTAAGAAACTGAATCAGTGAGAAAAATGTAGACTTCGTCCAGGCTGTTGCAGCACCGGGGTACAGTCGACGCCTATTCACTTGTTTTTCAAGCCCTTCTTTTGCTAGTGTCATAATAAGTATAACTTTAAAAAATATGGGGATATTTTCGATTCAGTATCCCCAGGAAAATATCGAACCGATTCCACAACACAAAACTGTCTTTGCTAGTACCATTCTTATGCCACTTTCTGCTTGAGATCCATTAAAGGTATTAGATTGGATTGTTAATTTTGATATGCAACATTCCAAATGTTTTCGTAGCCTTTAGATTATTATTAACGATTCCGATTGCTAACTGCGAAACGGAGAGATCGTTTTCTGTCTTAAAACGCGTTAAGAATATGTATAGATCTACAATGACTGATTATAGATTGTCGTCATTAGCCAGACTTAGTATTGAAAGAGAAATTCTCCGATCACTCAATTTTGATGATGTTATAAGTGAATTCGCTGAATCGAAATCAAGAAAAAAGTATTTTTAATTGTTAATTTGTTTTAATAAAAATTATTTGTTCTATTCATGCAACGTAAAAATTGTTTTATTTATTTTTTACTTTCGTTCCTCTATTCTACTAATTTACTTAGGATGTTTATCTGCTTTCAAGCTCTCTTTCCTACAGGACTACTTGGGTTATGATAGGTTACGTGGGTTACTTAATGTTCTTGGGATGCTGTTGCGTAATCATAGGGCCCCATTTTACTTTTAGCCCCAGGCCCCACGAACGCTTAATCCGGCACTGGTCGGAAATATATGTAAAAAATAATACCTCCCACACTCTACACTCTACACACATCAAAAAATACAAAATAGTTCAGAATTATACTATTCAATCTTCTTTCTATAATGCTAAATAACCGGTCCTACCCCCGTCAATTTAATAACATTCCATCCGCGCGGCCACTGGTCAAATGTATTTATTTTTTCATTCCAACCCTAAATTTTCTTTTCAACTAAAGTTTGCAAGAACAATTGAATCTAAATAATTCTCTAATGTCGCCCTCACAAAACAAACTGCAACGAACCACTGCTTTTTAAAGAAAACGTTAAATATCAAGTAGGTACTGCATACTCCATTTATATGAAACCACAAAATAACTCGAGTTTATAACATTTTCAAAAACAGATAAACAAGAAACAAAAAACCATCCGAATAAAGTCTCTGTGTGTTTTGTTAAACCTGTTAACAGAGAACGATATTACCGACAACAAGAAAATTTTAATTCGAATTCTCTACAATGTATTTTGTTTTTTGCGAATCAAAGTTGCGCACTGTTCTACAGTAGTTTTGTCCTACGCGGATTAGTATAATTAAACGCAGATGATATTTATGTTGCAGGGCCTTGTTTTTGTGGCTATAAAATGTATACGATTTGTAAATTAAATTATATATAATTAATATCTTATATTGTTATGTTCTAGTTAAGTTATATCTGCTCTATAGTTTTCTAGGTGAGTATGTGTTTGATTAATTTATGGTAAGTTACATTAACACTATACTTGTATAATACAGGGTGATCCAGACCACCCGTCCATTATGTTTTACGCCCAAACTATTGAAGATAGAGTTTTATGAAAAAAAATTTACTATGTATATCGACCCTAAAGAATTTCAGGAAAATATTTTCAACCCCCTAAAACCGCTCCTTGGGAGGTAGTTTGGGGGGTACATGTCCGTTTCTCAGTAATATCAAATGGAACAGTATATTAAAAATTATATAATTGTATAGACCATAAAAAAGTAAGAAACTTTTGTAAAACAAAAATTTTCATACTTTCAATTGTTTAGAAAATATGGCGACTTGATCTCTAATTTTGGGGTTTTACTAAAAGTGCTCTAATTTCGTTAAATATTAATGGAATTTTATCATTTTTTAAAATTTAGAAAGTAGAAATAACGACCTTTGTAATGATCTATGAATATTTAAGATTTGGATAGTTTCAAGTGTCATACGCGACATACCAAGAATACAAAAGTTCAATTAGGGATAATTCAAAAATTTTAAATACAATGATATATCAATTAGTACTTTATCTTAAAAATGACATGTAAATAACAACTTTTGTCAAGAAAATTAAAAATTAAAAATCAAAATTTTAAAATGGAAAATTGGAAATTATAATTTTTAAATTAAAGTTTTCTTAACAAAAGTTGTTTATTTACGTATCTTTTTTAAGATTAAGTACTAATTGATATACCATTGTATTTAAAAATTTTGAATTATCCTTAATTGAACTTTTGTATTTTTGGTATGTCGCGTATGACACTTGAAACTATCCAAATCTTAAATATTCATAGATCATTACAAAGGTCGTTATTTTTACTTTCTAAATTTAAAAAAATGATAAAATTCTATTAATATTTAACGAAATTAGAGCACTTTTAGTAAAACCCCAAAATTAGAGATCAAGTCGCCATATTTTCTAAACAATTGAAAGTATGAAAATTTTTGTTTTACAAAAGTTTCTTACTTTTTTATGGTCTATACAATTATGTAATTTTTAATATACCGTTCCATTTGATATTACTGACAAACGGACATGTACCCCCCAAACTACCTCCCAAGGAGCGGTTTTAGGGGGTTGAAAATATTTTCCTGAAATTCTTTAGGGTCGATATACACAGTAAATTTTTTTTCATAAAACTCTATCTTCAATAGTTTGGGCGTAAAACATAGTGGACGGGTGGTCTGGATCAGCCTGTATATTCTCTACATTAGGTGTAGTTAGAGGTCGCTACGCGCACTGCGCCCCACAGTGTGATTTTTTCTAATTGTTTACTCAAAAATCTTTCTCCGGCTCAATTTTATCGTAAAAATTATTGTAAAATTTCTTCAATCCTTATAATCTTTATGAATTAGAGAATACCTTGAGCCAGAAAAGATTGCAATGTTTTTCATTATTATTTAAACATTCCTAAGCTGTAAGAGATATTTTAAAAAAATACGCTACTCATTTAGATCTATCATTTGGCACTCTCAAAATTGTAATTACTTAGACAGTTAGAAAAAGTTATAAGCAAATTTAATTTAAAAATTTAAAATAACCCCTGCCACCATTGACAATAATAATGCCAACTTTCAGTCATCTAACTCTAACAATAAGATAAAGACTAAGTTTGGGTTGCACAAAGCAAAATTAATCACGATTAGTTAATTAGTTGTTTAAAAGCATTATTACGTCAATTCGAAAAAACAATCACAGTTATTATAATACATTTTATAAGGTAGAAAAATATAATATTTAGTGAATTGTTCATTTACAAATTGAGATTAAGTTTCGAATTAACATTAATCATGGACTGAAAACGACTGATTAACTAATCGTGGTTAATTTTGCTTTATGCAACTCAAGGTAACAGACACAGTGTTCATAAATGTTCTTTTTTCGGACTTCAGTACGAAACACTAAAAATCAGAATAATGAGAAAACAGTACCTACATCAAATAATAAAATACAAAAACTCTGTTATTGTATCGTATTTTCCAATGTATCTTGGAATCCCTACTAGTTACAAACGAGACACCCCGGGGTAACAAACTGTAGTGAATAAAACCACAATCACAGTTGTACTGGATGGAGTAGCTTAGAGATGAAAAACAATAGAGTGTTGTTGATAATTGTGAAAATTATTGTAAAACGTATTTGATACGGAATATTGAAACCATTAAAAATAAATACAATTATAGTTATTATCGTTTGTTTATTAATTCCACTGTCAAAGGTTATGGGCCCAGACATGGAGGAAATAAAAAGTCTAAGAGTAAACAAATTAAATAACAATAATTGGAATGTGTGGAAGTTTCAAGTAAAAGTCATACTGATGGCGAAAGGATTGTACGAGGTTACAAGTGGGTTGGAAAAGGAACCGGTTGGTGTAGAAAATGAAAACTTAGCAGTAAAATGGAGATTAAAAGATGCTAAGGCGCAAGAAATACTCGTTACGAGGATGGACGAAGGACCATTGACACATGTAATGCAATGTGGCAGTGCAAGTGAGATGTGGTTGAAACTAGAGAGCATTTATGATAGAAGATCTGATGTTAGTATGCATCTTCTCAATGAACAATTTTATAATTTAAAATTCGACGACAACGTGAACAGTGTCAACAGTTTTATAACAAATGTTACGAACTTGTGTGTTAAAATAAAACAACAAGGAGAAGAAATATTATAACTAAGATAATCATGGCATTGCCGGAAAAATTTAAACACTTCAGGTCAGCGTGGGAGAGTGTACCTAGTGACAACCAAAACATAAATCATTTGACAGCAAGACTTCTAATTGAGGAGGAAAGATTTGGAAAAGAAAAAGAAGAAACAGTAGCATTATTAACAAAAAGATTTGAAAGAAAATGTTACGGCTGCGGCAAAGAAGGACATATGAAATTTCAATGTAAAGAAATTGTGGAATGTAATTACTGCAAGAAGAAGGGACACTTGATGAAAAATTGTTATTTCAAAAAACAAAAAGAAAATGCGGTAAACAAACAAGGATATTACAACAACGACAGGAGTTCTGCGTTAGTAGTCATATCAAGTGAAGTTGAATCACAAGTGAACACAGATTGGATCTTAGATAGTGGTGCTTCACAGCACATGTGCAAAAGTAAAGAATATTTTCACAATTACGAAGAACTAAAAGAGAAAAAACAAATTAAGATAGGTGATGGTTCATATATAAAGGCGATTGGTACTGGACAAATTAATCTACAAGCATACAATGGGCAATATTTCCATAAAGTTACATTATACGATGTATTATATGTACCGGACCTAAATATAAACTTATTCTCTCAAGGAAGTGCTTTAGACAAGGATTTGTCGTTATTTTCAAATTCCGAAAGTGCTAAGTTTGTTAACAGAGACAGTTCAGTGAGAGCTATGGCTATTCGATCGGGCAAGATATATAAAATGTTATTCAAAGTGGACTTTAATGATATCTCGAGAAGCGGCTATAATGATGACAGTTGTTTAACAGCTAATAACATTAATCAAGACTTAATGTGGTGGCACAAGACATTAGCACACCAAAATTTTCGTCAAATAAAAAATGTATTAAAGAAAAATAATATCGAAGCAAAAGAAAACTCCATATTCTGTAGTTCATGTGTACAGGGTAAACACCATAGAGAACCTTTTGAAATTAGTACATCAAGATCTAAAGATATTTGCGACATGATTCATATAGATTTGTGTGGTCTAATGGAAGAACAATCTCTGAATAATTCAAAATATATATTCTTATTAAAAGATGACCATTCAGGTTATAAAACAGTTTATTTTCTGAAGAATAAATACGAAGTGTTTGAAAAATTAAAAGAATTTATTATAAAAGTTAAAGTACAAACTGGCAAATCTGTGAAAGTAATAAGGAGTGACAATGGAAAAGAATTTGTTAATGAGCAAGTAAGAGATCTATTAAAAGAGCACGGAATACAACATCAATTGACAGTAGCTTATACGCCACAACAGAATGGTCGAGCAGAAAGAGAATTTCGCACAATTATTGAAGCCACAAGATCAATGCTAGCAGAAAAAAAGATGGTAAAGAAATTTTGGGCTGAGGCAGCCAATACAGCAGTATACCTATTAAATCGTACAGGTACAAGTCCAGTTGAAGGAAAAACTCCTTATGAGGTATGGCATAACAAGAATTTTAATTTAAACTCATTGAGAGGGGTGTTTGGAAATGAAGTATGGGCATATGTACCTAAAGAAAGGCGAAAAAAATTAGATATGAAAAGTAAAAAAGGTATATTTATAGGCTATGCAGAAAATGTGAAAGGATACAAAGTATACTATCCAGACAAACATGTGATAACTGTAGAAAGAGAAATAATATTTACACCGGAACAAGAAAGCTATGATGTTAGTGAAAATGTGAAGGAAACAATTGTGAATTTAGATATAGTTGATACAGATGAAGAATACAAAGAGGATGAATTAGATGATGTGAATCCTATAACAGAAAATGAACCGGATACCTTACCGTTGCCTGAAAATTTAACTACACATGAACAACTACGACCCAGACGAACATTGAAACAACCAATACGTTTTGAAGACTATGCTGTGAGTTATTTCAGTGTCGATGTGGATGAACCAGCATCCTACGATGAAGCAATGTCAAATAATCATGCAAGTGAGTGGAAAGAAACAATAAACTTAGAAATGAAAGCATTAAATGAAAATGACACGTGGGAACTAGAAGACAAGCCAGAAAAATGTGAAATAGTGGACAGTAAATGGATAGTTAAAGTGAAACGAAATCAAACGGTTAAAAGAAGTCAGTATAAGTGTAGATTAGTAGCTAAAGGTTTCCAACAACAAAATGTTTATAAGAGTATCTATGCACCTGTAGTAAAATTAAATACTATAAGATCTATTTTGGCTATAAGTGTAAATAAGCATTGGAAAATTTATCAAATGGATGTATGTAGTGCCTTTTTACATGGAGAAATACAAGAAAAATTATACATATATTTGCCAAAAGATTATGAAGTAGAAGGAAAAGTGTGTAAATTAAAAAAGGCAATATATGGTTTAAAAAAGGCTCCTCTGTATTGGTATGAAAAATTTGATAATTTTATGTTAACAAAAGGTTATATTAAAAGTAGATGTGACAATTGTTTATATTATAAAATACAAGAAAATGTAGAAGTATATGTTGATGATATTTTAATTACTGGTTCATGTATGGGAGAAATTAATTTGATAAAAGAAAACTCGAAGAAAATATGTAAAATGAAAGAATTAGGATTGCTATGTTATTACTTAGAAGGTTACGCCGATGAAGATTCGGGAGGCGATACTACTGACAGAAAGTCAAATTTGAATTTATGTAAAAAACAGACACAACTTTGATTGAGGGGGGGTGTAGTGAATAAAACCACAATCACAGTTGTACTGGATGGAGTAGCTTAGAGATGAAAAACAATAGAGTGTTGTTGATAATTGTGGAAATTATTGTAAAACGTATTTGATACGGAATATTGAAACCATTAAAAATAAATACAATTATAGTTATTATCGTTTGTTTATTAATTCCACTGTCAAACAAACTAACTTTACTCTAAACCGTTATAACTCAACTAAATCAAAGTAAAAATAACTATAACTATAAATTTTTTAACAAAAACTTCATTTTTTCAAACTAGATAATTTATCCCTATTGTTTGAGAACATGTCAAATGTTTTATACTTCCTCTCAGTTATATTCTGTCGACTGCTCAATTACTTGATCTGTTCAACCATCAGACTGGCTGTATGTATAATAATGACTGAATCTCTATTCACCAATTATCCATGGGCAATTAATTCTGATTTCCAGAATTTGCCCGTTTGGTCTAGTATAATTAAATTTTCTCAGAATTATATTATCTTTGACAGTTCTACTGTATGGAAATATTGGTAGATCTAATGTACAAATTCGCTTTTGTTATTAAATATTTATATTAATTCAGTGAATTATTTATAAAATTATTGTTTATAAATAATCTATATCGTAAATAAACGTAATGACATAAGCTGGCTGTGTTCAAAGCTTTGACTTCTGTAAAGTTAGCGCACTAACCTCTATCATATGTATTATTGTAATTTACTGAATACTGTTCTCGTTAATATTTAAACAAATCTGGTTTAATACCACTGTACTAACCAATCAGCCAACTAGAGAATCTACAAAGGTAGATCATATAAAGTACTTATCGTACACACATACAGGGTGGCCCAAGTAAAACGAAACGGGCGCATTTTTGGTCATTTAAAATAAGATTTTGAAAAAAATCTCGAACACGTCGATTTTGCTTTCAAGGGGGACATCTTTTGCTATAAAATTTTTGCAAGAATCTTGTCAACCCTCAGCGCTATGAGCACAACCCTTAAAATTTTAAATAGCATGATAGGGTAAGTGATATTTCATATCAAAGGTTTTTTCATTCTAAATACGGTGCTTTTTGATTTTTTCAAATCTGTTTAGTTTTAGTCAAGTTATTTACATTTTGAATTCCATAAATGCAATGATTTTCTGATCAAAAAACAAATATTTACAGCTAAAATTCAAAACAAAGTTGGCTTATTTTCTTATCAAATAATTCAAAAACACCCAATTTGGCCATTTATTGAATTAATTAAAGTTTTGGATGTTGGTAAATTTTTTTTTAATTAAATTTTTTTTAATTTCTTAATTAATTCAATAAATGTCCAAATTGCATGTTTTTGAATTATTTTATAAGAAAATAAGCCTACTTTGTTTTGAATTTTAGCTGTAAATATTTGTTTTTTGATCAGAAAATCATTGCATTTATGGAATTCAAAATGTAAATAACTTGACTAAAACTAAACAGATTTGAAAAAATCAAAAAGCACCGTATTCAGAATGAATAACCCTTTCAAATGAGGTATCACTTGCCCTATCATGCTATTTAAAATTTTAAGGGTTGTGTTCATAGCGCTGAGGGTTGAAAGATTCTTGCAAAAATTTTATAGCAAAAGATGTCCACCTTGAAAACAAAATCGACGTGTTCGAGTTTTTTTTTCAAAATCTTATTTTAAATGACCAAAAGCGCGCCCGTTTCTTTTTACTTGGGCCACCCTGTATACAGGCTGAGTCATATCAGGTAGAACAAACTTGGTCAGTCGATTGCGAAAAATATTTCAAGCAAAAAAATTCTTATGAACATGTGTCAGGAAATTCTTCATGAGGGAACTACAGACTCTCAAAGATTATGTCTAAAATTAGTTTTTATTTAATATTTTGAGAACCAATTGCGATACAGTAATTAAATTTGATACCCAGTTTAGTATTACATATGTTATTAATTTCCAGCATCAACTAATGATTCTTTAGACAAGGGATGTGTGGGGCCAGTGGGTCCTCAACTGTTTACAAAAAATATGATAGTAAAGTTTCAGATTAATAATCGTTTAAATTTTAAGAATATTAAATATAAACTAATTTTAGGTTAAATCTTTGGGGATCTGTAGCTCCCTCATGAAGAATTTCTGGACACATGTTTATATGAACTTTTTGTCTTAAAATATTTTTCTCAATACGCTGTTCAAGTTTGTTCTACCTGATATGACTATATATTCGTCGCATCACACGAAAAGTATCCTATATCCAGCTCTGGCTGAGTAACCACCTATATCCAGCTCTGGCTGAGTATCCACCTATATCCAGATCTGGCTGAATAACCACCTATATCCAGCTCTGGCTGAGTATCCACCTATATCCAGATCTGGCTGAGTATCCACCTATATCAAAGTCTGGCTGAAAATCATCCTATCTCATAAACAAATTTTTGTTTTCAAAATTTGTAGTGGTAACTCTGGCGTTAGCCAGTCCGTGTTGGCATGGCGCGTTCATTCACGCCTTCCAAGTATTTTTTACTAAATATTATAGTTTTTCACTCATTAAATATTTATTTTATAAATTTTATTAAATTTATTTTGTACTATTGTAAAAATAGTAAAAATATAATACATAGGTACAATAAATAATAAATTGAAAAGGAATAAATATATATATATATAGGTATACACGGTATATGTATTTGTAACTATTTATATCAAGGGATCATCCATAAATTACTTCACACGTTAGGGGGGGGGGAGGTATAAAAACGCCTATAGACTTTAATAAGAGTTTTACTTTAAATATATTAGCATACAAAAGTTAAGATTATTTTCATAGGATTTTGCACCTTCAATATTTCTTCTCCTGTCACTAATGAAGGGTTGTAATTATCATTCGATAAAAAATACTTTCTGATTCTTATTTTGCAATATAAATGTCTGCCATGGGAACCACGAGATTATCTTATACGTAATACTGCGAGTGGACAGCGCCCGTGATTCTAATTTTATTTAAAAATATTTCTGACAAACTAACAAAAGACAGAATACATATACCAAATGATTTTTTTGAACGTAATTATTAAACTGGAAACGGATGTTCACTCTTGTCAACTTTGGAATTTTCGAATTATGTATTTTTGAAATAAGAAAAAATGTTTGAGATAAAAAATGTCGAGTATTTATTCCCCGTAGGTATATGTTTTTCCAACATTTTTGAATTATCCAGAAAGATTTTTTTTATAAAATTAATTAGAATTACTCGCAGTATTATTCTCATTATTACGTATACGAAACCCCATGATACTTATGTCAAACACGTACACTTTAGAATATGTAATAGAAGGTCCCACATGCCAATCATGGCAGATATTTCTTCTCTATTATGAACCATTTGAAATGTAATTAAATAAAATCAAACAAAATTTTATTATAAAAAATGAATAGAACATAAAATATAAATAATAATATTATCTACAATTTTTAACTAGGCCATTTTTCTCTAATTCTCACTAATTCAAAATAGTTTAAGAATAATTTAAAAAACGACATTACTATACAAACATCCGTATCCGATTGAAAAATAAAGTTTGTTTTCCCAGATAAAAAATTATCTTTAATATAAAATTTTACCCTTCTACGACCTTTCGTATTTAAGTTATAGCGTCTACAGACATCCACACAGACATCATGACGAAAATAGTTAAAATGGATTCAGGAAAGTGAAACAGGATAGTTACATCAAAATTTTAAAGAAAACAACGGGAAATTAAATCTACTTTCAGACATTCTCAAATACCTGATACTTGAAAAAAATATAAAACATAATTTGTTCTTATGTGGCATAAATTAGTATCAAATAACTCTGTGGTAAAAAATTCGAAGCTCAAATTAAAAAACTAAAAATTGGAAATTGGGAAATTACTAAATTACATTAAGAGTCCAAATAAAAAAAATCACCATCATTCTTATTTTATAATCAACTATACATAGGTGTAAAATCAATTAAATTTTAATTTGCAAAAACTCTGAAAATAAGTGATTTCAATAAAATGTATTTATATTTTGAATAATACCCTATTTTTGTAGCAATATTTCAATCCCTTAATTGTTTTGACGAGTATATAATTATAATAATTATAATTATATGTGACATCCTCATGCAATATTTTCAAGAAAAATTTCTATTGGTACAAAATAAATTTAATAAAATTTATAAAATAAATATTTAATGAGTGAAAAACTATAATATTTAGTAAAAAATACTTAGAAGGCGTGAATGAACGCGCCATGCCAACACGGACTGGCTAATACCAGAGTTACCACTACAAATTTTGAAAACAAAAATTTGTTCATGAGATAGGATGATTTTCAGCCAGACTTTGATATAGGTGGATACTCAGCCAGATCTGGATATAGGTGGTTATTCAGCCAGATCTGGATATAGGTGGATACTCAGCCAGAGCTGGATATAGGTGGTTATTCAGCCAGATCTGGATATAGGTGGTTACTCAGCCAGAGCTGGATATAGGATACTTTTCGTGTGATGCGACGTATTGACCTTTTACAAATGGTGATTTGAAAAAGAAATTCATGTAAAAGCATTTACTAGATTTTATTTTAATTATAAGAAAATACATACCTACATCAACTAATAATAATATTTCACTTAAAATTCGTAACAAAAGCTTAAAGTAATTAGTTACAGTCTTTATGAGGGGAGCGGTAATAGGGTATCGCATATGCTCAAGCATGCAATTTACTGAATATTACTAACTTTTCAGAAACAATTTTTTATTGAAAAAAAAATCGTATTGTTGAATTAAAACTTGTATTAAAATATTATAAGCCTTTGTTTTTTTTAACATAATAATAATTAATAACACAATCTTATGGCTCCAAAAACATTTTTTTAATATACAGTGCCTTCCAAAAGTTCGGGGCCACCTAAATAACTTTTGAATGGTTTGAAATATAGGATTGAAATTTATAAAGATAGGTACAATGGGATCACTATATTTGATAACTATTATTTGACCATAAAAGCAATCACGGAGAGGGGAGCAAAGAAATCTTAAACGGCACATGGGGTTGGGTGAGGGCTCGTTCGAAAGGGCTAACCAAAACAAAACAACGCGGGATCGCCGAGGTCTCTACGATTTTTGTTCGAAGAGTTACGATCATTTGAAAATTTTTATTGAGATTAGGTTAAATTCATTTTCAAAAATGTTATAAAGTGAAAAACAGATCCAGTTGAAAAAATTACGTTTATCAGTAAGCCGTGTCATCATTGTGTCAAAAAATTCCACTCTTCTGTTTTTTTTTTAATTTTAGTACATTCTTGAAAAAATTAAAAAAAAACAGAAAAGTTGACACTCTCAATTTCCGCTCCGAGTATCACTCCCCCCCCCCCCTAGCAACGCCATTGTGATCATGATAGTATTTTTTAATATAATCTTACATTTTATCATGAAGTTTTAAATACAATAGTGTTATCCTTTGCACATCGACATAAGAACCTATGAAAAACATCCAACTTTGATTTTAATTATGTAAAAATGAGATAGACGAAAAAGAAATAAATCCACGAAATCTCATAAGAACTGTGTGTCCTTTATAAATTTGAGAACGATTTATGGTAACTATTTTGGTTTCGGTATTCAACCTCCTTAATATACTTCTAGTATACCTGAATAAATACTTTATTCTTATATTACTACAGCTAGTACAGCTTCAATTATCAAACAAGATTTTTCAAATTATAGTTTTTCCAGCATTTACTAGGTATCATTACAAAACTTTTATTCATTCCAATTCTAGTAAATTCTTAAAGTAAAAGCTTTTACTAAATAACAATTGCTTTTGTTAATACTTAATTGTAAAAACAAATGCTACCCGTTAGCTCAGAGAATTTATTATTGTCTATCGAAAGTTTTTTTGTCAAACTAACCGATTAAATAGAAAAATAAAATTTAGATAGATTTAGAAAAGATATTTATACGAAGACTGGTCAGTTTATATTATCATCGATCTACCATTTACTCAAAGCTATAGCTTACGTTAAAATTCACAGCTTTTATTACATTCGGTATAAGACAATTTAAAAATTTTGCAATACCTGTATATTATATTTTTTAATATTTATCCAATCTAATGTATGGTATTATTTTTTGGGTCAACGCGTCTAATAATATCGAACTTTTCATGTTACAAAAACGTTGTATTAGATTGATGTGTGGTGTCAGTTTAAGAGATCCATGCAGACCCCTTTTTAGTAAGTTAAAGATTCTCACTTTAGCTGACTTGTACATTTACGAATGTGCTATTTTTATGAAGAAGCACAGTGATTTGTTTAGTGATAATTTACCAAGTCACGGGCATTTTACTCGTCATAAAAATGAGCATACATTAATGCAATCAAAATTAACAGTCATTAACCAAGGTATATTCAATACCATAATACGTGTTTTCAATATAATACCCAATGATTTAAAATCACTACCTTTAAAAAGTTTTAAAATAAAGTTTAAGTCGTTCTTGTTGGATTCGTGTCACTACAAAATCAGTGAATATTTTTAATTCATGTACCTATAATATATACATGTATATTTTTAATCTGTAATGCAATTGTATTTTTTATCTGTATCTGACTTATTCTATGTATTTTTTTATACTCACAGAATAAATTATTATTATTATTATTAATGTGTTATTAGATAATTTTAATTAATATTTTTTAAAAATATTCAAACATTGCAGCTAACATATATTTTCTTTTTTTTTTTTTAATCTAACAATAAATATTGAAAACTGCTATATACTATAATGTGAAAAATTAAAAATTGTCTGGTATTATAAATTTAAGCTAACGCTATATCTGCCAGGTTTAAAAAATATAAATGAGAGTTTTAATCCATAATATGGTTTATATGAATGACCAAGCATGCACGTTAAGTACAAGTATTGTAAAAGCAGAATACTACATTTACTACAATTTCCCTAAAATCTCAAGCAAATTCATAACTATTTGATATCTCGCAAATAGCGTTAGTTTAGCATTTGTTTTAGAGAAAATTCTTTACATTGGCCACTAGATACTATACAGGCTGTCCCATTTTAATCTATCACCCCCCTATTTTTTTTATCTATCAATTAAATCAAAAAATGTTTCGAATAAAAGTTGTTTGGTTTTGAGGGGGACCCAATATGGCGTTATTATTTTTTTATTTTTTGGACGTTTTCATGGTCAAATAGAGCCAACATTTTTTTTTCAAATGGAAACCTATATTTTTCATTACGGTATCTTATTGTTTGGAAAAAAACAAACAGCTTTTATTTCAAATAATTTTTTGTATGACTTCGTTTTTTTTTTAATATTTAACAAAATAATTTTAGATTTCAGATTTTCACTAATTTTCTACTCGAAACCCATTAACTTTAGAGGTAAAGTGTAAAATACAAAAAAGGTTTATTCTAATCTGATATAACTAGAAAAATGATTTCAGATTTTTTTCAATTTAATTTTTTTTTTTGCTTTATTATTTTGAAGAGCAAAAGTTTAAAAAAAATTCTGATATAATTTTCCTAGTTATATCAGATTAGAATAAACCTTTTTTGTATTTTACACATTTACTCTAAAGTTAATGGGTTTCGAGTAAAAAATTAGTGAAAATCTGAAATCTAAAATTATTTTGTTAAATATTAAAAAAAATGAAGTCATACAAAAAATTATTTGAAACAAAAGCTGTTTTTTTTTCCAAACAATAAGATACCGTAATTAAAAATATAGGTTTCCATTTCCAATGTTGGCTCTATTTATTATATATTAACGAGTATGCTCTGTTTTTTTTTTATTTGAAAAGCAAAGTTTTTCCAATATTTCACTGCTATTGTAAAGACTTGTGTTTGACATCAGTAAAAAAAGTTTACCTCAACTTATTCAACAAATATGGAGAAAATTAAGTAAATAACTAAAACACTATTTGAAAATAATAGGCAAACTTCACAAAAGAAAATGTATTTTAATAGTTTTTCTTTAAAACAATGAGTACCTTAATTCTTAATTTTATGTTATAAAAATAATTTATCTTACTATTATAAAAATTAAATTGAAAAAAATCTGATATAATTTTCCTAGTTATATCAGATTAGAATAAACCTTTTTTGTATTTTACACATTTACTCTAAAGTTAATGGGTTTCGAGTAAAAAATTAGTGAAAATCTGAAATCTAAAATTATTTTGTTAAATATTAAAAAAAATGAAGTCATACAAAAAATTATTTGAAACAAAAGCTGTTTGTTTTTTTCCAAACAATAAGATACCGTAATTAAAAATATAGGTTTCCATTTCCAATGTTGGCTCTATTTGACCATGAAAACGTCCAAAAAAAAAAAAAAAATTACGCCATATTGGGTCCCCCTCAAAACCAAACAACTTTTATTCGAAACATTTTTTGATATAATTGATAGATAAAAAAAATAGGGGGGTGATAGATTAAAATGGGACACCCTGTACAGTTATGAACAGCCGTTCATAAAATATTAAGTAACTACAAAATTCCCCCTGCCCCATAAATTTCGTGTATATCTCCACGTCATAACCTTTAGATCTAGCACGTACTAAACACTGATTTTCGAAGATCAGTTTTCGCCAATTACGGACGATTAATTCGGATTACCTGATTCGTCTGCCAACGTCAGAACAACAATACCTCAGTAATAACTTTTGACAAGATTCTGTGGCATTACGCAATTAGTTCATACTTCATTTGTTCAATGATTAATTGCCCTTTATTGTACATTAAAATAGACTCGCATTAATTGCTGTGTTCTAATCATTAGATTAAATCGATATTTGTAAAGTGAACACTCAGTTTTACTTTGATGATATTTTGATGGGAAAAATAGATAAAATTCTGGTTAATATGTATTTTATGTGAAGTTTAATAAGTATTATATGTGTGCAGGATAGGATTAAGGTAAAAAATTTACCCCTTATATTTAAAAAGATAAAAAGATGAACATTTTTAGTCTACTTCTTTATTCAAAACTAGCGGAATCCCGCGGCTTCGCCCGCGTAAATTTCATCATAAAACTAATTAAAACCCATCATACATGATAGGGGATGACATTAAATTTTTTATATTGTTTTTTTTTCATTACCTATATAAAATCGTAAACATCTCGGATCTTAGTTAAAAATTGCAAAAACCCAACCTCTGCCTACTCCCGACCATTAGAGGTTGAATATCAAATTTGTTTTATTGCAATTATTTCTCCGGACTCCACCATGATAACTTAAGAAGCTATGCAGATAAACATATCAAAAACACACACCCTGTCTACCCCCGCCATTATGGGTGGAATGTCGAATTTTTTTTTTAATATATGACTATTTTGCCCGAATTTACCTTTATAACTAAAGCAGGTATACGGATAAACATATCTAAAATCATCCCCGTCTCCGTCCAATGCTATTAGGGGTTGAATGTCGAGCTTTCGTTTTTAATTGAATATTAATTTGTCCGAATTTACCTTAAAATCATAAACAGTTATGAATATATAAATATACCAAAATTTTACCCCCCCCCCCCCATTTATTCATTCAGTGAATACAAAAAAAAATCTTACAAATTTTTCCACCCCCTAACCCCTTAGGGGTTAAATTTTTGGAAGTGCTGAAATAACTGTTTCATGATTTATGTTGGAGAGTATTTATGATAAGTTTCAATTAAATACGAACAAAAAAAGTATTTTTTATACAATCTTTGACACCCCGTTTTAACCCCGTAGGGGTTGAATTTCGAAAAATCCTTTCTTAGTGGGTGCTTACATCATAAAAGGAAGGCACCTACGAAATTTCACGTTTCTAGGTCCAGGGGTTTGGGCTGTACGTTGATATATGAGTGAGTGAGTGGTTAAGGACAAACTCTTTTATAGATATAGATTAATGCTGGTTTTGCATTAATTTTTATATTATTGAATTTTTGGACCATACACAACTGCCGTCTATTACGTTTTTAGGTTCTAATAATATTTATGATAGTATTTCGTCTGTCAAAGTAAAAATTTACCTTTTTAGTATTCTGTACCGAAATCGGAAAATAACACTTATGGAATTAACACTATGTCTATCTGTCTGTCTGACACATCATCTTAGCTAACTGAGCCATTTAACCTAGAGAGCTGAATTTTAGCATTGTTAAAGGTAAAGGTGGACAAATAAAATAAAATAAATGTTTCTGATGCTTTTCAAGAGCAACAAATGGGTCACCAATTTTATCAATCAAATGAAAGCTGACAATTCAAGAAAGAGTCTAGCCGGATAAGCATAAGAAAACTGCACCAGAGTGTAATGAAGAGTTCTTACCTTTTATTTAGTGCTCTGTATCTAAAACATATTTACCCTTAATTTAAGACTTCTATCCCTGATAGTTAGGGAGTACTGGGGGTGACAACCCCAAACGTTAAATTTATTTTTTTGCGAAACTACTCGAGGTATCTTAATGAGAGCATAATGCTACACCGCATTATCGCAAACTGTTTGTGAAACGCCATACACTAGGGAAACTTACAACATATTCTTTTTTCTGCCCAAATCGGCCAGTACCGATCTGGTCCTGCCTTATTGCCAATAGTTACGTAATAATACGTAAGTCAATAGGTTATTCCATCTGTGAATTTTACTTGATAAGTACTAACAATAAGTTATTCAGTGGTATGTTGCAGTAGTGTTACACATATTTGAATGAACTAAATACATTTAGTACTATAGGTATATTAGTGGAATTATTGAGGTTTGTTACAGAAATGTCACATGGGGCTACAAAGGGTTAAATATTAACAAATTTTTTTTTAAATTCATGTATCATCAGAAACGAATACTTAATTTTTTAACGTTAATTAGAAGCGTTTTTATGCATTTTTCGATTTGTTATGAACGAAAATGTTAAAATATGTAGTTTCAATCTCATTAAGATACCTCGAGTAGTTTCGGATTTTTTTTTAATGTTTAGGGTTGCCACCCCCAGTACTCCCTAACTATCAGGGATAGAAGTCTAAAATTAAGGGTAATATGTTTTAGATGCAGAGCAATAAATAAAAGGTAAGAACTCTTTATTACACTCGGGTGCAGTTTTCTTATGCTTATCCGGCTAGACCCTTTAAGATGTATTAACACTTTGTTGTTTTTGAAATCTCCATTTAATAAATCTTCAAAAAAAGATATCCCCAAAAGTAGTAAAAGTGAGAAAAATCTAGAAAAAATGGAAATATGTATAATGATGCCGAGTCCTCCTGGAAAATATCAGCGTCCATCGAATTTACGTATTTTTTATTTTATTTACAAAAATTATTATAAAATATGTGTACATCTTGAGTCATCTGTTTTCTTAACTTCGCTCAAATTAAATAAAGACAACATAATTGAATACATTGAAAGACTATTTGGTACGAGACACTATTACGCATTGGATGATTCGACTTGACAAATTTTTTAGATATTTTATATATCCTCCATGGAACAATGACAAAATAATAATACACCGTTTATTGTTAAAGTAGAGGTACTTAAAAAATTGTTGTTTTCGGATATTCTGAGTTAATACAGTATAATCTATTGTTGTCAAGGCTTTACATTTTAACGAGTATGCTCTGTTTTTTTATTTTAAAAGCAAAGTTTTTCCAATATTTCACTGCTATTGTGATGTAAAGACTTGTGTTTGACATCAGTAAAAAAAGTTCACCTCAACTTATTCAACAAATATGGAGAAAATTAAGTAAATACCTCTAGGAAAACTCTCTTTGAAAATAATAGGCAAACTTCACAAAAGAAAATGTATTTTAATAGTTTTTCTTTAAAACAATGAGTACCTTAATTCTTAATTTTATAATGTAAAAATAATTTACCTTACTATTATAAAAATTATGGAAAGCCCACAGTACTATGTATTTTATGTAGGATTGCACACCAAGACGACAGAACCTTATATTCGAATGAGATAAGAGCGAGATTTAAAGCAAAATAAAGGGTTATATTTAATTGCACTTATATTAGATATTTACTTTGTACATCGAATATAAATTTTAATACTTTGCACTTAAAATTTTAAAATATCCACTTTATACACGGGAACATAAATTTTATTATTATTTTTTATTGCATAAGGAGGTTGGTTAGTTTTTACGTTGAGTTAAAATATAGAAAATCACAAAAATCACATTAAAAATATCTAATATATTTGGGCCAAAAGAAAGAGGTTAGTAAGTAGGTTAGGTAAAAATATATAAAGTCACAAAAATCACAATCAAAAATATGTAATATTTAAATCAGATAAGTTCAAATTTAGGTCAACTGCAAACTATTATTTATTACGGCAAATTACTTATTTTTAGTGAAAACTATTTCTTAAAGTGATATAATTTGTTTTATGTTCAATATATTTGTTTAATGTTGAATAATTAATTTTTCGTGCAGTATATTTGTTAAAAGTGAGAACGATTAAATAAAAAGTGCATTTAACCCATATTATCCTAGCGCCCCATTTAAGGTGCACTAACATTTTAACGTCAAACACCTAATATTTAAATACTGGCGGGTAAATTTGAATAATTGTCGTTATCTCGATGAGTTGGTCTATGACACAGTATTCATCAACAATTAAAACGTGTGTCAGTTGTTTTAGTATAATTGGTGAAAGTGAGTGAATTTCAGCGAATATGAGTTCTAGAAAAAGGTAAGTTATTACATAAATGTATTATTTTGTGAAATTATATAAATATTGTTATTTTTATTGTTATACTTCAAACTTTTATTTAGCAAATAGATAATAACGATATTTTATTTTTTTTGTATATATTTTGTAAGTTTTACATGACGCCCCATTTGAGGTGCACTGGGAACAGCAGGCACCATACACATTTTTTGAGGGTTTAGATGACTTATGTTTTAATAATATTTTTTTGTTTCCAGGCTAAATGTCAACGAGATTATATCGGCTCTAGAGGAGGATAGTGATATAATTTCAGCAGATATATTTATTACACCACCGGAAAACAATGATTTGAGTGATGAAGACAGCGGGGATGAGAATTCAGGAGATATTGGCAATCTTACTGGTCGACAATTATTGGCTGAAGCTGAGGTGCGGTGTCAAGTACCAACAGTACAGGGGTCACTGCAAACTGTCGAAGGAATTCCGTTCATGAGCCAGGATGATCAAAATAACCAACCATCGACGTCTTCGTTTCAGGAACCTTCCGCTAAGAAAGCTAAAATTATCGTTAGTAGGAAATGGAGACAAAAAGATATAATTCCAAAACCTGAAAGGGAGTCAACTGTGCCAAATTTCGTTTTGAACAAAGATAACCCTATAGAATTTTTTGAGATGTTTTTCGATGATGATGTTTATGAATTGTTACGTTCTAGTACAGAAAAAAATGCAATAATGAAGGGTTTAGTCCATTTCCGCGTTACAACTGAAGAAGTTAAAAATGTTGTGGGTATTCTGCTTTTATCAGGTTACAATAGCACTTCACGATACAGATTGTACTGGGACCAGAGTATTGATACTCATCATCCAGGAGTTGCTTCATGTATGACTCGTAATCGATTTGAAGAGCTTCTACGTTACTTTCATGCCTGCGATAATAGTTGTCTTCCTTCCGATGACAAATTTATTAAAGTTCGACCTCTGTGGGATCTGATGAATGAAAGATGGCTAAAGTATTTTCCTGGGGATAAACATTTATCAATTGATGAGTCAATGGTACCATATTTTGGTAAACATGGAACTAAACAACACATTCATGGCAAACCAATCCGTTTTGGGTATAAGATTTGGTCAATGTGCACACGATTGGGTTATCTCATTTATGGAGAGCCTTACCAGGGAGCCAAGACTGGCAATACAAATCCAAACCTAGGCGTAGGTGGTTCTGTTGTGACCAACTTGATATCAAAACTTCCAGATAATGAAAAGTACAGTTTTTACGTTGATAACTTTTTTACATCTTTATGTTTATTAGATGAAGTAAAACAAATGGGGCACGATCTCACGGGAACGCTACGGGCTAATAGACTTAAAAGAGCGCCGTTGAAAGATATAAAAGAGATGAAGAAAACTGCCAGAGGTTCTTACCATCAAGTTACGGATGTCAATTCCGACACCACTTTGGTCCGTTATAATGATAATAATATTGTAACTATAGCTTCAACAGAAAGCGGTGTTCAGCCACTTGGTAAAGTGAAACGTTGGTGCAACAATAAACGAGTAGACGTCGATCAACCCCATTGCTACCAACTATACAACAAGTTCATGGGTGGCGTCGACCGACTAGATCAAAACGTTGGAAAATATAGAATCGCGATAAGGTTGAAGAGATGGTACTGGCAAATGATGATGTTTCCTATAAACGTGTGTGCTAACAACGCATTTCAACTATATCGACTTTCACCTGCAGGACAACCCAAAGATGCTCATGATTTTTTGTCTTTTACAAGATACATAGTTCAGACGTATCTTATTCTTGGTAAAGCATCTTCTCTTCCAAAACGAATCGAGCTCAAGTTACCAATGACACTCAAGAAAAAACTTCCTGATTCAATTAGACTGGATGAAAAGGGACATTATATCGTCAAAAATGAGACTCAAATTCGATGTCGTCAATGCCATAAAAATACTAAGTTTAAATGCAGCAAATGTGGAGTTGGTTTGCATCAACATTGTTCCCAAACATTTCATACTACTAAATAATTTTTTTTTCAACCTTTTAAATTGATGTATGGTTTATTACATGATTTTAAATATTCATTTAGTAATAAAACAAATTTGTGAAAATAGCTTTGTTTGTTTTTTCTTCATACAAATCCCATTGGCATATTCTCCCAACGCCCCATTTAAGGTGCGGTCCTGAAATTCATTATAAATAATACATAAAAAAATAAAAAAAATATTTTTGTCTGTTTTAGAAGCCCCTTTTTCGAAATTAGTAAAAATACTTAAAAATTTTATTGATTTTAATACCTTGGGATAATATGGGTTAAATATATGCCAAAATTAATAAGAACTTGATATCATCTCGGTCTATGCCTCGTATATGAAATGGGACCGCACACAGGCGGATTTTCTTAAATTTTTGGACAAAATTAATATCTCAGTACCCTGATCACCTAGAGACCTCAGGTTTTCGCTAATTGGTAGGTCTGTGGTTCTAGTTTAGCCTGTTTTAGGAATTTTTATGGTCATGACCCCCTCTTTAACATATAAATCAGTTTTATTCTGATTTTTATAAATAAACTGTTAACAAATTAAATTCATTGAAAATACACAGATGCATACCCGCAGGTTCACAATCCATGATAAAAGTCACATTGAACACTTTTAAAACACGACAATATTTTTTTTAAAAACCTCAATTTTAATCCGTGATTAATTGTTGTTCCGTTGACCGTCATTGAATGTGAGAAATCAATCAGATTCAAAAAATTAAGTCACTTGACTTTCATGACTGACTTCGTATATTGGGGTTTTTTCCGCGAATATTTGATAATCCGCCTGTGTGGGCCGGCTTAAATTTGGTCGAGTTGAAACCAAGGCGAGATAGTTCCTATTTTAACGAGACGAGACTGTTCGAGACTAAATGAGATTCCATTCCAAAAACCGAAGCAAAAAATTAAGTTTAATAGAAATATATGTATATAAATGTATACAAAAATTATTATGTATTGAGTAATGCGCTATTTTCTGTTAAATATAGAAACACGGAAATAACACTTGTACTATAACAATTAAAAGCTGGTCTATTTGATGTAAAATAAAAACAAAGAAGTTACCGGTAATGCACACAAGAGAAACACAAGAAACAGTTTATTAATTGCATCATTAAGTTGTTCAAAAGATGAGATAACAAACATGTCATAAAACAAAGCAGAAACAAATTAAGGCTTTAAATAGCCATTATGTCCTTTTGTTTCTTTCAAAATGATATTAAAAACATTTTCAACGATTTAATTCAGTATAACTTGCGTAAAAGAATATGCAGCATTACAAAAGAAGGACTTTTAGATCATATATAAACATTTCAAATGTCAAAACGACTAATTCCATATTAACAAGATATTTTTAATCAGGTTTATCAGCATTGAAGTGAAAACAAAGTAAATGTGAGATGGATATGATTTTAATAAAAAAAAATTATTCTAGAAAAAGGGATTTAACTGATTTGGATTTTAAACGGTTCAAATGATGTTCAGAAGTAAGAAGTCATTAACCAGGAAAAAATAGAGATCTACCGAGATTTGAAGAGATTTCAGCAGATCTTGTTAGATCTACATTTTAGAACAAAATCTTTTTTTAACTTATTGTAGATCTGCGGAAATCTGTAAATATCTCTATAGATCTCTGCAGATCTGAAAAATTATACCGTCACGAATTTAAAGCTCCATCTTCAGAGTTTTTTGTAGATCTTTATAAATTTTAAGAGATCCGAGATTAAAACGTTGAAAATTCATATAAATGTCAGATCTCTGAAGATTTTCAGAGATAAAAAATTAAAATTTCTGAAAAGTAGAATCAGATTTGGAGAGATAAACAAGTAAACTTATCAAAAATTAAAATCAGATCTGGAGAGATCTCTGTAGATCTTCAGAGATCTACAAGTGGAATAATCAAAATTTATGAAAGTAACAAATAAATTTTAAGATATCCGTGGATCTAAAGAGATCTCGGTAGATCTTTAGATATCTCAAAATCAGATTTGTTAAATCGATCTAATGAGAATACATATTTGTGTGTTGTTATTAGTAGTCCAACGTATACCGGGTATCCCAGATAACTTTTCCAGCATTGGGATCTCAGTATCTATAAGAGATACAGGTTTGATTAAATGAGATGAATTATATGTATGAAAGGGGTGAGTATTATTACACCAAAAAATATTCATCATTCTATGTGGTTTAGGCGGTATACCCAAAAAACTGAAAATTCGGAATTTCTTTAAATGGTTATAACTTTTTAGTTAAAGTAGATAGGTACTTTTTGTTTGCAGTTTCTTAAAGCACTTTTTTGTGTAGAATTGATTGGTATATTTAGATTTTAACTATCACTTTTTTTCCGAATTACAAGCCCTAACTTCAGTTTTTCTTATGAGCCGCTAAGTTGGCTATGGCATATTTGAACGTATTTTTTACACTACTTTACAACGATGTAGTACAGTCATTTGGTTCGAAATAAAGAGGTTACCTGGAAAGTTTTCAGGGAGTTTTGAAAATTGGTAATTATATAGATTTCGATGTGCTCTTTCTGAATTTCAACTTTGCCATCTCGTATCTTTGCCGCTCGCGCCGCCATATTGGAAAAATGGCACCTAAAATGAGTTTTTTGACAATATCTCCTCTCCAACTCATTTTACGATAAAAATATTTACATACAAAATTAAACTAGAGAAATTTTCCTACAACTTATGTAATAACAATTTTTTTTGTAAAATCAATAGTTTTGGCGTACGAGCGCCGCAAGCTATTATTCATCTACACATACACGTGTTATGCGTATCAGGTTGCTCTGGAAGCCAACTTTAATAAAAAAATTGATTACCTCTGATTTTTTTATACAGTTCAATTCTTTAGTATTCAAGGAACATTTTAAGACCAAAAAGAAAAAAATCGCCTCGGCGCTTTTTTAATAATTCATAAAACAAAAATACATAAATCGAGCACGGTCTTCTGGATGCCACCATTAATAAAAAAATTATCACCTGTAATTTTTTGTACAGTTCAATTCTATAGTATTCAAGGTACATTTTAGGACCAAAACAAAAAAAAATCGCCTCAGCGCTTTTTTTATAATTCATAAAATAAGAAAAAATCGTTATTAAAAATTGTTTTCACTAAATATATTTATTATTTGTACAATCATACGATAGTTCTACCTGGAAAGTTTTCCGGGAGTTTTGAAAATTGGTAGTTTTATAGATTTTGATGTGCTCTTTCCGAATTTCAACTTTGCCACCTCGTATCTTTGTCGCTCGTGCCGCCATATTGAAAAAATGGCGTCTAATAGTAGTTTTTATCGTAAAAAGAGTTAGAAAGAAGATATTGTCAAAAAAGGCGCGAGCGGCAAAGATACGAGGTGGCAAAGTTGAAATTCGGAAAGAGCACATCAAAATCTATAAAACTACCAATTTTCAAAACTCCCGGAAAACTTTCCAGGTAAAACCACCAAATGATTTTACAAATAATAAATATATTTAGTGAAAACAATTTTGAATAACGATTTTTCTTATTTTATGAATTATAAAAAAAGCGCCGACGCGATTTTTTTCGTTTTGGTCCTAAAATGTTCCTTGAATACTATAGAATTGAACTGTACAAAAAATCATAGGTGATAAATTGTTTATTAATGGTGGCATCCAGAAGACCGTGCTCGATTTATGTATTTTTGTTTTATGATTTATTAAAAAAGCGCTGAGGCGATTTTTTTCTTTTTGGTCTTAAAATGTTCCTTGAATACTAAAGAATTGAACTGTATAAAAAAATCAGAGGTAATCAATTTTTTTATTAAAGTTGGCTTCCAGAGCAACCTGATACGCAAAACACGTGTATGTGTAGATGAATAATAGCTTGCGGCGATCGTACGCCAAAACTATTGATTTTACAAAAAAAAATGTTTTTACATAAGTTGTAGGAAAGTTTCTCTAGTTTAATTTTGTATGTAAATATTTTTATCGTAAAATGAGTTGGAGAGGAGATATTGTCAAAAAACTCATTTTAGGTGCCCTTTTTCCAATATGGCGGCGCGAGCGGTAAAGATACGAGGTGGCAAAGTTGAAATTCAGAAAGAGCACATCGAAATCTATATAATTACCAATTTTCAAAACTCCCTGAAAACTTTCCAGGTAAAACTACCAAATGACTGGACTAATGTGTCACTTGCTATATTTATTATCGAAAAAAAATTATAATATATTTTTTCAAATAGTTCATTGTTTCAAATATTCATTTGATATTTTGATTGTTGTTATTGTGATTTTTGTTTACAATTTTTGTTTTTCATGGCTCACTTAAAATTTTGTAATAAAATACTTCATAAATATCTCTAATATTTAGTATTTCAATTTTTTTTCGATAATAAATATAGCAAGTGTCATATCGTTGTAAAGTAGAGTAAAAAACACGTTCAAATATGATATATTAAACTAAGTGGCCCATAAGAAAAACTAAAGTTAGAGCTTGTAACTCGGAAACTAATAGTGATATAAAAATTCTAAATACACCAATCAATTCTACACAAAAAAGTGCTTTAAGAAACCGCAAACAAAAAGTACCTATCTACTTTAACATAAAAGTTAGAACCATTTAAAGAAATTCCAAATTTTCAGTTTTTTGGGTATACCGTCTATCTTTTTTGGTGTAATAATACTCACCCCTTTCATACATATAATTCATCTCATTTAACCAAACCTGTATCTCTTATAGATACTGAGATACCCATGCTGGAAAAGTTATCTGGGACACCCGGTATATTTCGTCTTGATTACAAATGGCTCCATAGTATTTTCTATTTCTATTTCGTTTTCTGATGGTATGATATTTATACAATATTATATTGATTTGTTTTTATTGCATTTGTTATTTTTAAAAATTCTGAAATAGGATGATCTTATCAGATATGCATTATCAAATCTCTTTAGATATGTATTTTAGACAAATCTTCTTAGATCAACGTGGATCTCAAATCTATCCCAAAATATATATTTCAACAATATCCACACCATTATAATACTTTTTTGGCAAATAATTATTTTATTTGCTTAATTAAATATAATACCAAAAGTTAAAAAAAACTAGATTAATTCTATGTTTGATTTAGTAGATAAAAATAAAGAACGAAGGTATCTTGCCCTTTTTCTCTAAAGCTGATGGTTTCCGAGAATAAAATTTTTGAAATTCGTAAATTTTTTGTTAAATATTTTTGAAAATTGATGATGAACAAAAAATTAATTAAGACAAAAGTTGTTTGATTTTTTTGTAGAATAAGACATCGTAATGGGAAATATATGTTTCTATTGAAAATAATTTTTTTTACGATATTTAAAATATTTGGATAAAATAAATTAATCTTCTATCATTTAACCATTCCAATAATATGAAAGACAACAATAGTGGCTATCTTAAACTGGACACTCTGTATAGATAATATAATAAATAACAATCACTTATATGTATGGAAAGGAGGAAGGAAAAACATTATCAAGGCCCTATTTAATAAATAAAAAATACGCTACTGATATATATTATTTACTTTTCTCTCTGATAAAATTTCGTATCTCCCTACACATGTAGCTATAATGTTTCAATCCATTTTTATCAAAATGTAATTTTCATTTTTTTTAAATCGTTAACAATAAGTCGAATCTTCGCTCATATATATAGGATAATCTTTCTAATCGTACTCCAAAAATAGCTAATTTCTACCAAAATGTTAACATTCCTCAACTAGTTATTGATCCCTAGAACAAAAATAAGAATAAATTACATTTTCACCAAAATGAATCGAGACTTTATAAACACCTATATTAAAATCTCCATTCAGAATCCAAAACAACCAACTCTTCTTATTAGATTTCTTAATCCACACTACCCAGAGTGATAAAAATAAAATAAAGTATATATAAAAACCAGTGTTAAATTTGTTAAGCTCTTTCGGAGTTAATTAAACAATGGAGATAAACAGATAAGACAAATTTATCCGTCTCGGTAAAAAATTGAGGCTGAATTTTGTGTGACATCGGTGTTTAGTCACAATTCAAGCAGATTCTATTTTTATCTTGAATGTCAAGTAACCATTAATCTGAATGTGGGCGACTCGCGTTGAAGGGATTTGTCTAATTTGAGATAAGTATCATGACAAGAAATATAAAATAGGAGTGGAAGGACTTTTTAATCGGTATTGCTGGGTGTTGTATACCCAGTAAATTAAAATCATGGTAGTAGTTATTTTATTAGAAGAAAAATAAGTAGGACAAGAAATACATAGTATACAGCCGAGCTGCATTGTAGTCCGTATCGTTTTTGTCCGTTTAACGTTGTTGTCCTAATCCTAACTTTATTGTATTCCGATTGTTTAGTACCTTCTCCTGGCTTTATCGACCATGCAATCATCAAGTAATGTTGGTGAATCCGTGTGAGAGGAAAAAATATAAACGGATAACATTGACGACTGTCAGACCCGACGTGCGGTCTGTAATGCAGTTCGATTGTAGTATCTAAAACGCGTTTTGACAATTTTTACGAGACAAGATCAAGCCGAGACTGTCATCTGTCAAATTCCAGACTGAAACTAGACTTACCTATTTCTCGTCTCGTCTCGTTAGCAGGGCCGTAACTAGAAGCTCAGAGGCCCCGGGGCAGAGTATATGTGTGAGGGGCCCCAGTAAAATAAAAACTGAAGAATTGTTTCGTTGTTACCTCAGTATTCTCAAGTGCTATCAATTTTAATGATTTTTTTTTCGTTCACATCTATTCTTGCATCTTATTAATTGTTACCTTTTTACGCTGCTTTGGGGAGGGGGGGGGGCTTACGCTCGGGGGACCCGGTGGTAGTTACGGCGCTGCTCGTTAGCAGTCCTTATCTATATTTATATACAATAGTATTTTTTTATGCTGTAGATACATTCCACAAAAAAAAAACACAAAAAGAGTTTTACGATTACTTTGTAAAATCAGGGATATGTTTCGTAATTTTTAAAACCGCATACAATGAAACCAATGCGTTAAAACAAACTACCAATCACAAAAAAAAAGTTTCAATAAAATTGAAACTCAATATAGGTCCACATTTTAAAATTCCTTGATTTTTTAATTTTTCATTTGATATTTCACTCAGATTTGGATAAAATATCGCATCGCATAACTTCAAAACCATATATAAAAGATACGTGCATATAAAAGATAATGAACTGTATACTTTTTATAAGTGCTTCTAATAAACATTTTCATGTGAATAAAATTACACAAAAATCACATCAGAGATACCTATCTTACTTCGGTTAAATGACATTTTTTAAATCTATGGTCATATTGGTGAATCCAGACTCACTGATCTTTGTAAATCCAGGTTTAGCATTTATCAGGTAAACTACTTGTGTTCGGATTTATAGAGAATTTGCTCGCAAGCAAAAGCAAATGAAAATCTTTTGGCAGAGTACAATATTACTTTTTTATAGATTTGGTCTGTCTAGAAACTCAATTGCTAAAATCAGTAGACACATAATATAGTTGAATTATTATTATTTGAATATTTTTCTTTGCGAATAAATTCTTACATGTTAGTAATGTTAGTACCCATAAACACAGATCGCATATCTGATTCGAAAGTAGAGTCGTCACAAAAGAAAGAGATAGATCGTGAATTGGGTATAAACTTGTCTTTATTTAAACATGAGTGTTAAAAGATAGAGTATTGGTTGGATATTATATCTCTATCTTCATTTTAAAATATTTGGTCAAAAGACAGCCCAATTTTCTATTTTTTACGGTAGTGAAAGGCTGACTTAACAGATAGGCGCCCCGCATCTCAAAAATGGCATTTGCAAAGAGTTCCAAACGGTCATTAATTTTACCCCCCCCCCCCCCCCCTCCCAATAATATAATAAAAAAACTTTTTATTTTTAAATAAAAATTAATAAAGAAGGGAAGGGTGGGGCGACATAGCTTGATTAAGAAGTCTTTTTTTATGGGTCATTATTATCCAATATCATACTGTCTTTAACTGAATCAATAAGAATTCAACTGATTCCTTCAATGAACGTAAAAGTCATTGCAAATTAATGATCTGTACCAGTTCTTACTGATCAACCAGTGAATTTGACCATATTAACAATGTTCTACTGATTTGTTCAGTGACTATCCACTGATTTGTTTAGTGATTATTCACTGATTAACAGTAGACTGTTTTTCACTATTTCACAGTGCAGACTAGTCCATAGTCACTGATAGATAATGACCATTAACTGATTAAGTATTAGAGAATAGTTAAAAATGACTCCTATTTAAAGTAAATAAATATACAGACTAAGCAAATAATAATAGAGTATCTACAAATCAAATATACATCACATTGTTAATTTTCGCTCGTTATAATGAAATATTCGTTTTTAGTTGTGTGTTTATAATTATATTTTATATCTGTTCACGTAGGTTTTTGATTTAATACATTACATTTTAATTACTTCAAGCACGCATTTAAATGTCTGTGAATATTAACTACATCAATACAGAATACAGTTATGTATATTTTACATTCTTAAATATGAGTAGTTAGTGTAGTTCTATATAGTTCTATGTCACATTTAAAAAATATCTTTAAATATACGACAATTTACACAAAGCGGGTAATACATTTTGACATTCGCATGTCCAGAAATAATAGCTGTCTCTTAATTTTTTTTGTTATTTTTCAATAATTAGTATTATTAATTCCTGCTGACTAATTAGTACAGTAAAAATTATATTAAAAATTATACAAACAAAACCCAATAATTCCTTCATCAACGAAAATTGGTACATATATAGTTTTATATACACTCATCAAAAAAATTAAAGGATAATTTTTAACAAGCAAATTTTTTACCAATTTTCAAACAGTTATATTTCCGCCAAAAATGATTGGATTTGCATGATCTAAAGCTCATTCAAAAGCTTGTACTTTCTAGTTTTTGAATCAAGAGCCCAATTATTTTTATCATACCTTACCGCTCTGGGCCAAGGGTTCAAACAGTTCAAAAAATTATCCCTTGATTTTTTATAAACTTTGATCGCGTAAAATTTTTGCAAAAATTTTTTTACAAGAAAATCAATGATAGCTGTCGAAAGCTTGTTTCTTTCTCTTGAAAATTTGTTTTTTATCATTCCCGTATGATTTTTTTTGACCGCGTTATTCACTGTCAAAGTAAAAATGACACTTAAATTTCCTGTATATCCTAAAATAATGATCGCACAAAGATCGGCTTGGTATCGTTAGAAAGCTTAAAGTATTCTCTTTAAAATTTTTGGGGCACTATTAACTTAAAAAAACATGTTTGCATTTTAGGTTTCATCATTTTTGACAAAATGGCGGCCAGATAACTAAAAAATGAGAAAATACCGTTTTTTTACATGTTTTAAAAACGAAAATCATGGGAGGAATTTTTTTTTTACAAATTCGTATGCAACGATTTTAAAGAGAATACTTTCAGCTTTCTAACGATATCAAGCCAATCTTTGTGCGATCATTATTTCAGGATATACAGGAATTTAAAGTCAAAAGTGTCATTTTTACTTTGACAGTGAATAACGCGGTCAAAAAAAATCGTACGGGGATGATAAAAAAACAAATTTTCAAGATAAAGAAACAAGCTTTCGAAAGCTATCATTCAAAGTTTATAAAAAATTAAGGGATATTTTTTTTAAATGTTTTAACCCTTGGTCCAGAGCAGTAAGGGATGATAAAAATAATTGGGCTCTTGATTCAAAAACTAGAAGGTACAAGCTTTCGAATGAGCCTTAGATCATGTAAATCCAATTATTTTTCGAGGAAATATAACTGTTTTAAATTGGTAAAAAATTTGCTTGTTAAAAATTATCCTTTATTTTTTTTGATGAGTGTATTTACACCGTTATATCATTCTTCATTTTCAAATTTTTGTAATTTTACTGATACCAACGTAAAGAGAATGTATTTATGATTCAAAAAATATAAATACCCTTTAAAATTGATGGATCAGTGCAATAGCAGCGCGAATTATAAACGGAAACCGAGACAAAAATTGAGTTATCACGCTTCGCAAATAAACAGGTCAGATTGTAACGGCCGTATCTCGGTCAATTTTTTTTATATTGGAATAAAATAAAAAATCAATTAAGGTCTAAGACAGAGCTACAAAAAAAATCATAAATATTTTTCTATAAAGTAAGCCATCTTGATGTTATTTATGAAAAAACTTTTTTCATCTCATTTACCCACTACCAAACTACCCCTGCACCCCTTAGTCGACTACGCTCAACGGTTTCTTAAAGTTTTGGTATAAAACTACGTATATACCAATTTTCGTTGATGAGGGAATTATTTATTTTAAAATATAAAATAAAAATTAAATATTTGTTTCATTTTACAGAAATTCTATTTCATATAAAAAAATCGATGCTTCTTTAAACGGAACGTTACCAGGAAGAAAACTGAACACCGAAAACACGGAAATAATTTCAGCATTTTTTAGAAACGTGTTGAAATTTAAAATAATTTTTAAAGGCTTCCGGTTAAAATGATGAAATTAAATCAAATAAAAAAACTGCCGCGGGTGTTTCGAATTTCTTACAACACCGATTTTCTCCATCCTGTAAATGTATTTTCCATCTTCGTGCGAAGAAAAATCATTACATTTTAATATTTTTCACATAATAAATATTTTATCAAATATTTATTAACAGTTTACTTTAACTAAACATCATAATATATTTTGTAATAATAATGTATAATGTTTGTAATGTTTTTTAATTAAAAATCATTGTTCCGGTGCAATATTGCAATACATAAATAAATAGTTTGCATGGTAATACATTAATTATAATTTATTGTAGCTTCAATATTTTAATTCCTATAATAAATAACAGGCGTGGGCAAAAACCAACCCATCTGATTAATTAGTCTGTCTGCGACAATATTTTGATTATTATTTTTTGATTGTTTCAATTATTTAATAGTTTTAAACTAGGGATGTTACGGAGCTCTGTATCCAGATCCGTACTTATGAACAAGAAGGGGAATGTCGTCAGGGTTGGCCACTTTTTTTATTTTTGCCTATAACATCCGTTTAAGTACGAATTTACTTAATCCAAGTACATCGTTGGAAAGGTCTAGGAAAAGGGAGCACTTTTGCTGCATATCACCAATTGATTGGGTGAAAAATGAAATAATTATAGGCATTTAAAAAAATGAAATGCTGTCAAGGTTGATCCTTGCTGTGTAGATTGGTCCATCGCATGAAGATTAAAGACATTAGATTAAACTCGAACGGAGGGGGTACGTCGAAAAACGGAACCTGGAGTGGGCGGTCCACATTTTTCAGACCTCTGCATAGAAGTAAGAAATTACTTGTCACTTCATTTGTACATTGCGATACGCAGACAACTATACGATTGCGCAGTCAACTACTGCGCAGAGGTCCGAGCACGAAAGACCACCCATTTCGGGGGTCATATTTTGACACATAAAATTGTATTACAGAGAGTTTATTATCCTCTCTCTATTCTTCATAGTCCATCGCTTTAAGTCGACAAAATGTGCTAAAATTATTGAAATTGACCTCGAAAATTAATTGAGTGGAATAAAAACCAAATTTATTATATGTATTTTCGATTTTCAAATAAACAAATATTAAAGTAAAACGAATTTATGCAATTTATGGTAGTTGGTCCATCATAATCTGATCACATTAGGCCGTGACTACATTTTTATAATTTAGAGAAATGATCATGGCAACGTTGCATATTATCTACTATTAATTACTTTTCAGATGATTATATTTTATCATCTAAACCAGGCTTGTCCAACCAGCGGCCCGCGGGTCGCACGCGGCCCCCGAGCACTCTTCGTGCGGCCCGCATAAGATTTAAAAAAATGAAAATAATTAACGATGTTAGGTAAAAAAGGTCTTTTTTGTCATATAAAGTATATAAATAAGTATAAATAAAGTCAACAACCAAAAAAAAGATCTTCAAATTTTTGAGCGGCCCTTAACAAATTTGAAACTATTTTTTTGCGCTCTACGGCCCACAAAGGTCAAAAGGTTGGACACCTATGATCTAAACTACCACAGAATATATTAATATTAATGAAAATAAGTTGAATTTCCTTCCATCCACTTATAGTCCAGTGCCAATCCGACATTTTGAGGTTAAAAAACAGAAAAATTCTCTACAGGCTGGCGATAGTGAGAATCGTTGCTAAAAATGATTACAAAAAGAGGAAAAATAAATATTTTGTAAAAAAATATTTGATTATTTCGCGTATTTTTTACTACAACCAAATGCATGCGCTGTTGCCACGTTGTCAACAATATTGTAATTTATGTGATGGTTTGGTAGTTAAATCTGGTTAAATCTTAATAACGGGATGGTCAATAATTCTAATTTTTTGCATACTGTTTTCTTTCATATAAATATACAACATGTCAGTTTTTTATGGAAAACTGACTACTTGTTTAAATTTTAACTAATAAAACGTTACGTTGGTGTACGGTTAGTCCATATAAGCTGTGTTAAAAATATAAACTTTGAGATCGTTTTTCATGACTTTGAGATGGTCAATTTTAATAAAAATGGGCTATTTTTCAGATATTAATATAGGGAATATTCCTGTGCAATTTAAACAAAATCTGACGTAAACAATGTTTACGGGCTAACTACCTTAATTTAACTATTCATTTAAAAAATTAATATTAAATAATACATTTTTACAATTATATTATAGTTCAGTAAACGAAGCAGTAAAATATGCCAAAATCCGAACTTTTAGGGGCAAGCAATATTTTGGTTGATTATTATAGATTTAGGTGCGGAGAATTCGAAAAAAATAACCCGGACTGGCGAAAAGTGGTGCAACACCTTTAAAAATGGGGTTGAAGTGTAAAACCCCCGATTCCAAGTGTATTTTCAATTTATCTCAAAATCTAAAGCGACAATGGTGAATTTTTATGGTTGATATTTGTTGAGGAAACTGAGACGAATCGATTGAGACCACATGTACTGAATTTGATAAAAAAAATACTCCTTCTAAAAGGTTTAATATAGGTAAAAATGCTTCATTTTGATGAAAATAGTTTAAAAATTAATAACTTTGGTTATAATCATTCAAATGAATTGAAATTGGTCTCAAATTGTTCCTGAAATTTCAAAGAATAATGATCAACTATAATTTAAAAAAATATTATTTGTTTAACCAATGAAAATTGTTCATTTTTAAGGGTAAGTGACATAAATTTTTGGAAAACTGCCTTTTTACTAAATTTTCAATAAAAACATAAGGGTTGAATATTTGTAACTAAAACCAACGGGGATATCTTTGATATGTGCACATAAACAAAATGAGCCCCTCCCAAAAAATATTCAGTCACTAGAACGGATGCAATAGCACATTAAAATGCACCGAATTTTTGTTGCATACAATTTTAAAAAAATTACATTTTTTCAAATAAAATTGTAAATTATGATTTAAACATACTTGTATGCATTTTTAACGTATATTTTAAGTTTATGAATCAATATAGGCTCATATAGTGTATAATAGTTCATGCAAAAGTGTGTTAAAATGCATTATTTTAATAATACGTATTCATTTTTATAATATAAATATAAATAATAATGAATATAAAATTTGATATAATTTCTCTGTTAGTTTTTATTTTTTTTTTTTTTTAAAATACCCTTAAAACGCATACATTTTTTTAAAATAATTATTTAAATGCATTTTGATTGCAATAAAACATTTAAAAACATTGAATTGAGTTTAATTAAAATAGTACATTTTAATGCACTTTCTCATGCATTATTATGCACTCATATGAGCCTATATTGATTCGTAAACTTAAAATATACGTTAAAAATGGATATAAGTTTGTTTAAATCATAATTTACAATTTTATTTGAAAAAATGTAATTTTTTAAAAATTGTATGCAACAAAAATTTGGTGCATTTTAATGTGCTATTGCATCCGTTCTAGTGACTGAATATTTTTTGGGAGGGGCTCATTTTGTTTATGTGCACATATCAAAGATATCCCCGTTGGTTTTAGTTACAAATATTCAACCCTTATGTTTTTATTGAAAATTTAGTAAAAAGGCAGTTTTCCAAAAATTTACGTCACTTACCCTTAAAAATGAACAATTTTCATTGGTTAAACTATAAATATATTTTTAAATTATGTTTGATCATTATTCTTTGGTACTTTAGGAATAATTTGAGACCAATTTCAACTCATTTGAATGATTATAACCAAAGTTAATAATTTTTAAACTACATTCCCCAAAAAGAAGTAATTTTTCGTGTTTTAAGCCCTCTAGAAAAGGTAGTTTTCGGTCAAATACATTATTTTTGGTCCCAATCGATTCATCTCAGTACCCCTAACAAATATCAAAATGCCCCATTATCGCTTTAGATTTTGAGATAAATTGAAAATACACTTGGAATCGGGGGTTTTACACTTCAACCCCATTTTTAAGGGTGTTGCACCACTTTTCGCCAGTCCGGGTTATTTTTTACGAATTCTCCATTTCAAAATGTATGAGAATCAACCATAATATTGCTTGCCCCCTAAATTTTGTGTCAAAATGCTTCTTTTACTGGACTATTATCATCTAATAGCACCGAGATAGATTTTTTATTGAGTTTCTCTGCATATTTGTCTAGTCTCGTCCGAATTTAAGTCAATCTCATCTCGATTTCATTTCGATATTAAGACTGATACAAAACTAAGATATTTAAAATCATTAACATGAAATTACCCCATACAAGTCTTGAGGCTTCCACGGTGATATTGATATGAATCTTGGCTTCTGGTCATGTTAACACTAACGATTCGTCACACATTGCACTGGGCATCTTCAGAGTTTTCTAAAAATGCGCATTTACAAGAGCTCCTAATAGCAGCAATGTGTGACGAAACGTTGACTGTTAACACGACCAAATTGAAGTGACTTACACACAGAACCCAAGATCCATAAGATAACATCAATAATATAGTTATCTTTCTCAGTTTTTGTAACCAAATTTTACTGTTAATGTTCTGGGTGTAAGCCGCGTCGATTTGGTCATGTTATCAACTAACATTTCGTCACACATTACAGTGGACATCTTCAAGCACTTATTGTTACACATGTGTATGTAAAAACTTAATTGACCACTCGTGACTCCGTGACCAGTTAAGTTAATCAGGTGTTTTCAAGGGAAAAAGTTTTATGCAATAGAAAAACAGATATTTAACGGAGAATTACAGTAAATCCTCTGTTAACTTTCTTAATCAGCGATTATACAAACCAGCATAGGAGTTTATAAAAGGCGGACAAAGTGACTATACATATAGTATTTTTTTAACTCTGTAATATTTTCAATAAACCACAGTCTTTTGTTATTTATAAATAAACCCTACGTATACAAAACAAAAATATATTATTATTATATCGTTAAAGAGAATTGACCACAAATAATTAAATTGTAAAAATGAACAAAACACAATATGTACTGTAACATAGCATTTACGGGTCACGCAATCTAAGTTTTGGAATATTAATTAACCCAAGGTAAACAAAACACACACACATACCCGGTAATAGCGTAGGTGGCGCTGTATAATATATGTTCGAGTAATACTATGAGAGAGAGAATGTAATAAATAACGTATAAATACCAAACTTTTTTGGTATATTAAAATAACAGTTATTTTTGGCTGTTGTTCAAAATAACAACAATAATACTACATAATAATAGAATAAGGAAATCTGTACAGGGATGGACTTATTATTTTTTAACAAAGCTCTTTAGTCTGTCTGTCCGTCCGTAACATAATTCAAAAACTAATGATCCAGTTGTACTGAAATTTGGAATATATGTAAAATTGCCTGACTTTTAGTAAACGCTACATTTTTTTACAAGCTTTTATTTAATTTCACTTGTTAGTTAGTTAGTATGTTAATTGTAAGATCAAATATCGCAATCAAAATTTCGACTACTTCTAATTAAGCTAGAGCTTTGAAATTTTTTTATATGTAGGTATATAAAACAAGTGGAATATCGAAATGCGTGTCTTGTTGAACTAATTTCAGAAATAATTACAAGTCATACCTTAATAAATTTATTTACTCCTGAAAAATCATAAAATTCGCAAATTTTGAAAAAAATATTTGAAAATGAAAAAAATTAGAGCATATACAGAAAATATGTTAATACTCCAGGAAAAATAGTTTTATTCATATCGATCAACGCTGATGGAACCCGCGGATTGGGTATTACTCAATGTACATAATTGATGAATTTTAGTTTTTTTAATATCACTTTTTCATTTTTGTTTTTAGGAAGGATTTTATTCTATTCAATATTTTTGAGTACTTATTTAGTGTTTTGTAGGTTTTTATTTTTATATATTTTTATAATTGATGTGTTTTAGCTCTGTAAAAATCATACCAGAAATTGTAAACATAAATGTATGTACTATTTTGAAAGATGGATATAAGATACATAAATGAATATTTAATAAAATGTATATACAGGGTGGTCCGGTTTGGGATACAGATATTTTAGCTCATTCCCTGACTCATTGTGAGTATGAAATTGTGCGGGAAGGGGGGGGTCTATCTTCAACACCCTCTGAGCTACAGGATGTTTAAAAAATTTACTTCAGAGTAGCTCTTACAACAAAGATTATCTTATAACAAAGTAACGTATCTAGATTCTAGAGCAACCAAAATGAGTCAGTTTCATAGGTAATTAACTAATATATTTTTCAGTATTATGGTTATTCGTGTTTTTAGTTCCGAGTTATAGCTCATCAAAGTCAAAAAATATCTTATTTTTTTGAAATTTTTTTATGAAAATGGCATTTTGTCATTTTTCTCCAAAAGTACCTCTTTTATATGGGGTATTTTATTTAATTTTTAGGTACGTCATAATGTTACCTACAAATTCACTACACAAAGTTTGGACCTGAATCTTACAGTTTTCCGGTAAATAATTTTTTTTATGGTTAATAATTAAAAAAAAAATGTAGTTATAAACAAATAAATTATATTAATTTATAACTGGAAAACTGTAAAACCCAGGTCCAAACATTGTGTAGTGAATTTGTAGGTAACATTATGACGTACCTAAAAATTAAATAAAATACCCCATATAAAAGAGGTACTTTTGGAGAAAAATTACATTTTCATAAAAATTTTCAAAAAAATATGATATTTTTCGACTTTGATGAGCTATAACTCGGAACTAGAAACACGGATAGCAATAACCGTAATACTGAAAAATATGTTAGTTTTGGTTGTTCTAGATACGTTACTTTGGAAATTATGAGATAATCTTTGATGTAAGAACTACTCTGAAGGAAATTTTTTAAACATCCTGTAGCTCAGAGGGTGTTTCAAATAGACCCCCCCTTCCCGCACAATACATATTATATATACAATACATATTATATATGTAAATACAATACTTTTGCACATTTAAAGTTATTAATTAATAATTACGTATTTAAGGATTTAAACAAATTAAGAAATATTATTATTATATCAAATTAATTTTTTAAATAGCAACGAAATTAAAAATATATAGGTGGTTATATAGATATGGAATGCTTTACAGGTAAACCCACTAATAATACATTTTTTTCACATATAAAATTATGTTAACATGAAAATATTTTTATAAAAATTTTCATATCACAAAAATTTGCATACATTTTTAAATGATGAAAGCGTTAATAAATATGTATATCTGCACACAGGAGTGATTTATATTATAAGAAAATAGTATACAGACCACACCAGATTATGTGCGTATGCCCTCGAGTATTTTAGCGGTGTTTATGAAACCCATGTTTTAACAGGTAATAATTAGTTCGTATAAGACCATGGGTTCAGATATTGTAGGCACTGTAAAGTTACACATAACAGCAATCAAATATTCAGCAACGTTATGTGATATTTATAATTTAAATATAATATTACTCTGTTCAATTATAACAGAGAACTAAACCTTATCATAATATTAGAATAGGTTTTGTAAAAGTAACTAACATTTAATATGTGTAGGAATTTTACGGAGATCCGTATCCGAATTTAAAACTATCAGATATCCGAATTCCAAAACTATTCTGACCTCCGAAACCATATCCGAAATAATTAGATTTTGACCTCCGAAACAGAATCTGTATCTCATATAGAGATAGATTCCATACTTTTTACACTTTTATACACACATGAAATGTATACTGTATAATAAAATGCAATTATCATAAATAAATTTCATTTTAACATAATTACAAATTCTGCACAGAGAAAAATGAAGTCGATTTTTTAATAAAAATTACAGTTGCCGATTAAAAATTACAATTTTGTATCAAAAAATACCTATTATCAGTTTTTACATGTACTGAATATCTTCTACAATTTTCTTTGTAATATTTATAATATGCAATTTTTACTATATTCACAAATATCATTACATTATTTATTTAACTAATTATTCGTATGTAAGTTGAATTATTTGTTAAGTGCTATACAAATTATTTCATTTCAATTAAAAGACAATACAATAAATATAAATACTGCGATTGTGTACAATTAATTATATTAATTGTATTTTTTTTATTGGTACCTATAACAAATTAAACTATACCACTAATATTTATTTTGATCCTGCATGCAAAAATTAATAATTCATATATACAGGGTCCTCCAATAGTGCGTCCGGCATTGTTTTACGTCCAAACTATTGAAGATAGAGAGTTAGGATAAAAATTTTACTGTATATATCGACCCTAAAGAATTTCAGGAAAATATTTTCAACCCCCTAAAACTGCTCCTTGGGGGGTAGTTTGAGGGGTACATACCCGTTTCTCAGTAAAATCAAATAGAATGGTATATCAAAAAGTACATATTTGTAAAGATAATGAAAAAATAAGAATCTTTCGTAAAACAAAAATTTTCATACTTTCAATTGTTTAAAAAATATGGCGACTTGTTATCAAATTTTAGAGTTTTACTCAAAGTGCTCTAATTTCGTTAAATATTTATGGAGTTTTATTATTATTTTAAATTTAGAAAGTAGAAATAATAAACTTTGTAAAGATGTATGATTATTTGAGATTTTAATAGTTTAAAGAGTCATACTCGACATACCAAAAATTGAAAAGTTGAATTAGGGATAATTCAAAATTTTTAAATACAATGGTATATCAATTAGTACTTTTTATTAAAGAAGATATGTAAATAAACAGTTTTTGATAAAAAAAAATTAAAATTAAAAATTTTAATTTTCAGTTTTCAATTTTAAAATTATAATTTTAAATTTTAATTTTTCTTAACAAAAGTTGTTTATTTACATATCCTTTTTAAGAAAAAGTACTAATTGATATACCGTTGTATTTGAAAATTTCGAATTATCCCTAGTTGAACTTTTGAATTTTTGATATATCGCGTATGACACTTTAAACTATCAAAATCACAAATAGTCATACATCTTTACAAAGTTCATTATTTCTACTTTCTAAATTTGAAAAAATAATAAAATTCCATTAATTTTTAACGAAATTAGAGCACTTCTAGTGAAACCATAAAATTTGAGAACAAGTCGCCATATTTTTTAAACAATTGAAAGTATGAAAATTTTTGTTTACGAAAGTTTCTTATTTTTTTATGATCTTTACAAATATGTACTTTTTGATATACCATTCCATTTGATTTAACTGAGAAACGGGTATGTACCCCTCAAACTACCCCCCAAGGAGCGGTTTTAGGGGGTTGAAAATATTTTCGTGAAATTCTTTAGGGTCAATATATATATAGTAAATTTTTTATCCTAAAACTCTATCTTCAATAGTTTGGACGTAAAACAATGCCAGACACACTATTGGAGGACCCTGTATATATATTATACATTTAACATTATACATGATTATACTGTGTGGGGTAATAAACTTTCGAATACTGACGAAGTCCCGTCAAAAATGGTTAAATAAATACCCTTGCCAATCGATTCGTGAATCCAACGAGGTACATGAAGCCATATATGAAAAATTTTGAGGGGGGGTCATGGCCGGAAAAATTCCTAAAATGGACTAAACTAAAACCACAGACCTACGATTTGGCGAAAACCCGAGATCTGTAAGTGGTCAGGGAGCCGAGATTTCGCGGTGGAAGACAGACGGAAAATCGATTAATAAGCGCTCCCACTTCGTGGATTGCACTAAAAATATTATTCTTATATAAATTCATTTACCTTATTCAACATAACTTAACACTCATATGACTTTCCTTGATCTACCTCATCCCACATATCTTAAACCATGACAACATTAACTTACATTTTACCAAAACATCGATTTCTGTGAAGACAACATCAATACATCACGTAATAGTGAATAAAAAAGCCGTGACAAAAGACAGTGATGCTGTTTTGTAATGTGTTTTTTCCTGTTTGGCAGCGCCGGCACTGGCTTATATCTAATCGTGCGTAATTATAACGGCCAATTTGTAATCATAACAAATAAGATTTGTAGATCGAGCGTAACTAAAACTTTATTCGGTTTTTTGTTGCTGTTTCGTTCGGCCGTGAATTCCTGTTGTAGGAGTCTATGAGACACAATAGGACGCGCTTTTCCTTTATCTCTGTCCCTCTTTCTCTGTGTTTTATGTGTCATGTTCACAAAACAGACTGTGTAAAAACGTAAATTGAATATGTGTATTTTAGAAGGACCTATTTTATTATTGTACTTTATAATACACGTGTATATAAAAAAATATTAAATATAATTCTATTATAATGCGAATTTCCCCGCGGCTTCGCCGGCGTATGCTTCAATATAAGTGAATGTCCACGCGACTGGCTACTCTTAAAACAAAACCACTAATTTAATTGGGCTGTTTTTTTATTTTTTTTAGTAATAGTAAAAAAGTCCACTGACTCAAAAATATTTCAGTTAAAGTAAAAAAATAGAAAATACATATCAATATCAATTTTAAGAACCTCCACCACGAGCCGTGATGAAATTTTTGTATCACTTTTGAGAACATTTTTTATCGATTTATTTCCAATCAATGCAAAAACCACATTTAAACTTTAAGCGCCTATATGAAATGTAAAATCCAAAGACAAATTTTATGAAAAAAATAGTAGTATTTTCTTTATTTCTCAGCTATAAATGGCCTTACAGCGATATAAAAAAATTAAACTAAAAGAAAAAGAAAAACAAAGTATAATTTTACTCTCGAAATTTTACTATCGAATTTTTTTCAGTGCCAATTATTAGAAAATATAATTGAAAATGTTTTCCTGGACTAATTATAGTCAACATAAATTGTTAGTTGAATATGTGTTATGTAATATACGTTGCATTAATTGAAAATATTTTTGAGTAAGTAAAAATCAATTATCGCTCAAATTTGATTAAACTATAAAATGTATTTATTTCAATTTTAACCAAATATTATTACTGGGTACCATTGAGCTACTATAAATACCTATTGATTCATTGTAATTGAAATAAAATTCATCGTGTGTTGTTAATGCTACCATACCAATGAACATACGTACAATCTCGATTCTAAAATGAGTGAAGCATTCTCTTATATCAAATAGAATTTGATATGTTGTTTACAAAAAATATCAAACATAACATACAGTAATACAAATGAATACATCATACATGCAATGTACATAAAAAACTTAATATATATGTAACAATCATGATAACTGATATGTTTGCTATTTACTGATAAACTCTTATTCTGATTTACATAGCTTGTTTGTTCTTTCGTTTATTCGTAATATTTGTATTCGTTCGAAAAATATATTAAAACATTTACTTCAAACTTTCAAATCGATCTCCTGAAAAATATGTATTTTTGCAGTTATTTTGTTATCGATAAAATGTATCATTTTTAAGCTATATTCTTATGTTCTATCTTTCGGTATGTATTTTTTACATTAATGAAAAAATCATTAATATTTGTTAGATTTATAGTTTATAATATTTCCATTTTGACTTTCTTCCAACTTTACTAGGGGGTACATAACATCAGGAGCACGAATGCAATGAAATACATACATATGCCACACTTTAAAAGTTTATACATATCTATAGAACTTATACTCGTATAGATAAATATATAGACCTATTTATAATAAAATGTGTATAACCCTACATATCTCAACACTTAAATACAGTAGCTTAAAAAAATAAGTTAATGTTCGTAGGATTTCCTACGAATACTCAACTTAATTAATCATTAATAATATTAATTTATATTGTTTATAATAAAAAAGTTACAATATACATACATAGTTCTATGTTATTATAGTTGCGATATATGTAGTTGCTACTGTACCACTTGTTCTTTATACTTTTTTTTTCATAAAATACCTATAATATTTATTTTCATAAAATAACAGTAAATGAAAATTTACGTTTGAAGTAGATTTTCTTATTATTTTTTTATGATAAAAGAGGTTCGTTTCAAGCCTTGACATTTTACATGTTTTCCACAAATTGAATAGTTTGTATAAAAAATCGTAGTATATTTTTATGGTACTATTTATTATATTATATAAATATCATCTATACATTCATATATAAGTAAGCTTACTATTATAACGTTTACAGAAATAAATTATTTAAAGAGATCTGATATAAGACATTTTAATGTTTTTAGCAAGGTAAAATTAAAACAGAGCATAGTCAAATTTTGAAATGAACTTCCTTAATAAAAATCTAGTAGACCTGCTTGTACTTTATTTCATAAAATTTAATAAATGCAACCTATGACCCCCTCCCTGTCTCACTCACCCTCCCTCTAAAACTATTTGTAAACCAATTTTGAAAGAATATCTTTAAAAATAAAGAAAATATTTAAGAAGCAAAAAAAAGTCATCATAGTTCAAAGTTTTATATATTGATAAAATCTTTTTATAACACCCCACCTATCTTGACACCCTCCTGTACCTTAAACAACCAGCCCCCCCCCCCCCCCCCTTCTTAGTCTACCACTGGCTATATAATATTATTCTATAACAATAAATTTAAGTCATTGTCTGTTCTAGTTATAATATTTTGTTAGATTCATGTATTTCAAAACAATAAACCATTTTAAATAAACCCTACTCAATTTGAGTTGTGATCATGGTCCATAATCACTTTCGGGTATGTATTTTTGACGGACCGAAACCTACATAGCTAGTGTTCATATATATGTGATATATAACATTGTAAACAATGCTTTTATACTTCGTTAAAAATTTATGTGAATAATATAAACTTCATACATTGCCTCATAAACAACAAAAATATCTATATAAAGAAAGTGTTGTACTAGTTCTACCGTATTATTTATTATTTCCAACTTTTATAGTGCTTTTTTGTTAAAATTGTTGTGCTTTTTTCATTCCTACATACAGGTGTATAAATAATAAATTATTTTATGAAGTTTCTTTTCATTTGATTCAAATTATGATAATATAAAGTAGGTATCGAATATATAAATCTATTTATATGTTTTTTTATATTCTAGCAGTTCAGATGCTAAAACTATCAAACACCCTGGATAACATAAGGTAAATATAGAAATATAAAAATATTTTTTAATTTTTAAATGATTCATTCTATTTCGTCAAAAATCGATCTAACTAAATTAATTCTTAATATAAATTCAATACTTGGTAATTTCTCCACTAATTGGGCAACTTACAAGGGAACCTTTTCAAGTCGAAAATTCGTATCGAGTTTAAACTTTGTATATAGTTAGAGGAGGGCAAGGTAAGTAAGAAAAAAATCATCACAGCTGCGGTAAAACGGTTTAAAGGGTTGAAACACCCCTATGAAAATGTGCAAAATAATCATATTTTTTCAAATAACTCTGAAACTAAAGAAAATTTAAAAAAATCTACAATACAAAATTTTCATTATTTTTTATGCTCTTTCGATAGACGATAGTCAAAACTCGAAAAATTAAACTTATGAAATGTGGGTTGGAGGTGGGCAATAACGGTTTAATTTTTTCGAATTTTAACTATCGCCATTCGAAAGAACATAAAATATCATAAAAATTTTTATTGCACATTTTTTTAAATTTTCATTAGTTTCAGAGTTATTTGAAAAAATATGATTATTTTGCACATTTTCATAGGGGTATTTCACCCCCTTAAACCGTTTTACCGCAGCTGTGATAATTTTTTTCTTACTCACCTTGACCTCCTCTAACTATGTATATACAAAGTTTAAACTCGATACGAATTTTCGACTTGAAAAGGTTCCCAGTTCCCTTGTTAGTGTGTCACACTAATTTTATTAAATTCAATTATATTATTTTCATTTCGCTGTAACTATTATAAAAAATGAAAATCAATAATGAATTCTACTTGTACGTAATATAAATATTATTTTAAAATTGTAAAATACAGTTCCTTGGTCGGTCACTAACGCAGAATAACTTTCAAAGTACTTAATTTCAGAAACACGTAATTAGAAATATTAAATTCACTATCATATTTTCAGAGATAAATAATTACATCGTATGCAAATACCATACTTTTCTTTTGTGAAATTGATGTTAGTGTAAAAATGAGTTACACTTTTATCGTGAAATTTTTAATCTGTAGGTATTATATCGTATAATACTGTAAATTGCGTTGAGTCCCATGATGGACTGTATTTGTCTAATTTTTATCTTCAATCTAAAGCACTAAATTGCATCAATCAATCAAAAATATCGTTGAAACTTTTAGTAGAGAAATGCCCCCTTACATATATCAAAATATACGTTTTAACATTAAGACATATATTTTTTTAAATATAATTAGTAGTAAGTATTGACGAAATATATAAGTACTAAGATTATCCCTCCCCTCGCCCATGTTTTTTCCATTACAAACATATTTTTTGTCATTCGTTAAATATAATGGCATCTTCAGTTATAGAGGATTAATTTATATAAATTGTTATCATTTCTTTTTGATAAACGACTAAATAAGTTTCTTCAATTTCAAATCCTTACTTCCAAATAAACTCTTATAAAGATATAATAATAATTGATTAATTTAAAAATAAAATAAAAATTTTAAGTCAAAAAAAATATAAATGAATACATATTAATTAAGAATAAATAAAACTAAAATCCTTATGAAATTATTTACACACTTAAGTATTAATTATAAAGTTATCAAATTGACTTACCTATCTTCTTACATTGATTAATGTAAATTTCTCATATATGTAAATTATCAATAATAACTAAAACTAAAAATAAAATTATAAACAACAGTTGATATATCCAGTCCACAAAATAAAAATTAAACTCAATTTAAAAAAATTATATGCACTCACACCAACCACTTAAAAAGTTTTTTAAAAGTTACCTAAACCACAAAACTAACCAACTACTCATAAATATCCATTAATACCATGAGTCCGTATTTTTTTCAACCTTATATACTCAAAAGTATTGAATATTTCAACTGAAAACGCGTCTAAAGTTGAATATTTCAGCCTCGCGTGAGTTTGACGGCGCTTGTACGAACGGTCCCGGCGAAGTTGTTGTACATCTACGACGGCGTTCCGACGTTAACTGGCGTCGCCGTCCGTCATGGAACAATCTGCTTTCCCGCCAAAACATACGCATGCGCAGAGCACACGTCGTTATGGTTTATGATGAATGTAAATTGGTGAAAAAATGTGGCGATTTGTTGAGATTTTTTTGTGAACATCGGATTTTTATCGTACTGTTTGTTACTTGTTTTTGTAATAATTTGGTTTATATTGATTTCAAATGAGTTCTTTATATGAACGATGTTTTGAATTTACATATGACAAGTACGTAATCGGAGGTAGGGGTCCCCTCCACGAAAAAATTAAAATATATATAATATATATTTGTATATAATTTTGTAATGACCAAAAAATTATATGTTTTTGATATTTTAAAAATGTATCGGGGAAGCATACAGTTTGAAAATATTATCTATTCGATAAAACTGTTTTTATTTTTTTATATTCATTTTGATGCCTTGAAAAATAGTAACATTTATTATTTATTTAACTCATTCATTCATATTAACTGTTCTTTTTTTTTAAAGTAAACTCTGTGGATCCAATCTTCGAGGGCGAAATTGGGGTTAGGTTAAGTTAGGCGATTCAATCTACGCCACAACGAACTGTTATTAAATAACCTTGTAAAATATGACAAACTTAAAAACACATTACTGTCCTTGGTTGGTGCACTTTTTGTGAACCCAATATCCGGTAGTGAAGTTATGGTTTATATCTTTGACAGCTACATTGTAAACAATTAATAATAAACCAATACTGTGTAAATAATTATAATAATAATAAATCGAATTCTTGTTGATAAAATGTGTATGTAGCATTACCCTCTTGCTAGAAAATTATAATTTCATATACAGGATGTCCCATTTTAATCTATCACCCCTCTAATTTTTTTTATCTATCAATTAAATCAAAAAATGTTTCAAATAAAAGTTGTTTGGTTTTGAGGGGAACCCAAAATGGCGTTATTAATTTTTTATTTTTTGGACAAATAGGACCAATATTTTTTTTCAAATGGAAACCTATATTTTTTATTATGGTATCTTATTGTTTGAGAAAAAACAAGCAGCTTGTGTTTTAAATAATTTTTTGTATGACTTTTTTTTAATATTTAACAAAATAATTTTAGATTTTAGATTTTCACTAATTTTTTACTCGAAACCCATCAACTTTAGAGGAAAAGTGTAAAAAAACAAAAAATGTTTATTTTAATGTGATATAACTAGAAAAATGATTTCAGATTTTTTTAAATTAATTTTTTTTTGCTTTAATATTTTGAAGAGCAAAATTTAAAAACAAATTCTGATATAATTTTCTTAGTTATATCAAAATAAAATAAACATTTTTTTGTTTTTTACACTTTTCCTCTAAAGTTAATGGGTTTCGAGTACAAAATTAGTGAAAACTCTAAAATCTAAAATTATTTTGTTAAATATTAAAAAAAAATGAAGTCATACAAAAAATTATTTAAAACAAAAGTTGCTTGTTTTTTCTCAAACAATAAGATACCAAAATAAAAAATATAAGTTTCCATTTGAAAAAAAAAATGTTGGTCCTATTTGACCATGAAGATGTCCAAAAAATAAAAAATTAAAAACGCCATTTTGGGTCCCCCTCAAAACCAAACAACTTTTAGTTGAAACATTTTTTGATTTAATTGATAGATAAAAAAATTAGGGGGGGGGTGATAGATTAAAATGGGACATTCTGTATACATACAGAGTGATTCATTACTGTCGTGCCAAACTTAAACAGTAGATTAAGAAAAATATTTTAAGTATAAAACTTCTAATAAACATGTGTCCGAAAATTTTTCGTAAGGGAACTACAGGCCTCCAAAAATTTTGCTCAAAATGAGTTTTTATTTAAATAACCTTGTAAAATATTATAAACTTAAAAACACATTACTGTCCTTGATTGGTGCACTTTTTGTGAACCCAAATATCCGGTAGTGAAGTTATGATTTATATCTTTGACAGCTACATTGTAAACAATCTATATCTATAAAAGAGTTTGTCCTTAACCACTCACTCACTCATATATCAACGTACAGCCCAAACCCCTGGACCTAGAAACGTGAAATTTCGTAGGTGCCTTCCTTTTATGATGTAAGCATCCACTAAGAAAGGATTTTTCGAAATTCAACCCCTACGGGGTTAAAACAGGGTGTCAAAGTTTTTATAAAAAAATATTTTTTTTGTTCGTATTTAATTGAAACTTATCATAAATACTCTGCAATATAAATAATGAAACAGTTATTTCAGCACTTAAAATTTAACCCCTAAGGTGTTAGGGGGGTGGAAAAATTTGTAAGATATTTTTTTTTGTATTCACCGAATGAAACACGGGATAAGTATGTAGGGACTCTACAAGACAAATAGCATTTACGAAAATTCAACCCCTATGAGAATGGGGGGGGGGGTAAAATTTTGGTATATTTATATATTCATAACTGTTTATGATTTTAAGGTAAATTCGGACAAAATTTTCGGATAAATTCGAAAGCTCGACATTCAACCCCTAACTGTTAGGGGTTGAATGAATACCCGTCCAATGCTGTTAGGGCCTAACAGCATTGGACGGGAACGGGGATAGTTTTAGATATGTTTATCTGTATATTTGCCTTAGTTATAAAGGCAAATTCGGGCAAAATAGTCATATTAAAATAAAAATTTCGACATTCCACCCATAATGGCGGGGGTAGACAGGGTGTGTGTTTTTGATGTTTATCTGCATAGCTGCTTAAGTTATCATGGTGGATATTCAACCTCTAATGGTCGAGAGTAGGCAGGGGTTGGGTTTTTGCTATTTTTAACTAAGATCCGAGATGTTTACGATTTTTTATAGGTAATGAATAAAAAACAATATAAAAAATTTAATGTCATCTCCTCGAAATTTACGCGAGCGAAGCCGCGGGATGACGCTAGTTAATAATAAACCGATACTATGTAAATAATTATAATAATAATAAATCGAATTATTGTTAATAAAATGTGTAGCATTACCCTTTTGCTAGAAAATTTTAATCTTAATAAATTACGTGTCACATGTTCCTCCGCGATGGACTCCTAAACTACTTAACCGATTTTAATCAAATTTGTACACCGTGTGCAGTTTGATCCAACTTGAAATATAGGATAGCTTACATCTCAATTTATGATCGCAATATTATTTTATTGCAAATTATTTGTCTTTATCTGTTAGCTCCAAACGATTCTAACAGATGGTGACATCTGTTGACTGGATTGAGTAAGTATTCAATAGATGGCGCTATGTCAAACTTCCAAACGTTTCATATAACCTACAATTTAAAGTTAACCACAGCAACGCGTGGCCGGGTCAGCTAGTTTCATATATGTTTACATGTAATACATAAATTAAGTACAAACTAAAAGAAATACAATAGAAACCGGTTATAACGACATCGAAGGGACTGTAATTTTAGGTCGTTATAACCGGTACATCGTAATAACCGATTATCGATTTTTTTAAGGTAATTTAACGGAAAAACTAAAAATTTCATGAGCATGCTAAAATTTTGTGAAATTCACCGTCTGTGAGCTAAGATATCATCAAAATAAAATCAAAATTTTAAAAATATATTAAAATATAAAACATATACGATATACAGAAGCGACACTCAACGTTATTTTACCGGAAACATAGTTTGACATTAAGAGGTGATTCTGATTGGTTACTCTCCACCAATCACGCACCGTATACGAAAAATGTCACATCTGTTTTCTGTTTATTTGCTTATCTATGAAAAACATGATGTATTATGTCAAACAATATTTTTATTGTACAAAAAATTAAATGTACAAATTATGTCAGACACAATAAAACATCACGGATTATTAAAGGATAAACATAATATTCTTACGTTAAGATTAATGACATAAAAACACAAAATTGTTTTAATTTATGTTAAATAACACATGTGCAAAGAGTATTGCCAGTATAAAAATAATATATAATCATATAATATATTCTCACTCTAATTGAAATAAAAATAAAAATTATAGTTCGTACCTACTGCTAATTCCTAAACATTTATTATCAACTATATTATTCGGTATAATTAAAGATTACTCTGAGGTTTCTATGATGTGTAGTTACAGAGCACTATGTCTAGGGTTGCCACATGGTTAAGGTGAGAAAAGAAGACAAGCCCATTAAAAAAAGATAACAAAAAAGAACACATTGAAAAGAAATAAAAAAAACACAGGTTTTTGTTGTTGAAGACCTTTTTAGTAATTTTGGCAACTTTTTTTTACCCCGGACACATTTCAAAAATCCTCCCAGACGTCCCCGGACGCCGTTAAAAATAGGATACTGTCCGGGGAAAGAGGATGGATGGCATCCCTAACTATGTCACAATATCAAGATATATGAATACTAGCGGAATCCCGCGGCTTCGCTCGCATAAAATTCGAAACTAATTAGAACCCTCCGTACGTGATAGCTGATGACATATTTTTTATATTGATTTTTATTCATTAAGTATAAAAAAATATCTCGAATTTTTTACCCTGTTTACCCTCGCCATTAGGGGTTGAATATCGAATTTTTTTATTGCAGATTATTTTGCCCGACTCCACCATTATAATGAATGTCGAAATTTTTATTTTAATATATGACTATTTTGCCCGAGTTACCTTTATAAGTAAAGCAGGTATATAGACAAACATACATATCTAAATCCATCCTCGTCCCCGTCCCATGCTATAAGGGCTCAAATATCGAACTTTAATTTTTAATTGAATATTAATTTGTCCAAATTTACTTTAATATCATGAACAATTATGAAGATAAATATATCAGAATTTTACCCCCCCCCCCCCCCCCCATTCCCATAGGGGTGGAATTTTCGTAACTGATATTTGTCTTGTAGAGTACCTACATACTTGTGCCATGTTTCATTCGATGAATACAAAAAAATATATTTTACAAATATTTCCACCCCCTTAACACCTTAGTGGTTAATTTTTGGGAAATACTGAAATAATTGTTTCATTATTTATATTGTAGAGTATGTTCGATAAGTTTCAATTAAATGCGAACTAAAAATATATTTTTTATATAAACTTTGACACCCTGTTTTAACCCCGTAGGGGTTGAATTTCGAAAAATCCTTTCTTAGTGGGTGCTTACATCATAAAAGGAAGGCACTTACGAAATTTCACGTTTCTAGGTCCAGGGGTTTGGGCTGTACGTTGATATATGAGTGAGTGAGTGAGTGAGTGAGTGAGTGAGTGAGTGAGTGAATGAGTGAGTGAGTGGTTAAGGACAAACTCTTTTATAGATATAGATGGTATATAGGTAGTATATGGATAACCCATATAGGGGCGATAGGTAAGCTAGAGCCGCCCCTGATCAATACATATTAAAAATCACAATTACACCTACAAAGGTTTACACATGTAAACACGTAATGACAATCAAGCACACTCATGTTCTGATACGGGTTTTAATGATATTTAAATATGATTTTGTAAATGCGCATTTAACACGAATATAATGTGTATACGAATCGTATACACACTTCCTCTTCTATTGACAGTTTTATATATCGAAAAACATGTCATATTTCCATGCAGAACGTTATTAAGCAGATGCATGTATGCATAATATGCAAATGCATACATCATTTCATGAGACAAAAAGACTGCATCAAGCTGGTGTACATAGATGGCGATGCAGCACGCGCATTAGTTACGCGTCCGGCCGACAGATGTTGCCACTGTTGCTGCACATTACCGCTACACTAACGCCGCATCGCGGCCGCAGTGTGCACTCTAACGTTATCGTGATTATCACCGATTATATCGTTGCGCTGCATTAAATCAAACTAAATATTTAATATTTAATCTTGACGTTTCTATGTTTCTGTTATGGTTCATATCTAGTTGCAGATACTAGGAAATTGAAATCCGAAAACAGAATACCTGTGTGATTGAAATGCAGTGTGCAAATGGAAACCAGGTTTCGTGATTCAATTTTAATACTGTTTATTAATAAGGTTGTCACTTTTATCTTTCACATACATATATAAGAAACAATTGCTCATGCCCGATATCGCAGACGATACATGACTTCCATGTTCCATAATCATATCGTTTATATTGACAATATTCAGTAGAACATGAAAAAAGACTCATTATTTTAAACGTTAAGAAATCTTTTTTTTCAAATTAAAAACATTACAGTAAAGGGGGAAAAATTGGAACAATTCGTAAAGACCATAGTGAAAACTGCAAATTCTTTCAATTAATTTTTTTGCCAGGTTTGTATTTTACAAGATATAACAATATAACATTCACCAAAATTATAGTAAGAGTAAACAAAATGTTTATAAAAAATAATATTTTTGAAAAATGCAACACATTTAAAAGATCATAGTTTTCATGTTAATTAACAGAAATGAAAATAATACAAATGTTGAGAGTAAATTTAACTTAACCCTTTCAGTAAAAAATATATGTCCCTTAGATTCGATTGAACTACTGGTATACCAACTATCATCAAAATCAGTGTGATACATATCGTAAGTATCGTAACGTTCCCTTATTAGACGACGATAAGAAACTCAAAATATGTGCAAAATTTCAAATATAATCAAAACCCTTGATGCGATTCTTTAAAAGAACTGGATTCCTTACTGAGATAAACATTTTGTAAATAAAAAATAATTCAAATGAAAGAAAATTCTACATCTACACAGACTCACGCACAGTCACCATGCGGAAAACAACTTTTCTTTACATTTTGAAGGTAGTAGAACCAAACACGATTTTTAGACGGTATTACAATATTTGTTCCGTTTCCTTCAAAATATGGAAATAAAACAAAATATTTTGTTTATTTCATAAGAATAAACGAAAAAAAATCAATAGTTTTCTCGATTTCCATAACAAGACGTCTTTAATTTTCACAAGAAGATACTGTTAGTGGTAAAATTCGTTACCTAAAACTCTAATATCGTTTCTAGGGCTACACACGATACGAGAGTCAAGTAAATCTCGTCTTGGTCTCAAAATTTACAACTGACAGTCTTGCTTCGTAAAAATTGAAGCCAAACTCTGCTTCTTGATTTCATTTTTATTAACAAAAGGTTCACAAGCCAACAGACATACATTTACACATTACAGTCATTGAAATAATGATTGTATGTGATTCAGAGACCCAAAAAACGGATAATTCCCTTAAAATCTCAAGATTTTTTCATGATTTCTATACTTTATTATACAGTACATTTCATGTATGTATAAAAAAGTAATATTTTCAGCTTCTAGCATCACAAGATTGTAGAATAATGTAACTTGTGAAGTAATTTACTGAAAAACATAATTAAAAATGAGTGTTCCGTCAGGAAAAGTTGCCGATCTACACCTTATAATGAAAATCAGTTTATGAACTATATACGTAGAGCTATATATGTACATAGAATCTCTTGTATGTATAAAGTGTATATAGGAGTTGCAGTACCTCTATTAATGGACTTTCCATGCTTCCCGTCATAGTTTTCACTTGTTTATGATACTGTAACAGAGAATCATATGCCAGAGTGAAGACGGAGAAGTGTAAAATACATTAAATGTATTTCTTGAATAAAGATGTACAACTACCATATGCAGGGTCGGCGAAAATTAATAAGAATTTATACAGATCAATATATAAAATATTTAATGGTCCTACTGTTTTATACATGGTGTAAAATTTTACCGCGGTATATAAAGATTTCATTGTTATATTGAAAACTATTAAATAATTTGCTCTCATTTTAATATAATGACAAACTCGAAGATAAGTTTTCCTTGTTTTCAAACATGACCGAAATCTCATTTCTGGCTTTGATCTTAATTAAACACTAGAAAAAGTTCTTACAAATTGCAACAATATGATGCTTTGAATAATTTTACAGTTTCACTATTTTCATTTTAACAAATAAGGTACTAGTACCAGTCTTACACACGTTAAGCGCAAAGAATGTTGTTTTTTGGATTGGTGGACTATTCTTAGGGTTCCGTAGAAAACTAGGAACCCTTATAGTTTCTCCATGTCCGTCCGTCCGTCCTGAAAAATTTTAAGATAATAAGATGAAATTTGGTACACGGCCGTAGATTGATGACCCAAAAACAGAAATGATAAGATTTTTGAAAATAAAAATTTTTTAGACCCCCCTTTCATAAAATGAAAAGTGTTTTCAAAAAAAAAAATTCACCTACACCATTGAGTGGGGTGTCGTTAGAAAGGTCTCATAAATGCAACAAAAAATGTAACAGAAATTTTTAAATTTAACCCTTCGATCACAATGTATTTTTTCTCCAAAGTCATTAAAAAAGCGTCCCCCCCCCCTCTATTTTCTAAACTATCAATTTAAAAAATCTGAAAAAATTTCAGAACGTAGATTTTAATTAGTACTTTCACTGAAAATTATAACGAACATTGTCAAAAATATTTTGGACCCCCCTTTCATAGACTGAAAATTGAACTTTCATTTTTTTCCCCACTTACCCTATTGAGTGGGGTGTCATTTAATAGGTCTCGTAAAATGCAATAAAAAACGTCAAATAACTTTTTGATTTTAACCCTTCAGTCGCGATATATTTGCTTTTTAATGTCGCTGTCAGAGCGTCCCCCCCCTCTATTTTTTAAACTATCGATTCAAAAAATCTGAAAAAAATTCAGAATGTAGCTTTTAATTAGTACTTTCACTGAAAATTATAACGAACATTTTCAAAAATATTTTGGACCCCCCTTTCATAGACTGAAAATTGAACTTACATATTTTTCCCCACTTACCCTTTTGAGTGGGGTGTCATTTAATAGGTCTCGTAAAATGCAATAAATAACGTCAAATAACTTTTTGATTTTAACCCTTCAGTCGCGATATATTTGCTTTTTAATGTCGCTGTCAGAGCGTCCCCCCCCTCTATTTTCTAAACTATCTATTCAAAAAATCTGAAAAAAATTCAGAATGTAGCTGTTAATTAGTACTTTCACTGAAAATTATAACGAACATTGTCAAAAATATTTTGGACCCCCCTTTCATAGACTGAAAATTGAACTTATATATTTTTCCCCACTTACCCTTTTGAGTGGGGTGTCATTTAATAGGTCTTGTAAAATGCAATAAATAACGTCAAATAACTTTTTGATTTTAACCCTTCTGTCGCGATATATTTGCTTTTTAATGTCGCTGTCAGAGCGTCCCCCCCCCCTCTATTTTCTAAACTATCGATTCAAAAAATCTGAAAAAAATTCAGAATGTAGCTTTTAATTAGTACTTTCACTGAAAATTATAACGAACATTGTCTAAAATATTTTGGACCCACTTTTCATAGATTGAAAAGTGAACTCACATTTTTTTCATTTACCCCATTGAGTGGGGTGTCATTTGATAGGTCTCCTAAAATGCAATAATAAAGGTGAAATAACTTTTTGATTTTAACCCTTCAGTCACGAAAATTTTGAAAAATACTTTTTATAAATCATAGTGAGAATGACTACGGAACCCTATCATGTGCGTGCCCAACACGCACTTGCCCGTTTTATTTTTTATTCTCATGAATCATGAACCTATGTTACTAACAAACCGACTACTTTTTTATAAAAATTAATTTAATTACCAAAATTCGCAAGTACAGTTTATTTTTTAAATTATAGCCTTTTATTTTGTATATGTTTTTTCTCCATTAATGGATAAAGTAAAACCAGTAATGAACACTTGCTAATGATTATAAAATGATAAGTACTACTACACAAACGTTATAAAGTAATGAATCATAAAATTTAAAACAATGTAAAACATTACATATGAAAATACACTTTTCTTGATAATCTGCCGTACCACGATAAATTATTTGTCCACTATTTTTAAACAAAATAATCAATTAAGACAGTAAAATGTATATAGATTAATATCCAGTAATGGCAGTAATCAAATATCAACAAATATTTCTAATTCAGTATATTTAAGTTCAATATATATTCAACACTAGAGTATTGTTCAAGCCTGGTAACTTTAAAGTACTTTACTTTTTTATGTAAAATTGCATTAAAATTATATACAGTTCATCTGAATACTTTATCGGTATCTATTATAATGAGAAAATCTAGCACAGATAGACAAATGCAGAGAGAAACTATTTTATACTATGTGCCTATACAGAGTGAATCATATCACGTGGAACAAACTTGAACAGTTAATTGAGAAAAATATTTCAAGCAAAAAAGTTCATATGAACATGTGTCTGGTAAATCTTCGTCAGGGAGCTACAGACTCCCAAAAATTTTGCCTAAAATTAGTTTTTATTTAATATCTGGAGACCCCATTATGTTACAGTAACGAAAATTGATATCCGTATTAGTACTAATACGTGTTATCGGTTTTCAGTATCAAACAATGATTATTTAGACCAGGGATGTATGAAGCTTGTGGGCCCTCTGGTTTTTATCTTGTATTTTGTTGTTCTTATTATTGTGTTTGGCACTTTAATAAGGTCATATGACACAAAATATATAAAATTATACTTTGTTAATTTATCATAAGATCAACCGTTTACGAGAAATACGATGGTAAAAATATTTTTGCAGAATTTAACTTAATACGGATGGTTTAAATTCGACAAAATCAATTTGTATTCTTGTTCTAGAACTAAAAACAAGCAAAAAAGTTCATGTAAATGTTCTTCTGAATATGACTCCTCATAGATCTATAGCCAGTTGTATGAGTATAATATGTACTTTTAGTAATTTGACTAAAAAACAAATCTAAAAATTGTAATCTGTTGATAAGGATGCATTTTTGGAGGTATATTTACATAAAATTTTTTTCTTATTTTCAATCTTAGAACAAGAATATAAATTAATTTTGTGTAATTTGAAGTATCCGTATTGAGTTAAATTCTGCAAAACTATCTTTACCATCGTATTTCTCGTAAATTGTTAATCTTATGATAAATTAACAAAGTATATTTTTGTGTATTTTGTGTCATATGACCTTATAAAAGTGCCAAACATAGTAAAAAAAATAATAACAAAAAAATACTAGATAAAAACAGGTTTCATACATCCTTGGTCTAAATAATCATTGTTAGATATTGGAAATCGATAACACGTATTACTACTAATCCGGATATCAATTTTCATTACTGTAACATAATGGGGTCATAAAAACTAATTTTAGGTAAAATCTTTGGAAGTCTGTAGCTCCTTCACGAAGATTTTCCGGACACATGTTCATATGAACTTTTTTGTTTGTAATATTTTTCTCGATCAACTGTTCAAATTTGTTCCACCTGATATGACTCACTCATTGTTTATAGAAATCATATATTATCCATACCTACATACTTAAAAGTATAATACATATAGAATATAGAGTTATAGAGATAATATAAGCAAATCAAAGTAAAACGCGATAATCTTTAAAAGAGGCAACATATCTAAATCCGACACTGGCTGCATAGGAAAGTATTCAAACTTTATTCTCTTATTATTTTTAATGCACATTAGTTATAATTCAGAAATGTGGTCGAGACTGAAGATGAAAAGTAGCGTGTTTTAGTTTCTGTGAATAAATTTATTGTACAATAAGTATTTCAATACGGGTTTATGTATATTAAATGTCCTTACTAATGAAGATTGATAACAATCGGATTTTTTTTTGTAAAATACACATATCGAGTTTTACTTTTTTTATATCAATATTTTATACTTTTTTGTATCTATTAGTAATTTGAAACGAAAAGTATTTAAACGACTAGAATTTTAAGATTTACATATTATATGTCATTTTCAGAGACCACAAAAAGTGATTCCAGATAAATGTAACTATAAATAAAACTGATTTTTTATTGCTTTAGAGATACTTAAATTAAATAATATTCACGACTTCTAGTGAAATCGAAACACGTATATTATAGTGACATTGTTTTTTTGTGGTTAAGGTTTAGGGTGTGCCAAAAAAAGGCGATATTTTTTTTTATCGCTCTCAGCCCAAAATATCTCAGGAAATGCCCAAACAAAGCTCCTGTTAAAAGCGGAGCTCAAAATTCCAATTTTAAGAGGTCCTCCACGGAAGTTGAAGTTTTCCCATCTAAATAACATGGGAAACGGGGTTTTTAACAGTTTTTTGTCCTGCAAACTGTGGAAAAATTATTTTTGAAAAAAATGAATGAATGGATCTTTTTGAGTATTAAATTTAGTACAAAAAGTCCCGTTGAGTCAAATTTCTATATTCAATATTTGATTTTTGACAGAGCTTTGAAGTTCAAATTTTCGCATTTTTTCGCGTTTTTTGCATTTTTCAGCTAAACTATCCGAGTTAGGGCAAAATGTTAACTAGCAAAATGAATAACAACAAAATTATATAAATTATTGGAACCAGCCTAAAAGGGATAAAGGCTACGACATTGTGCTTTTTATATTTTAATAATATGTCATGTTTATTGTTAATATATTTCATAATTTTGTGGAAAAAACATAAAAATATGATTAAATAAGTCTGTAACTTTTAACTACTGATAATACAAAAAATCTTATCCAATTTTGTTCCAAATTTGATGTACTAACAAATTTGCATAAAATTCTTTGTTCAATTATCGATATTTTAGTTCATAAAAGCGAAAATTTAAAAAAATAAATGTTTATGGGTCTATAACTTTGTTGTTATTCATAATACAAAAAAGTCGATGGAGACTTTTTTATAGAATGTCAACCGTACTACAATTTTGCTAGTTAACATTTTGCCCTAACTTGGATAGTTTAGCTGAAAAATGCAAAAAACGCGAAAAAATGCGAAAATTTGAACTTCAAAGCTCTGTCAAAAATCAAATATTGAATATAGAAATGTGACTCAACGGGACTTTTTGTACTAAATTTAATACTCAAAAAGATCCATTCATTCATTTTTTTCAAAAATAATTTTTTCACAGTTTGCAGGACAAAAAACTGTTAAAAAACCCCGTTTCCCATGTTATTTAGATGGGAAAACTTTAACTTCCGTGGAGGACCTCTTAAAATTGGAATTTTGAGCTCCGCTTTTAACAGGAGCTTTGTTTGGGCATTTACTGAGATATTTTGGGCTGAGAGCGATAAAAAAAAAATATCGCCTTTTTTTGGCACACCCTAAATTATACATATATAGTATATAGTATTTAGTTTAAGTGACTAAGAAACCACAGTTTCTGCATTTTCAGTAGTATTTGAGATAACTTTTTTCATCAATGTTTCAAAATTAGCCTTGTTGATCATAAATCCAGCCCTGGATCAATATTTTTTCATGATTTAGGGACAACAAATCACTAAAAAAAGATCAAAGAATAAAATATAACAAGATATTCAAAAGAGTAACATTTTTTGTTTTGATTCAAAGCATATATTTCCTTTTTCCAAACTTTATATGTTAGATATACATGCATATAAAAGAATATTTTGCCATTCTTCGAATCTAATAAAAAGTATGTATAGAAAATAAATATGAGAATATTGTAAAGTATTTATTTTTATTCTTTAGACGCGCTTAAAATCTATGTATCGGCACCTCAATTGTAACACCAGAATCCTTTTATCTGTAAAGATTAGTTTTTTATGTTCAAACAATAAGTTTGAGAATAAGTACATTTATAGATATATCAAGCAGAACTAGATTGAGGGCATTTTATTCCTTAAAATACACCCAGAGTGAGTATAAGTACGTATTATGTATTATTTATATAACATTCGTATATTTTCTTGTATAAAGAAGTTTGATATTTTTCTATCGGTTTGAACTTTTTTCCCCAGATTTGGGGTAGCCAAAATAAGTCACTCCATTTTCCATAACAATCCAAAAGCTCGACAATTTGATCCAGGAACAGATTTATGGTCAACAAGGGTCATTTTGAGACATTGACGACGTAAGCTATCTCAAACACTACTGGAATAGAAAAACTACATATGTTATCATTTCTGATTTCAAAATGTTCACTTGATCTTTCCGTTTCAAAACAAACACATTTCATTCCGTGTCTGTCTGCCCTCTGAATCCTTGTGATATGCATAACTTATGAGCCGCCGAACCTATTATAATGAAAATTGATTGGTTAGTTGGGTTTGGTTAGTAAATACTCCTATTTTATATTTATATTAAAATCGTGTGGAGAGAGTGGGTTTGAATTTCAAAATTGTTATTTTTTTTCAAAATATCCCAAAAACAATGCATGCAACATGAAAATTTTATATACAAATAATTTTTGTATTATAATACTCTCTTACGAATACATATACAGGGTGGCCTAAGTAAAACGAAACGGGCGCGCTTTTGGTCATTTAAAATAAGATTTTGAAAAAAAGCTCGAACACGTCGATTTTGCTTTCAAGGGGGACATCTTTCGCTATAAAATTTTTGCAAGAATCTTTTGAACCTTCAGCGCTATGAGCGCAACCCTTAAAATTTTAAATAGCATGATAGGACAAGTGATACCTCATTTGAAAGGTTTTTTTTATTCTAAATACGGTGATTTTTTATTTTTTCAAATCTGTTTAGTTTTAGTCAAGTTATTTAAATTTTGAATTTCATAAATGCAATGATTTCCTGATCAAAAAACAAATATTTACAACTAAAATTCAAAACAACCCGGGAAAAAATGATAAGATATAACAAGATATTATAAGATATGTTCGCGTCTCGTTATATATGGTAATATCTTAATTTTTGAGCCTAAAATATATTAATTTATATAGATATATCTGATAATATATAGTAATATCTTAATATATATTGGCCCTAAGATCCGAAAATATATTGTTATATATTTTGATATATAGTAACATCTTTATATGTATTAGCCCTCAGATCCGAGAATATATTGTTATATATATTTATATATTTATATATCTGCTAATATATTATGATATCTTAAAAATATTATTTTGAAAAGAGTTCACTTAGCTTAGAATATATTGTAATATATTATTATATATAGATATATCTGCTAATGTATTATTATATCTTAATAAATTTTATTTTTTGAGTTATCATAGCCAAGAATATATTGTAATATATATTAATATATGGACATATCTGATAATATATAATCATATCTTAATATATATCAGCCCTCAGATGCGAAAATATATTGTTATATATATTTATATATTGTTATATCTGCTAATATATTATCATATCTTAAAAAAATATACTTTTTATGTATTAGGTAAACGCCCGGTGGTAAAGTATTTGTAAATAAAGTGGCTGTTACTTTTTTAAATTAATAAATTTATTAAATGATTAACATTTGTTATAACAAAATATTACATTTGACCAATATCAATGGTGATAGGAATCCGGCAGTAAAAATTTGAGGATTGTAGCAGTTTGTATTAATTTTTTACTTATTAAATGTAGATGGTATTGACGCACAAACAACAGCATCGTAAGCGAAGAACCGCGTGTTTTTGAGAACATTAGTGATGCTACTGATGGAAGACATCTTGTCAAAAGAGCAAAATTAAAAAAATTACCAATAAAAATAAAATGTTCATATTCATCTTGCAATAAATCGGATAGCAAAAATTTTTTTTTGCACTTTTTTAGATTTATTTTAGTTAGTTTTTCTTTCTAATTTATTTCTTAATTTTTAGTTGGATTATTTAAAAAAAATCTTAGTTTCTCAAAAATAATACCTACCTACATAATATCAATTGGGCAAAAAAATTAATATAAAATCATCAAAATTCCCAAAAACTAGCTTTTTGTGGTGTATAAAATACACCACGTGAGTAACTGTGTTACGGTATTTCACACGAGTAATTAAGGGTTAAGAACAAATAAATACTGAATAAAAATCAAAAGGCCGCTGGCCCTACACTTCTTTAGTCTAAATAATCATTACTTGATACTGTAAATCGATAGCACGTATTTATACTAAAACGATTATCAAATTTTATATTTATATCGCAATGAATTCTGAAGAAATGGAATAAAATTTTTTTAAATACCCTGAAACGGTAAAATCAGATTAAAGAGAAAAAATTTTGACTAGAATATAAGCCAAATTTTTCTCCATGTAACTGTCCATTGCTCCTTCTGAACTGGCATCCCGGGCGGTAGCCCAGTCTCCCTCCCTGATGTTGGCATTGCTATTATACATTAACAAAATAAGCAACGAATTTTAATAATATTAAATTAATAATAATAAATATAAAAAATTCAAATATCAACCATTCATTTTTCTAATGTTCACTTGACTTGAATTTAATATTGCACTCGCGTTATTTGTATATGTAGTTTTGTATATATATTCTGATTTCACGAAATAAGTAAATTTTATTTAGAATTGCCCATATAATCAGGAATGATAAAGTTATAAGTAACATATATTTTTGTTTTAAAAATATCACCCAAATTTTCAATATAATTTTATAAATTAAGAACAAAAATATTTAAACAAAATTTTGGACAGTGAAATATTTTTTAAAATAAATTTTATGCATTTCTCTACAAAATTAATATCTTTTAGTTTTACTCTATTTTTAATAGTTTTTGAGATATTTTGTTTTCAAAAAAGTACATTCATCATAGGTAGTGGATATTTTTGGTGAAACGTTTTTTTGAAAATGATGTTCCCACGCATTTATCTAAAAATTCTACAACTTGTGTTGACAATTTTTATACAAACATTGATGAATACATTTTTGAAATTATAATCACTGAATTCTATGATCACACCAGTCAGGTGTGATAATTTCTCAAAAAATACAATTTTTAGTGATATTAATAGACCGAAATTTAACTTGTAAGAGAAATATAAACTCCGTTACAGCCAAAATCTCAAAATTCGTGCACGCACTTAGAGTGTTAAGCAACAAGGTTGTGCAAAATGTTTTGTTACATGTGTATTAGCTTATATACATTTAATTATTAGATATGGAATTTTTTTGTGCTTCTCTTCTTATACCTATAACATACTCAAAATACAAAATAAATTGCTTCGTATTATGGCCAGATATGACCCAGGGAACACTGCCGTCCACTGCTTATATAATACAAATTTTTAAATATAATCGATAGGTATTAATTTATTAGAAATTGAGTTATTCACAAAAAAAAAACTGATTTATGTAATATAAATGACCATAATTACAACATAGAAACAAACACAATATGAAATCTATTCAAACACGTAAACAAATTGTCAATAGAAATGTAGTTAACAATACAATTAAAATTTTCAATAAAATTCCTAAATCTATAATAGATCCGTCTGTTGAAGAACTGAAAATTACTTTAAAAGAATATTTAATAAGCAAATGTCACATGGTTTTCTTCATTTATTTACTACATACATATATTTCGGATTTCTTTAATAGTCACAATATTTCTATACAGTTTTTGTATATATATTTTTATTTTATTAATACGGGCCTCAAATATTACTTAATACGCATATGGATTATTTTTTTTAATTGATTAAATAATATTCGAGTATGTTGTATATATGTAATAGCTATACATACTATGTTCGTAAAAGTTGGTGTAACTTGCCTCTCACTAGCAGTGTGATTTCACTTTGAATCAGTATATAAGCAACCAACGAACTCTAATGTTTACATAGGTGCATTCAAGTAAGTTAATACGGACGTAAGTAAATGAAGCTGCTTATATGTTTATTTAATTATATAATATATGTGACATTTGATTATAGATTCAGTACGAGTTTTCCCTGGTTGGACGATTCTGTAGTATTGGGATAGATAATAGAATGATACCCCCCCCTCTATGCATATATTATAAGATATTATAATATATTTTTAGATATGCCAAGATATACAAATATATTAACAGATATGCTAATATATTGTTATATATGTCGAGATATACTTGTATATTAACATATATACTAATGTATGCTAATATATTGTAATATATGTCAAGATATGCTTGGAGCCTGAATTTGGCACGATCCAAGAAGGCATTAGTATATATTATAATATATAACTATATCTTGCAATATATTACAATATATTATAATGCGTTCTTGGATCGTGCCAAAATCAGGATCCAAGCATATCTCATCATATCTGACCAATTGGATCTTGTAATATATGCTAATATCTTATCATTTTTTCCCGGGAAAGTAGGCTTATTTTCTTATCAAATAATTCAAAAACATTCAATTTGAACATTTATTGAAATAATTAAAAAAATTAAAAAAATTAAATTAAAAAAAATTTACCAACATCCAAAACTTTAATTAATTCAATAAATATCCAAATTGGATGCCTTTGAATTATTTGATAAGAAAATAAGCCTATTTTGTTTTGAATTTTAGTTGTAAATATTTGTTTTTTGATCAGAAAATTATTGTATTTATGGAATTCAAAATTTAAATAACTTGACTAAAACTAAACAGATTTGAAAAAATCAAAAATCACCGTATTCAGAATGAAAAAACCTTTCAAATGAGGTATCACTTGCCCTATCATGCTATTTAAAATTTTAAGGGTTGCGCTCATAGCGCTGAAGGTTCAAAAGATTCTTGCAAAAATTTTATAGCGAAAGATGTCCCCCTTGAAAGCAAAATCGACGTGTTCGAGCTTTTTTTCAAAATCTTATTTTAAATGACCAAAAGCGCGCCCGTTTCGTTTTACTTGGGCCACCCTGTTATATTTCTTTATACAAAATATTGTTTCCTGAAATTCAAACCGTCAATTGTTTCGATACACGTGTTTTATATATTTATTTAATATCAATATTTATTAAAATTCTTTGACAATTCCTTTTGGCGAATTTAACATAACGAAAAACGAAGCACTGTGCATTCACTTGGTAGATGTTTTTACTTATCTCGGCGTTAAAAAATTGTTCTTCGATTTCGAAATTTTCACTTCATCTTTCCGTTTCATATCAAGGCAATACTTTTCATTCTATGTCTGTCTGTCTATCCTTTGAATCCTTGTCACTTGCATAACTTATGAACCACTAAACCGATTTTGATTAAACTTGGTTTCTTAATTGTATCTGGCTAATAAATAGTCTCATATAAAAATCATCAAAATCATGTATAAGGAAGATGAGTCTTATCGTTATTTTTTTTATATCTCAAGAAAAATACACTCAAGTTAGTACCCCAACTAGTCGCGTCATTATAATATGTATTTTGAAAAAAGTTAATTAGATCAGCCCTTTATATTATTGATGGAACTTGTTGGGGAAGGTGAAAGAAGTAATTTTTCATCGAATGAGTCACTTTTTTTTCATTGGAACATTGTTTTTTTTAAACAATTTGGTCGGAAAATCGTTTTTTCCGGTATAGTGTGAAAACTATGGGTTGTAGAGAAAAGTAAAGCACAAACGAAATATGCGCAATTAAAAGTTCTATAAATTGGTGCCTAGTAGATTAAAATCCTATAATCCGTTCAAAAGTTATTGTAAAAAACCGCTAAAAAACGTGGAAAATTAACTTTTTTAAATTGTTTATAAATTTTTTATTATTTATTAAAATTCTTTTTTTCTCAACCGGATAAACAAATAGTTTTTTAAATTAAATTTTGCAAAAACTATTCGACCCACAGCACCCATCTTTCGCTCACTTTTGAAGCATATTGAAACTCACAAATTTTAGCTATTTTCGTTGAATTTTAATAAATAATAAAAATTTTATAAATAATTTAAAAAAAGTTAATTTTCCACGTTTTTTAGCGGTTTTTTGCAATAACTTTTGAACGGATTATAGGATTTTAATCTACTAGGCACCAATTTATAGAACTTTTAATTGCGCATATTTCGTTTGTGCTTTACTTTTCTCTACAACCCATAGTTTTCCCACTATATCGGAAAAACCAATTTTTCGACCAAATTGTTTAAAAATAAACAATGTTGAAGTAATTTCTCATCATTCGATGAGAAATTACTTCTTTCACCTTCCCCAACAAGTTCCATCAATAATATAAAGGGCTTTAATTAACTGTTTTTTGGGGTATTAATACAGCTATAATGACGCGACTAAACTCTTACGCTTATGATAATAGACGGCTCGAGAAAACCATATTTCTTCTACATATTTTACTTATTGTTAGTAAATTGCAAGTTTCTTAGCTTACTTTATAAAAATAAATTATTTTTAATTCTCGGGTTTTGCTACGTGTACGAGACAGGAACGAGACTTTCAGCTATAAAATTCTAGATCAAGATTCCAGTCACAAATCCAGACAATACTCACCTAATTAACATCTCGCCATAATTAAAATATAAAAAAAATTGAAAGCAGTATACTAATAGTAGGTACAGTATACGTACACTCAATATTATTAATTACAAAAACTTCCGTAATAAAATTCATTACTGTTAAACACACGTACATTTTAAGACGGTCGAGACTGCGGGATATTATTTAAAACAATCTAAAATATCCGTGCGAGCTCACATTAGAGCGCGCACACACGTACCGCTGACCGCAGACAAGATAGTAGGACTTTTGGGGTATAAGTGAGGCCACTGGGACAAATTTATCACCTGGCCGAAATTACTATTTACATTTGGTGCTTAATTTGTCAACAATGACGCATTGAGTTCCCGTGGCCGGTCCGAGCGTGCAGGGCCGCATCTATAATCAGTATATTACCCAGAATACTAATTATATTCCGCTCCTTTTTCATTTGAACCATATATTGTTCTTTATAAAAAATATAATATGTATTTTAGTTTGCTTCGATATAAACCTGCATGAGCGCATCTCAATGGTATGTATGATCCCTTCCTTTGAACGTACGTACTCGTACTAATTTTGTTCTCTATGGAAACTGCGAGACATATTTGAACATAGATTATTACACGTATACCCGGTATATACTCGCAAAAAATCAAAATCAAAATTCGTAAATTTACATTGGATAAAAAGAAACTCTTTGGTAATTATTTTATCATATTGTTTCTAATACTATTTTCTTTTCCTCTGGAGGTTGACACCATAAAAAATAACAAAGAGATTTCGATGAAACTTTGAAAATAACAAGATATTTATAATTAAAAAAAAATGCAATATTAAATAAACAAATTAACATGCATTCTAATGAGAATTGCATAAGGAAATTTCAAAGTAATGTGACAGAAAGAATGTGATGATTTGAGCACATTCTTTTATACAAATATTTCATTTATACAAAGTTATCTGTAAATTTTCAGAATGATTAGGAACCGAGATTTTTAATTAAAAAATTATAAGTGTGTAAAAAATAGCTCTATGCTTTATGCTCATAGACAGCTACCGTCAGCCCTGCACCTTCTGCCCCGCACCCTATAGTGTCAATCTCCTTAAACTGAATTAAAATGTCAATATTTGTCGTTTTTTTATTACGTAATTTGTCATAAATAATAGTATCTAAAAAAATATTTTTCTTATTATTTCGATGTAATTTCTTTTTGTTTATATTTTAAAAGTAATAATGCATTATATTTAAAACGTAAGATATGTATGTTAAACATCACGCTATTATGCTAGATGAGTAAGCAGTAAAAAAAGTATTATAAAGGAGCTAGCTTTGCTAGCTAGCAAGCACTCTCAAATGAGGTATCAAACTTAAATGACGGTTTGACAAGTTTCGCGCACAAGTTGTATGTAAACAACAACAACGCCAGTAGTGATATTATAAAAATTATTTTGTACGGTCAGAGTCGCCAACTGTGTTACAATACGTTGAAATATCAATGCTCTAAATTCCATAGCAAATCCATAAATACTATCACAAAATTAAAACCTCAAATGCCAGCTAGCTAATTTTGCTATGATACCAGACTCAGACATCTTTGAAACAATATTTAAACTTAGAAATAGCTATTAAATTATAAAAATAATGCATTTTGATTTGTGGATTAATTTGTTTTGACTAATCAACTGGACAATAAGTTAATACAACTCTGTACATGTGCATGTTTTAGAGAGAAATAACACGTGAAATTAGCAGGACGTTGTGAAATGGATTAAACTATACAGAACTAAAGTTATATTTTGTAAATAATACGGACTGTTTACATTGATGAAAGATATCACACATATACGTATACCTTCATTAAACAACTCTGTCTGTTGTTTGACTTTAATGTATCTCTTTGCGGATGATTTATTGTCAACATTGGTTTATTATCTATTTAGAATCAGAAACCAAAATTGTTAACTCATCAATAAATACCTATAATCGATGGATAAGTTTTATTTTTAAGTATGCAAACTTTTTGCTATCTAAAATGTTTTTCATTACTCAAATAATAGGATAATTAATTGAAGACCAAAAGAGTGAACCAGAACCAAATAGTTTATTTTTATTTTTATATTTTTTACCCTTAGCTTTAAGTCCTTGGTTGAACTAAACCAGATAATTATTGACAAGAAATGAATTTTATAAGTAAATAATAAACATATCGACAGTGACGAAACTAGTGTTTTTTGTAGTTTTGTAGTTTTTTCAGTTCCCGAATCCCGGGAAAAATAAAATTATTTCTCGGGAATTTTGGGAAATAAAAATAATCATTGAAATATATACTTTCAACTGTAGGGGCACTTATATTGTTATTATATTCAATAATGTATGGTATGTACTTTTAGTTAAGAATATGGATTGGAAGTTAAAGGCTGTAGCCGGGTAAGCATGCAAAATCGGCCTTTGCATGGATTTGGCTGATTATTTTTTTGAAAGTCACATTCTATGTAACATTCAACCTGACCAAATATTAGCTTCCAAAAATTTGTAGTTTTCGAAAAAAAATTTTTTTTTGATTTTCAAAAAAAAATTTTTTTTTGATAATCCATCAATCGAATTTGATGGTGCTTATGGTATATTATAGAGGTACTTATGACTCATCAGAGGTAATTTTATTATGGTCCTCTGTACATAGTAAACCAGAAAAAAAAATTAATAAAATTTAAAAAATTAAAAAACACTATGTTGTTTTCGGGGGGCAATCACCATTTTTTTATAAAATATACCTTGTACGTACCCAAACAACATATCAAAATCCAAAACTGATATGAAGGGTATAACATACTCGTATAAATTCGCATATGGTCGTATTGGCGCGGTGCGCGCGTTGCGCGGGTGGACTATATGGAGTGCAAGTGTCTTAATACTTTTAAAACATCTCTAATTTGTTGCTAAATAACAGGGCTGAACTAGCCTGGAGAGATCCGGGGAATTTGAAGGGGCCCGTGGCCTGACAAAGATAAAATATAGAGGCCGTAGCCGGGAATGTATGGGAACTATGCTATTGAATCAATTATGCTAATTTTTTCTCATAGTTTGCTTTTTAGAAACATAAAATCGCCTCAGATCGCTTTTGAAATATTATAATCGTCTTTAGTAGCAATAAATCACATTGCCGCTGCGAACTAACGACTCTTCTTGTATAATAAGTTATAGATAGGATTTTTTTTTTCAAAATAAAAATGTTCTTAGTAAACATAAAATATTTGAAGCACAAACACAATTAGGGCGATTTTATGTTTCTTAAAAAGCAACCTATGAGAAAAAATTAGCATAATTGATTCAATGGCGGTTCCCATACATTCCCGGCAACGGCCTCTATATTTTATCTTTGTCAGGCCATGGGCCCCTTCAAATTCCACGGATCTCTCCAGGCTAGTTCAGCCCTGTTGTTTAGCAACAAATTAGAGATGTTTTAAAAGTATTAAGACACTTGCACTCCATATAGTCCACCCGCGCCAATACGACCATATGCGAATTTATACGAGTATGTTATACCCTTCATATCAGTTTGGGATTTTGATATGTTGTTTGGGTACGTACAAGGTATATTTTATAAAAAAATGGTGATTGCCCCCCGAAAACAACATAGTGTTTTTTAATTTTTTAAATTTTATTAATTTTTTTTCTGGTTTACTATGTACAGAGGACCATAATAAAATTACCTCTGATGAGTCATAAGTACCTCTATAATATACCACAAGCACCATCAAATTCGATTGATGGATTATCAAAAAAAAATTTTTTTTTGAAAATCAAAAAAATTTTTTTTTTCGAAAACTACAAATTTTTGGAAGCTAATATTTGGTCAGGTTGAATGTTACATAGAATGTGACATTCAAAAAAATAATCAGCCAAATCCATGCAAAGGCCGATTTTGCATGCTTACCCGGCTACAGCCTTTTTGTTTGGTACATCAGGATGTAATTTAAAATGATCTTACTAGCTTGCAATTCTTGTAAGGATTGTTTTAGTTGTTTGTGCATTGTATTTTTCTGAGAAAGAATAAAAAATGCATTTTAAAGTTAAAAAGAAAAGGTTTATTATAGTAAAAATTCAAATTGTCAGTTTGCATTCAATGATTGTTTAGAGTTTAGATAGAGTCTAAACTCTAAACTAACAAAAAGACTTGGCATATTTGTTTGTTTTTAAAATTCTATTAAAATAGTATTTGCTTTTATAACTTTATATTGTGTTACTACTGCCCATTTGTAGAGGGGGTGCTTACTTTCGGGTGCATTTTGCTAGAGACAGCAAATAAAAAAAAAAAAATTAATTAAAAAAAAAAATTTATTTCTAATATGTATAAAATAATTCCTGCTTCCACTTATTGTTAGACTATTTTTCTATTTTATATAATATTTTCTTCATCCAAAGCATTATTATATCTATGCCTCATTATTTATTTCTTTATAATTTTCAATTAACAATTTTCTTTAAATGTAATAGTATTGTTTTTAGATAATCACCGGTTAATATTAAAATTCAAAAAGTTTTCTTAATTTTTTATTGTTCTTATAATTACTTTTTAAGAGAAGCTATGAAAATGTAAAAAAATATGTATATAAATTTCGAGAATTCCCGTTTTTCCCGGGAATTCCCGGGAATTGTGATTTCCTGTTCCCGATTCCCGGCGTTGGAAAATTCCCGGGAATTTGGAAACACTAGACGAAACCGACCCTCGCCGTGGGAGTAAGGTTCAGGAAGGTGCCAAAATGAGGTAGACTAATTTTATGAGACGTAGAAAGTGATATGTGAACTAAAAACAAAAATATCACCAGAAATTCTAAGAAGGCGTATAGAAGTAAGTTTTAGGAGGGACCAAAATCGACATTATAACGAAAAATGGTGGGCGCTTTGTTCAATTTTTGCCGGGGCCACAGTAACGTTTTACTACGCATCTGCATATCGACAATGTTCAGATTAACTTACTTTACTTTAAGTTTTACATCAATTTCTTTAAAACTAAGTTTTGTTGTGTTTTTATAGATATTCAAATCGTGAATATTTAAAAACAATTTTTACGCGATTTTCGTTTTTTTTAATTGATTAATATGGTTTAACGCGATTTTAGAAAAAATATGTGGAACGTATCCCTAATTTTACAATGTAAACAATGTCTTTTTTAAGCGATTTTTTATATGCGATTTGCTATTGAACGTATCTACCGCAAAAAAAGAAACCCTACTGTATTTTCTAAATAATATATGTATAACTACAAAACTTACAAGCACTAAAAATTTTGCATAGTAAATAAAATAATAATACTAACATTCTAAATCAAATCTTCCCATTATAAACAGCTTACAGAGTTTTTATTTCCAGTAAATAATCTACATAAATAAGCACTAATAACTATTAAAGTCGTTTAAATACCAACAAAACAAATACGATTAATTAATTTACGTAAAATTCACGTAACTCTGAAATAAATAATTGATCAGTCTCGGTTGAATAATGGTACGATAAAAACACGTGCATTAATTTCAAATGTAATATTAATAATATAAAAACATACGGTAATCTGTATAGAGACCGACAATCTATAAATTATTCATCTCAACGCATACTGTTGAAAAACGCTTAAAATATTGGCCATAATTATTTCGAAAGTAAAATAAATTCTTCCAAATATAAATAAGTAAAATTAATCATTATCAGGTTAAATTAACGACTTTTTAATAAAAAGATGTCAAATGAGAGTCGGACGTTATGATATTAGTGTTTCGTACAGTTTTTTTTATTTTTTCCACTATATTTGGGTACTAATTTAAAATTAACGTTTTAATTTGACTTGCACTTACGAACTGTTTTTTAGGCGGCTATTACACTATCAAAGAAATGTGATAAAATTTCTTTGATCAAAGAAATATGACAGTGTAATATGTCAACTTTTATAATATTTACGTAATATTTACCTTCATAATGTTTTTTTTATCATAGATAATGACAGTTTCTTATATTTAATCAAAGTTTCTTGATGGATAAATCCAAAATCAAAATGGCGACTGAAAAGTGTTCGTGGACGGTTTCGGCTACGAAATTTCTTATAATTTAATATATGATCAAATCTTTGTCAAAGATCTTTGACATATTTATTTGATAGTGTAATAGCCGCCTTAGCTAAAGTTAATTTCGAAAACTGGGTTTTTCAGAAATTGGTTTTTGTATAAGTTTGTAGTTTGTTGGTCACTAAAAATTAGTTTTGAAAACTGTTTTTAGGCTAAATTTGTAAAATTCGAAAACCGAGGTTTTCAGAAGTCGGTTTTTACATAAACCTTTTATGGTTTGTCGATGGTTAAAAACCGGTTTTGAAAACTGGATTTTTTGCTAAATTTATCAAATTAAAAAACCGGGTTTTTCATGTCGTTTTTTGTAAATGTGATGGAAAACATTTTTTTAAGAGCATATAATTTTTGCTATATTTTTGACATACTGTACCATGAACTTGTTGCAAGTAATAGTGAAAAAAATAAAATACTGGTTTCTTGCTCTAAGCAAGAAATTATTATTTTTTATTTAATATATGGTCCAGTCAACAGGTAGTTTTGGGTTATATTTAATTCAAGAGTTTGATAAGTCTTCGACCCTGGCGAGTGGCGGTTGCGGCTGTTTTTTTAAGATAACGATCTTGAAAAAAATATCCGACAAAACGTTTTTTTATATAACTATTAGTGATGTAACGAATGTATGAATATTAGCCGTCAATATTCGCGAATGCGAATATTGACCTTTTGTAAAAAAAGCTAAAAAAAGACAAAAAAGGGTTTCTGAATAAAATAGATTAAAAAACGATATTTTTATGGTTATTTATCGTTTTAGTGCTCCAAATTATTTTATGAAAAATCATTTTGTTTTAATATCTAAATGTGTTCTTATTTATGGATAAAATACAAACAGAAGTTGCTATAAAGCTGGTCGAAAAGTCGTTTCACTTATATAAAAATTAAAATAATTTTATATTTCGTGGTTTAAACTATTATTTATACTTACAAAAACAATTTATTTTTAATATTTATGATAAAAGTGATGCACAGTTTTAAATAAACAAAGCTAAACAATCCTTCTTTTTATTTTTTAATTGTTGTAATATTTTTTTTGAAATACTTTTTAATCGGATCTATTACAATATTTCTTGCAATTTCTTGTTAGTATCCATAGATTATAGCTAGATATTAAAATAAAACAGATTTTCAATGAAATAATTTGGAGCACTAAAACGATATTTAACCATTTTTATATACATGATAATATATTCACAAAAATATTCACAACTTTACCTGCGAATGCGAATGCGAATGCGAATACGAATGTTTAAAAATGTGCTAATATTCGCGATTGCGAATGCGAATGCGAATATTCGTTACATCACTAATAACTACATATTTTATAATTTCGATGCGCTAGAATTTCTCCTTTTGAATGACCATTCGCAGATCTATGTAGCTCTTACCGATCTCAAGATATCTTGAATTGATAGAATTTGAATATCCAATCACTTTTTTGGAATTTTTTGCGAAATTATTCTGTAATTTGGAGTTAAAGACTTTTTTAAAAGTCATCAAAGTGGGAGATGTTGAGGTGAAGTCACCACCTGTTTAGCGTAAAGTGAAATGACCTACATATATGCATTATCCAATAGGGTTTTTAAAGACAATCCTGCATATTTACAAGGGTTACGCATATACACGCACACACACTAGCTGGCACGTGTGTTACCTGTGATAGAATCTTTGATATTTGCACTTCGGATAAATTCTAGTAAATAATGCTGACTTGATAAAATTACAGACAAATGAACGCCTGCTAACTTGACAGACCGGGTTTGATTCCCGGAGGATATTCTTGCGGTCGTCTCCACGATCTCTTCTCCTTTGCATGTTTACAACACCAGTGGCGTCTAATCAATGATTAAAAAAAATTCTTTAGCCACACCGCGTACAGATTTTTTCCTGGACAATGAATAAGTCAAAATGTGTTAGGCTCGGAGAAGAAACACTCGTTCGGGTAAACTCGGGGGAGCCGAACAATAGAGATAAAATACATAACGCGCTGACTTTCTCAGTGGCATATACGTCTGAGTCAGAAGTGCGTTATATTTTTGGTTGCGTTTGCTAAGTTCACACGGGTTATTATTTCTGCTACGTTTATATTAACATTACATTTAGTATTTTGTTAAATATTATGTTTATGTTTTATGTTTATGAATAGTTTTTTAAGTGATTATTAATTTGTTTCGTTATTGTTAGAAATATTAGTTTAGGAAAATATGTAATGTAAATAGATATTTAATTATGGCAAAATAAATATTTTAATATTTGATAAATATTAAAATGAACTATGTATACGTGCCTCAAATAAAATATATTTGAAACAAAAAAAACAAATTGTGTAAAATATTTGAGGTTAATTTTTCGTAGCTGTTTTTCAATCATGCCAAATAAATATAACTTCTAACGCGTAAACATAAGTATACACACCCACTTTTTTAAATGAATTTAAAGCGCAATCAATTATCCATATCTAAAGAAGAGTTTGTCCTTAACCACTCACTCACTCATATATCAACGTACAGCACAAACCCCTGAACCTAGAAACGTTAAATTTCATAGGTGCCTTCCTTTTATGATGTAAACATCCACTAAGAAAGGATTTCCCGAAATTCAATCCCTACGGAGTTAAAACAGGGTGTCAAAGTTTATATAAAAAGTAATTTTTTTTTGTTCGCATTTAATTAAAACTTATCGAACATACTCTCTAATATAAATAATGAACCAATTATTTCAGCATTTCCCAAAATTTAACATCTAGGGTGATACGGGGGTGGAAAAATTTGTAAAATATTTTTTTTGTAGTATTCACCGAATGAAACATGGCGCAAGTAGGTACTCTACAAGACAAATATCAGTTACAAAAATTCAACCCCTATGGGAATGGGGGAGGGGGTAAAAATTTGATATATTTATCTTCATAATTGCTCTTGATATTAAAGTAAATTCGGACATACTAATATTAAATTAAAAATTAAAGTTCGATATTCAAGCCCTAACAGCATGAGACGGGAACGAGGATGGATGTAGTTGTAGATATGTATGATTATCTGAATACCTGCTTTACTTATAAAGGTAAATTCGGGCAAAATAGTCATAAATTAAAATTAAAATTTCGGCATTCAACCCGTAATGGCGGTGGTAGCAGGGTCTGTGTTTTTGATATGTTTATCTCCATAAATGCTTACGTTATAATGGTGGAGTCGGGCAAAATAAACTGCAATAAAAAAATCTATATTCAACCACTAATGGCAAGGGTAGACAGGGTTAGTTTTTACAATTTTTAACTAAGATCCGAGATATTTACGTTTTTTATAGGTAATGAATAAAAAAATGTAATATGTCATCCCCTATCACGTATGGTGGGTTCTTATTAGTTTCGAAGTTTACGCGAGCAAAGTCGCGGGATTCCGTTAGTTTAATATACAGGGTGTTTTGTTCGGCGATACGAATATTTTGAAGGAAGGTAGAATGAGTCATTTGAAAGTGATTTAAGCAAATATACCTATATACAAAGTGCTACAGTTTTTTTATATCGGCCTTTTTAGTAAATTTTTAAGAAAACCCAGATTTATACATGTTAACAGCAATAGTTCAAATGTTAGAGTGCCAATCTTCTTCAAACACGATTTTTATATTACTTAAATGTCTATGCTACACTATCAGATCAAAATAAAATTGATTAATAACATAAACAAAAAAATGACTGCAGGTTAACATTTGAAAACTTATAAAACTTGAATAAAATTAATTCTTTAAAAAATTATTTTATAAAATCTAGCACACTTACAGATATTCAAATGGTTTTAAAAACTGCTCTATTTTATACCCTTTCGAAAAACCTGCCGTATTACCTACATGAACGGGCTGATTTTGTGGAAAAAACATACATTTATCCGAAAATAAGCAAGATTTCTACATTTTTCCAGAGAGTTGATCCTAGTATGCTAATCCTAATAAGTCGTCAAAAAATTTTATCAATTTTATTTTGATCTGATAGTGTAGCATAGACATTTAAGTAATATAAAAATCGTGTTTGAAAAAGATGGGCACTCTAACATTTGAACTATTGCTGTTAACATGTATAAATCTAAGTTTTCTTAAAAATTTACTAAAAAGGCCGATATAAAAAAACTGTAGCACTTTGTATATAGGTATATTTGCTTAAATCACTTTCAAATGACTCATTCTACCTTCCTTCAAAATATTCGTATCGCCGAACCAAACACCCTGTTTCGATCTAATGTATCCAAATACTTAAAGAAACCAATTAATGAGTTTAATAAAAGATTTAAGATCATAAAGTAACATTACATAAACAAATAAATGATTGGTTGTTGATTTCTTATGAACACTTTGTAATTAAAATATCATCGAGAATAAACCGACATTTTTTCGGCCTCCGCTTCGATCATATATTGTTTCGAGGAACAAAAAAATGTATAAACAATTGATCGATTTTTTACTGAATCTTCTAAATTTGGTAGTCCATATTACATTTTCTTGCAAGAAAGGCTTTTTAAGGTATATTGACTCAGCTGAATCCGAAAATCGCTGTTAGCATGCCGAAATTTTGACTGAAAGTCAAATATGACGTTCAATGTTCCAAAGAGTTTTTTTCTAATTATGTACATTATTGGTTTTTAAACAAAATTATCATATTAAGGGCTTTATTGTAAGTAGATGATGCTACCCGTATATAACATTTAAAACATTTGCTTCTCTCACCATTCCCTTCTCAAAATGTTATGTAAACAGTAAAACCATCGAACATTTTTTTGTCTTTGACTTTAAAATAATCAATAAGGTGGAATAATGTTAAACAATAACAAATTAATCGTTTTCATGTCATACTTAATTAAATATCCTTCAAGCCTGTGCGGGGTATAAACAGACCAGTAAGTAGGGTTCGCAATCCCGCAGACTTTTTTTTCCCGCGGGAATTTTGCGGGAATTCCGCCATTCCCGCGGGATCCCGCAATATTTCCAAAAAAAAATATTTTTCATGCAAATATAAAGGTACATTAAAATGGCATAATTTTTATATATATTTATTTAATCAATTCAAACATAAGCTTTCTTATTATGTAACAAATAAATAAAAATTCAAACACAGAATCATATTATTTATATATTAAATTAAGTATAAACTTTTTGCAACTTATTACAATTACTTTAGTTACAACAACAATTACAATACATAATAATTAACTTCTTGCAATATCATAATTAAGAAAATAAATATCTAAACAATTAAAATAAATATGAATATAAATATATTTATAAAAAAATTTTTTTCAAAATTTTAAACTTTTAAAAATACATAATAGACCGCTATTTACCAAAAACAATTGCGGGTACAATTATATTCTAAACAAACTTATTTGCGTCAGATCCTAGGAGAAGCAAAACTATTTTAATCTCTACGGTTTATCACCCTTAGCAATCAATAAAAATGAACAAAAATAAAATTAAAATATATTAAATTGTTTATTAGGCAATGCGTTACAAAAAGGTTTTAAACTCATGGCCGACACCCCTCCACCACAAAAAAAAATACATACCGGGTTAAATGTTACTATTTTTTTTAATAAGACCGTACAAACATATTGTGTCTATGGTTTTATCCCCCAACCTATACTTCTTATAGAACTACAAATGTATCCGGCTGTAAAAAGCCCTTTCTGCTTCCACACTCGTAGGAGTTACTAATTATCAATTTATTATTTTACAAATAAATAATCCCTTTTACAACAAATAAATTGTTTTCAAAAATAATGCAGCCAGTGTTGACTGCCGAGGGGATGAAACTGGGTGTGAAAAACACACGCGACGCGTGAAGCTAGCTAGAGACATTCAAATTACGTCGATAAATGGGTGTATAAATACAAATTTAATGTTAAAAAAATTCCGCGCGGATCCCGCACTGTCAGTGCGGGATCCGCAGGTCTCCAAAACTTGCGGGATCCCGCGGGAATGCGGAATCCCGCACTACGGGATTGCGAACCCTACCTGTAGGTATCGAATACTTACAAACATATAACAATTTGCAAACAGAGCTTATTAAGACAGGTCCCCTGGCCTACCCTTCGCTGGCTACGCCACTGCGATTTAATTAGTTAAAATTCAAAACGTGGCAAATAGTCGTTTGAGTTTTTGATTCATTTCAATATGTTCATGTTGGTGATTAATCGTATAAGAGGTAAATTTTAAATATTTATTTGTTGACAAAATTATAAACAATTAACAATTGTGTTGTTTGATGCTACTGTTCATCTCTTTCTTTAACTATGTATTGAAAAAGGCATTATAATATTTTGTTTTTTAATAATTGGTATAGGTAATTGGTCCTGTATTGAGTCTTGCCATACCATTATCAATAGAACAGAAATACTATATCCAATACATACATCCTGATAATAATAAGCAAAAAGATAGAAAATAATAGAAATCAAGTGAAACATATCCCGGATCGCGACGCCTCTGAGATTCCAGCAGAAATGTTTAGAGGTTCTCTGTCGACGGAACAATAGTGCTAAATAATGTTCGCGTCCCTCGGGAACCTCACACTCCGCGTCCCGATTGCCGGATATCCTGGACTACGACCAGTTGTTAGCCATTATATGTGTATAGTAAAACAACGCTAATTCGAATGTAATGACTTCGACTTTAATATGTACCACTGAGTATTAAAGTAAGCGGATTGTTAAAAAAAATGTATGTCATATATTTAATGAACTAATTAGGTACTATAGGTCGTAATCTTCGTTGATAAAATTATGCGATCCTGGTAGAAACTATTTACTGTTGCAAATTATTCAATCCAGAATTATATTAATTTGTCTCTTATCGAATAATACGAATAGTCATGCATTTTATGGATAAAAATATAAATTAATTTTTGTATCAGGTTGTTTGAAAGATTCGTAGGAATTTTCGCGTGTATGTCTCATGTCTTGTGCTGAAGTAAGATTAAAATGTTTTACAGGCTTGGCCAATTTAATCAATCCATTCACATATCTCATATCATTGAAGTCATCGAGGTTGAATAAAAAACGTTTCAGATTGCAGGGGTTATTTTAGATCTATTTTAGATCTTATTTTTAGATCTACACAATATTAGTGAAAGCAAAAAAAAATCAAGAAGCAATTAAATGAACTATTTTCTGTCTTCCAAATCAAGAGAAAAAAATTCTTGGTGCAACTGAATAACCTTTTTGCATTAAACAAAATCACTTTTACATATGCATACATATTTTCCAATTTTAGAGCTGTGTACTGCGCACTAACATAATCCCTGTCATCTTGTTGTTTAAAAAAATTAAATTCCTATAAAATGACCTTAAGCATAGACATAAAAATTATGAAGCAACTCATAGTCATAGAGCATGGACTATGCATCTGATTTAAAAACAATTGTGTCTCTGTTTATAAAAAAAATAGTTTGAGATATACTTACCCTTATTTAAAGAGGAGTATCTTCTTCATTCTTCTGAAATAGTCAAACCTATCACATATTTTTCACTGTTTTGAAGAAATGTTTCACCATTTTTTTTGTTAATACAGAATGCATGCTCTATGTCTATGACCTTAAGGACACTTTCTCAAAATATGCCAATCTTTAGTTTCTGTCCCCCTAGCAGCTAATTTACTTTTATGTAAAACATGTTTACCTATGAATTCGAAACTTTGAAATATTTGAGTGGATTAATTTAAATGACCCACCAAGCGCATATTCATTTTTAGTGAGTGTGTTTTATAAATAGCGAAGATAAAGTGATCAGTTTCATATTTCTTTGTAGACCCTGGAAAAATATTTGTAACATGAATGATATATTTTACTCTATTCTCTCTTAAAATTATCAAAAAAAATCTTGTTTTGATTATCACTGTACCAAATATATTCGCAAGTAACCAATCTACTCTATACATACCTCTTATTAATCCATAAAATCGAGGTATATTTTACGGAAGACTCCATAATGATATATTCCTACTAAACGATTCTATTCAACGATGCTTTACAATATTTTTATTACACGTTAATATATTTTACTTACCATACATTAAATTACGTAACATACGTGTACAATAATGCCAACAGTACGACAAACACAAATTAAGTTTCCATGCCCCAGTTTGAGCAACCTTGTATTAACGATGTAAGTCAAATTATCAAACTGTTGGTGGATCAACGATTCTCGTTATTACTAACTTTGTGTCCCGTTAACTTACTTACCACAATCTGTACGAATGTATGTGCATATTGTCGTATCTACCAACATTCATATGTCCTTATATTTGATATAACTTTACAGGGACTTATATAACCTAATATCTATTATCTTATTGTTGTAGTTTAGATACATATATATACCTACTAATAATATATAAGTATTTATGGACTAGAGACTAGATTATATTATATAATTCCATTAAAAAAATTATAACCTATACCGGGTGTCCCAGATAACTTTTCCAGCATGGGGATCTCAGTATCTATACGAGATACAGGTTTGGTTAAATGAGATGAATTATTTGTATGAAAAGGGTGAATATTATTACACAAAAAAATATTCATAATTATATGTGGTTTAGACGGTATACCCAAAAAACTGAAAATTCGGAATTTCTTTAAATGGCTATAACTTTTTTGTTAAAGTAGATAGGTATTTTTTGTTTGCGGTTTCTTAAAGCACTTTTTTGTGGAGAATTGATTGGTGTATTTAGAATTTTTATATCACTTTTAGTTTCCGAGTTACAAGCTCTAACTTTAGTTTTTCTTATGGGCCACTTAGTTGAATATATCACATTTGAACGTGTTTTTTACTCTACTTTACAACGATATGTCACTTGCCATATTTATTATCGAAAAAAAGTCGAAATACTAAATATCAGTGATATTTATGAAGTATTTTATTACTAACTTTTAAGTGAGTCATGAAAAACAAAAATTGTAAACAAAAATCACAATAACAACAATCAAAATAACAAATGAATATTTGAAACAATGAACTATTTGAAAAAATATATTATAATTTTTTTTCGATAATAAATATAGCAAGTGACACATCGTTGTAAAGTAGAGTAAAAAAAACGTTCAAATATATCTTAGCCAACTTAGCGGCCCATAAGAAAAACTGAAGTTAGGGCTTGTATCTCGGAAACTAAAAGTGATATAAAAAATCTAAATACACTAATAAATTCTACACAAAAAAGTGCTTCAAGAAACCGCAAACAAAAAGTACCTACCTACTTTATCAAAAAAGTTATAGCCATTTAAAGAAATTACGAATTTTCAGTTTTTTGGGTATACCGCCTAAACCACATATAATTATGGATATTTTTTGGTGTAATAATACTCACCCCTTTCATACATATAATTCATCTCATTTAACCAAACCTGTATCTCTTATAGATAGTGAGATCCCCATGCTGGAAAAGTTATCTGGGACACCCGGTATAAGCACTTTAAACACTCGGGCATTAAATATAATACTTTGCACTCAAAATTTACAAGAACGGAAATTATATTATACAGATGTATAATATTAATAATCATTTAAAATAACATAGCTTTGCCATAAAATGCACCGTCTTTATGTTTTTTAAAATGTATTAATGAATAATGTAAATTAAATATACTACAAAAAATTTGGTGAAACCGTCATTTTTTAAAAGAACGTTTCAAAACAATAGGGTTAATTTTCTTTACTAACATTTTATGTAAAATGTGGATACTATTTATATAGCAATACAAGTGATTATATAAGTTTATTTGAAAACATAATAAATAAATGGCATGGTGAGTCTGGAATTGTTAGGCTCCTGATGGGGAGTCGAAACACGTGTCAAGTGACATTGTTTTATTGTGGTTTAGGTGTACATTTTTTAGTTTAAGTTTTGTAAAATGTTGATGCTCTAAAAATATAATGTCCTTAGCTAGGGCAATATTTTGGCGTGTAATAAGCAGGTTAGTCTCTCTGTTAAGTTAAAAACAGGAATTCAATATCCGCCTTGGTTAGAGCAATTTATTGGGGCGAAAGGAGATTAATATAGTATAAAAATTTGGATTCAATCCCCGCTGCAATGAACTGTTTTTTAAATAATTCTGTCAAATAAAATAAACGTTAAAATTCTTACAGTTTGTAGCAACGGAGATTGATTCCCCGTTTTTATATTATATTAATCCCCGCCCCAATAAATTTAACCAAGGCGGAGATTGAATCCCCACTGTTAAACTAAACTATTTTACAATAAGTGACAGTTACATATAATTATAATACAATATAAAATTTGAATATTTTATCGAATAGACAGATAAACTTTATACATAAATATGCGAGTAGATATGATATAAATAAAAATGTGCTCCACTTTTTAAATGCAAACTTACTAAAATCTTGATTAAAATGTAACGATATGAAACAGAACTCTTTGTAATTTGTAAAAAAGTCATACATTTGAATAAAATAATTAAAATATAGATTAAATATGTCAGTAAGCGTAACTGTCGCACTATCAGCGGATATTTTTTTAACAAAGCTTTTATTAGCTTGACTTAGAAAGAAAATCAATCTTACAACTCATTTTTCACCCACTTCTAACTGTCGTATCGATTTGAAATTTTGTACACATGTATAAGTTAAATATCAATGCAATATAATATAATAAAGTGAAACTTGATTAAGTGGGACTTGGATAAGTGGGAAACTGTCCCTTCACATATGGAAGTATATCTGGGTAAGAGGGTAAATGAGGCACCTCTTTAAGTGGGATAAAATAATTGGTCCCTTGAAATTCCAGCTATCCATGTTTCACTGTAAATCTAATATCATTCTAAAGCCAATATGGCGGACGCCCCAAAATGGCAAATTACCTTTTTCGTCACAACCCCCTTAATATGGATATCAAATGAAAGGGTTGTTGCCGTTGATTAAAATTGAGAAAAAAATCGACAAATTAAACTTTTTTTAATATGAGTAGTTTTAAAACAGAAAATTAAAAACAATCGATGTTAAATTAAGTTAATATCTTACTATGTAGACTAATGTTTTCTTTCAGAAAATATAAACTTTTAAATGGGTTACAATGTATAAAAAAATTATGACGATAGTAATACACACCTGCTTGGGGTGTGCAATAATGAATAAAAACAAAACAAAAAAACTCATTCAAACTGGATAAGTACTAGGCCAAGTAGACTTGCTCAAATACTCTACACCTGTAAGCTAAGACTCAAACGACTCAAGTGAGTCAATAATTCAAATAGATTCAAATGACTAGAGTCACTAAAAAGACTCTTTTCCCCATCTTGGAAATATACAAATAGAATGTATATGTTATAACCTACAATATATATAATATCTATTTTCCATAAAACTGTTCCACTAACACGGAACATTATAAAAATGTCGTTACAAGAAAACGAAAACAGAATTAAATAGAACTGGGCTATACATCCTCTATCATTTGGCATTATATGTTTTTTTTATAATTGTTAATAATAAACCTGTACATAACAATAAAGTACACATGTACACGCCATCGGGGAAATCAGTGCTACCAAATAGTTACAGTGTGGTGTGCTATGTTATATAGCAGGCTGTGCTTGTACCTTAGACCGTGTATAGAACATAAAGATATGAAGAGTAGGATTGGCGTTATTATCAATTTATTTTTTATTGCTGTTTTTAAATTTAATTAGTCTCACTATGTCCCGAAATTTTCAATAATTTTAGAAAAATAAGTGTACACGAGACGAGACAAGAGTCAGGTGTCTCTTGTTTCGTTTCGGTTTTTGTAACGGTTTTGTAACTAAATCTCAGTTCGTTTTTTAATTCAATTTAAATAATAAAACTATTTTTTTTCGTATATTTGCATTTCCTTTTTTTCTTATTTTTAATCCTAGAGGAAGAATAAAAATTTATTTTGTGTAATTTGAAGCTTCTGTATTAAGTTAAATTCTGCAAAATTATCTTTATTGTATTTCTCGTAAACGGTTGATTTTTTGACAAATTAACAAAGTATAATCATCTGTATTTGGTGTCATACATCCATATATAATTGTCAAACATTGGAAAAATATTAAGAATAAAAAAATACTAGATACAAATCAGAGGGACTACAGGCCCCATACATCCCTGGTCTAAATAATCATTATTTGATACTGGAAATCAATTACACATATTAATACTAATATAATCTGGGTATCAATTTTCATTACTTTATCATTAAGGGTTTTCCAGATATTAAATAAAAACTAATTTTAGGCAAAATCTGTAGCTCCCCCACGAAGAGTTTCCGGACACATGTTTATATGAACTTCTTTGCTCGAAATATTTTTCTCGATCAACTGTTCAAGTTTGTTTCACCTGATATGACTCATCCTGTATAGTACCTAAGTATTATTAATAAAAACTATTTTTTTTTGATAGTTGAAAACAATAATTAAGATGTTACCATTTGTATATTTTGCACTAATTTATAGATGGTCTAAGGTTAACATACACAGTTACACATATACATATTTATTGTAAATATACATACAATGATATACACAATATGCATGTTGTACATGTATACAAACATATACATACATATCTACACAAATTTCAACATTAAGGATGTATCAAAAGCAATCTACACAGTTGACATACTAATACATATAATAGTAGGTAGGTACTACATGCTTTATTTAAATGCTATTAACATACTTCTTGTGTATTTTTATTAGTTGATATCAGAACAAAAAAAAGTACTTTAATAAGTATTGTTAAGGGACCATTCCACTGTAAGAAAAATTTGAAAATTTTTTTCTTTAATTAATAAAAAATATGGATTTTCATAAATATGCAGTTCAATTTTGATTGCAACATTCGAATTATTTCGGTCGCTTCTTAGAAAAGAGATCGACCAGCTGCGTATAAACTAGATACAAGTATCTCACATGTTAACTTTAAACACGTTTTTCTTGAAATGTCGTTTTTCAAAACGGTGGAAGATTTTAATCGAAGAGTTTTCAAGCTCTTGTAACAGGTTGCGCTTGTAACAGGTTGTCAGATTCAAGTGACCCCCCCCCCACCTCTCTTATGACGTCACACAAACGAAACAATAATTAGGTAAGTACTCAAAATCAACGAACAAAACAATTCTGTAATTGCCCTTGGCTGTTAATATTATTTTTATTTTTATGATATTTTACTGTACACGTTTGAAATTTTCCCAAAACTCTTCATCGGTCACAAATTATTTATTATTATACAATATATTAATTTTTCCTTAAATATTTTGCTCTCAGAATTCATATGAAATTTATTTTTTGTATTCTTTAGATGTGACGTCAAGCTTGTGTCTCCCCCCCCCCCCCCGTCTTACACCATGTTACAATTTGTAGACCCCCCCACACCTCCCTTAACATTTAACGTAGTTTATGGATGACCCCTTATATTATTTCAAATCCTAACTATCACATGTTGTTTAATAATTTTTAATACGACCCTGTCTATTAAATTTATATCTGACATATTTGATCGTAAAATCTTATTTCACACCCCAACTACCCCAATATTGCTATAATGCATGCATGCATGTTAATATTATTTATACGCCATTTTAAATACACATGCATGGGTGTAAAATTGAACAATACATATGGCTATGGTTCTATTTCACACCCCAGTTATCCCACTGTCGGTACGGCCCTGTCTATAATATTCATATACTGAAGTCGGTGTTTGTTGAGATTGCTGTTATGATTAGATGCCCTGGTTTAACAACAGGGTGGGGTTGTTATCAGAATTAAGTTGTAAAAGGGCAACAGTACAATGAAATTTAACTATAAATAATTTTGTTAATATTTATAAATTTTATTCAACCATTTAATTTTATCTTGAATTATGTAAGTAATAGTCTATGTTCTTTTGGCTGTAAATGTAGTTTATGTTGCTATGTAATTGTAATAATTGTCATGTAAATTGACGAATTTTAGCTACTTATTTTAGTATATTATATTTTTATGATACTAAAGTTAATGTATACTGTTGATAATGAAAAAGTGACATTTTTGTCAATATTTATATCAGAATGCTCGATTAGTTCAGAATTTTTCAGAAAAATAACACGAGAGTATTTTTGTAATGACAATTATTTTGGTAATTTTGATTAATTTTATAGATTAATTTCATTTTTCATAAGAACAAAAATATATGTTTTACCAAATTCATGAAATTTTATTTATATATGCGTATACAATTGAAAACACTTAACTTACAACAGATAAAAAAAGGTCGAGTCTTCTCGTACAAAATAGATTCTTTCAATTTTGTTCGATTATGCAAATTTTACTTAAATATCGAAGTTAAGAATCGCTAGTTATGTTTACTAGTTCATCCATTAGAGAGCAGATTGCTTTAAATTTACTAACAATAACTTATTGTATACTTGTAACAATAGTATTATATATACAGTAGAAACCGGCTATAACGACATCGAAGGGACCGGTCATATTAGGTCGCAATAACCGGTAAAAATGCAATTATATGGGATTCAGTTCCCATTTTTTATTTTATTTTGAGTCATTAAAACTGATACGGCGTATTAACCGATGTCATTATAACCGGTTTCTACTGTAATATCTACTTATTGTTAATACATAAATTTAGAGTCATCTGTTTTGAATTATATTTTTTTCATTATTAGTAGATACTATTACCTACTTTTGGGGATAAAATCATGGAACAAATAATTTTTACGATTTTTTTTAATTCGCTAAACGACGATTTGAATACTAATTAAAATGTTTACAAATTAAAATTTCATGAACTGGTAGCTTTCATTTGATACTCCACTCACTGAGAGTAAATAAATAAATAAAATTTGATTACCTATTTTCTCCTTTAAAATGCGCCAAAAAATAAAATTTTTATTCTTTAGGTATATTATGTTAAATCCACTAATTGTGTTAATTAAATCGTAGCTTTCTATATCAAGGCTTTGACAGACAGACAGATAGTTAATTATTTGTTCCGAATTCAATACGGACCACTATAAAATAAATAAAAAATAGTTATATTTCAGTATTATTTTATTTATTAAAATAAATTATTCAAAAGTCACATTAAATATTATAACTATTTTGTTCATTTACTCTCATTTAAAAATCTGTTACATACATACTTAATAAATTAAATAAGTACATAAACATTTTATTGCTAGATAACTATTTAAAACAGAATAAATGCGTCCCACATTATTACATTTGACACACGTTATGTTATACATAAATCATAATTTAAATATTTGTCTGCTGATAATATCCATGATTATTTTAATTTTGTAAGATTTCATATTTTTATTATAGAATACAATACATGTCGCAACTCGCAGCACCGCAAAAATGTCACAACACAAAAAATGTAGTTTTGAGAAAATAGGAATAAATGAAATTATAACAATTTATATCAAAATTGTGAGCTATGATACTTTTTTGCAGGGGTTCGATGTATGGTTTAATTTAAATTAAATAAAAAAATGTCTATTTATTAACAGTGATGCATTATACAGCAGGCAAATTAGGTAGGACTCAAAGGCTCTAATCTAAAAAGAGGGCCCCCAGTTTTGAAATACAACTTTCTTTTTCGGGCAAATTTTTAACAAGCAGACCCTAAATTATTTTATACCTAGAACAGTCATAGCGCGCCACTACTGCACTTTTTTTATAATTTAAAAAGAAAACTAAATTTTAATTTAAATACCTTATAATAACTTCATAATTTAAATGGAAATCCTAATTTGTACTTAATTTTACTCCATTTTCTTAAGCTAAACTACTAAATAAAATTTACATTTAAAATTAGTAACACCCACTATATGTAAACAGTATACATAGAAAGTATAGTTAGGTACTCTTTTTGTTATAGTTAATCGTATATATACCATACAGTAGAACACCAAGTAAACAAATTAATCCTTATTATGTACAAACTTGTATATAATAGGGTGATTCATTTCCGCAAAACATTTTTTTTCAAGGTGCTCAAGCAAAATTTTAATCTACATATAGAAAAAAAATTATCACCAAGATTGAGCTCTTAATTCCTATTTTAATTACTTGCAATTTAAAAATTAAGTTTTCCCATTTAAAATGCATGTAAAAATTTTTTTTTTTCAAATTTCTAATGCTTAGTCACCTTTTATCATATTGGGAATCGGTTTGACGGACCTTACGGGAAATTTCACGCTCTTTAAAATTGCCTTAGTGTTTTTTTCTGTAACTCACACTGGTTCGCCAGAAGGAGTCATCTAAATACTAACTAATAATGCTGCATTATTAGTTAGTATTTATCAATTTTTTGCGTTTTAAGGCCTAAAAATGGCTGTAAATTCATTAAATATTGGTAAAAAAAAAACTATTTTTTACGAGTCAGCTCTTTTTTTCTCCCTAATTTTTGCGGTTTGCTAAAAAAAATGGAAAAAAAATTATTCCAAAAACTGTATTTAGATGACTCCTACTGGCGAACCAGTGTGAGTTACAGAAAAAAACACTAAGGCAATTTTAAAGAGCGTGAAATTTTCCGTAAGGTCCATCAAACCGATATCCAATATGATAAAAGGTATCTAAGCATTAGAAATTTAAAAAAAAAACAAACAATTTATTCCAAAAACTGTATTTAGATGACTCCTACTGGCGAACCAGTGTGAGTTACAGAAAAACACCAAGGCAATTTTAAAGTGCGTGAAATTTCCCGTAAGGTCCATCAAACCGATTCCCAATATAATAAAAGGTGTCTAAGCATTAGAAATTTGAAAAAAAATGTTTACATGCATTTTAAATGGCAATTTTAAAGTGCGTGAAATTTCCCGTAAGGTCCATCAAACCGATTCCCAATATAATAAAAGGTGTCTAAGCATTAGAAATTTGAAAAAAAAATGTTTACATGCATTTTAAATGGGAAAACTTCATATTTAAATTGCAAGTACTTAAAATAGGAATTAAGAGCTCAATCTTGGTGAGAATTTTTTTTTCTATATGTAGATTAAAATTTTGCTTGAGCACCTTGAAAAAAAAATGTTTTGCGGAAATGAATCACCCTATAGTCTATTTCATTTATGTTTGCAGTGGTGGGCGGGGATTAGACGGTACGATTCACACAGGAACTATTTTATAGCTAACGGAAAAGTTTTTTCACTAGAAATTTATTAAATCTTAAACCTTTCAGTGATTTTTTTTCATACTTTCACTGTATTTAGATTCACCCTTCATACAAAGTATAGGCTAAAATTTATGTTCAACACATTTATAGTATTTATGCTGTGATTTTTTTGTTTGGCAAAACGGGAAATAACTCTCATTTTAATTTATTACTGACTGTTGCAAATACTCATTAGTGTTTTTTTTCTTGACGTCAGACGTGTAATTTTTTTAAAACCACGTGATTTTTGGCATATCTGAACTGTCATATAAATTTTAATGGAATTTACAAGAAATTAAATTCACCTTTGTGTCATAAATATTAGTTTTCTTATATCCTGTATAACTGTATAAATACATACATTTGTAAAATAACTAATCTGACAGTTTGAATTTAATTGCAATTATTTCCAAGGCAACATGATGTATTGCATTAGTGAAAATTGTGTTATTGTGAATTTATCTGGCGTTTTGACCAATCAGGAGCGCGTATTATACTTCCTATGCTAGCTACCGCTGCAATCTTAAATGAAATAGACTATAGTATACATATAATGGATAAAAATAAAAATAATAATATTGAAATGAATTCTAATATTTGTGAGTTCGAATAATTGTCGTTCTACTGTATTCATTTAATTTAAAAAAATACTTGTTCGGCTGCTTTTTGTAGTGTCTTTTGTTTTGATAGGAAGTTGTCTATTTACAAACTAATGCACTAAATCACTGAAAGTTTTCAATTTTGCCAACATAGAGAGGTATTGTCAAGTCTCTCTCTATAATGTAGAACGCAAACGGGTGGTTGGCGTCGAAAGTCTTGGGGATTAGCAGACTGCGGACGGAAAATGAAAATTCTGAAAAATAAACACAAAATTAAAATTTATTATTGTTTCATGTTGTCTATCCATGCATATTTGATTTTTTGAGTCAATACGTCGGTTAACAGACAACACATTAATTTTATGTTATATGCCAACACACGTACACTATTTAAAAAGAACGAGTAGAATATTCGACAAAACAAACACAGCCGTAATATCTGGAATAAATGAAGAGGACTGGAATTGAATCCAAAGAATTAATGGGGGAGGGGTATAAGATAGAGGTCATTTTAACACTTTCACTGCACAATATGCTTTGAGATTTCGTACTCGCTGTACGCACATATTTAGGTGAGTTTATTCGTTTAGAGCGGTTAACAGTCATCCTGTATATTCAATTTATTCTATATTAAAACTGTTATATAAACTATAAATTGAAAGACTTCTTTAGTAACTAAATCTGTCAAATTTAGTTCCGTATACCGAACTGGAATAAACTATAATATACAGTGTGTTGATAAAGTAAGGAACAAAATTCATAACTACGTCATTTAATATTTTCAAGCAAAACGCTCGGACACGTCGATTAGTATTTTTAGTTGCGGATTTTTTGTCATAAGAAAATTGTATACAGGGTGTCTCAAGAAGAACATACGCAGTCATAATTAATTTTTTTTAAATAGAACAACCTATATATTATACCATTTTTGAATTATACAATAAATTTTGAACACTTTTTGTACAGCATACCATATCTCTAAAATCAGCGGTTTATGGAATAATGACGTTTGAAATGTGTCTCAAGATGAATATATTCAGTCATCATTGATTTTTTTAAATGGAACTTCCTGTATATTATGCCATTTTTGAATTATACGATGAATTCTGAACCCTTTTTGTACTGCATACCACAGCTCTAAAATCTGTGGTTTTTGGAATAATGACGTTAAAAATGTTATAAATAAATAAAAAATTAATGAACTTTAATAATAAAATATACAAAAGAAATAAAATTATTTCAAAAACCACTGATTTTAGAGCTGTGGTAAGTTGTACAAAAAGTATTCAGAATTTACTGTACAATTCAAAAATGGTATAATATACAGGATATTCCATTAAAAAAAATCAATGATGACTGCATATATTCATCTTGAGACACATTTCAAACGTCATTATTCCATAAACCACTGATTTTAGAGATATGGTATGCTTTACAAAAAGTGTTCAAAATTTATTGTATAATTCAAAAATGGTATTATATATAGGGTGTTCCATTTATAAAAATCAATTATGACTGCGTATGTTCTTCTTGAGACACTCTGTATAAAACTTTCTTATGTCAAAAAATCCGCAACTAAAAATACTAATCGACGTGTCCGAGCGTTTTGCTTGAAAACATTTAATGACGCAGTTATGAATTTTGTTCCTTACTTTATCAACACACTGTATGTACTTACCATATAAATTTACATAATATATACAATCAATATATTACAATATACTGTATACAGTAGAAACCAGTTATAACGACATCAAAGGGACCGATCATATTGGTCGTAAAAAGCGGATAGTCGTAATAACCGGTAAAAATGCAATTATATGGGATTCAGTTGGAGTTTTATTTTGGGTCGTTAAAAAACCGATACGTCGTATTAACCGATGTCGTTATAACCGGTTTCTACTGTATAAGTAAATATATTGAATGTAAGATACTATCTAACTGAATTGTACGGCACGACGACGTATACTAATGCAACGTGTGACAACGTGACTCAAAGGTACTTGACTTATATGTAAACACAAACAATAATTTTATTTTACGAGTATATACGGATTGAGTAGTGACAGCGTTAAACTCACCTCAATATTTTTCCCCGTCCCCCCTAGATTCGACACTTGATGGGGAACAAGTATTTCACCTTCACCTCGTCTCCTATTTCCGTATTTATAGAAATCAGCTACATTTGTAGGTTATTCGTTCTTTCCGAAATTAATTTTATAGTTAAATATAATCAAAATCGAGAGGGATGGGGCTTGGAGTATGGCTATACTCCCGGACTTTAAGAACTCCATTAGATAAAAATAATTAGGTAAACAATAACAGACATTATCTAGTCGCGGTGACGCTACACTTAAAAAAAACGACGAAAGTAACGTGCCCCAATATTACAGTCGCCATGCCTGATCATAATACAACGAGGGATAGAACCCAAAGAGGACGTATTTAGAAATGATAAATAGTATGAAAGAATAAGATCAAAAATAATTATATTAATAAAAAGTTATAAATAATATCGTTTTTTTAAATACGAATTTTTTTAAGTTTTTATAAAATGGGGGGAAAGAATTTAAAATTGAAGAAAAATTAATATCAAAATTTAAACTATGAACTGCCTAAATGGCATGCAATTGTACCTATTGTATTAGTGATGTCTACTATTAAATAAGTAGATAATAATATTAATATGTTATATCCATTTTGAATAATAATACATATAGCTGCATGGGCGTACCGAAGGGGGGGGGCAGGGAGGGGCAGCTGCCCCTCCCTGCCCCCCCCCTGGACCTGACCTGCCATACATTTAGCTGGTTAATTATGTGCCTAAACCTAAGTACTACTGCATTTAGGAAATTGAAGAGTTAAAATTTATAGATATTTCAAAATTTTTATTCAGAACTCACGTTTGAGTCACGTTACGAGTTATGGTTAAATGAGTTAACTTAAAAAAAATCGCGCTTCGCGCCATATCGATTTAGGTAGTTATTCTATTATTATTATTTGATGTACATTTGATATTTAATCTATATTTTTGATCCAGAAGCGGTTAAACTGCCATTTTCCTTTTTATATAAAGCAAAAAAGTGTTAATTTTATTTTTTTACAATTAAACTATTAATATATTTATCGAGTTATAGACCAGTCAAATTAGATCGATTTTTTTTACCTAAAATAGAAAAAAATAGAATGAATGAAACCCACTAAAACCGACAACTATATAGGTAGAGTACACTTTTGTATATGATTTTGTCTTCTATATGATAAATATAAATTTACGATTGAAAAAAAGTTTGCGACCAAAATTCAAGAAGAAATGAAAAGTTTAACATTTTTTGTTCTTACTTTTGCATTTAGATTTAGCTAAAATTTGCATCAGCGTAGCACAGAAACGATAGAATATTTAAGAAAAAAAGGAAAAATTACTCAATGTTTATTTACAATAATACCCATTTCTAAGGACAGTACACAACATTTTTTTGTACTTCAATATCTAAAAAGGTTAATAACCCTTCTGTTCGATCCCCCCCCCCTATTTTGTGGGGTCCTTGGTGAAACTCACCGACTAAATCGGCTTATAAAAAAAAATGTTGCCCCCCCTGAAAAAAATGCTGGGTACGCCCATGTATAGCTGTATTCAATTTCTATGTAATAAAGTTATGGAAGAGCCTTGCAATATTAAAAATACACACGTTTATTAAAAATAAATATTTTATATATAGCCCGTAGCAATTAGTGATGACTCAATGGTTTTTGTAACCACCAGAGAGCTATTTAAAAGCTGTTTATCCTCACTAATGCATATTCACTATGGTCAATTTTTACTCTTTCGTACAAAATACAAGAAAAACATAATGTATTAGCTATTCAGAAGCCGTACCAAGTGATTAAAAGATTAGAAAAATATTATCTTTGTAAGCAAATATAACATGAGTTGACATTTTTTCTTAAAATTGAAATTTTTTACGAAATTCTCAAAAATTTCATTTCGTGAACATTTAAAATTAAATTTGAAAAATTGTCTGTTAAAAATATAATTTTATCTGCTCATAAATTGTTAAATAAGCTAATTTTAAATTTTAGTTAGATATGCCAAATAAAAATGAACACTACGCATGGATGTCAAATATAGCTCGTTTCGTCAAAATTTTAAAGACCTTTCAATCTCGGTCTTGGTTTCGGTCTTTGTCTCGTTTCAGTATCGTCTTGTTTAAATTCAAGTGGTATCATCTCGGTATCGTCCTAAAGCCCTAACTAAAAAAGAAATCATTTGTTTTACTAAACAATTCTTATAATAACGACTAGCGCATAACGCATTAGATCCGGTGTTACCCGTATTAATATCCACAAAATCATAGTTACCTAAATTAATAAAATATTCAAACCGTAATTATATAATTAATTATTACAATTTTTATCTTTTGATGTTAAATCTTAAATTTTCATAAAATATTATAAGCCATGATACTGTACAGAAAAATTATCTAACTATTGGTGAAATCTGCATTGAAATCGGTTCAGTAATTCCCGAGTCTATAAGTCTCATACAAACGTTCATGTTTATATACAGGATCTTGAAAAAAGATGGATACAGAGAGGAATTATCAGGAAAAATGATTCAGACAAAAATGTTAGCATTTTTTCCCAGCTATCACATGGCGATGCCAGTTGTGGGAGAGGACCTTTCCTCCAGGAGGAACGTCCCCCCTTCGTATTTTTTCAAATGGGAACCCCCTATTTTTATAACAGATTTCGATTCCCTGGCCCAAAATACCCTGGAAACCGTAAATATAATTTTTTATTTTCCCGCAAATTCGACTTTTCCTCCCGAAAACTTTCGAGAATCATCAGCGATGTTTTTTTGACCCATCTCGACGTAGTGGGAAGTTGCCCCCCCCCCCCCCCCACGGTCTCCGTGTGAGGGTAAGAATTTGCCAGACATTAGAATTTGTTCTTCTATCATTTCCTACCGCGGTGGGGCAATTTCCCACTACGTCGAGATGGGAAAAACATCGCTGATGATTCTCGGAAGTTTTTGGAAGGAAAAATCGATATTTACGAGAAAATGACATGGTGTATTTACAAAAAGTGTAACAACACCCTGTATATGTAAATATAATACTAACCTAAACTCGATGAAGCTTTCGTACCAGATTCACTGACCTCAAGATGGGACACTTGGATGGCGTTAGTTAACTTGATACCACCTACAGGTGTCATATCTTTTAGATTTAACTGCATGCTGTACATGCTCTCTAAACCAAGCTGTAAATTAACAAATAAATTCATAATCTGTTAATAAAATGTAACTATGTATAAGCAAATTATTAATGTATTTAGAATACGAGTATATAAGTAGTATATTTTTATTTATTTTTGAAGGGTGGTGGCGAGTGAAAAAGAATCCTAAATACAGATTGAGAGATAATAAAATAAAATGTCTAATATATAAATTTACTTTTACCCTTATTCAGTGGCGTAGATAGGGGGGGGGTAAGGGGATCAATCCCCCCCCATGAGTTCAATTTTTGCATAATGGAAAATATAATAAAAAAAGGTCATCAGAATAGAAAAAGTAAATGATAATAACTAAAAAAAAGGTCTTCAAAATTGATAATGTCTAAAAAAAAGGTCTCTAGGCAAAATCCGGCAAATCCACCCCCCCCCCCCCCCATTGCAAAAAGCTATCTACACCACTGCCCTTATTTAACATACTAAACAATTAATTAAGACAGTCTCCCTGTTTCGAAGGACTAGGCAATTTTTACGAAAATAACTTTAAAATACTAGAGGCCTGAAACAATCAAACATCTTTTTGTCCTATACTTTTGAAGATAAAGGCAGCATAATCAACTGTATTTTTTTTTAATTTCACTGTATCATTTTGTTCATTTAAATCGAGCTGTTCAAATCGGTAAAATTGTACCTCCAATTCTTTATTTATGAATAATTGAACATTTTTTTCATTTAACATTTATATAATTTTTCCTCTTACACAAGATTGTATGCTTAGTCAACAGTAATAAGTGACGTTGATTCTTTGGCTGATATAACGACAAAAACGACGCGGTTTGCACCCAGAAACCAAAATGTATACCCTATTTCTTTATACATTTATTAAAATATTATTATTTTACCTCTTTGAGTACACTATTAAGATTTAAAGATACTTTCATGCTGAATTTCGGTATGTAAACAGATATTTCTCGAATATCTTTTGGAACTGCTGCAGCCAAATGTTCTCTGTCCAAATATGTTATAAGAGCTTCTAGATCTGTTCCTTCATCCGGTAAGGCAAGGACCATTACAAAATTCGAATTCTAGAAAATAACGAATTAATAATACAATATGTTATATATTTATTTTATTTAAAAATCGAAATGTTGGAACTATCAACTAAAATAACAAACCTTATATGGTAAACATAGAAAAGATGCTTGAAGGTTTTCATCATAATTATAATAATATCTGGAGTTGCCGTGCATGAAATCTACCATCGTTGTGTGTCCATTAGACCCGGTGAACATCCTCTTAGACGTCTTGTGCTCGTCAAAACTTACCGCCCATGGATACTGGAAGTAGTTGGCACTAGCTATTACTAGAGCTACATCCTCTGGGGGAATAGAGTCTAGAATAATTTAAAAAATCTAAATGAAAATAATTAACAATTTAAATATATTTAAGACAGTTTCAAGGGTTACAAGGATCCCCTTCCTATGGCAGTTTCTGAATAATATAAATATGTTAAAGTGGAATTGTTGAAATTCATTTAAGTAGAAAGAATTGCTTCCTGAAACAAAATTTTTGGGTGTTGGTCAAAATAAAAAATATATAATAGTGGGTAAATATAAAATTCCAAATTTTCTTCAACATCTTTCAAAGCACTTCGAGATGGCGACGATACATTAGTCTAATTAAAAACCAATACTGCAGTTTAAGCAACCAATTAATAATAACTAGTTTATGCCCCTTTACTCTTTATTCTGTAAGTCTTTACAAAGACAACATTTGAGAAAAAAATATACACATGTTATAGACGTACAATAAAAACGTTTTTTTTAAACAAACTTTTATTAAAAATTCACTAAAATGTAAAAAATAAATGTGGTCTCCTCACTGCTGATTACGCTACTGATAGCTATAAATTATTTACTATTAAGTTATTATTAAAAAAAAATGGACAGGATCACTTTCGTTTACACTCCAAGTTTATAGCAATTTTGAACGCAAAGAACAATTCTAGAATTTTATATACAGGACGACTTTTAAATATACCGACAAATTTTCAGGAGTTGTTGAGGACACTAAAACAATCGCTTTGTATTAATAAACCCATGTCCACAAACGAGCCGTTTCAGGTTTCAGCAGTAGAGCAAAAGAAAATACCCCGCTCAAAAACAATGAATTTTTCCTTTCTGTTGAATTTTTTTGTGGAAATGATAGTTCAAAGTGTGCTGATCAAAAGTTGTGTAGGGCGCAATATACGAAAATCCAGAATTTTCTGCTCCAGGAGCTTCAAAATGTTTATATTTATTATTATTAATTTTTATTTTTATCTCCTACAGGGTCAACTTCCAGAAAAAATTGCAAAGAATAAAAAGTGTTTCGAATTAGTCATTGAATACCTACAAAAAAGATGTTTATAGAACATAATGACATTGATATGTTTTTTTGGTTCAGTAGTTATTGATAAAATTAATAAATGTTATAAAAAATTCTAAAAAAAAACTGTTATATAACTTTTTATCCTTTACATAATTTTCTAAAAATTAATCCTGAAGGAGATAAATATAAACATAGAATATTTGAATGCAAAAATTATGGATTTTCGTAGGTTGCACCCATTAGAACTTTCAATGAGCATATTTTGAACTATAATTTCCCCGAGTTTCAAAAACTTTCAACCAAAAAGCAAAATCCATTACCTACATTTGTACGGGGTCCTTTCTCTTGCTCTACTGCTAAAACGATTCGTTTGAGGACATGGGTTTACTAACAAAAAGGAATTATTTAAATATCCTCGACAACTCCTTAAAGTTTATATGTATGTTTACGGGACATTCTGTATGTGTATATTAGTGTATAACACTTAAACACTTATAGTTCAATCAAATAAGACTTTTTCCCGGAACTAATTCGGACCAAAATGATTTTTGGTGGAAACGTTGTACTAGTGTCCCTGATCATCCCACAAAAAGTCCGAGCTAATCCGAGTTGTGCTACCGCCGCCATCTTGAAAAAATGGCGGACGGGTCACGTTTTTCCATAGTTTTTCGTGTTTTTCTTTGAAACCGTTCATTTTACGAATACGGTTCAAAGGACTTTTTTTATAGAGTATAAAATTTTCTTTAAAATAAGTTCAAGGTCGTTAAGATCGGTTTATAAATAACACAAGGAGTACCGGTTTTTAAAATCACAATAAACGGAGAAAATAATTTTTCGCATTTTATTTCAATTTTACTTGACTTTTAATGCTACTATGATAATTTTATATAGAATCTTTATGAAATATCATACATTTTTGCATATAATAAGACCAAAAACATGAAGATTAATATAAACGTTACGGAAAGAGGGTTAATATTCTTAACCCCTACATTAGTGTGTACCAGAATAAGATATATTCCTACTACAGAATTGATGTAAAATGTTCAAATTATGATGATAGTTTTTTAAATATTGAAAATATAATACTTCAACACCATTAAATAGGTACTTGATGTTTTCAGAGACGGCTTAAGGAGATATTTCAATCCAGGTGTTTCTATGAAAAATTGGCCCATTTAGTGCAAATACACTTTTATTTCTTTTGCAAATAACATTTTATTTCAAAATGACAATGTTTTTTCTGATAAAAAATGAACTTTTTAAATTTTAATGCAGAACGGTGAGAAATAACAAACGTTTGGACACAAATAAATCGATCAAAATTATGGTCGTAAGTAATACAAATAAAAATTAAATTGAAGAGAAGATAAGAGAAATGTTTGATGTACAAATATAATTAATTATATTTGATCAAAAAAATGCACCACAGGCCATGGAGGCTCTCAAAATTGTAGTAATTTTTATCCTGAAAACAAAAAAAATTTAAGAAATGATTGGAAACAAGAACGCTTAAGTTTTAAAACCTTTTTTTGAAAACTGTTTTATGAACATTTTTTGCGGAGAAACAGCCATTCAAAGATATCTTTAAAAAGTTGGAAAATTAGAGTGACCCTTTATCTCTCAGCAAAATGGCATGTTTGATCGTTTACGGTATTCACAGATAATTTAGGAATACTTTTAACTTAAAAAAAACATGGACACTTTAATGATCCCATTTTTAGGGTTCCGTAGAAAACTAGGAACCCTTATAGTTTCTCCATGTCCGTCCGTCCGTCCGTCCGTCCGTCCGTCCGTCTTCAAAAATTTTGAGATAATAAGATGAAATTTGGTATACGGTTGAAGATTAAAGACCCAAAAACAGAAATGATAAGATTTTTGTAAAAAAAAATTTTTTAGGCCCCCTTTCCATAAAATGAAAAGTGTTTTCAAAAAAAAAATTTCACCTACCCCATTGAGTGGGGTGTCATTAGAAAGGTCTCCTAAAATGTAACAAAAAATGTATCAGAACTTTTTGATTTTAACCCTTTAATCACGATGTATTTGCTCTCCAAAGTTGTTAAAAAAGCGTCCCCCCCCTCTATTTTCTAAACTATCAATTTAAAAAATCTGAAAAAATTCCAGAATGTTGCTTTTGATTAGTACTTTCACTGAAAATTATAACGAACATTGTCAAAAATATTTTGGACCCCCCTTCTATAGACTGAAAAGTGAACTCTCATTTTTTTCCCCACTTACCCCATTGAGTGGGGTGTCATTTAATAGGTCTCCTAAAATGCAATAAAAAATGTCAGATAACTTTTTGATTTCAACCCTTCAGTCACGAAAAATTTGCTTTTTAATGTCGCTGTCAGAGCGTCCCCCCCCTCTATTTTCTAAACTATCGATTCAAAAAATCTGAAAAAAATTCAGAATGTAGCTTTTAATTAGTACTTTCACTGAAAATTATAACGAACATTGTCAAAAATATTTTGGGCCCCCCTATCATAGATTGAAAAGTGAAGTCACATTTTTTTCATTTACCCCATTGAGTGGGGTGTCGTTTGATAGGTCTCGTAAAATGAAATAATAAAAGCCAAATGACATTTTGATTTTAACCCTTCGGTCACGAAAATTTTGTAAAAAAACTATTTTTTTATAAATCGTAGTGAGAATGACTACGGAACCCTGTCATGTGCGTGTCCAACAAGCACTTGCCAATTTTATTTTTTAAACTGTTCTACGACCATTTTTCGCGGAGATGCAGTTATACAAAAATTCCTAAATATATTGAAAAATTTAATGATCTTTAAATTTTGAATTTTAGTGTAATATGTAATTTATTACATGTTATGTATTTAATTTCCAGCTGAATAATATATGTATGTTAGTAAATTTTCACATGATTTTTTTAAGTAATAGGTACGATGGAATTATAAATAGGCTGGAATATGAGTGATATCAAATTTTTATCTTTTTCTCATTCCAAATGAGATTAATACAATTTTTGACTTCGCTGTAGTTAGATAGACATGGTTGAACTAAAATCGATTTTTTCTTTACTCACTAATATTTATCAAAAAACATCAAATGAAAACTTGACGGCTTTATAATATAATTATATAATGATCAGGGTTATAAAATTCAAGTAAATTAATACAAAATCCTTAGCTATACAAATTTTTTGAGAAACAAAATTAAAATAATTGAAAAAAATATGTATGAATATGACATAATATTATAAATATAATTTTTGCGCCATGTGTTTGTATCCATTTATTGTAGTTGCCTAGGTAAGTCCCTATGAAAATTGACTTACATATGTTATTTAACTGGAAATTAAATACTCAGCATATATAAATTACATATAATAATATACTAGTAGTGACGTTAAAATATAATAAATAAAACAACTAATTGTCTAAACGTCAAAGATTTAATAAGCAAGGAAACGTAGTGAGCTTTCGATTCACAGAATCATCGTCAGGCTATTTAAAGGGGAGAATGCGAGAACGGTGTCGTTATCTCAACAATTTACATTAGCTAATGTAAATTGTTGAGATAACGACACCGTTCTCGCATTCTCCCCTTTAAATAGCCTGACGATGATTATGTGAATCGAAAGCTCGCTACGTTTCCTTGCTTATTAAATCTTTGACGTTTAGACAATTAGTTGTTTTATTTATTAAATTACATATATTTGCACTAAATGGGCCAATTTTTCATAGAAACACCTGGATTGATATATCTCCTAAAGCCGTCTCTGAAAACATCAAGTACCTATTTAATGGTGTTAAAGTATTATATTTTCAATATTTAATAAAATATCATTATAATTTGAAAATTTTTCATCAATTCTGTAATAGGAATATATCTTGTTCTGGTACACACTAATGTGGGGGTTAAGAATATTAACCCTCTTTCCGTTACGTTTATATTAATCTTCATGTTTTTGGTCTTATTATATGCACAAATGTATGATATTTCATAAAGATTCTATATAAAATTATCATAGTAGCATTAAAAGTCAAGTAAAATTGAAATAAAGTGCGAAAAATTATTTTCTCCGTTTATTGTGATTTTAAGAACCGGTACTCCTTGTGTTATTTATAAACCGATCTTAACGACCTTGGACTTATTTTAAAGAAAATATTATACTCTACAAAAAAAGTTCTTTGAACCGTATTCGTAAAATGAACGGTTTCAGAGAAAAACACGAAAAACTATGGAAAAACGTGACCCATCCGCCATTTTTTCAAGATGGCGGCGGTAGCACAACTCGGATCAGCTCGGACTTTTTGTGGGATGATCAGGGACACTAGTAGAACGTTTCCACCAGAAATCATTTTGGTCCGAATTAGTTCCCGATATGGGCTATATTTCTCCTTTCCTTACTGGACTATTAAATCAATCCTTTGATTTACGAGTAAATTTTTACACTACTGTTTCCTGCATTTATGAAAATAAAATAAAATAAAAAAACACATACTATCCGTGACGACGCTGGTAATTGATCCATTAGTAACGCGTCGCACCCAACCGTTGATCCTCTTGGCCGCTACCGCGGTGTTCATCACGTCCACACGGTGGATACTGGATCCCGCGTGATACCTAACAACCTCGTTACCCCACACCGGATTTATCGGTATACGGTCATCGACAAGTAGCAGCGATTGGTATGAGTATGTACCGCCGTTACTTGCATCCTTAAATAAAATATAGGTTAGTATTTTATAGATTAAAGTAGTGTTTCTCAGGCCTATTTCACAAATATACGGTTTCATTCGGTTCGGTTCGTTTTCGGTCGCTGCCGACAAGTGTGAAACGGTGATTCAGTTTGTATTCGGTACCTAATAGAAACCGTACAGAACCGAATACTCCCTCCACACAAACAGATTTCATCAGGTTTCTATTCATGTGCAGGGAACAGAAAGCAATCAACGCGTTCACACACACTCGGTTTAGTTTAGGTTTTAACCTGATAGCGAGTGTTATTTTTTTTAAGTTTTGTCGCGGATTTTCTAATAAAATGAGCGGTTTTCCAGATGTTGATGTGGATCGTCTTCATGCTCTTTAGCTTCTCGAAAATAGTGTAGAATGCTCCAAATTCCTGTTGTAAAGTGATGAGAGGGTGCTCGCAATGAATTCTAGTATTCCTCCCTCGTTTTTTAATTTTTTTTATAGAGAAACAACATGGCAACAACTTTTTTCTCTCCATGATAACTACTGAGTTTACGGAAAAAAATAAAACCTAATATGAACCGTATAAGAACCGTGTATGTGTGAAAGGGTTTGATTCGTTTTCGGCTGAAACCGAAAACGAACCGAACCGAATGGAACCACGTATGTGTGAAACAAGGCTCAATATTTTGTTATTCACGGAAAGTATAAAAAATTATGTTTAACCTAGAAAAATCAAATTTGGCATTGTCAACGGTGGATCAATAACAAACCAGAGTTATACTTGTAAAATAAATAAAAATATATAAAAAATAATAATTTCCAAGATTTTGTTTCATTCTATCCCGGCGAGTAGGGTATCAAATAAAAGCTGATAAATCGATTTTAATAAACACATTTTTTTGTTTATATGTATTTATCGCTCATTGCATTTACAAAAATAAATCAAAATTTTAATAATTGTGTTATTTCGTTTTATTACTAATGTTCACAAATACAATTCAAAATAAATTTATTGAATAAATTAAAAATATGACCTATATGTAATATTACCATTTATAAAAAGATTTCAAAACATTTTTTTATTTGAGTGACAGTACACAAATAAATCTTAGCAATTTCTTACTTTTTATTATTCCTGTATTATCAACAAAAAAAATGTGTTTAAAAAATATATATACCGGGTGAGTTTTTTAACTTAATATCTGGGAAACTATGGATTTTTACGGAAAATGTTTGGTATAAAAGTTTCAGGATTTGGAGGGGCAAAATCAATGGAGAATGGAGGTAACAATTTTGATCTTGGGTGAAGGTTTTAAGGTCATTTTGGGGTCAACTAATTTTTTTCAAATGGAAACCCATTTATTTTTTTGCAGATTCGTACTTTGCTGAAGAAGAGGAATAATTTTTGTCTAAAAAGTTTTTAAAAAAACTTTAATTTTATTTTTCCTTTCTTTACATTAAAAAAAAATTTTTTTTCGTTCCAATTTTTTTAAATAATCATACAAGATGTTTAAAGAAAATACAGATTAAAAAAAATTTTTGTATAATTTCGGTGTTTTTCAACGCAAAAAAAATTTATTGTAAAAAAGATAAAAAAAAACATTCAAATTCATTTTTTAATCTGCATTTTTCTTAAACATCTTGTATAATTATTTCAGAATTTTTGAACGCAAAAAAAATTGTTTTTTAATGTAAAAAGTGAAAAATAAATGACCTTCAAATTGAAGTTTTTTAAAAAACTTTTTAAACAAAAGTTGTTTCTTTTATTCTGCAAAGTACGAATCTGCAAAAAAATAATTTGAAAAAATTTAGTTGGCCCCAAAATGACCTTAAAACCTCCACTCAAGATCAAAATTGTCACTTCTATTGGTTTTGCCCCTCCAAATCCTGAAACTTTTGTGCCAAACATTTTCTGTAAAAATCCATAGTTTTCCAAATATTAAGCAGTCTCAAGTTAAAAAACTCACCCGGTATATGTTTCCTACTCTCATGGCTAATTTACCACATAACAGTTATCGATAGTGCTACTAATATTATGTAATAGGGTAATAGGTATACAGTGCCTTCCAAAAGTTCGGGCCACCTATATAACTTTTAAATGGTTTGAAATATAAGAATTAAAAAAATTTATAAAGATACAATGGGATCACCAAATCTATTATTTAACCACAAAAATACCCACCTGCATATCACCAGGAGGCGGGCGGAGGGGAGAGCAAGGAAATCTTAAATGGCACGCAGGATTGAGTGGGAGCTCATTCAAAAGGGCTTATCAAGACAAAAATAACGCGGGATCGTCGAGATCTCTGATTTTGTTCGAAGAGTTATGATCATTTGAACATTTCTATTGAGATAAGGTTAAATGCATTTTCAAAAATGTTATAAAATGAAAAAATAAATCCAGTTGAAAAATTGATGTGTATCAGCACAGGCGCGGATCCAGCCCTCAAGAAAGGTTGTGGTTACGGCCACCCGAAAATCGGCCAACTGACAACTGACTCAATTATTTCGGGTACATTTTTTCCTTTGTGCATAGCTCATTTCCAGCTCATCTGAGACCCCCTCGACAGTTTACTATTTGAAGTAGACTCAATTTCTAATATTAAAAAAAAATTATCCCGATTGGTTGATTTTTCGCCCGCCAAACCACGCTCGAAGTTGCTAATACTCGCGTGGCATGCTCTGGTGTGTTCGAGGTTCGCGCTGTATTTCTCGCTTTTGCGACTAATCAAACAATAATGAATTAATAATAACCACGCCAAGAACACGCGTTTTACTTACATTTAAGGTATTATAGATGCATTTTAAACATGTATAAAACTAGCCCCCCTTTTTGTTGAATTTCAAAATTTTGAAAGTTGTGCCAAATTATGCTAGTTGTTCTTAACATCGTTCCAAAACTCTAAGAAAATTTATCGGGCCCCCAAAACAAAAAATACATTTTTTACCAACCACCAGAGCAATTTTTTTGTTTTATTAGTGTAGTTTTTGTTTGATGGGTGTAATATTTTGGGTCATTGTTAAAAACAACTAGCACAATTTAGCACAACAGTCAAAAATTTGAAATTCAACGAAAGGAGGGCTACTGAAAAAAATCGTTTTTTGGGCTTTTCTAGTGTTGTTTTTAATTAAAGGGGGCAATATTTTGAAACAATAAAGCACAAATATAGCACCATTTGGCAGAACTTTCAAAAATTTTAATTTCAACAAAACATCACACATTTAAAATAACTTTTTTCTAATTTTTAATAAACCTGTTCTAATAAAACGAGAGATACTTATACAATCCAGTACATCTATCGCTTCTTATGCTTATTCTTATTTCTATTACGTTTGTGTTGCTAAAAGGACCGGTGTCCTCAATTAGGTTGTGGGCATGCCCACCGTGTCCATATGGATGGATCCGCCACTGTATCAGCAAGTATTGTCATCATTGTGTCAAAAATTCCACTATTCTGTTGTTTTTTACATTTTAGTATATTTTTGAAAATAAAAAAAACAGAAAAGTTGAATTTTTTGACACAATGATGATGACACGACTTGCTGATATACATCAGTTTTTTAACTGGATTTGTTTTTCATTGTATAACATTTTTGAAAATGCATTTAACCTTTTAACCTAATCTCAATAAAAATGTTCAAACGATCATAACTCTTCGAAAAAAAATCGTAAATACCTCTGCGATCCCGCGTTGTTTTTGTCTTGATAAGCCCTTTCGAACGAGCTCCCACTCAACTCCACAAGCCATTTAAGATTTCCTTGCTCACCCCTCTCCCCACCTCCCGGTGATATGCAGGTGGGTATTTTTGTGGTTAAATAATAGATTTGGTTATCCCTTTGTATCTCCATAAATTTCAATCTTATATTTCAAACCATTCAAAAGTTATTTTGGTGGCCCCGAACTTTTGGAAAACACTGTATATTAAAAATTAAAAGAATCTATTACATACAACATACCTTTAATTTTTTGTAGATGTGAAAACTTTCATTCCTCATCAGCTGTTTATCAAAATTGAAGCCAATGATTTTACTCATGGCCTCTTGTGTGTACCCAGAAGATGCCTCGTACAGTAAAGTGGCTGCCTCGACCAAATTCACAGGACTCAAGGCCATATTCTTAGGATTTTTACTGCTTAGAGCCTATAAAAAATTATTTTTTTATAAATCGTGTTATTAAGCCTATAAATTTTAGCGCATAAATGATATATGAATATAATGCTCATGTCTTAAGAGGGAGGGAGCGAAGCTGGGCGACTACCAAAGACGCCAAGCCAGGAAGGGTGGCGGAAAAAAATTTAGCTAAAGAAATTATTCATTTTTTAGAAAATCGATTTTTAGATAATCGTACTTTAAATATAAGCCCCAATTGATAACTGTTGCTGTTTTTAGTTGGAAAGTTCATCGTTTGGGGGCCAGACTCGCTAAGGCCGGGTCTGCATAAATACGATAGCGTATTAACAGATCCTATAAACAAATATTTATCGTATTTATTACAACCTAAAAAACATACTGCAAATACTTAATTAGAAAATAGAACAAACTAGCAATATTATATTGATTATTATCTACAGAAATTTAAAATATTGATATTGACAATAAATATTGTTTATGCACTTACAGATGTAACAAAGATATTGTGAGAAAGGATATTTCAAGAAATTCCATAATATTGTTCTTATCTACGAATTTATAAGCGCGGCACTAAAAGTCAATCTCCATATCCACTCAGCTATTTAGAAAATACGATCACAGATTAAAAGAGAGAGAGGTTCAACAAAATTACTGCAATTTTATTCTTTATTCATTAAATTGTAGTCATCAAAATTTATTGGCTTTAATAAACTTTGTGAAATAATATAATTTAAATTATGAAAGTAAACTTAATAAATATTGTTAAGTTTTAGATTGGCTTAAATTCAAACAAGACGAAATCGCTTGAATTTTAATGAGACGAGTCTAAAACGATGTCAACTTTATTGATAAGTCTCGTCAAAAATCTCAATCTCAAGACATTGTCAATAGTTAGTATTAAATATTTATGATTCTATGTAGGTGCTGGCGTAAAAATATTTTTATTTCTCGATTGTAAAATAATTAATTTATTTTATTTTTTAAATATCTAAGCATTGAACGTTTAACTGATTGTGAGTCAACTTAATAAAGTAATTTTTAACTAATGCAGTTTTTAATTTAAATTAATTTGTAACTAATATAATTTAAAATTAAATCAATCATTAAAATGTGTTTTCTTAAGAAATTTCCAGCGGAACATTTCCAAAATATCGAATTTTCAGACAAAAGTTTCATGGCTTTAAAGGGACTAAATATTAACATTAAGGGTTTATCATGAAAAGGTCGCCATGATAGGTATTCAGGATTAACATACACGTGAAACTCTTGAGTTTTTCCATGGAACCCAAGACTACCCCTCCCCCTTCACCCTATAATTTTTAATCCGCACCAAACAGGAGACTTTTTATCCACCCAATAGATGCCATCGTTACTCTTTTGAAATAAACAAATTAATGAACTTTAAAAATCCAAATAATTTTTTTTGTAATAGATACAGGATGATTCAGTACTGTCGTGCCAAACTTGAACAGCAGATTGAGAAAAATATTTTAAGCAAAAAACTTCCAATAACTATGTGTCCGGAAATTTATCCTTAGGGAACTACAGGCCTCCAAAGATTTTACTAAAAATGAGTTTTAATTTAATATCTATAGAACCCTTTGTGATAGAATTATGAAATTTAGTATTTGGTTTAGTAATAATATGTGTTATCAATTTCTAATATTAACCAATTATATTTTAGACCAGGGCTGTATGGGGCCAGTGGGCCCATCGATTTTTATCTAGTATTTGTTTGTTCCTTAATTATTTTCCTGAGTTGGTACATCAATTAGATTATATGACACAAAATACACAAAAACTTACGTTGCTTATTTGTCATAGGATAAACCGTTTTCGAGAAATATCGATGGAAAAGAAATCATGCAGAATTTAAACTAATACGGATACTTGAAATTATAAAAAATAAATTTATATTATTTTTCAGTTATTAAAGGTAAGAATTAAGTTCATATAAATAAATCTCCTAATATGAATCCTGTAAGATCTATAGCCAGTTCTATTACTGTTACATGTACTTTATTAACATGACTAAAAAAACAATCTAAAAATGGCTATTTGTTGATATGGATGCATTTTCGGAGGTATATTTATATCAACTTTTTGTCTTATTTTTTATCATGGAACAAGAATATAAATTTATTATTTGTAATTTCAAGCATCCGTATTAGTTTAAATTCTGCATGCTTTCTTTTCCATCGATATTTCTCGAAAACGGTTTATCATATGATAAACAAGCAAACTATGTTTTTGTGTATTTTGGGTCATATATAATCTTATAAAAGTACCAACTCAGGAAAATAATTAAGGAACAAACAAATATAAGATCAAAATCGATGGGCCCACTGGCCCCATACAGCCTTGGTCTAAAATATAATTGGTTAATATTATAAATCGATAACACATATTATTACTAAACCAAATACTAAATTTCATAATTCTATCACAAAGGGTTTTATAGATATTAAATTAAAACTCATTTTTAGTAAAATCTTTGGAGGCCTGTAGTTCCCTAAGGATAAATTTCCGGACACATCGTTATTGGAAGTTTTTTGCTTAAAATATTTTTCTCAATCTACTGTTCAAGTTTGGCACGACAGTGCTGAATCATTCTGTATATGATTTTAATAGTAAAAGATTTCGTAATCTTAAAATATTATAATCAACAATTATTTCAGAAGCTAGATTTTAAGCATACGTGAATTCCCCGTCATCCCTGAGCCTCGTAACGTAACGTCCCCAACCTTGATTTCCCCAAGACAACTCCATTTTCTTTCAAGTAATCCTACTCAAGTATTGAGTAAAAAAAATTTTAGGTCAAAATCAATCATTTCATAGGTCAAAAACCAATAAATAAGTTAAAAAAATGCCAAGTCTCACTTCATGAAGATCAAAGCTTGTATAACAACAATTGTTAAATAACATCCACAACATAAATTTTATATATATAAAGTTCGCGTAACAGCCTCTAAAATCAAATAGTTTAGGGTTAAAAGGACATAAACCCTTTATAATGTAATTTAAAAAAACACGAACACCTCGTTATCATAGAATACATTCCGGCTATCTCTGTTTACCGAATAGTTCCATGAATATGTAAAATAAGGATACCCCTTATCGCCTTTAATTACGACACTATGTTTTAAAAGGTCCAACAGCCTAATACATGTTGTTCACAAAGATACAGATTAACAGCTGTAGATATGTTTATTACCAATTTATTTGCGTGTCAAAATTGAATGTGTATTGTTTTTCGAAATAAGTATTATAATTTACATTTAAATACTGGCTACCTTTATTGAAGTTTTGAATATCTAATGCATATTATATACCAAACATTAAAGGTTAATTGTGATTATGGACGCCACCAAGATTTACAAAAATTGACCAAAAAAATAGCAGTCGTCGCGGATAACTAAAATTTAAAATTGTTAAAATAAAATCGCATCATAATGCGGCAACTTTTCGATCCCAAATGTACCCCCCCCCCCCCTGCCTCTCACACGGCAATAATATTTGAGATCATAAATTTACAAATATTACCAAATGTTTGTACACTATGATGTACTAGTAGATCGAAATTTTGAAATGAAATTGAACATTACTGAATTTTCATATCAATTTCATATAATTTTATCCCAAACTGATAAAAATATATACATATAGCATATCAATACAGTAATAATTTCATTACACAATATTTTTATCTTGTATTAAACTATTTTATAACAAAACTACAATATAATGCAATACGTAGGTAAATTTTATATTAATTGTATTTATACTTATTTACTAGGTATTAAAAAAGCCATATAGAAGTATGTACTGTACATGTTCTAAGCCTGATTAAAATTGTTATCCTTATATTATTTACTGATTCTACAGTTGAAAATTGAATTTTCTTTGGATATACAGGGTGTCCCATTTTAATCTATCACCCCCCCTAATTTTTTTTATCTATCAATTAAATCAAAAAATGCTTCAAATAAAAGTTGTTTAGTTTTGAGGGGGACCCAAAATGGCGTTATTAATTTTTTATTTTTTGGACGTCTTCATGGTCAAATAGGCCCAACTTTTTTTTTTAAATGGAAACCTATATTTTTTATTACAATATCTTATTGCTTGGAAAAAACAAGTTTTGTAAAAAAAATTTTTGTATGACTTCATTTTTTTTTAATATTCAACAAAATAATTTTAGATTTTAGAATTTTACTAATTTTTTACTCGAAACTTTTTACCTTTGAGGAAAAGTGTAAAACACAAAAAATGTTTATTTTAATATGATATAAGTAGGAAAATTATTTCAGATTTTTTATTTGCTTTAATATTTTGAAGAGCAAAAGTTATCAAAAAATCCTGATATAATTATTCTAGTTATATCAGTTTAAAATAAACATTTTTTGTTTTTTACATTTTTCCTCTAAAGTTAATGGGTTTCGAGTAAAAAATTAGTAAATATCTAAAATCTAAAATTATTTTGTTTAATATTAAAAAAAAAATCAAGTCATACAAAATTTTTTTTGAAACAAAAGCTACTTGTTTATTTCCATACAATAAGATACAGTAATAAAAAATATAGGTTTCCATTTGAAAAAAAAAAGTTGGGCCTATTTGACCATGAAGACGTCCAAAAAATAAAAAATTAATAACGCCATTTTGGGTCCCCCTCAAAACCAAACAATTTTTATTTGAAGCATTTTTTTATTTAATTGATAGATAAAAAAAATTAGGGGGGTGATAGATTAAAATGGGACACCTGTATACAATGACGTATATTTACTGAATTAGGGTCTATAAACGTCTACTCAATTCGGGACCTTCGCATCCCTGGAAGGAATTATTTTAGTCATCGCTTCTCAATTTTTTTAAATGATTAAAATTTTTATTGTCTTACGACACTCTAGACTCTAGATGAACAGATATAATCAGGCCCGGATTTACCATGCAGGCAGTGTAGGCACGTGCCTATAGCGGCAAAAATTTAGGGGCGGCAAATTTGGAAAAAATAACCTAAAAAAATTTTTTTGACAACGAAAAAAAAAAAAGAAAGGTAATTCATATGAAAAATATCCACTTTTCTAATTTTTATTTCATGAAAAGGGCGGCAATAACTGCCTACGGGCGGCAAATTTGTAAATCCGGCCCTGGATATAATGTTTTCTTTTTTCGGTGTAAACACCACATTTTTGCAATGGTTGTCGTGGATATGACGGTACGATTCACGATCCGTACCGTCAAGTCCTCGGCAACCATTGCAAACTTAAATAAAGTGTAGTGATTTTTTAAGCCAAATTTCAATTTTTAATTGGTCACAGTTTTTTAGGTATACATTATTAGAATTAATTCCAATTTAGGTGTCTAAAAATATTATTACTATAATTACATTGATTTTTCAATGATGTATTATTAAGTACAGTAATCTACTGATTTAAAGTATGTAATAAATTTTATACTAATTTTAAAAAAAACTTAAATTACGTAAAAATCGTTTCCATTTTCGTATATTTATTACATTCTTATTTTACTCGTACGAAGACAATGTTAAGTTTAAATACTAATTATGCATCATTATTAGTGCCATACAATGTTGGATAAAAAAATAAACTGTCGTCAAATTAGTCAAAATTTATCAATTTATTGACATAATAACAAAAATATTGCATCGTCTTTTGGGCCTTTAAATATACTATAACTTACTGAAAAAACTGAAAGTCCAAAATCAAGAGGTCCTTTTTCAGCATCACATATTGACAGAACCAAAAAACCTAAAAAAAAATTAACTAATTAAATAGTAAATCACTCATTTATATACCATAAATGTTAAATTTTAAATTAAAATGCCCACTAATTAAAAAACACCTAATTATGTTTTCATGAAAAAACGTAAATTAAATTATAAACTAATTAAATAAATATAAATTGAGATTAATAAATAACAAAAATCTTCTAATTTTACGAGAAATCAAATTACACGCAAAAACCTACGATAATTTCTTACTTTACCTAAAAACGTCAACGTTATCATTTTTAAAGAAAACTCAAAAATATGAAAACAATCCACTGAAACTCAACGTTCACTGACTGTACATTTTTATTAACTAACATTTTTGCGTTGGTTAATGCTTTCATGCAATACCTACTCCAGAAACGTACTTGCCAAAATTAAACATTTTAATAGGGCGGGGGTTAATTTAGTGTGCAGTTGTAACTTGTTTGTGCAGCTCTGAAATTGAAATGTGCAAGTTATAAAGTAATTTTGTTCAGTGCTAAAAAAAGAAAGTCATTCAATAATTGCATCTAGAATTTTTTTTTGATTTTCACTCTAAAAATTATGTTATATAATTTATATAATTTAGTTAAAATAACCTTAATTCTAAATAAATTCTAAAATGTTAAAAAAAGTATAGTATATTTTATGTTACCATCAAGTATTTTTTGCGTGAAATACCTATTGTCAGTATTTTAAAATTAAACTTAATTTAAAATTGTGATTTTTAATCTATGTATTTGTCGCGTGATAACAAACACACATCTATCAGTGGAATGACGTCAAAAAACATACTACATGTCAAAATACTCAACCGCTATTCATTAGTTTCAGTTTGTTTACTGATGTCTGACGTCACGTATATCACAAAAGAGCTTTTCGGCGGGAAATATTTTATTTTAACATAAAAAATTTTTCAGCATTATTTTGGAAAAAAAAACTAGCATCTATTATGTACATACACTCAGTGGCGTAGATAGCTTTTTGCAATGTGGGGGGGGGGATGAAAACATTTTTTTAATTTTTTTCATTTTAGATATACAAATTTTGAAAACTAATTTTTTTGTCGTTGCCAATTTGGAAGACCATTTTTTTTTTTTTTTGGTCGTTGATTTCCATTTTTTGCGACACAGGACTGCTTCTATCACTGTCATGGGGGGGATATGTCAGTATTTAATCATCTTTTATATGGTAAAAAGTATAAAAATTGGACTCATGGGGGGGATTGATCCCCTTAACCCCCCCCCCCCTATCTACGCCACTGCACACACTTAATTACAATATATTTTTTAATGTAGGCTCTGTTTGCGGTGCATTTATATAAGCAGGAAAAAAATTGCTCTTCGATTTTAAAATTTCCATTTGATATTTCCGTTTCAGCCCAGGCCAAAAGAAACACTTTTCTTTCCGTGTCTGCTTGTGTGTGTCTGTCTATCTGTCTATCTATATTCCTGTTATCTCAATTCATCTTAACTCATAGATGTCATGAACCAATGAACGAATTTTAATGAAATTTAGTTTGTTGGTTGAGTTTGGCTAGTAGATAGTCTTATATAAAAATAATAAAAAACCGTGTAAAGGTGGTGGGGTGGTATCTTAAAATTATTCTTTTTCCAAAATATGAACAACAAAAATTATTTAAAAAATAACAGCTAGGCACGTATAATTCAAAATTCATATTTTTGAATATTTTGCAAACACAGATTTTTTTTACTTAAATATTTTTTGTCTGTTCGTTTGTTCGAACTTGACGTGAAAACAACTCAACCGATTTTGGTGGGGCTTTCACTGTATGAAAATATTCATGTTTAAGTGATAATAGTTGGAGAGTAAAAGGGGCCGGATACCTAGCCCGCTCCTGCAATATTTCCAAGGTTTCAAAAGCAGATAAGAAACGTAATTTAAAAAAGAAGTCAAGAACTAACCATAAAAATTATTTACGAATTTCGAGGCAGCATTAATATGGTTTATTAAACAATTGAATCGATAAATACTACAATCGATAATATATTTTTAATTGTTTTATGTAGAACACATACACAATTTAGTTCTTTATTAAAATACGCTACGTTAAAACTGATTGAAACGAATTTTATAGTTTCATGATTCATCAGCTGATAATTACAAACTATTTATTAGATTTGATAAAATAACATTGACTCTAAATTCAAATACAGTGCTTCTAATAATGTCAAACTAACTAATTGATCCAGAATATCGGTATATATATGCCGTGATAAGACTGGGGCCGAGACAATATCATATTTATTTATAACAGGATTGTAGCCAGGATTTTTTTAGATGGGGGAGAATTTTTAGGAGGTAGAGGGTATATATTGAAATATATTAACATATACATATACAGGGTGTCCAAGATAAGCGTGCAATGCATGGGGATATCCTAAACGGTAAGAGATACAGATGTGGTTAAATGAGATGAATTATTTTTAAGAAAGGGGTGAGTATTACAACATCAAAAAATATTAATAATTTTATGTGGTTCAGGTGGTACACCCAAAAAATTGAAAATTCGGAATTTCTTTAAATGACTATAACTTTTTTGGCAAAGTAGATAGGTACTTTTTGTTTGCGGTTTCTTAAAGCACTTTTTTGAGTAGAATTGTTTGGTGTATTTAGAATTTTTATATCACTTTTAGTTTCCGAGTTACAAGCCCTAACTTTAGTTTTTCTTATGGGCCGTCAAGTTGGCTATATCATATTCGAACGTGTTTTTTACTCTACTTTACAATGATATGTCACATGTCATACTTATTATTAAAAAAAAGTAAAAACCTTTTTTTGTAATAGTTTATTGTTTTTAAATATGCATTTGTTATTTTCATTGTTGTTATTGCGATTTTTGTTTAACAATTTTTGTTTCTCATGGCTTACTTAAATGTTTGTAATAAAATACTTTATAAATATCACCAATATTTAGTACTTCGACTTATTTTCTATAATAAGTATGACATGTGACATATCATTGTAAAGTAGAGTAAAAAACACGTTCGAATATGATATATAGCCAACTTGGCGGCCCATAAGAAAAACTAAAATTAGGACTTTTAACTCGGAAACTAAAAGTGATATAAAAATTCTAAATACACCAAACAATTCTACTCAAAAAAGTGCTTTAAGAAACCGCAAACAAAAAGTATCTATCTACTTTGCCAAAAAAGTTATAGTCATTTAAAGAAATTCCGAATTTTCAGTTTTTTGGGTGTACCGCCTGAACCACATAAAATTACTAATATTTTTTGATGTTGTAATACTCACCCCTTTCTTACAAATAATTCATCTCATTTAACCACATCTGTATCTCTTACCGTTTAGGATATCCCCATGCATTGCGCGCTTATCTTGGACTGTATTATATGGTATAACAATCTGGCTCTCCGTTTGAAACGTGCGTCATTAAATTTTGGGGCGCAGTTTCCATTTTCCAACGAAAGTGGACAGTTATTTTATTTTTTGTGAAAAAATTCGCTTGAAACCAAAACTATCCTCGGTTTCGGTTATCAATGTGTACGAGACGAAACCGAGTCGAAATTGGCTCAAAGTAAAAAAAGTAAACAGTTACAAATATTTATTACTAAAATTAAGCTGTATAAGTGAGGTAAAAAAACAAAAAAAGTTCATTCAAATCTGCCAGAATTATTTTCTCAAAAATGGAAGCCAAAAAAATGGGAGGTATGAGGGGGGGGGGGGGGGGGGGAGGCAATAATTAAAATTCAACCATGGACTCCGACCATTCTAGTCTACGTCTGTGCTCCCTCCAAATTTAGTAACTATTGTCTGAAAAGTTTTTCTGTAAGCAGCTTAATTTTCGAAATAAAAATCGGTATGGAGAACCATACATGACTTCCATGTTCTGTAATATATTTTACAATAATTTTTAATATAAAACTCACCTTTGTATTATAAATATTAGTTTTCTAATATTCTAATGTCAGTTGTATAATACACATTTTTGTAGAATAATAATAATGTGACATTCGAATTTAACTGCGTTTGTTTCCATGGCAACATGAATTTAATAGTATTTAAAATTAAAATTTTGATGGTGGTTTTCACCCCTTCAGTGGCTTTTTTGGGCACGTTTATGAAATATATAAGTGCCCCTTAGATTGGATTGAACTAGAAGTGTACCAAGTCTTATCAAAATTGGTGAGATAATACTCGCACTTTTTAGACGATAATTGGTACAAAATTTGGTATATTTCTGAAACCCCTAATCCGATTAGCACCAAAATCAATAGGTCTGGAGTACTCACTGAGGCAAACATTTTCCCCAAAAATAATTCAAATCGGTGCATATTTACAGTAGTTATCGTACACAGAAGAAAATTCTACATCCAGACACACAGACACACACACAGACAGCCGCCATGCGGAAATTAACTTTTCTTTACGTTTTGAAGTTAGTACAATCAGAATCTGCTTTTATCTCGGACACGATTTTTTGACAGTATTACAATACTTCCATTTCTTCGAACATGGAAGTAAAAATTTGTTATTATTTTGAATCTATTTATTATTATGTAATAGTACCAAAAGACATCTGATTTCGATGAAATTCTGTATATTCAGGAATTAATAAATAACAATACAGTATAGAAACCGGTTATAACGACATCGAAGAGACACCGGTAGAAATGCAATATATGGGATTTAGTTAGACTTTTATTTTGAGTCGTTAAAACCGATGTCGTTATAACCGGTTTTTACTGTATATGAATATATACAAAATTATTATTTTCTTATAATAAAGCATAATATTTTTAATATCAAAAACATCTTAATAAAAAGATCCTAGAAATAGTTAACAGTTCGATTTCATACAACAGAAGCATTAAACGTTGCAGATTACAGCATAATTTTTTTCCTCATATGCCAATTAATTAATTCAATAAATGAGTAATGGTTTAATTTTCAGTTCGAGATAAGTGGTTATAAAATAATATTAAAAATTTAATTTTTTTATTTGATATACCTAATTGATATTTGTTATCAATTGTATTGTTTTATACTGTTTTTATTGATTACCCAAATAGTTTACTGGTTATACCACTTATAACCTCTATGCGTATTTTCCATAAAAAATAAGAGTAAAAATTCGTTGAGAAATTGTAATCATAATAAAAATATGTCTTAGATTTTATTTTAACGATAATTTATATAAAAATATATACTTTTAATAACAAAATGTAATCAATGGTCCTAAAATTATCACCTTTTGTTCTATTGTTTTATTATTCTTATCAAAAAGTGTGACGTATACATATATGCATATGCATTTGCAAATATAATACCCAAATACAATAATACACGGCCCACATTAAAGTTTGCGTACTAAAATAATAAATAGCAAATATTTCCTAAAAATCAATATATGCGTAAAAAAAATACAATGTTTGTTTATAATGTAATATTTTCATTGTTACAGTGACCGTCATTGTTGAATTGTGTTGTTACTTCTGGCGCCATCTATCGATTCAATTATGAACTAAATGGACAAAATATAAAATGTATAATTATTATTTAGTTTCTTCAATAACTTTATCAACTGTGTGTTTTGATTTCTTTTAATTAAATTAATTTATGCAATTTTATCTGTTATTTATTGAAATAATTAATCATTTATAGGGATTTTCAAATAGTTGAGATAGCGTTGTTGGCTGCTTTGTTTTGTCCATTCACAAACTTCTGTCAATTTTATTTGCTCACTGTCAGAATTCGTAAACGTGAAAATGTAAAATGCGATAAATTCGATTGTATATGAAGCGTAGAAAACTGAAGCAACACATCTGCCTCGCGGAATCAACGCGAAACGTCTTTTTGTACGCAAAATGACAGTTCGTAGAACCCCTCTGCTATTAATAAACGTTAATATCGATGTACCGAAAATAGACTTGTGACTTACACACTCGCTCAGTTGAATGTTTTCATTTCAACCAGAAGTGTATTTGTCGCGGAAATATAATGGAATCGAGTTAAACGCCGACCCAAGATGGGTTGTTTTTTTGTGTTTTCCTTGATTATATCCCTTTTGACTCCTTCATGGTGTGAAGAGTTAGGTAAGCCAATATATAAACAAATAGAAATAGCATGTTTTTAATACAAATATTATGTATTTCCAGCTTCTTTCTATGGCTCAAGTTATATTTCGGTCCCATTACAAGAAGCTTATGCGAATAATGACATTGAACTTCAGTTTCGAACATGGCTTCCAGATGCGTTATTGTTACTAGTTGCAGGCCGTACAGATTTTTGTATGCTGCAACTCGAAGCAGGTTCTATAAAACTTCGAATTAATTTAGGCGCTGGAGAAAAAGAAATATCCTCTCCTGATGGATATTCTTTTGATGACGGAGAATGGCATAAAGTTGTCATTGTTAGACGTGAAGGGAATCTAACAATGAAAATTGATGAAGAGCACACTGTTAGGTAAGTTAATCGTTGATAGTAAAATTATCAATAATCTAAATAATATTTTGTATTTTTATTCCAGAACACATCTGCCTGGGCCATTTTTTGAATTAAACATTCAGTTTGGAGTGTTTGTAGGGGGAGACGGCCACTTTAAAGAACAATTTCTTGGTCATATGGTTGGTTTTCGAGGATGCATATCTGATCTATTATATGCCGGCACTAATTTGCTACCTTATGCAAGAAGAAGGCAAGGAAATAGCAAGGTAACGTGTTTTTTAACATTTGGTTAATTAATTCTTAAAGTTCTTACATGTATAAATTTATTAATAGGTGTACGGAGTGTCATGGAATTGCGCAGCAGAATTTGACACAGATGTAACCTCAGAAATAAGTTTTGTGGAAGATGATGCATTTATAACGTTGTCACATTCGATAGGGGGTCGAGCAGGATCGCAATGGCAGTTAGAACTTCTTACAACAAATGCAAACTCGATAATTCTGTACAATTCTGGCCAAGCTGCACATTCCCACATGATCGCTTTAGAAGTAGTCGAAGGAAAATTGTTATTAATTCTGAATAATCCGAAAGTTACCAAACTGGAGAATCCTGTGAAGGTTTCAGATGGGTCATGGCATAAGATCGTCGTCCAGTTTACTCCAGGGATTGTTGAACTGACAGTTGATGCAACAATGTCAACGGCTAAAGTGACCGGAAGTAAATTTCTTGATTTGAGTGAAATATATTATATCGGTGGACTTGAATTGTCACAGAGAACAAGAGCAATTGTTAGAGGAGTGAAAACAGCAGATTCTAGTTTTAAAGGGTGTCTAAGAGGATTTGCAGTTAATGGTTAGTTACTTCTTTTTTATCAAGTTCCATATTTTTTAAGTTCTGAATTTTTCGTAGGTGAAAAAATGGGTTTACCAAATGCAAAATCGACTTTTGGAATCAAATCTGGTAGCTGTGTATCTTTAAATGTACAGGTAACTGTTATTATTTATATTGATTTACAGAATTATTGGAAAGTAATTTTATTTAATTCTAGAATAAATCGGCCATTGATTTAAACATAATATCCACATCACCAATCAAAGTCACAGAAGAACATAATACCTCGATAACAGTTTCAAATATCCATATAATCGTGGACTACCCTAGTTGGGGTATGCGCGATAATGCAGTTTGGTTTAAAGTTCTGCGTAGTCCAAATGGAGCTATTATAAACAGCGATGGGATGCAAATTGAACGGTTTACATTTCTTGATGTCTTATCTATGAAGGTAAGAATTTTCATAGTCAAAGGCTTTAAATTTCCTAAAAATGTATTTTGTTTTCTAGGTTGGGTACCTCCACGATGGCAGTGAAATATCTCGTACAGAACTAGTACTGGAGATACGGTTCGGTGAGAATATAATGCCATCAGTACCGCAATACTTACACCGAAGTTGGATATTCTCAGTGCCTGTTGAAGTTACACTCACTAACGATCCTCCAACTGTGAAAACTGGTTTACTGAGGATTGCTAAAGTATGCCTGTACTTTGAAGTCAGCTGATAGAATGTTTTTGTTTTTATTTTGTTGACATCACTTACTATTCTATTCGAAGCTAGGGCTTCTTTTTTTAGTGTATTGAGGCATGGTTTTTTTTCTATGCATGTAGTTTTTGTACCGGTAAGTTTGTTTATAATTTTGTATATATTATAATAAGAGATATGTTTAAATTTAAATGTATTATAATTTTTCAATTTTATGATATTCAAGGAATAGTTTGATTGCAAAACATAAGAAGATAAGTCATTTACTTTTAAACAAAGTTAAATCTAATACTTTATTTATTACAGTAAAAAAAAATGCAATATAATGCTAATGCATGAAATGTATTTTTATTAAAATTAGTACATAATTTTACTATTCTCGTTTATCTTTACATATTAATCACTTGTACATGATTGAGAATTATTAATAACTGCAGCTTAAACAATAAAAAATACAGTGTGTTAAGTAAGATCGTGTACGGCATTACTCGCAGTCGATATGTTATACAAACTTAAATCTTTTTTCATCAGGTTCAAGGAACCCCTGCCTATTGTGCTTTGATGAAAAAATTTCAGTCCATATCGATCTTTTGAAAACAATATCACGATCAGTTTTTCCTTCTTTTTGGTCACTTTCCCCTATTGAAATACGATCTGGAAAGTTGTCGACATTTTTCGATTTTTTAAATCAATTCATCCGTTTCTGAACAAACACCTTCGACTTTTTAATGTACTTGGCCGCCACTGCATATGTCATTTTTGGCCCCTTTGAGTGCAAATCTAAAAATAGAAATTAAATTTAATTAGCATGTGTGTTTTATACTGAACAATATAAATTAAATATAAATATGTATTTTTATGACAAAGAAAATGAAAGGTACTTGTTAATAATTATCCTCTTGTAAATGTACCAATAATGTGCCAACACAAGATATTTCATATTTGCAAGTAGATAATTAACAAGTACCGAATAAAATTTTACTAATATTATAAATAATAATTCACTGATTTAAAATTACTTTGCTAAAACCCGTAATCAACTATCAAACATATACTAGTATTCTAAATCAATTTTTTAACATATCTAACTTTTCAAATCATTCGCTAGGTGTTCACTATTTTAATTGTTTATTAATTTTTTAAACAGGGCACTCGTAAAGTACTCTCCGCTAATATGTTAAATGCAACTGACCCCGATAACCATCCTTCTGACATAATATACACGGTACCGGAACCTGACTTGACCAAACTCGTAAAATCCATAGCGAATCTCATTGGACAGTTTGAGTACTCTGACCAACCTAGGAAAGCTATATTCCGGTTCACTCAAGATGACGTAAATGCTGGCCGTGTAGTATTTGCACACTTTGGTCCGTATGAAGATGACGTTGATATGTACGAGAGTGCTCAGACCAAAAAGAATCAAACAGAATATGTGTCGGTTGATGTTTCTGATGGGTTGTCGATAAACCAGACAATTGTGCTGATGATAGCTGTGTATGATTTGGAAATTATCGTCCGTAATAATAGAGGTAATTTTTACCCTTTAATAATTTTGATTATTCTTTATTAATGGTTTGTTTTAACAGGTTTAATGATGATTCACAACACATCAGCTCTTATACAAGGAAGAGATCTGTCTTTTGTGATAAACGTAGATGATGAGAATATTTCTAACAATATTAAAATTGATGTCGTAGAACAGCCACAGTTCGGATTGCTTGAGTGTGAGAAGGATAAAAAGTATTGGGAGTTGTGCGATTGGTTTCTGAGTGGTGAAATTTATCAGAAACGTGTTCGTTATAGACACACTGTTGGAACTCCAGTCTCTGATGAATTTAAGGTAAGTTAGTATTGTTTTTCTCATAAAATAGTGATTCTAAAAATATCGTTCTTTTTTTTGCAGTTCCGTGCATCAGTAAATAAAATAAACAGTCGTCCAGTGTATAATTTTTCAATAATATTCGTTACAATAGAATTCGAAAGACTAAATTCACAGACCGTACTTTTTAACAGAAGTCTTGATACAATTATAACAAATGAACAAATATACTATCAAACTCAGCCGATCACAAGCGCAAATAAATATATAAAATATCATATAACCAAACTACCAAAGTACGGAGACATAACATTAAATAACAAACGGCTGGATGTAGGTATGATATGGACGCAATCCGATATCGATCGACACAATTTAAAATACACGTTACATCGTAAATCTTTTTCTGTGATAAACGATTCAATTAATTTTAAAGTTAGTACAAAAAACTGTCGAAGCGTTTTAGGGAACTTGCAAATAAAGTATTTCCCAAGTAAAGAAATGGAATCGAGAGTCAAATCTGTACTGTTGCCACTCCAAGTGTTTGAAGGAGAAAAAGCAAACATCGGTATATCGCATTTCGATGTGAAAATCGATTCCGAGTCAGAACTGCCCTTTAATATAACTGAACGTCCAAAACACGGATCTTTACAGATTTGTAAACAATGTTTAGACCCTAAAAAGTGTCTAGCAAACGAAACTATTTGTAGAAACTCCACTCTATTTTCTTCAGAAGATATACGGAGAGGATATATTTATTATATTCATGATGATTCCGAATCAAGAATAGATAACTTTACTTTCATTACAGTTTCCGTAGATAATGATTTTCAGTTTGTCGGGTTCTTCAGGATAAATGTCGTGTTGAAAAACGATAACACACCGAAAAGAATAATTAATAAAGTCTTCCAAGTTGTCGTTAATCAGTCTAAAGTAATAACGAGCCGTGATTTAAGATATGTAGATGATGATATAGATACAAGGGTTACCGATATTGTATACACCTGCCAGAGCTCAACAAATGGAAATATCTACAGTATAAAAACTGCCGAGAAAGTGACGAGTTTCACTCAAGATGATATCAATAAAGAGAAGCTTTTCTTTAAACATTCCGGTGAAGAATACGGCAAGTTGTCGTTATGGATTACCGATGGTAAATTTTTTGTTGATGGACTTTTGGAAATACACGCTGGGAAAGCGTTTGTGAAGATCGTAACTGGTGATATTATTGTCCAGAGTGGAAAATCATTGGTGTTCAACTCGAATATGCTCAATGTTGAAACGAATTTAAATATGAGAAGTGTCGATATTAAATATAAAGTTGTCAAGAGTGTTGCAAATGGAGTAATTAAACATACTAATAAGAATGAGGTAAGTTAGACTACATTAATATGTTTTCTAAGATATATTTATCAAATCAGTTACTAAATAGTTAGAATGAATTTTATGTTTTATTTTGCAGCCCCTCCTACATTTTACCCAACACGATATAGATACAGGACAAGTGACATATATTCACGATGTTCCTAAAACATATTCGGATGCATTTATTCTTCATGTGATGTGTAGAAATGCTTCAATGAAAGCTGAAATACCTATTCGAATACTGCCTACAGAATATTGGTTACCACTGTTACCGTCACCGCATGTTGAAGATCTGGTCGTGGAGGAATCGACTAGTGTTGTTATATCAAAAAGAAATTTACAGGTAAAAATAGTTATACAGGTGCGACTTATAAAATTAAATATACTAATACCTATAACGCTATTTGCAGATCGTAAACACTGGTATACCATCACATGCAATAATATACACCATCATATCAAAACCACAGAATGGTTATCTACGATTATCTTCATCAAAATCTTCAAACCAGTTACACTACTTCGACCAGTCGATGGTTGACAAAAACCAGATCCAATACATCCAAAACATTGCAAATCAAACATCGGACATAATAGTATTCAACGTTACAAATGGCATCATCTTTACAAATGACATAATGCTGAATATAAAGATCATACCCGACCACTTTTATATCAGTACTAAGATACTTAATGTATCGGAAGGGGGCGATGTGGTAATTGTAAAGGATAGTATTGAGATTGTTACAGATTATTATGCAGGATCCGTAGAAGAGTACAGTGTGGTGCGGCAGCCCAAGCATGGGTTTGTACAAATTGGGAGTAGTACAGAACATGTGACGAAGTTTACTCAAAGAGATATTGATAAAGGATTTGTTAAGGTACGCATTTTGATTCTTTAGATAACTGAAAAGACACTTTAATAAAATAAAATAACCTGTTTGCAAAAGCGTTCTTTAATTTCATGATAAATAAAAGTTATATTTTTATTTCAGTATGTCCATGACGGAAGTGAAAACTTTGAAGATAAAATAATCATCATCGGGTACGTAGGAACGAGAGAAAGTGTTCCTGCTACAATACCGATAATAGTGTTACCTGTTAACGATCACTCGCCAGATCTCGTCAACAACACTGGCTTACAGATGTGGGAAGGTGGTTGTGCTGTAATTAGTAACTCTAGACTTGGTAAGAAGAATTTTTAACAATTTGAACGTAATTAATTCATTAATTATAATTGTTTGATTATAGGTGCTATCGATGAAGATGTCCCTCCTGAAGAAATAGCATTTAAAGTTACTGCCAACTGGTGGGGTAATACCGTCCTCTATCCTGACATGGTTGTTGTGCAATCGTTCACACAAAAACAACTTGAAGATGGGCATGTCTTTTTTAACCATACAAGTAAGTTGATTCATTCATTCAATTAGATCAGTGACTTAAATGAATGTTGGGATTTTTATTTGGTGTACTGCAAAATAAATCCTCCCCGCCCGGTATGTCATAAGGTAAAAAAGTTTGACAGACACTGAGCTAGATAAAGAATTTTTCTGAACAAAAAATGGTTCATTCTATTTAAAAAAAATGATGATTCATTATTTATCTTTTTGGGGAACCAAATATAAATATGTATTTTTAAAACGAAGGTAGAAAAAAAAAATTGAAAATTTAAGAAATACGCACTGTTACCAATAACTTGTTTAACTTCCAGATGGAACTATAGCCAAATTCACGTTCCGTTTAACAGACGGAATACACAACACAAAAGAACATACATTTGTAATCGAAACAAAACCCATATCCTTATTGCTACTAAACAACGGAGGTTTACATGTCTTCCCGTTAAATAGAAAAGCAATCACTTCATCTCATTTGAGAGCCACAACATCTGACTCACAGCGAGATGTGTTGTTCCACATTACGAAAAGTCCAACACTTGGACGGATTGTTGTAGAGATTGATAACGGTGGATTTTATACTGTTGAGAAGTTCATGCAGTCTGATGTTGATCGAGGAAGAGTATTTTATGAGCATACTCATCCGTTTGATAGTCTCTATGCAAATGATTCGTTTATTTTTAGTGCTGAGGCAAAATTAGCAAGCCCGTTGATTGATCAGGTATGTATTATTAAGGGGGATAACCACTGTGACGAGTCAAAAAATTGTCAATGTTTGAGAATTTTTTTCACAGATATTACTAATTATTTTTGAATCAGGTAAAGTACGTTTTATTAAGTATATACTCCACTTATAGAGCAAGAGCCCGTGAGTGCCAGACCTTCGGATTTTTATAAAAGCTGAAAGTTCTTCTATGTGTGTCCCTAGTACAGGTAAGAATGATCCCCACTCATGAAGCTGAGGCAGCGGTGGCTTTGGCAGGTAACAGGTAACAAAGGTGTGTAAAATTCCATCTCAAATTCATCATGAAATAAAACTGAATTTTTTTATATTTGATTCATAATAATATCAAAACTCGCGTTGCTCATTGCCAGACAGTTAGTATGGTTACAACCCTCTGCCGGACACCCCTAAACTATTATAATTTATAATTATACTTACGTTATATTATAAAACCTAAATTTTATATATAATTTTTTGGGAGCCTATTAAACTATGTTTACATAGTAGCCGGACAGTTTCGAAGGTTCTATCATCTTGCCAGACGCATTCAAAGTGAGCAGTAATCGGGAGAGCAAGGAGCGTATACAGTAACTAGTGCGAGTGAAACAGAGCGCTTGGTCTATTGCGGCCCTTCACTGCGCATCAGCTGCTGTTTATTGTAATCATTTGGTGAACGGTTATGCTCATAATAAACGTATTATTTTTCTGTGCAGTTTATAAAATAAATGTGATCAGTTGTAATAAAGTGGTATCATGAGTGATGAAAAAGTAGTTTGCTTTGTTTGTAAGAAAAGTGATGAACATATAATAATATTTTCTGAGGAGACTTTAAAAAAATGTCAGACCATTCTTAAATTACGAAAAATTCATAATCTAAAATACAGAGACATTATTTTACCCAGTGAATACACCGAGAGTGGTTATCACAGGGCATGTTACAAGGTATTTACAGGTCTTATGAAAAAATATTTCACCTCTCAACCATTGAAAATAATAAACTTCTTAAAAATGAAAAATAATATCAATTAAATTATTAGATTTTCGACATGATTGACATTGTATTAGAAAAATTTAACTGAGTATTATTTTAAATATTTGTTATTCAAACTGTAAAAATTTATTTAATGAAATTTCTGGATTAAGAAAAAAATAAACTGCACAATTTGAAATTAATAACAGTGGATGCGCAGTGAAGGGCTGCAATAGACCAAGCGCTCTGTTTCACTCGCACTAGTTACTGTATACGCTCCTTGCTCTCCCGATTACTGCTCACTTTGAATGCGTCTGGCAAGATGATAGAACCTTCGAAACTGTCCGGCTACTATGTAAACATAGTTTAATAGGCTCCCAAAAAATTATATATAAAATTTAGGTTTTATAATATAACGTAAGTATAATTATAAATTATAATAGTTTAGGGGTGTCCGGCAGAGGGTTGTAACCATACTAACTGTCTGGCAATGAGCAACGCGAGTTTTGATATTATTATGAATCAAATATAAAAAAATTCAGTTTTATTTCATGATGAATTTGAGATGGAATTTTACACACCTTTGTTACCTGTTACCTGCCAAAGCCACCGCTGCCTCAGCTTCATGAGTGGGGATCATTCTTACCTGTACTAGGGACACACATAGAAGAACTTTCAGCTTTTATAAAAATCCGAAGGTCTGGCACTCACGGGCTCTTGGACTATTATTTAATATCAATTTTTACTGAAAAATATTAAATATTTACAAAGTTATAATAAGCCTCGATGTGACGACCAAAAAAAATATTTTTCTCTATGGTTCACTTGAAATTTCAAGAAGAGTTATATGAAAAAAATAAATAAAAATTTTATCAATATCTATATGAATGTTGCTATCATTGCACGTAGCCGTTTTTATTTTTTTTATTATTTTTTTTTTTTTCACAAAATGGCGATCATTTGAATTTTTTTTTTCATTTTTAAGACCTATTTTTTTTTTATTAGAGCGGTTTTAAAATCAGTCACGATCAAAATTTAAAAAATCGGCTACGTGCAACAATAGCTACTACAATTATGAAAATTATAGAAAAAAAAATGAAATCGGTTCATGAGTCTTTGAGGAATCGTGTCAACCAGGTCGAAAAATGTCATTCCGAGGTAAACGTGTTTAATGTTTTTGTTATGTCATAACCGGCCGCGTTCCTCGTCTCACTAAATTGACTGTAACTCCGTCAATTTTCAAAATTTAAACTCAATTTTTTGTATACATATTTATGAATATGTATGCTTTACAAAAAGGTAAAAAAATATATATTTATTTTTTTCCGTCACAGTGGCTTTAATACTGTATGTGGTTATATGACTAATATAAAAATAAAAACATTAATTTAATTTATAGATATTCAACATTGACATCTCCGTTTCATCTGGTGGCCTCGACTCGTATGTCACCATAACACCTTTAACTGTTGATGAGGGTGGATCTGGTACAATATCTCTCAACGTTTCACGTGTGGCCACGTTCTTAGAGACCCATGTAAACCTACCAGCACCTATAATACATGCGACAGCAAAACCACCTGCTCATGGGATAATATACAGCATAGAAGGTCCAAATAACACAAACACATTCACTCGGTCGCAGTTCGATGAAGGGTTAATCAAATATCAGCACGATCATTCTGATACTTTAACGGATTTGTTATATTTTACATTATACCTCATACCGGAATATATTACTTTGTGTAATGTATCGATTCCAGTTAAGATAATACCGATAAATGATCAGTCGTTTAAGCTGATAACTCAAGCGCCAAGTATGAGTGTCGTGTACGGAGAGAATGCAACGATTACAAGAGAGCATTTGTTGACTGAGGATCCTGATACACCTCCGGAACAGTTGGAGTATGATGTTATTACAGAACCGTCCGAAGGAAGAATTGTGATATTACCAGATGTAGATATGTCTGGGGATAAAGGCCAAGTTGGGAAGTTTACTCAGAAGGATATAGATGATGGGAAAGTGGTGTATAAACATTCAGGTATGTATCTAAATACTCTACTTGATATTTATGATATCACAGATATTGCACATGTACTTAAGGTCATTCGATCACTAGACGAGTTATTAGATATAAATGTGAATTTAATATATGTCATAAAATAACATTCAATGCGTTGATATTTGCAATTTGAAAAAGATCTACCGTACAGTTTAAAAGAAATTAATTATCAAAGTTAGTAATTTTAACATGGGAGATATGGCGAATCATACCGGCAACTGCATGTATTTGCATATATCGGATTAAATAAATTAGACAACAGTTTAAAAAACTAAATAATAGATTTATTGAATATAACAGATTATGTCAAAAATAAAAAAAAGTACTTTTACCGTTTAGTTCGTGATAAATATTGATTTAAATTTCAGACAAATTGTATATGTCATTATCATTCATATTTGATTTTAATTAACATCACAATCTGACAACATTGCATTCAAAACCGTAGATAAAGAAAAGACAAATAACAACACTTACGAAATGATTTACATATTCTATGTTCGCATATTTAAAATGCTATATAATAAAATGAAATAATATTACATATTTTTAATTTATAACGTATTTTTATTATTGAAAAACGAAAAAAGTACATTTTTCGTGTACTTATGTATGTTTATTAAATATAATGCTCATAATTCTATGTAAACCATAGACATATAGTACTAGACAGCGCGATCTGTATCGTACATTTGTAAATGTGGATCACGCTGTCCAGTACTATATGTCTATGATTTAAACTGACAGCGATTCTTTATTGTTTTTAAAACGGTACAATGTTGCCAGATTTATTTTGAGTTGAAAACAAGTAGAGTCAAATAATAAACTTTTTAAATATTTAATAGTATAATTGTTTAAAAATCAAATGACGAATAATCTTATGATACGAGTAAATAAAAAAGACATTTTTAGATATTCATATATTTTCTATATGTTGCATAAAAAATAGTTGTATTTTCCATTAGCGTAGTATATTCTATGGCACTGATCGAATTACCTTAAGTAAAATAATTGAAAAATAAGTCAGCCCTGACATTTTGTAATATTGTTTTAGGTTCAAACTCAACTGTAACATTCTATTTTCGTGTATGGGATGGAAAATTCAAGCCAGTCTATATGATCTTCAACATACAGATCATACCTGTATCAATAGAACTCAGTTCTGGTACACCTCTATACATTCAGCAAGGTCAAAATGTAGCTACTTTAACTTTACAGCACATACACTTAAAAACCAATGTTGATCCGTCTCGTATATATTACAACATAACCAGACTACCATCGCATGGAGTTATCTACGTATCAGATTCTCCAGGGTTCTCTTTCACTCATAACAATCTCCGTTCTGGATTGATTATGTATATGCAGACAGATATGACTACAGCAAATGATACTTTCCGAATCTCTGCGTTTGTAGATTCGGTTTCAGTTTCAGATACAATTACGATCTTTATGCTTGTGCAACCACTGATGCAGAGAGGTAACTTCACTGCTTTGTTGGGTAGAGCGAATAAGGTTGGATTGAAAGTATTGAATGCAAATCCTCTAGCTGAATTGACTTCGAGTAATCCTGTATACGATATTGTAAGGAGACCTACGTTTGGAACGATAAATAAAATAATCAGGAATTCAGGAGATCATGAAATAGTGTACGATGATGAAGTCGATCGATTCACTCACGAAGAACTCAGAAGTGGTTTGATATTTTATGTCGCGCGTGAAGAAAACTCTCTCGATGGTATCGAAGATCTTTTTGTGTTCTTATTATCGGGGAGTATCTTTCAGCCAGCGTACGGTGAACTACGTTTTAAAATCATATCAGATAAGATAGAACCCGAGCTAAAGAGGCACCGTGGTGGGATGCGGATGGCTAGTCCGAACATGAGCAGCGATTACGTTCCAATCATTGTTATGTTGTTGGGTGTGCTTGTTCTGGGTATAAGCGTGATTGCTATTATCAAGTGCAGGTCGGTGAGTCCTCTTAAGGAAGAGCCCGCAGTTGATACAGTCCAGCCTGTTCCGCTGCCTCGTCCACCAGATCATCTCATGGCGCCCACACCGCATCTGAAAAGGTATATTTCTGAAGAGCTGGCGTTACCAACACCTATATCAGTGCCGCATTGTAAGGTAATGTTTATTTGAATTACAGTCATTTTATATTGTATGAGAAAAAAAAAAAAAAAAATGATCAAAATATTTCTAGACAAAATTTCAGATTCGGAACTGTTTTTGCTTTCTCATCATATCCGAAGATATTTATATTTTGTACATTTATTTCTTTTGATGGTCCAACAAAAAATTGCTAGATGTCATTTTAACCCAATTTCCTGTTTGACTGGAAATAGACAAAAAAAATGTTTTTGACAACAAACTGATCCTTTTATTGTTAGAAATTGAAAAGTTGAGATGTGCAGATTATAAATATATTTAACCCTAGACGGGTAGACATCCAACTTAGACGGGCAAGAGTAGACGTTCGTAAAATTTACTACTACTATATAATTTTTGGTTTTCTAATAAATTTATGGCAAAAAAAAAAGTTTTGCTTTTAAAATCTTTTGAGTTATGTATTTAAAAAAGTACAGAAAAGATTAAAATATAAGCTTAGTAATATAAGTTTACAGCGAATCGACAAACGAAAAAAAGTATCATTGGATCAAGCATTGAGATCTTTTTCACATTCACAGCATATCCTTTTACATATATATTACGACTAATATTTACATAAGAGAGTAGACCTTCGTGAAAGATACGATGTGATTTACCGATCTATAGCTCCCTCTAGAAAAGTAGCAAACACTTATCCTTGGCAGAGGTTGAAGACGAACTATTAAACAAGGCATACCTTCCCGCTCGGCTCCCCATCCAGTCTTGATTACCCTGTAGAGTGCATTGTGTATGTAGTCGTAATTATTACGATCGTCCACCCGTCTAGGGTTAATTTATACTGCTCTGATATGTTTATCTATCGGTCTGAATGATTTCATAACCAACCATGTGAAACTTTTAAAATTTGATGCTTTTTTCCTTTTGTCCAGTAAAAAATTGTTGTCATTTTAATCCAACTTTGGAAAAAAAATTTATAAAAATATTTCTTTTGCTGGAAATTATGATATTTTTATGAAAAATTTTAAATAAAGACTTCTGTCTTAATAATCTGTTTTTACAGAGCTTTGAATATTGACTGCTTTTTATAGAAGTGTTTTGATTAGTGTAATATGTTAATAATAATATTCCGCATAATATTAATTCGATATATTCTTTACAGGTAACACCTTTAGGGCCTGTCGAATCATCGCTCGCCAGTTCTGAACTGGATATGCACTCAAGGTACCCGTACGGCTCGGCAGAGGACGGTACGACGATCGTAGAAGACTGGTGTAGTCATGACGCGCCCTCGGACAGTTCTGCGCCCAGGCCCGGCACTGCGAACCCCCTGCTCCGGAGGAACCAGTACTGGGTCTGACACACTCGTAGTGGAATACTTTACGACCAAAACGATCGAACTTGATTGTGCCGTGAGTGATTTAAATATAGTTTAATAGGTGTTGTTGGTAGATAAAGAAATCACAAGACTAATTTTATACAGAAAAAAATGTAAGTCTGGTGTAAGTTCCGAATGTATTAAAGGAATATTTTTTATTTTAGCGTGTTTTGAGTTTTTAGTTTAGCATAAATGATTTAAGTTGTTCGGTAGCGGAAATGTGTAAATCAACAGTTGAGTTTTTCAATTCATTGGCAAGACTCGCAATAATAGCAAATCAACGTAAATTGGATTAAGTCACATTAGCAACTGAACAACTTAAATAAGTGTATTCAAAATGAGTTCTAGATTTATTTATAGGCCATTTTTTATTTGGATATTATCGATAAGTCACATCAGATATATTTTTGAAATTATAATACCGTAACCCTGATGTGAAAAATTGGTAAAGTGAGCTTTACAGTTTTTATTTCTTCTGTTTACAAGTTGGTAACCTATTAATTGTATAAATACAGATCATTTTTAATTAAATTTTAAAATAAAATCAGTTAAGATAATTCTGAAATACTACATGCTGTTTTATATCCGGTATTAAAGAGCAGCTAATAAATATTTTTTAGCTAACAAGCACTTAATTATGTGATAGTATTTATGAATTTAAATTAGTGATACTTTAACACTTCAACTTACTGTAAAACAGTTGGTAACTCCGACCGTACCAGATAATTTTATGTAACACCATTGGTGTTTATTTACTGCACATGCGAGAAACTTGTCATGAAACTTCATGGAAACTGTCGCATAAATCATATATGTTTTTGTTTTTGTGTTTATAATACCAGACATCATCAATGCAAAATATAATTTTTAATTATTGAAGTATGATTAAAAAATTCAATTAAAAATCATTACTTTCTTATTTAAACAAAAGGGGGAACCTTACTGTGACAGATAAAAAAAATTCTTTTTGAAACTTCTGGAAGTGGCTCAATCCGACCGGCTGCAAGGGTCTAATGTAGTATTGGTGAAATTCTGGAGCCTGATCTTTTGCCAACATTTTTTGTTGCTAGAACTTTCTAACAGTAAAAATTTTATAAAGTCAATACATTTTAAGTTTATATAGACAAAACATCTTGTTAGACTTTCAATCGCGCTTCCCAAATTTTAATTTGTGAACATGCTAACCTGAAGCAAACCAGAGATATTGTAAGGACAAAAAATTTTAATGAATATTTATAGAAACATTTAAAAAAAAAATTGTCTTAACCATTAACCCTGTGCGTGTTCATATGAACACACTTAACACGTGTCCCCAAAAATTGTCTTTGATTAATTGCTTCTTAAATAAAGATGTTTTTATCTAAAGGGAATGTTTATAAACACTTCAAACTCTGGCGTTAATGGGTTAAATAAAGTTCAAAGTAGAGTTGCGGAGTCTGTACAAAAACAAAAGTGTGTAAAAACTAAAAACCATTGTTTATTGGTATCTTTCTACCCAATCTCCAACTCCATATTATATACAGAAATCTCTCCATTTAATTGATTCCATGAAAACAGTGCGTAAAAAAACGCATCAATTTCTGTTGCTCCATTTATACGTTTTTTTGTTTTGTTTTTTTTTTTTATTATTTATGTGGTCTCTATTTAAAAAATTTGGATAAAAGCGTGAAAAGACTTAAAACCACAATGTAATGGAGCAATTTCTATTGTTTTTTAAGTCCTTCCACCCTTTTTTACCAAACTTTTTAAATGGAGACCGCATAAATGGATGGATTACTCTATGTAATAACAGAGAGAACATCTCTTCTCATAATCCTTACTTATTTAATTAATAAGTTAAAAAAATAAATTTGTGAAAAAGGCCTATTTTGGGTAGTCACAGTTTGGTTCTTCCTTACTATAATTTTATGTATTCATTATATTTATATATTAAGATCTTATTTTGAATATACTTGATAGATTTAGTATTTCTATTTGTAGCATTTTGTATTGTAGATTATTATCTTATAGGAAGTCCAGCAGAATGAGCTTATAAAAAATAATGGGTATGTTGTGTGCTTAAAAATGATATTTTAAACAAACTTAGGAATAATTTTGCATTTATTAGTTTTCTTCTACATCCCCAATTGTCAATTTTGGTAATATATATTTACTTTAAAAATATATTTTTTTATTAAATAAATTCAGCCCTGAAAGATAATGGACAAATGGATTAAATATTACGATATATGGGTCAGTCCGCGGTGACGAGTGTGACATTTCAACTTGGATTAGAGTTCATAATTTCTAAATAATACTAGTTAATAACATGGTATTACCATTTTTCTGTAGATCTTAATGTAATACATGTATACCTATTGAAATAATAAAAGGTCTATGGTTATTTTACAAAAAAAAGCCAATGTTCAAAACCCTGTGATGGGTGTGACGCCAACTATTGCAAATCTTGCAACCTCTATCCAAAATCCCAAAAGTTTAACGAAAATATTGAAGTTACTTTATAATAGTCATACCTACTTTAATATGTTACGAATAAATTGTTTTTTAGTAACACAATAGCATCAGGTATACGCAATCCATTTATCTGGTTATTACTCAACAAACATTGTGACGGGTAGACAGGACATTGTGACGGGTGTGACAAGTTGAATAATAGGATATAATAAGAGTACTGTTTGTGTGTTTAATTGTTTATTGATATTATTAACTAATATGTATAGCAACTATTTATCAAAGACATCAATAAACTCGTTAAATTTATAATTAATGCGATCACCCTTAGTCATTAATGTTGGTGAGGGTAACTGTTTTTAATTTGTCATTGTCAAAGACTTTTAATAGTTTGCCACGATCGTCACTTGTTCTTAAGTAAGTTATTCTGATTTCACCTTCTCTGTTGTCTATTTTGAAATATTTTGAAAATTAACTAAAATTTTTCTTTTGGTTTTGATTTATGAAAATTGATGGTTAATAGCCTATTAATTTTATATTTTAATATTCATTTTCGTAAAATATTTTTTTAACTATCTGGTATCGATTACCGCGGACTGACCCATATATATTATATGCTAATATAAATTATTATTATTCTATGATATATATATAGAAATAATACACTTAATAAATCAAAAGTTATTAGAGACAAGTTTTAAAATTTGTACCATTAATTTAAGAAGGTATTTTATAAACAAAAGCAATTGTAACTTTAAAACTAGGTAATTATATCAGACTTATTGTTGAGGAAAACTGTCGAATATATGTTTAGAAAATATGCTTTTCAAAGCGTAAAAATAGTTAATAACAAGCTCAGTACTTAAGTCATATAGATCAATATCAAATGTAAATGATTCTATTATATTTTTAATAATCTAACAGTACGTAAAAAAGATAAGTCTGTATTTATTAAGTTATCATCTACAGTGGCATAACTAAAAATTAGATTTCTAATTTCTAAATTTATGTGAACTGTAAAATGTCTAGTTATGCTACTGAACATCTATTATTGATTTTAAAAGGTTATTAATTGTTATAAATATAAGCTCGATTAATATATCTCTGTAAATTTTTTGCAATTAGTATATTCTTTATTTAATTTATAAATTTTGTTGAAATATATTAAATTCGAGCTTTATCGCATATATAAATTGTTATCATAATCACAATTTCCATCTATATAAAAATGTTTTCATTCAGTGAGAAATATATAATTGTTCTGTTTATCATTATAATCAATCTTATATCTATTTGAAATTTAGATGCAAATAAGTTGTAGTTAATATTTTATTAAATTTTGAACCAAATAATTAATGTTATTCTCAATTATTGGGTTGTTAGGAAAGTTCATAGGGATTTTAAAGGTAAATTAGAACACAACCTTCTGAGATTTTTTTGTAAATTTTAGGTAACATCCATTTTTATCCAAAGATAATTATTTGGAGGATAAATAACAATAAAAGAAAAACTTGCAACATTTTTTTACAAAGAAATATAACGTTTGGAATTTCACCATTTTTAAAATCATGTTCAGTAAACAAAACCCAAAAAATATGTGCAAAGTTTGTTTTAAGTAATGTGTTAAAACGTATATATAAAAATATTGTATACTTACATTAAGCGCGATGTAATCCCTACTAAGTTTTTAAACAACCTGATATATTTAACCCTAACATCATAGATGGGTAAATACTATTTTTAAATATATATAATAATAATGCCAATTTAATTTATAACATTTTAAGTCTACATGTTAAACATATATTAGTTATATTTTTATTTAAAAGAGAAAAATGTACTCGGTAATTGGCATTATATTTAAATATGAATGTTTATATCTTTAGGGTTAAATACAATTTTAAAGAATTTTATAAATGTTCAAAATCTTCTAATACAAAACTGACAGAAATATATAATTTTTTTGTCATCGAAATCATAATAAATTGTGTTTTATTAATCATTACTGCACATTTTGTATAAAATAATTTTTTAGCCAAAATATAAATTGAACAAAAAAACTGCAGTTAAATAAAATTATTTATATTTTGATAATTTCTTCTTATGTAAAATTTTAACATAATTTTTCAGTTTGAAAACTGATAAGATCAGTATTACTTATGCATTTTCTTTTTAAATTTTTTTATCTCATTGTAAATTAAAAATCAAATTTTTCATTCACTGCTCACATTTATAACCACTGGAAAATTTATTAAAGAAACAAACATTTGTTAGATAAATATATTCTTTTCGATTCTACCAGAGATTGTAAACGTGAGTATTTTAAACTGAGCAAAATGCTCAGATGATAATTAGACCGTCTTGTACAGGTGACTAGTCAATTAGCTTTTGAAAAAATAATGCTTTTAATGCAAAATTAATATAATTCCCTTTAAAAATAAATTAAATCACGTAAAGATCCATTTTTTAACATAAATACATAATACCGATTATATGTTTACTAATTTCTATTGTAAATATAATAATTTTTTTTAAATTAATTAATGTAAAATATTGTATAATTCATTTAAAAACTATTTGGCCTAATTGTAAATATTAATGCAGTAATAGTAAAAATAAATGGATCTTTGTTTTATACTATTGGTGACAATTCATTTGCTAGCAGATAGTAGATTTACATTTATTTCATTTGTAGTGATTGGCTGTGCGTGTTTTTCTATAATTCGGCCAATCAGTATAAATAATAAGTGGGGTTATCAAATTTTATTTAAATACTGGCCGAAAAGATCCATTACTGAATGATAAAAGTATTTCGGTGAAATTTCGGTTGGTTCATTTAATTTGATAAAATAAATAATGCATTTTTATTTTAAATGGGAACAAGAAAGAATAAAATTAAAAATTCTTGATAACCTTACTTGAAAAACATTATTATATTGCCTAAAGTAATATAACAATGAAATTCTTTAAGCAAGATTATCATTGTAATACTACTACCTAATAATTGCCATAATGTATGTACTTTAATTTTTATTTTTTATATTATCATTCTTGACTTTTATATATGTTCTATTTAGATGTGCAACCTAATTTCTAATTTGTATATTTTATAAATTGTGCAATCATTTTTTCATGAAGTGTACTATATATAAATTTTTTTATAATATAAAGTATTATCTATTGTTGATTGTCTACTTAATTTCAAATCCTTCTGATGAACATATAAAACAATTCTGTTTATTTTTATTATAAATATAATAACAAAATATACATCAAATAAATAATTAACTTACATTATCAAACTTTTTTTTTTATAAAATTATCTAACTCTGTTTTAAATAAATCACTTTCAATAGGTTTTGTAAGCTCACACATTGGATTTTTTACAACAAATTCAACGTATATCTGAAAAAAAGAATTTAATTACATATTTTATTAAACTGAAGAGTATGATGTCACAAATCACGTGTATAGTTATTCAGAATAGAATTGATACTCTTAATATTATACATGTTAATTGTCTGGTGAGGGCAATCTATTGGGGCTAAAGATGGTTGGTGAGTTTTAGTAAGGTTAAAAACGGGGATTCAATCTCTGCCTCGGTTAGGGCAATCTATTGGAGCAATTCTGTCCTTTAATATAAATGCAGCACATTATAGTACACTCAGCCCTCCGAACAGTGACGGCATCGGTAATTCAAAAGATCCTAATAATGACAGAGGGGCACCCACCACTGTGCCAACTTTAACGTTAATTGGTGAATTTAAATTTCGTGCAGAAATATTGCAGTCACGGTAGTATTGTGGTAGGAAAAGGGGAAGGTCGTTACATGGAGCGGTTGGCCAATCGTTTCTCAGAGCGTACATTAATAGGATTGTCGTCGTTTAGAGATTTGAGTGTATTATATTATATTAATTTACTATTGAATAACTTGGTAAATTAATACATGATCATACTCTATTCTACATAAACACTCGATTTTTGAAATACGTGTCATTGTCACAAACAAAGTCATACCTGCCGATATATATCCTGTAGTATTTCTCGAACGCCTTGAACTGATGGATCTGTATTTAAAACAAATTTTAAACCTGAAGGAGTCTCGTAGTAATGCAACATGTATTTATTGGTTTTATAGTATAGAAATCCATCCTTTGAGTCGTAAGGTGATATTTTATTTACAAAACTCTTGATAGAAAATATCATACCGTACATTAGCTTTGCTTCCTACAAATTATTTTTTAAAATACTTATGTGAACAATTATTTACGTAAAACTAAGTTAACTTGACAAACCTGGTCTCTAGTCATTCCTGATTGTTTTAATCGATTCCATTCTGTGTAAAATAATAATGAACCAAATCGATCAAAGATATATAAGTTATAAAACATTATAATTAAAGAAATATTTGATTTTTATATATTATCAGAATTTGACATGACACTGACAATAAAGAGGTAAACAGTGTCAACAACTTTCAGAATATTTAACACGTGAAATGAAATACATACATACACAGGGTTGCCAGATTTTTCAAATGCTCCGGCGGGACATTGTCTGGGGGGGGGGGGGGGGGTAATTTTTAAGTTGCAGAAAAATTAATTTTTTTGACATACATATCACCAATAATTGTTTAAATTAACTTCGTTTATCTACAAATAATCTGGCGCCGACTACGGGGGGGGGGGGGGGCAATCGCCCCCCTAAATGTAATGTCAGGGGGGCTTTGCCCCCCCTGTGAAGCTGTACTTTAGTTTTTTTTAAATTAAAGATACATTTGTCAATAAGATTTTTTTCTTTAAAAAGGAGCAATATTCAAATACTTTGAGTAAAAATAATCACTAAAAATGTATTCAAAAAGGAAATAATACTGAAACATCTCTTTGTTTTCTTTACAAAGCTTAGTTAGACCATCAGCTTTAAACAAAAAATCTACGATTTTTCTGCACCAAGTAACTGAAGTTTTCAACTAAAATCGTTGTTTGCGTTTCGTGAGCCTCTGTAAATTAATAAAAAAAAAAAACTATTGTACAGATGAAAACAAAGATATAAAAGTTACTTTTCAATTATTTCAAATAATTAAAGTATGATCGATTTTCTACCGAAACTACACTACAAATAATGAATGTTGTATCGTTGGCAGCGTTATACAAGTGAATGTTGCGTGGTCAGTTTTACGATGATTTTAGCTGCTAACTTCAATAAATTGATGAAAAAAAAGATTTTTTTACACTCAACGCACGATTAGTTGTATTTCTGAATTTTCTTGTAGCAAAAAAATATTTAAAAATAACATTTGGTCGTTATTACGAAAATGAGATATTGCACATTTTTTAAGAAATCCCCCCCCCCCCCCTAAAAAAACTTTTTTAAATCTCGCCCCTCCAGGTGAAATGTAAAGTCGGCGCCTATGTACAAATATTAACTTTACAAACTTTAAAAGTTCATTAACACAGAAGTACATTTGTGGACATGTAACAAATGAATATTCAGGTGATAAAATATTAAAAAATATAATATAATAAATATAATATTTATTATTAGATTTAATTGATTTTAAAATATGAGAACCCTCTTTTTTTTAATGTACATTATTCACATAAGTACTCCTCAAACAAAAATTAAGAATGGTGTTTAAGCGGGACATTTAAATTCTTCAGCGGGACGCGGGACTAACGGGACTAACTATCCTGGAGCGGGACAGTCCCGCTCCAGGCGGGACGTCTGGCAACCCTGTACATACATAATTGTTTCTTTGAACAAATATATTGATTTTTTTAAATTAAATACGATGTGTTTCTTGAGAACCTAATTTTATTTATAAAGCTATACGTTTTTATTAGAATTAAGCATAAGAATAGATAAATAAAAAAGAATGAGAGATAAATGAATAAATAATCTATGTTATATTGGTAGAACTGATAAAGCCGTTGTCAAGTTGTCAAATTTTTAAATAAACTGTTAGTAAACAACAACAAAACTAAAGTTTTATTTAATTATATTGTTTTTGTGATATTTTAAAAGAAAATCGAATATATAATTCACAAGTAAATTAGTGTAAGACGTATACCAAATATTAATTAAATAAATAATATAATTACTTAAGTATTAAACACATTTAACCTATATTCATAATAAAGTGCATCAATATTATTTGTTTACACTTATTTAATTCATAAAACAAATAAGTACAGTGTTTAATCAATACTATATAAACTAGTTTTCATAAAATTTATTATTATTACAAGTATATTAAAATTAATTAAATAATTTTTACTAAATGATGTTCCTTGATTTTACAATTACATATTTTATAAGAAATGAGCGAAACAGATGATACAGATACTCTACTTTTAATTCCGCCAGATTTTTTTTTAATTCCAAGTGATTCAGAAGATGAAGGTAATTTAAGTAGACGTCGTAATTATAACTACTCGTTAGGTAAAACGGTTGTAAATACACTTTTATCGCACGTTAGCTCTTTAGAGGATAGACTTTCTGCAATAGAAAGTCAATCGGATATACAATCATTAGCCAGTTCAATTTGTGTTCCATCTCCAAAACCATTTAGAAAACCATTTACACCACCAAAATATCGTCGCAGAATGGCCGGTATGAGAAACAGGTTGAGTATTAGTTCAGATAATTTGCGAAACTATGATTCTTCAAGTGTACAGAGTACGCCTCAAAAACCTAGATACGATATGAAATCAGTTCCTGGAACTCCAACAGATAAATATAGTTCATTCCCATATGAACGGGGGTTAAAATACTCCCCAGCTCGATCAAATCTATCATCTAGATATGATCCATCAGGAAATAGTTATGATTCTCTTCAACATGCTGTGAATTTTAACCCGACCAAAATTGGGATGAGTCAAAATTTACCATCAGGGAGTCGTAACAATTATCAAGATAATTTCTCAGACTCTACAAATTCCACAGTGCGTCCTGTAAGTACACATAGCTTGCCATTTATTCCTTACACGGACAATAGTATGACTACAGACTTAGATGCAGATGAAAGTAGTGTCAATACAAGTCCTGAAAAACAGACAAATGCTGATTATTTAAATGAGATCGATGAATTTTTACGTAGCATTAAGTTTATAAGAAGTTATATGAATAAGAAGAAAGGTGATAGTGATTTACCTGAAACTATTGATAGTATTATTAATACTCCAAATTTTTCTCGTAATAATACACAAGGAACAAGTAATATGAAATCTTTAATAGAGGACAGATTATCGTTAACTAAGAAATTAATGCCAGCAAATGAACAAAATATTAAAAATACAACTACCAAAATTGATTCGCAGCAAAAAAACACATATGATGATATTAATACATTATTAAATTCGATAGAAAATAAAAAATCTGAAATTTTAGAATTAACAAGAATAAGCGATATTCAACAATCTGATGAACATAAAAATATTCATGTATCAAAATCAGGAGAAAATATTGGTTCTGTGCCAGATTACGGTCTTGGTATGCGAAATATCATGCATAGTGAGGAACATAATAAACCTAATGAAATTAGAAAACAAAGTACTAACTTAACAGAAAGTAAAAAATCTGAATTTCAAGAATTACACAGAAAGAGTGATACTCAGCAATTTGGCGAATATAAAAATCTTCATGTATTAAAACCAGGTGAAAATATAAATTCTGTACCAGATTACGGTTTCGGTATGCGAAATATCATGCATGGCGATGAACATAATAAATTCAGCAAAATTCCAAATCAAAATACTAACTTAGTAGGAGCTGGAGATGTATCAAGAAAAGAAATATATGAAGAACCTTGCATTAAAAAGCATTCTTATATAGTAGGTGATACAAATGATGATAATACATCTACGTTATACACAAATAAAAATACAATTAGTCATTTTTCCGATCAACTCCAATATGATTCTTACAATACTAATGATACAAATCAACTACAATCTTTAACTTCAGGCCGTACTGCTCCAATGGGTAGTGAAATAGTATCGCAAGTAAATAACACTACTAATAAAAAGGAAAATCATTATAAAACTCCTGAAAATCAACAAAATAGGCATTTTGAATCTCAAACAACTTATAAACAAATTCCACTTTATACAAATCGACAACAATCTTCTAAAAATGTTCAAGAAAATCTCAACACAAATTCATATACTGCATCTGTAGGAGAATCAGTAGAAACTCAAACGGAACAGAATAAATCTGTGCAAAGTCCAAATATAAATGGTAATTTGTTGAGTTTAGTAGAATTATGGAATCAAGAATCTAATCTAAAAGAAAGACAATCGATAAATAGTAGCGCTTCATCAAAACAAATTGATCATAGATTGGAAGAAGAAAGATTAAGAAGACAGGTAATATGTTATACATATTATCATATATTAATCTACTAGTAAATTCATATATAATACTATATCATATATAACTTTTTGTCAATTAATCGTTTTTAGCATTGTGAAAAATTAATAGAAGCTTTACAATCACGACTACTTGAATCTCAAGAAAAGATTGCTGTTGCTGTAAAAGTAGACTCTACTAAAGATAGAATGATTGAAAAGTTACGTGATACATACGTTTCAACAAAAAATAAACTTGATCAAGTCCAAAATGAAAATAAAAAATTAAATCAAGAATTACTTCTCTCCAAACAAGAAACAAAGAATGATATTATGGAAATGAATAAGGTATTATTAACAACAAACTATAATTTTTTAAATATCAAATATATTAGTATCCATAACGAAAAATAATTTTTTTTTAAATATAGAAAATTCAATATTATGAAAATGAGTTGTCAAAGGTGCTTGAAGTAACTAGGAGCAGTCAAATACATGCTGTTGAATATCAAAATCAACTGCTGAATTTAAAAACAGAATTAGAAACATTTAAGGAAGATAAAAGAAATATGTCAGAAAATATTAGAATTCTTGAATCAGAGTTGGATAAGGTAAGTTATTTATTTATTTTAATGTAAAACCTACCTACTAATAGTATATTATACCACGAGTCAATAATGATAGCTATTATTACCGAGGAATAATTTTTGAACCGAGCCGCGTAGCGGCGAGGGAGAAAAAAAAATTCCGAGGTTATAATAGCCATTATTGCGAGTAGTATACTGTACTTTATCTACGACTAATTTATTTACTTTCATAAACACAACTGAATACAAGTAATGCAAGCTTCAATACAAAAATTTTTGTTTTAATCTCAAATTAATAAAAATTAAATAATACCATGGAAACAAAATACAAACTCTGTTATTATAAATTATGCATTTTGATTTTTCCAGTAGCTGCAGCTTGTAGTACAATTTCGGGAGGTGTACAATAGACTCTTCATTTTTATCCATCTCAATACAAATACACAAACACTAGGTGTTTTATTTGACAGTCGCAAAAATTTTTTTTAGGCTTTAGAATTTGTGTATTTTGTTTCCAAAGGCTATAGGGGGATAAGAATGGGTAAAGTGCCCCCGCGCCGATTTTGGCTGTTATATTTTTTTATAGTAACTACTAACACAGGTAACAATTTGACAAAATTTTAACCCTCAAAAATTAACCCCCAAGGGGTGACAATTAATTTTGAAAATTTCGTAAAAAATTAATAACTTTTGAAAGAGTCAACCGATTTGAATAAAATTTTAATATGTTATAGATGTCACTAAGGTGCATTATAGGAAAAATCGGTAAACCTGAAAACTTAACATAACCTCAAAAAAAAGTGTTTTATTTTTTTCAAAAATTTTTTTTGCTCACTTTTAATTTTGGTACAATCACCAAAATATTTGTGTGACTTTCTAGCATAGTTTTTTATAACATATATTTTTTTCAGATTTATTTTCCAGCTGCGTGACACCTAAAAAAAATTTTATATTTTTCTAAAATTTTTTTCACTCACTTTCAATTTTGGTACACTCACCAAAATTTTTTTGTGACTTTCTGGAATAGTTTTTTAAAATATATATTTTTTTCAGATTTTTTTTCCAAGTGCGGGACACAAATTTTTTTTTTAATTTTTTTCAAAATTTTTTTCGCTCATTTTTAATTTTAGTACAATCACCAAATTTTTTCAGTAACTGTCTGGCATAGGTTTTTATAATATATGTTTTTTTCAGATTTTTATTCCAACTGCGTGATACCTAAAAAAAATAAAAAGTTTTTTTTTTTTTTTGAGGTTATGGTTGCCGTACAATCACAAAATATATTTTGTATCAATTTCTATCATAATTTTTTAAATAAGTATCTATAGTTTTTAGATTTTTTTCCTGTTGCGAGACACAATTTTTTTTAATTGTTTTTTTGCTCACTTTCAATGTTTGTACTGTCGACACATTTTTTCAGTGATTTTTCAGGCGTATACAATATACATAATACAATGTAATACATACATTGATTTTTTATAGGACAACTAGATATAGCAATAGCCCTTTATGAAAAGGCAGTAAATATTAGATTTCACTGCCAGACAGACTACCTGAAGAATATTGACGATATTAAATCTTTCAAAAATAGATTAAAAGATTTTTCATACAAGAAATGTATAATAGGTACATTTAATAATTACGAGAGGGAATAACTTTTTTATTTTCATTCTTTATTTAGTTCTCATTTTTTTTTCATTTTCAATTTGTTATGTGTATTGAATATCAGAAACGTTTCTTTATATTGTATGTAATGATTAACTACAATTTTGTTTAATTTACTTTGTACATACCCATACATAAGTAGGTATATTTTTACTTTTTGACATGTTCGATAGTTTTTTAACGAATAAAACATCTATATGAGTAATATCATATATGAATCTACTAGTAGTTTAATATATGGTAATATTCATATACGACGTATAGGTATACGACGGATAACTGTATAAGAAAACACAAAATTACCGATTTCTCCAAAAGTTTGAAATCATGTTAAATCGTTATTTGATATCATTAGGTATATTGAAAATACTAGACTATATTCATTAATGAAAGATAATAAAAAAATAATTTTTGAAAACAGTTGTCCATTATGCCCCCAAAATAAAATTTTAAGGGGGTTCCACATGTATTCTATACTATTCACAAACCATAATTCCAAGTGGTTTACGGGCTATTTACAATTTTACCCTCACTACCCTTGCAGAAAATTAAAGCAAATACATGTTTTCTTAATTAAGTGTATGTATTTGCTTTATACATATTACATATAATACTATATTGAGCGAAAAAATAATTTGAAAAAAAAAAATTGTGTCTCGCAACAGGAAAAAAATCTAAAAAATATAGATACTTATTTAAAAAATTATGATAGACATTGATACAAAATATATTTTGTGATTGTACGGCAAACATAACCACAAAAAAAAAATAAAACTTTTTATTTTTTTAGGTATCACGCAGCTGGAATAAAAATCTGAAAAAAACATATATTATAAAAACCTATGCCAGACAGTTACTGAAAAAATTTGGTGATTGTACTAAAATTAAAAATGAGCGAAAAAAATTTTGAAAAAAATTAAAAAAAAAAATTTGTGTCCCGCACTTGGAAAAAAAATCTGAAAAAAATATATATTATAAAAAACTATTCCAGAAAGTCACAAAAAAATTTTGGTGAGTGTACCAAAATTGAAAGTGAGTGAAAAAATTTTTAGAAAAATATAAAAATTTTTTTAGGTGTCACGCAGCTGGAAAATAAATCTGAAAAAAATATGTTATAAAAAACTATGCTAGAAAGTCACACAAATATTTTGGTGATTGTACCAAAATTAAAAGTGAGCAAAAAAAATTTTTGAAAAAAATAAAACACTTTTTTTTGAGGTTATGTTAAGTTTTCAGGTTTACCGATTTTTCCTATAATGCACCTTAGTGACATCTATAACATATTAAAATTTTATTCAAATCGGTTGACTCTTTCAAAAGTTATTAATTTTTTACGAAATTTTCAAAATTAATTGTCACCCCTTGGGGGTTAATTTTTGAGGGTTAAAATTTTGTCAAATTGTTACCTGTGTTAGTAGTTACTATAAAAAAATATAACAGCCAAAATCGGCGCGGGGGCACTTTACCCATTCTTATCCCCCTATAGCCTTTGGGAAATTTTGTGATTGGTGCATTTAGAAGGAATAATGACCATTATTCCCTCTGATGCACCAATCAGAAAAGTTCTTTTTTCATTATTCCCTCTGAGAGATATAAGTCGTGGATAAACGATTTTAATTTTAGAAAAAACATATTTTATCGGAAATTCAAAATGTAGCGGATGCTGATAAGAAATCGCTTAATACTGCTCAATTTGAAATTAAAAAACTGTCTGATGAAAAAAATTCACTCCAAAAAAAATTTACCGATGAAAGATCTAAATCTTCTAAATTGGATTCACAAGTTAAGAGTTTACAGAAATCTTTGGATGAATCCAGAAATACTGAGGTATGTTTTAATATTTTTTTGTTGAAATTAAATTTTCATTTAATTTATTTTTAATTGTTTTATAGAAAAAGCTGCAGGCAGACATGCAAAAATTATCTAACGAAGTAGAAAAAAATAAAAATGAATTGCAAGAATTCTACCAAAAACAAGTGGAAACTGTAGTTAAAGACAAACTGAAACAGTTCCAAGATCAATTAGAATCAGCCGAGAAAGCGATGAATATGGAAATCGAAGCTGCTCAATTACGGGTGGCAAAAACAGCTGCACTCTGCATGCAAGAAACAATAGAAAAGTAAGTGTAGTTAATATATTATTTTGTGTTATTTTAAAAATTGAAGATTGGGTCACATTTTATTGACTGTGTTTTTATAATACAAATAAAATAAACATTTATAGACATCAACTTGAAATACGATTGCTAGAAGAGAGACACTCAGAAGAAATCCGTTTGTACGGTTTGAGATTGGCACGATCTGAACGAGACATAGAAGTCCTCCGAGAGAAACTCAGTACGCAAAATTCAAAGCGAGCTCATCTAGCTAAGCAACTGCATGCACTGATGGAGTCGCAGTGGCGTGAGGCGTTGCGCATTCTCACAAGTTCTGGTCAAAGTCCAATGTCAGGTAATTTATTTGGTGTTTAATTTATTTTTAGTTATACAATATTGATAAAAATTATTTGTATAATTATTTTTACAGGAAGTGAAACTGAAATTCACAAACCTGATTCATCAGCGGATATTCACCGACTACTCTTGTTAAATTTGAAAGATGAAAATTTTGATTTAGATGAATCTAACATGCAAACTAAAGATCATCCTCAAACTGAAGTAAGTACAGTCAAGAATCAGCTACAAATCACTGCAGAAGCTTAAAAGTTTCAAATAATTTAATATTTTACTGTACAAATTATTTTATTTTATTTTTTAGAAGCCAACATCAGATCGTATGAAATTTTCTAACAAAGAAAAGGTTCAGTTTCAAAGAACTTCGTCTGTCAGTGAAACATCTGAAGATATACCATTTGGTAATGAGGGACAACTGACTTATCGATTGACAGATGGTCGAAGAAAGAATGATGATAACACTCCAGTTTCTAGCCGTAGTAATAAAAATAATCCAAATGCGAAAGAATGCGAACTTCAGAAGTTTATAAAAATGGTATAAAAATAGTCATGTGATCTGTTCAAAAGCCAAAATAACTCCACAATAAAAAAAAATGTTAATAGGTAGAAAAAATGTGATTTGTATTGCAAAAATAAAGCTACTCAGAAGAAAAAAATAAAAAAATCTCTACATTGTACATAAGTGCCAACTATTCATCACATACACAAGAAAAACACTATGCACTGGGCCTGTACCTACCTCATGAAGATAGAGATAGGAGATGGTACTCTGTATATCTGTAATACAATTTTATGTGTCACAATATGACCGCCGATGTGGATGGTCTCTCGTGCATGGACCCATGCGCAATAGTTGACTGCGCATCTGTATAGTTGTGTGTAATACTTCCCTTTTCCTTGCGTCTTATCCATCTCGCTAACAACCCAAACTATCAGTTGTTGGTTAAACTGGGAAATTTAACCAACAGAGGTCATCCTCATGGTGAATGTGCACAAACTAAATTTCTTACTTCTGCGCATGGGTTCATAAAATGCGGTGTGCCCACTCCAGATTCCGTACTTTCATCTCCTTAATGTAACTTCGGCTTTGACCAAAATTTCACCTTCGGCTGAATAATCGGCTTCGGCCAAATTTGGGCCGAAGGTTGAACTATATAGTATAATATTGTACAGTAAACTCTTTTTATATGCGGTAGGTACATTCCACAAAAAACCGTATATAAAAAATTACACAAAAAATACATATAGACATTATAAAGTTAGAGATAGATACATAAATACACTAGAATGCAAAATTAATGGATCAATACATTTTTCAAATATTTTTTGGTGTTTTTAAATAGTTGGATCTCAGCGAAAAATGGTCGTAGAAGAGTTTTAAAAAATCTGTTTTAAAACTTGAACGTTCTAGTTTTTGAATCATTTATTGAAAATTTTACTATCCTTCAGGATAACCTCCTTTTTAAGGTGAAACACCAAAAAAATAATTAAAAAAAAATTATATTAATTTTGAGAGGCTCTACAGGACATGCAAATTTTTTTTAGTCAAATCAATTAAAGGACTATTGTAAATCACTTTTTTCTTTAATTTTTTTTATTGCTGTACGATTTGTTTTGACCAAGTTATGAGAAATCAAAACTAAAACCATATGTTTGACTTTGAGCGCTTATAACTAGAGAACGAATAATCATAAAAAAAATTTAAGAGCAGATTTGGAAGCTGAAAATATTTTCTTTAATGCCCTTTAGTTGTTCATGTGATAAAAAAATATTTTAATAATGTAAAATTCATTTGAAAGTGACCTAAAAAATAGCATATTTTTCATAAAACATGAGGTAACTGTGGGGAGAATCACGAGATGGCAAGTTTGATGGCTTGAGGTTCAAACAAAATAAAATCTGGGTGATTCGGGGTTTCGAAAATATTTTAGGTATACTTTGAACTAATAAAAAACATAGAAACTTAAATGATCTCGTGATTCCCCCCACAGTTACCTCATGTTTTATGAAAAATGAAAAAAATATTATTTTTTAGGTCACTTTCAAATAAATTTTACATTATTAAAATATTTTTTATCACATAAACAACTAACTCGACTGTATACTCATATTCCTATATAGATATTTATATTTTTGAGAAGTGAAGGGTAAAAAAGATCATTCATTATTCATTTAAAAACAATTTGTGAAAAAAATTTGTAATTAAAGACGAAAAAACAAAAACAAGAAAAACCGAAGTTCGGCTTCGGCTTCGGCCAAAAACTGACCTTCGGTCGAACACTACTATTAACTAGACTAAAAAAGCAATTAAAACATCAACAGAATGTTAAGTTAGTCGTTTTGACTTTTGAACAGCTTATATAATAATGTTTGTTTTATATTTTTAAATTATATTTAATATCAAGCGTATGTTTTAGTTACTTGATAAATCTCCAGGATGTCCAGTTGGTCAAAAACAAAAAGATGTTCCTCTAAATTCTTCAGAAACACCGACATGGCAACAAACGGTATATATTTTTTTGCCTTTAATTATTTTCATATACTATATAGTTTATTTTTTTTAGGATACTAGAAGTGAAGTCCCTACTCATCATACTGCTGAAAAAGTTGTAATGCGTCATAATAAACTTTTAAAGAGACCATGGAAATAAAATATATTTATATTAATTAATTAAGAATATGTAATATTTATTTTTATAGTTATATTATGTTAAGTTATAAATATAAACAAATATATTTAAAATGCAATAAACCTATTATCTTTATTGTGTAAGAGATGTTTTTATCGATAAGTGTAAGTTCTAATCATGCACATCTGTTCAATGTATTGTAGAGTACATGAGTTGTGTTTGCTGGAGGTAAGTCAAAGTAGTACGTGTGCAGTAACAATAATCGATGGTAGGTGTTTATGCGATTATTTTTGTACTTAAAAATACTCAAGTTAATTAATTTCCCTTATTTACCATATGTCCATGTTATTTACGTACTCGTACTTCTAAGAGGTATAATAATGTTGTAGTCACCATGACCGTTGCTAGGTGGTTGTGTAATTGAAAAATTATTATAATTATTATAATTTTAGAAAATTCAAAAGTAGTAAATTTAATATTTGCTCTATATGTTGGTTACATTGACAGTTTTTGTTCTGTGATGTTGGTAAGATGTAAGAAATCTGACATTTTTGTCGTACGTTCTTGTGTTTACATCAATTTGTGTAATGAGTGGTAATACATTATTATTATTAGAAAACTAATCGAATTGATATGTTTTTATACATAAAATCTCTTAGTTTATTTTATAACTTTTAAGTTGTTATATAATTTTATAGATTCAATATCGTATGCTTCGTCGTGTTTTTAAATCCACAAAAATGTCGCAGCCGATTCAAAGTACGTCAAATTCTCAATCAGCACCAACAACACCATCACAAAACCCAGAAAATCCTCCGTTTGGTCAACAATATGAAAGTGGTATCATGATGCATCATTCGTCTACACCCCAACAAAGTGCTATTAACAACACTATAAGAATTGGTCCAGTTAGTTTTCAAAGAAGAACAGTAGAAGGTTCCAGATTGATTCGCGAAAACATACACCAGGTGATAGAAGAAATAAGACCGTACGTCGAACAGGCTCGCACGAATTTATTAAATCGCCAAAGTTCACAAGCATCTCAAAATTCAATACCCGAGCAAGAAAATACAGTGGTAGCTGTACCATCTGTATCGGGTACAAACAATCAAAACAATGATCACACAATAAATATTGAGATCATTGAACCTCACAGCCCGGATGCTGCTGGTGCTTTTTCAAATACATCCCGTCATTCAATACCTGAAAGTTATTTCACACCTCCAGTACCAAATAACAACAACAATGCCGAAGATAATGCAGCTGCCGAGGCATGGCGACAAGTACCTGAAGCAAGAGCATTTATAGAAACTTTACAAAAATACATTCCATTCTTTTTGATACTCATTGCCAAGGCTGTGTACGATCATCGTGAAGGTATTCTCAACCTTATGGTCCTATTTGTAACTTTCACACATTCTGATTCCGTTTTAAGAAGAGAAGTCGGAAAACAAGCAAGACGTAGCATTGTATCTCTACTATTTGTTTTGTTGTATATTGTTGGATGTATCGCAGTGATTAGTTATATATTTGAAGATGACAAATTCTATCCAGCTTTAGTGTTTATGCCACCATATATTGTACCAGTGAAAGTGTGGTCTTTCTTATGGATGGTTGCCATTTGTGATTATATTGTCAAACTAATAACTATTGCGATTAAAATATTGATTACATTGTTTCCTGTTAGCATCATACCTTATCAAAAGAGGGTGAGTAGGAATTCATTAATTAAATTACTATCAGTGTTCTTTTATGATATATGAGGAGAGGCTGAAAAGTTCTCCGGTACTTCTTGTTATCGTAATATGCGCAACTTTTTATGAATAAAACATGTATTTTTATGACTCCATGCAATGGATTTAAGAAAATCTAGATTAGGGAAACTTCCTGAGATATGAACTGGTTAAAGTATTTAAAGCTTTCAAAAGCTGACGAACTGCTTCAATTATGTACATACAAAAAAATAAAAGACTGTTATTACTTTTACCCTGATATTGCATATATTCACCTTAATAAAAATCCATATCTCTAACAACCCTAATCCAGATTCTCCGTAAACATTTTTTGAAAGCTTTAAATACTTTAACCAGTTCATATCTCAGGAAGTTTCTATTTGATCTCAATAAAATAAAAATCAAAACTGAACTAAAAATTGTGAATGTCTTTTCTATTAACCCTAATGGTCTTAAATATAATTTACTAGTAATATATATTTAAAACTCTTTTGAACATTTTCCTGATTTAGTCTGAAACGTAAAGATGATATGGTGCTCCATGTTCGTTCTAAATAATTGTTTAATTATTCTAGACGTTATTACAATAATGACCTTATGTTTGCTTTTTATATACTCATAAAGAATAGTGTAACTATAACTAGCATAGGTGGGCATTAACTCGTTAATCCGTTAATCGTTAATTAACAAAGTTAACAAAATGGTTAACGGATTAACTTTTAAGTTAACTCAAAAAAATGTTAACGCTTTTGTTAACTTCCGTTAACTTTAGTCCGTTACATTGGTTGTTTGATGAAAAGTACATAAGAAAGTTGTCGAAAATAGCAAAAAAAAGGTCTTCAAACATGGTTAACTTTTTAACGATTAACTTTAACTTTCGTTAAATTTTCGGTTAACTTTAACATCCGTTACATTTTCGGAATTTTAACGCTTTAACGATTAACGAAGTTAACTTTTTTATTAACGGATTAACGATTAACGAAGTTAACTTTTCGATTAACTGTGCCCACCTATGGTAACTAGTGACCTATAGCACAAGTAGTATCTGAGACCCAGAATAATCAATATTGCCTCAATGTGAGTAAGTTTATAGTATTTAAAAACAGTTTCTTGTAACAGAGATTGAGTCTCCGTTTTAAACTAAAATAACCCCGACTTTGCCTTGCGAGATTGAGCCAGAGAAATTGCCTTAAATAAGAATGGTTGTTTTAATATCGGTGTCTATATACACTTTTAGTCTGTAGGTATTCATATTAGCAATATGACAACAATTAACAAACACCTTTTATATGTCTGTTTATTACCATAATACTTATTATATTATATCAAATATTGCTAGTTAAAAATTTCAAGCTCAAAATTTAAAAATTAATGGTTGGTTTCAATAACAATAGTTATCAGTTTCCAATAAACTGTAGGTTTGATCAATCAAACGTATAATTGAATTTATTTTTGTAAGAAATAGATATTTAGCATTTGCTTTATTCAGAAATAAGATAATTGTCATTAAAACTGGTGATAAATATTATAATATTATGAAAACATTTCAATTTCAGGGAAAAGTGTATCTGTTAACCGAATCAATATCGCAACTCTACCGTAGCTTGATTCCAATCCAACCATGGTTGTGGTTTCTTCTCGACTCGTACCAAGGCGCCGAACGTGTGATGGGGGTCCTTCTGTCCGCAGCCTACATGGTAGCCAAGGGCGCAGACCTGGCCTCTCGCTTAAAACTAGTCCGCACTGCGTTCATGAAGCTAATACAGAGTGTGTCGATTGGTACAGCCGCCACTAAAGAACAGCTGCAAACCGCTGGCGAGCAGTGTCCAATATGTCACGACGCATTCACCCTAGCTGTGGCGTTACAGCCGTGCCATCATATATTCTGTGAGACGTGCGCTTGTGCATGGCTTGATCGGGAACCTACTTGCCCGCTGTGTCGTGCAACGGTGTCAGATGATCCAGCATGGAGAGATGCAGCTACGACTTACTTTATTCAGCTTTATTGAGTTGATGTATTATTTAAATATGACGGTGTAAATTCAAATCTACAGAGTCTTTTTATATACTTTTGGAAACGTTTATGGTCGGTTCTAAAAATGATAGTTATCTATGGCTTTAAAACATGGTTTTAAAAAAATGTGCGTTATTATTTATTTTAAATTTACAATATTCATATATTGTCGGTATTTTTTAAACCAGTGTTTCTTAACTTAATTTTTAGTATTCTTTATGAAATTATAATGTTTAGAAACATAAACATGAAGAAATATTATGATTTACAAAATCAGTACTGGTTTGTGGTCCAATGTTGTAAGAATCACTGATTTAAACTATATTTTAAAGCCACTATTAATTATCTATACAAGTTATTTGTTGCAAGGTTATATTTATTATTAATTTAATATTATCCATTGTTTTGTAAGTATAAAGATAATATGATTTGAAATAATGTTTAACTATTAACACAATAATTAATTATCCGTGGATTTGCATTTATTCCAACGATATTTTGTACAGAAATGTTGTACTGAAATTAACGCTTTCTATAACTACTTGAGATGGTTTAAAAAAATTGCCATTAATTATAATAAAAGCTTATTAAAACATTAATTTTGGTACATCTTCATATTTTTATTGGGCGTTTCAGCAAAATGAAGTTTCAAGAAGACATTTATTTAATATTCCATAAAATTGTAAGGTTGTATATTTAGTTTTTTCCAGATACAATTAATTTTATCAGTTAAGAAAAATACATATACCTACATACATAGATTTTAAATTTTATGTTCTGATAACGTTTATTTGTGTTTATTGATTTTTGTTTTTCAAATGATGAAATATATTTTTATATAATTGATATTCTTTTTTATTTATCTTATTGCATGTATTTTTTATTTATTAGATAATTTTAGATGAATAACATGAATCATTGTGGTAACTAGATAAATTTTTGTATTTATAAATGTTAAAGATGGAAAATTTATAGTTTAAATTCGTTAAGATAGCTCCTAGATTGAAAAAAAATTCCCGCCCCAATTTTTGTTTTAATTGGTTCATGGTCAATATTAATTTCAATAGGTTTGAAGGGCTCTAAAATATTCATACTCATGAAAATTGAAAAATTGTGTTCAGTGATAATAATTATAAACATTGTAATAGTATCCCATTAAAATAAATTATAATGATATTTCCACCCAAGAAAAAAATTCAATCTATGTAGATAAAATTAGATCCAATTTTTTAAAATTAGCACTCATCTACAAAATAGTAATCAACGTAGATCTTGAAAAAATTAGCTCTGATTTGATCTATGTATATTTAGATAATTTTTTTCAGGTAATTTATTCCTGAAATCAACTAAAAGATTCATCAATTATTATATAAGTCTGTAAATTTTGTAAATATAAAATTTGTATTTTCATTATAAGTATTTAGTATTTTATTTATATATAATTAAACTGTATATTACCTATGGGAACATTTATTTACTTTATAGGTGATTTTTAAGTTTTTGCATCTTTTTAGTTTCTTTTTCTCTCTTTTGTTTTATGCTATTGCGGGGCTCCATACAAAAACTTTTGGCAAGCCTCTTCATGCTATGAAATCTAAGAATTTTTTTACGAACTGTCAGTCCCCCACAATTGTTTTATAAACTACGCAATATATTTGTACATCGGGTACTTACTACTTCCCTGGAAGTTTATCATAGTTTTAAGTTTGTGTTTTGAAATAAAAAAAAGATATACATTTAGTGACGGATTTTCCAATAGGCAGTTGACTATAGCCTAGAACGACAGATTTTGGGGGAAGGGGGCGGCAAAATTTCAGTGACAGAAAAAAGTTAATTTATGAAAATCTTCTAAAAAAGCGACTGGAATTTTAATCATATTTTTCAATTTAAATACTTATGATACTGAATGGCAGGTCATAACATAAATAATTGACATTTTGCTCATTCGTACCCCCAGACTCGTACTTAGACATTTCGAGACCCGAGGCGCAAAAACGATAATACATAAATTATAGTACAGGGCAAATTAGGATTTTTTTTAATAGTCAGTGCTTAAAACCAGTCCTCCCGAGGTCCCCAAATAGCGCCTCATACCTGTTCATATGTCATATGGTTTTGATCGTATTTAATTGAGAAATACGTTAAAATAAATGGTTATTTAATATAATAACTGAACAAACCAAGTACTACTTAAAACTTCCAATCGCTTCCCTGAGAAATAACATTTTGGAAGTTATTTTATTTACTTTTTATATATATTGATAAAAGTTTTGAATTACTGTTCATGTTAATAATAATAATTTTATTCAGTTTTACCTGTTTACAGATATTGGCTTTATTATTATTTAATATTTGCAATTATTGATTATAATGAATGGTTGATGTTAATGTGAAAATGCAATTTTTATTGTTAATTAATAAATATTGTAAAAACACCAATATACTTATTCTACCTATAAGAATTTTTAATACTACCCAGAGCTGTCCCAAATACATGTGTTTAAAAAGTATTTAATTAATACAAAATACTTTACTCTCACAGAATGTATTTTTTATTTAAATACTTTTTTCCTGCAGAAAATATTAAAACAATAAATTAATAAGTATTTAAATATATAAATGGTATTTAAATATAAGTATAAATGTATTTAACATTTAAAATACATATCTGTATATTAAGGTGACCAATATTATAAAAATAAAAAGGAGGACAAAATTTCAAAATAAGGGTACCTTCCCTAGCATTCAGAAAGCTCCTCAGAAAAAGGTCACTTTATTTTTGGACCTTGAAAATTTTATAAAAAATTTTTTTTGATTTTTTTTAAACTGAATTAATTTTTGCAAATATGTATTAGTATTTAGGTATTGTACAATATACAAAAACAGAATTATAAATAATTTTTATAAATTTAAATTTAAATTAAATATATTAATACATGATTAATAATCATTATTGACGTAAATTTTACGTAATAGATTAACATATTAGTTTTAAAATATCAAAAAGGAGGACACTTTTCGAGGCAGGCACCGGCGCCGACTACGGGGGGGGGCGATCGCCCCCCCAGATATTATACCAAGGGGGCTTCCCCCCCCTGTGCAGCTGAACTCTAGTTTCTTTTAAATTAAAGATACTTTTGTCAATAAGATTTTTACTTTAAAAAAGGTGTAAATATTCAAATACTTGTCACTTGAGTAAAAATGATCACTAAAAATTTCTTCAAAAAGGAAACTAATACTAAAACATCTTTTATTTCCGTTACAAAGCTTACAATTAGTTAGATCAACAGCTTTAAAAAAAATCTACGACTTTTCTACACTTTACTATATTTTCAGCTAAAATCGTCGTTTACGTTTCATGAGCCTCTGTAAATTAAATATACCTAAATGTCCACTTTTCAATTATTTCAAATAATTAAAGTTTGATCGATTTTTATCGAAACTACAATAATTTGATGAAAAAACAATTTTTTGTCACATTATTAGGTATATAGTTGCGTTTCTGAATTTTTTGTCGTTATTACGAAAGTTGGATATTGCACATTTTTTAAGGAAATTTTTGCCCCCCCCCCCCCAATTATGAAAATCTCGCCCCCCCAGGTCAAATGAAAAGTCGGCGCCTATGCTACACGGAGAAAACGAAACACCAATGAGTATTGTTTTGGACATTAATCTAGTCAATGTAGTGTTTTTTATCGTAAAAAACCAAGCATTACAGTTGTGACAGCAATGAGACTGTCAGACAGTCAGACACACTATAGGGAAATGTTTTGAACATCACAGCAAAAATAGGTAATCGTTTCTGTTTAAACATCGATGAGTCGTGCCACAAATAACACTCGTAACCATTCTGCGTATGATCTACTCACGGATATGACTAAATTAAATTAAACAGTTATTTAGGGTTGAACCGCTGAACCGATCTTGATGAAATTTGGCAGGGAGATAGCTTACATCCTGAGAAAGGACATAGGCTACTTCGAATCTCAAAAATTCATCCCCTAAGAAATTGCAAGGGGGTGGAAATATTTGTATGGGAAATATTTCACCCCCTGTCACATATTAAGGGTTGTATTTATTTTCATTCGATCCGGCGGGAAAAATCTACTCAAATCTCGACATATCTGCATTTTGGGGCAACATCATATTTTTCACTGGTTTTTGATCTGTGGAGACTTCCAAAAATTTACAATGACTTACAAAGATCACTAAAGAGATTAAAACTGAAAATTCATGAATTTTTAACGTTACAATGATCTTCAAAGATAAATCACTTTAGATCTTTGTAGATCTTTGCAAGTCTCCACAGATCAAAACCCAGTGAAAAATATAATGTCTCAAAATGCAGATCTGTTGAGACTCGAAATCTGAGTAAATTTCCGCAGATCTAAAAAAATTCCCGGGAATGTAATATAACAGCTATTTTGATTCTAGGAAAATAAAAAAATCCTTTAATATTGCTGTGGTCCTCCACTCCCGTTGGGATCGGCACCTGATATATATTATAATACTAGCTGACCCGGCCACGCGTTGCTGTGGTTAACCTATACTTTAGCAACATGTGGTGGTTATGCTATTAAATTGTAGGTTATATGAAACGTTTGGAAGTTTGACATAGCGCCATCTATTGAATACTTACTCAATCCAGTCAACAGATGTCACCATCTGTTAGAATCGTTTGGAGCTAACAGATAAAGACAAATAATTTGCAATAAAATAATATTGCGATCATAAATTGAGATGTAAGCTATCCTATCTTTCAAGTTGGATCAAACTGCACACGGTGTACAAATTTGATTAAAATCGGTTAAGTAGTTTAGGAGTCCATCGCGGACAAACATGTGACACGTAATTTATATATATTAAGATATGTATAGGTACAATACAAATATTTGCTCACATCAATCAAATAATATATTTTATATTACCTACAATTCATTTAATTAATTAAATATTAACAGTTACACCAGGATAAATGGAATAAAAGGGACATACAACCATACAAGTTTGTTAGTATACATATATGTAAAAATTTTAATATGCATTTCATAATTTTATATCCACTTAATATTAAATTGTATGAAAATGATCTTACAATTAGATGTAGTTATTTTATATTTAAATTATATTCGTTACATGAAAAATGTTAAAAGTTGTTTACGAATTATTGTTAGTATAATAAACAAAACAAGAAAATCTTCTTGTATATATTATACATTACTTATTCAGAAGCCAAAGTGACTGACTACACATTTTTTAATATTCTAATTTATAGTTCTAAGGAAAATTTGTTGTAATTTAAAACCCCTTTTTGGGTTTTTTATATTTGTATTGTGAAGTTATGTAGTTTTAGCTTCTGAACCGTTTAAACAAACGTAAAATACATTTGTAGCAAGAATAATTTGTAAATAAATAAGACATATGATTACTGATATATTTTTATTCATTTTATTATTTTTTTTACATAGATAATATTTTATGTACAAAAAATACCACATTTTCAGCAAAATTTTTTTACAATTCTGAATGGTCCTATCGTGTTATTGATATATTTTGTTCTTAAAGTGTATTTTTTGATATAATATAAATATAAGTAATATGCTTATACCGGGTGTTTTTTAAGGACTTTCCAGCGAAATATTTCCAAAATAACGAATTTTCATAGAAAATGTTCCAGACAAAAGTTTTATGGATTTGAAGGGGCTAAATATTAATAACGTGAGTTGACCTTGAAAAGATCACAATGATGGGTTTTAAGGTTCAACTTTTCATTTTCAAATCTAAACCTATATTTTTTGTTGTAGGTTCGTAATTTACGAAAAAACTAGGTAACTTTTACCTGGATTATTTTTTCAGAAAATGTCCATTTTTTATGATATGGAGCAAAATAAAAACAAATTTCTGGATATTAAATTATTTTTTGCTCAGAAATTATAAATTTATAAGAAAAATTACAAGAGAAAAGAAGTGCTTAGATTTAGGCAAGAATTCTCAGTGAATTTTTTTTTTCATTTAAAAAAAATCTTTTTTTTTAAGAAATTTTTCGAAATAAAAAAAAAAAAACGAATTACAATTAAATAAAAATTCTCCGATAATTCTTGTTAAAATCTAAGCACTTTTTGCCTTTTGCGATTATTTAAAAAAAAATAAGTTTTCGAGTAAAAAATTATTTAAAATCCAGAAATTACTGTTTATTTTGCTCCATATCATAAAAAATGGACATTTTCAGAAAAAGATGTTTCAGACAAAAGTTCTTATTTCCCCCCGTTAATTTCGAATCTGCAACAAAAAATATGGGTTTAGGTTTGAAAAAGAAAAGTTGAACCTGAAAACCTACCATGGCGACATTTTCAAGATAAATCCTTAATGTCAATATTTACCCCCCTCAAAGCCATGAAACTTTTGTCTGAAAAATTTTCTCTGAAAATTCGTTATTTTGGAAATAATCCGAAAGTCTTTAAAAAAACACCCGGTATACAAATAATAGATATCATTTCTTTAGATATAAATAGTTTGAGATCATAATTTGTACATTATAAGGTTCAGTCCCCTCAAATAGGAAAACAATCCTAAAAAGTAATAAAATAATATGCCGCGTTTTAACGCGCGTTCCAAAATAGACGCATGTTTTATCTTCGCTTTCGAAATTAGTAAATAATTATCTGATAATTTCGAACTCTGAAATAAAATACGTAAAAAACCGTTATTATGTGGCTATTTGTTACCCAAATAAAACGCGCGTCGAAACTCGGCTTGCATTCAAAACCTTAGCAATTATGTCTATTTAAGCTTCTTATACATTTGACTTAATGACAAATTACTCGTTTTAAATTAATATTAAAAAAAAAAAACATATTTTTTACAGTTTTCCATCACCTGAAAACCTGAAAGACAGTTTTTTTTACGTATTTACCCTACAAATGATCATTTTAGGCTTTGTTTATTTAAACACTTCCACTATAATAAGGTGAACCTTATAAAATACAGACCTTAAAGATGTTATACATATATAAAGTTACAACGGTATGGAGTTATCAATATTTAATTTTTTTTTGTATATAATTATATTAATGAAATATTTAGTACATTTTTCTGTCGATATATTTTTTTATAAACAGCAACCTGTATTTTTTGTATGTATAAGTTAGTAAGTAAGTACTTTTATCTTTTTTACTTCCATGTTAAAATATCATACACTGATATTTTCGGCGGGCTCCCTCCTATTTATTTTTACATTTTATTTTAACAACGACCAAAAATGACGCGCGGCGCCGAGCCCCTAGGTTCGAATCCTACTAGCCTCCCCCCTAGTGGGGACCATGATAAATAGATAGGTATGCATCTTTGTTAGGAAAGCAGACCTGTTAAAAGGCCTGGCAAATAAGAAGCGTTACAACGCTTATATGTAGGGGAACCTGTTGAACCTCGGCACTATGTGTACCTAGCTAGGCCAATTGGCTCGTTTCAAATATTCCCGCGTTATTAAATTCTGTTTGTTGTGGTATTCAGTACATCACTGCTGACTATCTAATGTGAAGTTAGTTGCTTGCCGTTATGAAGCCGGTATTTGTTGTAATCGAAGTGAAAAATTTTTTGCCGAAAAAAGTAAGTATTTTTAATATACTTTGAAGTCTTATAATTTGACGTTTTATAATAGTCGCTTTACTTTTATATGCGATCGGTTCTTTGATTTAACAAGTATTAAAACAATAATAAACTTACGAGATATGTAACCTCAAAATATTTGAAATCAACCGTTTTCTACAATAATGAAGTAGTGTTGTACCTCGGTCACTGTCGATCAGTTGTACCTTGGTCGGTGGCCTAGGTACAACCTGGATGTTGTATTTTGGCCAGGAGGATATATTTTTATTTATTTCGCATTTAAATAATAGATTCCTTATAACATACATGTAATGTTTCAGAAATCATGCCTAGAAGTCAAGAGAAGAAGAAAAGAGCGCCTATTAATGTGGATAATCTGTCAAATGCCATTAAAATGATTAAGGAGAAAAAATTCATAGTTTTCGGTGCTTCCAAACATTTTGGATTACCAAGAACAACTTTACGTCGTCATTTAAAGCACTGTATGGAAACAGGTAACGATGTAAGCAAATTACACGAAAATCTTGCAGTTAATCAAGTTTTTGATCGTAAAGATGAACGTAGTCTGGTTAACTATATTAAAGACGCAGTGCACTTACAATTTGGACTGACTTTAAAAGCCGTAAAAACACTTGCTTACCAATTTGCAAAAGCGAATGGAAAAACCTACCCTAAGAGCTGGGATACTAATAAAATGGCCGGAGATTATTGGCTGCGGTTATTTAGGAAGCGATACCAGAAGGAATTGTCTTTGAGAAAGCCTGAAGCCACTAGTTTGGCTCGCTCATCGGCGTTTAATAAACATACTGTGAGCTTAACATTTGATAATTTTAAGAAAGGCCTTTCTAAATGTCCTCCTGACATAAAAGCGACTGATATCTGGAATTTAGATGAAACTGGATTGTCGACTGTCCATGTCCCTCCGAAGATATTAGCACCTCTTGGTGAAAAGCAAATTGGGTCAATGACTAGCGCTGAAGAAGGAACGACAGTATCGATGATAGCGGCTATTAATGCAGGTGGTGGTTTCGTTCCACCCATGCTGATATTCCCTCGTGTAAACTTTAAGTTTATGTTAACTGGAGCTCCAGAAGGTAGTATTGGAGGTGCTAATCCCTCCGGTTGGTCAAACGAATCAATGTTTGTGATGTTCCTTCAACATTTTATCAAATATACGAAGCCTACCAAAGAACAACCTGTCATTTTATTACTAGACAATCATGAAAGCCATATTTCAATACCCGCAATACAAATGGCAAAAGATAATGGTGAAATACTTATTACTCTACATCCACATACTAGTAACCACATGCAACCATTAGATAAGTTAGTATTTGGCCCTTTCAAGACTTATTTCAATACAGCAGCTAACGAGTTACTAATGACTCCAGGTCATGTGGGAAAACCATTAACGATTTATGACATTGCTGGCTTGGTGGGAAAAGCTTTTCCTCTTGCTTTCACGCCAAACAATATATGTAAAGGTTTTAGTTCAACTGGTTTCCATCCTTTAAATGAAAACATCTACACAGATGCTGATTTTATGCCCGCATCCTATTCTGATCGTCCACCAGTCGAAAAATCACCTATCAGGAATGATCAGGTACCCTTTAGCCAGCCGGCCACTTCAGATTTCGAAGTTATACACCGAAAATCGTTAACTTTGATATCGCCGGTTATGATTCGTCCTCACCCAAAAGCCGAACCTCGTAAAGAAATACGAAAGGGAAGACAAAAAGGAAGATCCAGAATATTAACTGATACCCCAGAAAAGGAAGAAATTGAAAATATGAAGGGTAAAAAACATATTTCAACTAAATCTAATGAAGCAAAGTCCATAAAACCCAAGATTACAAATAGGATCAAAAGAAGAATTCTGTTAGAATCAGAAACCAGTGAGGATTCTGTCGACTATTCACTGAGTGACACATCTGAAGATGTCTCCAAAAATGACAGTGAGATTGAGAACCTACAGACTGAACATGTTAATAAAGAAAATTACAATATTGGAGACTATGTTATATTTGTATACGAAGGTTCCTATTTTGTTGGAAAGGTAGAATCAATATCTGAAGAGGGTGTATTGCTGAAATCGATGCAAAAGTCAGTTAAAAACTGGAAATGGCCTGAAAAAGAGGATTTAAATCTTTACCCGATAAGTGACATTACAGAAAAAATTAAAATGCCCCAAAGAGTTAGCAAAAACAGAGAAATTTATTATGTTCCAGAGATACGGAAGTACTGGGATTTCTGCTAAATGCTGAAGACTGAATATTAGATTTTGGTAATGTTTTATAAAAGCTAGTCCTAATGACTGATTAAAAAGTTAAGAAAAAATATTTAATTATAATTCGTGTTGATTGTTTAAATATTTTACTTTCTATAATTTGGTAGATATTTGTATTTGTATGTAGATTTGCAATATATTTTATGTTTAAATGCACCTATTAACAGTGATTAAAAAGTTAGTTGTTTGTTAAACACAATATTTTGTTTCTTGTGTAAAAAATACTATGAATGTTATGTTGATTTTGTTAAGAATTTGTGATTTAAATACCTCACTAGACGAAATAAAACGATTTAGTAGAGAAAAGTTAGTAGTTTCCTTAAATATCCATGTTCTACCGCCAAATTCTCAATGTGTCCTAGGTACACAGTGATACTGGCCGAGGTACATATAGTGTGTTGTACCTTGGCCTTATTTACCTTTTTTTTAAACGTCTTAAACACTTGTAAGTATGAAATAGACATTTGTGATATTTTGTTGGTGGATACTCATATAATTGACCTCCCAAGATTTGAAAATACAGTTTGTATACAGTACGTTAAATGACAATAAAAAATATATATCTAAAAAACTGTCCTAGGTATAACAGGTTCCCCTACATATATGTTTTTATCCCATCGTAAAAAACGTGGCAGGGTAAAAATAAACAATATTGGTGCCATATTTTAATAGACGAGAAAACAATGCTTCTTATTTGTCACGTCTTACGGCCTTTTTATTTTGTATTGATTTATTGTGGCCTTTAAAATTATATAAATATACCAATTTTTATATATAATTAAAATATACCCACCCCTTCTAAAAAAAATTGCGGGTATCTATATTATTCGTATCTTGTTTCAATTACATTTAAATGTCAGTAGGTACATTGATTGTTTTCGAATTCAATATATTTGTAAATAATCAAACACGCATCAAATAAATGTGTATGATTTGAACCGTGTAAAGTGTAAACTATTGTTTGAATGTAAACTTTTACTGATCGTTTTGATATTTAAATCATCTAGCTGTGATTTAGATATCAGATTGTTTGAGCAGATAAATAAATTGCTTTGTAATCAATTAAATGCCTATTTGTTGTTGTGTTTTTAATACGTTTCAGTTAACTGAAGCGTTTTTGATGCCCTCACGGTAATACGAATAAACAGTAAATCCTTTGAAGTAATGTGATACCGGTAGTTCATTTATAAAATTCTAATTAAATTATTTACTTGTGATGTTTTGTACTAAAATAAATATTTTGATCTACTACGATGATCAGATTTTTAAACCGCAATAGTGGGACGTCAATAAATTCCCTCCTACCTATTAAAAAAATAAGAGTGCGAGTCGAGCCTAGTTTATTAGTGTCCCGTACCGTATAAGTTTTTTTAGTATTTTATTATGTTAATTGAATTGTACTTTTGTGAACACTACTAGGTATCACCTAAGCTTCACAATGATATTTTAACTCTATAATTGGGTTCAAATTGTTACAATCGCTAGAAAATTTATTAACCAATTTATCCAAAACATGATATAAGTAGACAAGTCTTCAGGCTTCCGCGGTGATCTTGATATGGATCTTGGCTTCTGGGAGTAAGCCGCGCCGATTTGGTCGTTTTACTGGCCAACGTTTCGTGGCCAGTAAAACGACCAAATCGACGTGGTTTACACCCAGAAGCCAAGATCCATGATATTAGTAACTCCGAAAGGTGGCAGCATAATGCCTTTTAAATTTATTATTACAATTTTGAAATTTATTTTCGACATCATTATACATATTCCCATATTTTTTTAGATTTTTCTCTATATTATTTTTATGGATTTATTTTTAATTTGCAAAACGAAGATTTAAATAATAACAAAATATTTGCATATTTAAATTCCATGAATTGCCAGTCTCCATTTTATACCACACTAGCTGGTATTGAATGAAGATTATTTTTTGGTAACCCATTTGTCTTCCTTAAAAATCTTCAAAAACTATAATTATATCAAAACTGTTTAAAGACTAACTACACTCACCGGCACAATTAACCGCCCACCCTTTTTAAGTGTTCCCATGTTTATTTATGTAGAGAAAACTTATCGATAGTTATGGCACATGATAATTGGGATGTTTATGTAATTAATAATGAGAGGTAATGGCTATATTTTCTGTTTTGTTTATATGGTTGTCGATTTGAAGAATTTAGTCGACGTAGGGCCTTTTTACGTATTGGTTAATTTTCGCTGCAAATTATTTTATTCTTGCTGAGGTTCAACAGTACTAGTGTTAATTCATTTTTTGAAGAAAATTAAGTATCAAAATGCCATTAGACGCAGCTGGAGTAACTAGAGCTGTGGTTCTTATCGAAGAAGGGTTCAACCAACGCTATGTGGCTCGTGTGCTCGGTGCACCGCGAATAACTGTAAGAGATGCTGTAGGACGGTTTTGGGAGACTGGTTCTTATACGTGGAGACCAGGACAAGGTCGAAGAAGGAGCACTACGGATCGCGATGATCGATTTATCATCAGTAATGTACTGAGAAATCGATTCACAACAGCTGTTGAGGCACGTAATAGACTATTTGAGGTGAGAAATGTGGATGTGTGTGAAAGGACAGTGAGAAGAAGGTTGGCAGAAAGAAATTTGAGGGCTTTTAGACCAGCTCGTGCCCCACAACTTCTCCCACGGCCCAGAAGAGGCCGTCTTCGTTTCGCTCGAGAACACGCAGAATGGACGATCGAACAATGGAAAAGTGTTATCTTCACAGATGAGACAAGAATCTCGTTGAGAGGTCCAAATGGACGCCAGCGTGTGTACAGACGCACCAATGAACGGTTTGCTCCCTGTACGATAGTGGAAACAGTGAGATTCAGATGCGGCTCGATTATGCTATGGGGCGAGATTTCTTATGAAGCCCGTACGGACTTAGTTATTTTCGAAAGGGGTGAAATAAATGCACAAAGATACCTGGAAGATGTGTAAGAAGGCCATATTGTCCCATTTACATCATTTATTGGAGTCGATTTCATTTTGATGCAAGACAACGCCCGCCCACACGTCGCCAGATTCGTTACGGAGTATCTGGATGCAGTTGGCATCCGAAGATTACGATGACCAGCCTGCAGTCCAGATCTCAACCCAATTGAAGATGTATCGGACAACTTAAAAAAACGTGTTCGAGGTTGTACACCCACACCCACTAACTTTCGTGAGCTAAAATATGCAATTTTGGAAGAATGGGAAAACATCCCACAATCTGATATCCAGGACATCATGGATGGGCTTCCTAATCGCATACAAGAGGTTATTAGAGCCAGAGGAGGCAATACGACCTATTAAAAGTTGATAAATATTGTAAAAATTTAGATTTATGGACTTTAGAATAAGTGATGTTTAAGGTATTTTTAGCAATTTATGCTTTTTTTGTTGTTGATGTAAAAAATAATAAAAATAATTGTCCAAATATTGGTTTTTAAATCTCTTTCAATCCTAGAAATTGTATAACTGCCATAAGTTTTATAAATATAAACTAATATTTGAAATAATCGACAAAAACTGGGTGGGCGGTTAATTGTGCCGGTGAGTGTATATTTTACTCAATCCCGACGAATGGGGTATCAAATGAAAACTGGCAATTCATATATTAAATATTAATAAATATATGCTACTTGCCCATAACACCCATATCTCCGAAAGTTATCTAGAGCAAAATTTAAAATAATGTCGGGATAACAAAATATCGCCACTCACTGCACTAACTTTTAAAAGTTTTTATTTAACTTGACCGCTGTTAGTATGCTTACAATTAAGTCAAATATTGTAATAAAATTTTCAAACAGTTCTAATTAAGCTAGAGCTTTGAAATTTTGCACACGTGTATAAGTCTGGTGATAATGTAATTACATTTATGTATGGGTATCAAATGAAAGGGTTTGACGAGCTTTTAATATAACTTTACAAATCTTACTGAGCTGCCATAGTTGCAGTAATATTTAAACTGTTGCTAAAATACGCTATTTTAAACTGATTCTTAACACTTCTATTTTATTTAATTAGTCAAGTTTATGTGGACCTAGTGCTATTGTTTGTGTTCACAAGTGCAAATAAAAATAAAATAATCGAATAAATTGAAAATCTATACGGTACGGGGCACTCTTACACGAGACTGGGCTCGCATTTAACAAAATATTAAGCAATTTCGATAGCCGAAACTGGTTTCAATTAGGCCTGCCCTGTTTCATACATATGCGGTTCTATTCGGTTCAGTTCGTTTTCGGTTCTTTTTCGGTCGGTGCCGACAAGTGTTAAACAGTGCTTCAGTTTGTATTCGGTACCTAATAGAAAAATAAAAACCGTAGAGCACCGAATACTCCCTCGACACGAACAGGTTTCATCAGGTTTCTATTAGGTACAACACGTGTCCGGAACAGAAAGCAATCAACGCATTCATACATACTCGGTTCAGTTTCGGTTTTAACCTGATAGCGAGTGTTATTTTTTTGAAAGTTTGAAGATGGTCCTTTAATAAACATCGCGTGTAATTTATCAAATGATTTCATTGACATCCTGAAGTAATTAAAAAAATTGTCTTCATGCTCTCTTAGCTTCGGGAAAATAGTGTAGAATGCTCCAAATTCCTACCGTAAAGTGATGAGAGGGTGCTCCCAATGAATTCTAGTATTCCTCCTTTGTTTTTTAATTTTTTTTATAAAGAAACAACATGGCAACAACTTGCTTTCTCTCTATGATCACTACTAACAATAAGTAAAAAAAACTAATATGATATGTATGAGAATCGTGTATGTGTGAAGAGGTTTGGTTCGTTTTCGATTGCAACCGAAAACGAACCGAACCGAATGGAACCGCATTTATGTGAAACAGACTTTACGTGTATAGAATAATTGATAAAAAAGGAAACTTTTGTCAGTAATTTTCATATTTTTTAAATCCCCCTCTACAATGCAATAAAACATTACGTATACGATACCTATTTATATCTTGTAAATAAAGTGAAGTATGTATACGTACGTTATTTAAAAAAAATGCTGTATTATAAAATACCTTTTTCGCGTCGGCATTTCAGAAACATGACGCACAATTACATGTTGCGGTTTTTTGTATTTAAATTCGCGAAAACTCGCTCTTTCTTTTTAAATTATGTCATAACATTTACATGATTAGATTAAATTTCTCTTTTGTGTAACTTGAGAGGATAAGAGATATCTGGAGTTAACAAAAAAGTAATTTAATATTTCATCTTTGTATAATGTGGTATATTAAACATTTTTTAGTTTATTAAAAAAATATTTTAGTTAATTTACAAGTGTTTGAGTAGAATGGATGTGGGCAGCAATTTTAAAAGTGAAGATTTTTTAATGCAAATCTTTCTAATGGATTTTCCACACCGTATTACAAGGGTTATTTCAAGGAAATTTTAGAACTGTTTAATGCGTGAAAGCCAAAAAATGTATAGATACAATTGAATGACAATTTTTTTAGCACTGCGCAAAATTACTTTTACAACTGAACATTTTAATTATAGATGTGTATAAATAAATAGAACAATATCGCATTTTCTATAAAAAGGTCATTACAATTAGGTCCCACGTATAGGAGTATATAGCGTACAGCTATACTGGGTCCCGAACTCTGAATGTTTATATAGAAATACAAATCGACAAAAGTTATGGGTTCCAAAATATTTATCGCCGGACTAGACATGATTACAACATTTGTAGTAAAATATCGGTGTCCCATTTTAATTTATACACGTTATTATCTCGAACATGACACGATTTATCGAAAACTGTTTTGAACATAAGATAATGAATGATGACATTGCCTTTGTGATTGAGGCCAATTTAAGAGATCATTTGAAGGTCAACTTAACTTTGTGTAATGAAAAACATTATTTTTCTATGGAATCTTAATATTAATCAAAAAAATAATTATAAAATTGTGTTCTCAAACAACTTAAAAGGCATACTTCTACTTTAAAAACGATTTCCCTTAAATATTAACCTAAATTATTTCTAAAAAATATATTTCTCAATAAATGCAACTTTTTGGGAGCTTCCGGTAAATGAAAAATATAAAACAAAAGAATATGTGCTCCAGGCGTCTGTTTACTTAACATATCAATCTGTCAACTGTCGACAATTTAACTTTGTTAGGTACCGTATACAAAACAGTTAAATAAAGACAACTCCAAATATTTATTATACTTCTATTCTAACAATTAAACATTAACCACGTTTGCCATTCATCATCTCTCTCTTCAAATATAAATACAAACTTACCACATCCTTTAGCTCTCTTCAAAGAGATTACAACTAGGCAATAGGGTCGGCTTTAGGGGTTCTCATTTAATATTATATTAATTGTAAAATTTCCCAAAGGTATTTAAACAAAATACATTTGTAAAATATTGACTAGCTGTTTCAGGATTTTATATTTTTGAAAGATGTTTTTTTTTATTCTTATTTGGTAAATTGAATGAAATCTCTAAAACCAGCCCTGTTAGATTCTATCTTAATTCAATAGTTTTGATATTACATTTATTATATTATTTTATAATGTACTCTAAATTCTATAGCTCAATTGCTATAATTTTTCATTTCGATATCATTATTTTAATTCGAATTTTTATATTCCTATTATATTTTTATACAAATTTACTTATATTAGGGTTGCCAAAAATTTATAATTTATTTTCTAAAATATAAATAAGTACAAAATATTAGGTTCATCTATTTATTCACTGCAATGAGAGATGAACAAAAATACATCTAACAATTTAAAAATATTCGATGGATATTTTTTAATTAAAAAATTCTGACAATCCTAAAATAAGTACGAAAAAATGTACCCTAGTTATCTGCTTTCGCATATATATTTTTTTAATAAATTTAAAACCCTTGTTTTCAAGTTTTTTTTCTCTACAATATATTATTAGTATTATATTATAAAAATAATAAGTTATTATAATTACAAATTGTGGTTTTGAATCTGCACATTTTTTTTGTCCTCTTTCCTGTAATGCCTACCTCTTATAAAGGGGATATGTTTAAAATATCTTAGATAATCGTCTTTAAGAGGATACATACCATTCGATACTTTATATTTGGCCACTTTATATTATAGTAGCATATATTGGCGCCGATTTTTAATTCTTACCACGAGGTAATAATTTTCATAACTAAGCTTTCAAAATAAAAACGATTGGTTATTGCAGATAGTCCTCGTGAAATCGGCGCCTATGGTAGCAGCTTTATACATGATGCTAAAAAATCACACGCACCTAGATTAGAAAAATATATTTTCTTATCTATACAATACCCCCGCTTCGAAGATTCAGGCATTTTTTTCTGGTAGTTCGAAGCTGGGACATCTATATTTTTGGGTATAATTAGCATTCTTCTTGATTTCCATGACCAGCATATTTAAGAAGAATGTACACCTTATCACCGGTAGACAAGTAATTATTATTCTATATAAAAAAATAGCTCAACATTTTGTTTTAAAGTTTGACCACCACTGGTCTGCACAGAGTCGGACTTAGCGAATCGTTCAAACTATAAAATGCATTTTTTTCGGATATTTTTGTAAAAAAAACTATAAGTTTGCTTGTAATTTTTTCTAAAAAAAAATTATCCGTATAGCCGTTCGCTGCCCCTCCTGATCTGTCGCTTCGGGCGATAGCCCTATTTCGCACCCCTTCCCTAAAGTCAGCATTAGGTCTGCATATAATTGTAAGTTTAGGTCACATATAATATCTAATTATTCGTGATTTTCGTATTTGCGGTATTTTTGAAAACGTTTTTCCATTTTTTTTTATCATTACACTAACAAGGGAACACCGCAGTTAATGGCTGGTGGATTTCAGTTTGTTTTTGGGAGATGTAACTAGATTAATAATAAAAATACACATTTATTTGAATGCTTATCATTATTTACGATATTTAATTATGAAAATTATTATATTTATATGTAGTCAGATTGGGAACGCGGCGAACTGTGGTTGGAATCTTCATGTACGAATTTTACTTTTTATTTTTATTTGCAATTTGTATTTACTTTTTATTCTTTTCTTGTACATATTTCGACTATCTCTCATTTAAACTTTGATTTTTTTAAGTAAAATACATTATTATCGATAAGTCGATATTTTATCTAAACAAATCGAAGTTTAAAGGAGAGATAGCCGAAATATGTACGAGATAACCTCCCAAAAACTAACTGAAATCCACCATGAATTAAGTGCGGCGTCCTCTTGTAAGTAAATACTAAAAATAGTAGAACATGGCATTATTCACGACTTGATCTCAAAATTTAAATATACTTATTTTATAAATAATTATTATAGTTCGTGCACTCGTTTCACATCGCGGAAGCCCCAGACACTCATGATTCAAAACCACAACAATACACAGTAAACTCTTGACACAGCATAGTCGATTTTTACTTCTAGATTATGGCTCCGAAACATGATAAATAAAGAACACTAAACAAAATTGGCGATAAACTTGAAATAACGTTGCAGCTGTTTTTAAAGTTTACGGTACATACTATAAACAAGGGTTAGTGAAAAATAAAGACCGGGTAATTCATTTGCAAAAAATGTAGGTGTATATGTAAGTTCAATGGGATATGTAAACCTTTTTCTATTTGATAATATATAGTCCAAGAGGTGAACCCCAAAATTTGCAACTACTTTCTAAAAGCTGATTTTTTTGATAGTACGTCACATTTGTGGTGCAGATATACAGCCTGCCGTCAGTCAGCTAGTTTCGTTAGCGTTTTGCGCGGGGGTGATTTTAACTTTGTAAAAAAAACTATACACGTTGCAACTACTTTCTAAAAGCTGAAAATTTATTTGCAAGCAGTATACTAAGTAAGAACCCCTTTTATCATAGTCACTCATCAAAATCTTGCAACCGGGAGCGTCAGCAGCGCGTTTAACTCGTTTTACATCGTAAAAGTACTTTCTAAAATATGAAATTCGGAATAAGAGTTAGGAATATTATTATTATTTTAAAAAAATAGTCAGTCAGAATTTTACCTAAACATATGCCGTCAGCAACCGATACACAACCCTCGTGCCAGACGCTAACGAAACTAACTGACTGATGGCAGACTGTATATCTACACCACAAATATAAAAAAATCAGCTTTTAGAAAATTTTGGCGCTCACTTCCCCGACTAATAGGTCATAATATTTGGTATCATTCGAAATATGTTTATTTCTCTTACGCCCAGTATTATCAACTTTAACTAAATGCTCCTTTAACTAACTGTCATATTATTAACAGACCCAAGCATAATACATTTAATTAAATAGATTTTAAATTATCTGCAGTATTTCTTTACAACATATATTATGTCCATTTTTCATTGAAAGCTTAAATATTGATTTAAATCACGTTTGTAATACACCAAATTTACTTTAAAGGAGCATTTAGTGCTAAAGGAGCTTTAAATTGGTTGATAATACTGGGCATGTCTTTGTAAAAATATGTCATCTATTTAAAAAAAGTAGCCAAATGTTTTAAACTAGAATGATCAATAATAGGAAAAACCAGACGTTTTTTTTATTATTTTTCAAATGCTATATTTCCAGAAAAAAATGTTTATAATTAATATTGTAGAGAACGTAATTAATTATATTATAATATGCAATTACGTTTGGCTCTTGGAATTATGTGTACGCCGGTCTGGCCGCGCAGTCTTGCGCAGTAGCTTTTACCGCGTTTTTGAATACCGTATGAACCGGCATGATAACTTAAGTCAGATCTGTATGAACTTCTGACTTTGAAGGTTAGATATATTCGTGTCGGTAAATGTTCGATTGTTGTCTCTTACAAAGATATACGTGAACATTGGACCCTGATAGAAGTGTATACATTATAGTTACATGTGTAGAGTTTATATTTTATTTGAGAATCGTTTATGTGGATGTTATAGATATACATAGTTTTAATATATATCGAATTGTGTATTTAGTTTCCGTTATTTTTGTGAGGTTACTGATTTATTTTAAGTGTTGCAAGTGCTTATTGTACTGCATATAAAAGTTATTTCGATCAAAGGAACGTGCTTGGAAGTCGCATGGATAGCTGTTTGAATTATTACAATTAATATCCTTTTTAACCTCCAATCCTGATAATTGTATTTGGGAAGAGCAGAGCCGTACTTGGGTACAACAAAAGAGGTAAGCCGTTTCTTTGTACTAATATATGCAGTTGTATGAATCAACAATGTTATATTTCGTTTAACCTATTTCGTACAGTCCACTTAAAATCTATTTTACGGTGTTTAAAAGAAACATTCTGGTATTTCGATACCGAAGGAAACATTTTGGTCACTTCTTGCACCGGATAATGAACCAGTTTTTAGTTCATTTTCGTATTAATTTTGATAAAATATTCAAAATTTTGTCATATTTGTTTGTTGATTCATGCACATGGTTCTTGCAGAAACACGTTTCAGTTGGTTAAGTCAGTGACCTTCAAACGGTTTATAACATTCGAACGATTTTCAAATGATTATGTGTATATGCTGTTTAACTTTGATAATTTTGGGGAAGTTTTGATTTGGTTCGGGATGCCATCAGTGGCACACAAAATTTGTCAAGTTATTGTTTTTATGGAAATTTCAGTGGGGTTTTTTGCGACGTTTTTTGTTTTGTGATGTTAATTAAATTTAACACACCCACTGAAAAGCAGGAGTTCACAGATCTCACATGGGATATCTAGGTTGCGACGTTATTATTTTGAGATGTTTTTTATGATAAAAAACACACTAGATTTTTCCTATTTTTCGATAGTATCAGTTTGGGGTTTTAGTACATATTATTTCGAGATGTCTTCGGTGTAGACACACCAAACTGGTATTGATGTATTTATTTTCAAATATATTATTTGTTAAAAATGAATATTCGTTGTAAGAACATTTTGAGATGCATTTGCAAAATTTATTGTTATCTTGAAACGGTTTATTCTTGTAGTTTAGGTCAAACAAGTTCTTGCAAAGTTATTACGTATGTAATAGCGTTTTTGAACGAACAAGAAATTTCTGACATTTAAATTTTCTAGGGTTTTTGTTTGTTGAAGTTGATTACAATTCTTAGTGAATTTTTGGGCGACGATGCCAGAGCCATCTGGTGGTGTATCCGACGTTCGCATATGGTAGTCGACCGCCATGATTGTTTGATCTGTCACTTTTGACGTTTCGATACAAATGCATTGGTTTTGTTTGTAAATCAGTTTTGATTTCAACAATTAGCTACGCGTTCTTAAGTGTAATATATTTTAATTAATTAACATTAATTATTTTTTGGTTCGATAAATGTATTACACTATAATTATATAAATTAGACATTTATTTAAACTCGCGTGTATGCAATAACATTTGTTGTTGTTTAGGTATTTATTTGGTTGGATACACGAGTGCAATGAACGTTTGACGTTTATAAAATATTTTTGTCGATGATTTTAAATATTTTTGCTACGATTTCGTTTGTTGTGGAAAATTTACGTAACATTATTTTACTGTATTTTCACTTTATTTCAGTTATTTAAGCTGATATATTTTTTGTTTGTTTTGAAACAATTACTTGTGTATTTTTTTGGATATTTTGATAAAAATTCATTTTGGTATTGTTTTAAATAGATAGGTATTTCGTTTTAGTTAGATCCATAAGGGGTATTTTATAGAAGTTTAGTCATAGATCGTTTATTATAGCTACGATTAGTTATTTTATTTGTTTATTTCGTTTTGTAGATTTTATTAAGGCTTTGCGATGGCAGATATTGAAGCTCTTGAACGTCTATTAAAAATGCGACTAGCGCAACAGCAAACGTTGTTTCAGAGAGTACAAAGGGTTAATGATATGATTAAAGATCTGGATAAAAAGGCCGTCGTGAAGAATTTTAGATGCCAGCTTACTACGCTCGATGACACGAAATCCGAATATGTGGCAGTGACTGATGAAGTCAACTCACTACAAATGCAATTAAATGCGGCATTTGAACCTAATTATCAAACCCTCGACTCTTTTAATGATTTGTTGGGTCATATTAGGGTCGCAGAAAAGGATCCTCGAGTCAATCCGCCGCTTGACGTTAAGCCTGTAGAAAATAAGGCGACGACCCCCCTTCCACAGCCTTCCTTACCCAGGCTCCCAAGGATCAATATCCCAATATTTGGGGGAGAATTGAAGGATTGGCCGGTCTTTTATGAAGTTTTTAAAAATCTTATTCATGATAACGCCTCGTTAAGCGACATGGATAAAATTCATTATTTAGTCGGCCAGTTAAGCGGCCCTGCCGCTAATGTATGTTCGGGTTTGCCCCCCGTCGGGAGTAATTATTTGATCATGTGGAATGCGTTGGTAAATCAATATCAAAATCCGCGTTCATTAGCAACTAGTTATTTAGATCAAATACTGAATTTCAAGCCAATTAACGCAGCTAACGCTCAGACGTTAGGGAATATATTAGATAGTTGTGTCTCGGCACATAGGGCCTTAAAGAATTTACAATTAGACGATCTATGTGATTTTACATATGCTTATTTGCTTTGGAGCAAATTAGACAAGGACACGCGTATGCTTTTCGAAAATGTTAGACGCGATAAAGCGATATTTACTGTGGATGACATTGTGACATTTCTCAGAGAGCAAATGCATATTTATACAGTCTCATCACAGCATGATAAAGTAGGTTCGTCCGATAAAGCTACGAAACAAGAAATACAATCGTTTTTTATTACAAAGCATGATGCAGTTAAGAAGTGTATAGTTTGTTTGGGTAATCATGCTATTACGAAGTGTAAAAAATTTATCGATCAAGTACCACTCGAGCGATTTAAATTTATTAAAAGTAAAAATTTATGTCTTAATTGTTTTGGGAAACATTATCTCAGACATTGTCAGAAGCGACCAGCGTGTACTAAGTGTAGTTTTAAACACCATTCTTTACTACATTATTTCAGAGGAAGGGTTACTGCAGTGGAAAAGAATCAGAGAATGTCACTCGATCGGCTTACAACTGATCGTATGAACACTCAAGGGAGTATATCGGTAGATACAGTACCGTGTACTAATATTTTTAGCTTTGGGCTTGATGCTCCGGTTCTATTGCCTACCGCGGTAGTATATACTTTCGATAAAGATGGTAATCGACACAAGGTACGGTTTTTGTTGGATTCTGGTTCTCAATCTCACTTCCTGACGGTGCAATGCGCACAACGACTCAAATTAGATGTAGTTCCGTGTAATTATATACTGCGCGGCGCAGGAGTTCGTGATAAGGTAACGAGTAAAACCAAGATAGACATACGCTCGAGACATAATGAAACGACGAATTATAATTTAGAGGTACTTTTGATTGATAAAGTATCGGACAATATACCGAACTTTGAAATTTCGGATGCGTGCTTGTCACATGTAAAGAATTTAAAATTAGCTGACGATAATTTTAATCTTCCAGGTTCCATTGATGGAATAATAGGGGCACCTTTATTTTTTGTTTTGATGCAAATGCGCAAAGTTGTAGGGGCCGCGAATACACCGACGGCTTTAGATACTGATTTTGGATATATTGTTATGGGTTCAGTACCCAACTGCGCGCCTTTGTGTGATAATGAGATAAAAGCTTTCCACATCGAAGTAGAACAGGAAACAGAGGTATTATTAAGACCCTGTAACTCGGATTTGTCGAGAATGGGAAAGCCTTGTAACTCCTTGTCACCAGGTCCCTATTTAATTCATAAAGAAATTAACGAAAAATCTCTTACGATAAAGCGACGTAATTTTGTATCAATAGAGTGTTTAATTTTAAAATATTTGTCCTGGATGATTGAAAATGATAGCTACACCCCTGTGACTGGTTTCAACACCGAAGGGTTGAACCAGGTAGATTTAAGGAAATACCCGCCTTCGAATAATTTGTTATTTGACAATAAACTGAGCCAATGTACCGACCGCTACGTTATTTCGACAATTTTTCGGCCAAAAGGTCCGTATAAAATTTGTATTACAGGTACATCGGTTATTAAATTGTTCATATTTTCTCTTGATATTATACAGAAGTGGAGCCGGCTACGTGTAAAATACTTCACTTCTGATCTTGGGTTTTTAAAAATTAAAATATTGAACTCAATATTATTTAGACATTGGGACCCGTGTCTACAAAAGGTGGTGATTCGCGGTGGAAGGCGTCTCCCCCGGTCCCATTTGTATTTCGAACGGAAAACTCCGTTAATTTGCCTAATAAAGGCCCTTTGTTTTGACTTGTCGGTTGACATATGTCAAATGGGCAATTTGCATGCAGGCCCGGCTTGGGTATTTTTTTCGGTCGTTAAAATGACGGACGCCCAGCGGTTAATAGATTATGCGACGAATTATGCCTGTACCTGTCAAATTGTTCCCAGATTATTGAAATGTGGTAAGTTCAAGGACTTATACCCATTTAATTATTTGTTCGATTGTTTATCGTCCGGATCATATCCGGAATTATTGTAAACGGTCTTCGGATCGTTTTGTTTGCTGCCAACTTCTTAGTGATGTTTGGTAGTTAGTTATCTTGCGATTTTGTCTATTTTTGTAGATATTTCGTTTTGATATTTTTCGTTTATCTTGGTTAAGATAATTTTGTTTGGGCGAATTTAGAATTTAGAATTTGCTTTGTTTCGTTAGAGGGAAATGAAATTAAGTATTTCATGTCGGGGGGTGATGTGTACGCCGGTCTGGCCGCGCAGTCTTGCGCAGTAGCTTTTACCGCGTTTTTGAATACCGTATGAACCGGCATGATAACTTAAGTCAGATCTGTATGAACTTCTGACTTTGAAGGTTAGATATATTCGTGTCGGTAAATGTTCGATTGTTGTCTCTTACAAAGATATACGTGAACATTGGACCCTGATAGAAGTGTATACATTATAGTTACATGTGTAGAGTTTATATTTTATTTGAGAATCGTTTATGTGGATGTTATAGATATACATAGTTTTAATATATATCGAATTGTGTATTTAGTTTCCGTTATTTTTGTGAGGTTACTGATTTATTTTAAGTGTTGCAAGTGCTTATTGTACTGCATATAAAAGTTATTTCGATCAAAGGAACGTGCTTGGAAGTCGCATGGATAGCTGTTTGAATTATTACAATTAATATCCTTTTTAACCTCCAATCCTGATAATTGTATTTGGGAAGAGCAGAGCCGTACTTGGGTACAACAAAAGAGGTAAGCCGTTTCTTTGTACTAATATATGCAGTTGTATGAATCAACAATGTTATATTTCGTTTAACCTATTTCGTACAGTCCACTTAAAATCTATTTTACGGTGTTTAAAAGAAACATTCTGGTATTTCGATACCGAAGGAAACAAATTATTTTTTTCTATATTAAGTCAACTAAAATTGTTCAATCAATTTAGGTACTTTGCTACTCGCATTATATAAAAAAAGGGAAAAGGAGTCACCTAATACTAATGAATCCTTACAAAGGGAGGGAGGAGTCGAAAGTTTAGAAAATCATCTTTACATAATTGGATTTTAGTTTTTAATTTTTGATTTCCATAAAATTTTTAAAAGTTTTAAATAATAAGAGTTTTTTGACAAATTCCATTGGAATTATTCATATTAAATAGGTATACAAAAAAATACATTATTTAGGTACTTATATTTTCTTTAAATACACAACTGTTTTTGTCACAGTAAAGAGGACAATAAATCTTTCCAATTATGACCGATGAACATTTAAAAAAAGGTTTCATATAGTGATCGTTTTGTAGTCATGAAGAATAAAGGGACTACCTAAAAATCATTAAACATTTTTTTTCATTTAATTGAGTTATACCCAGTCTTGACCATTGACTAACCCTGTATAACACATAAGTAATTAGTTAATGTGCTAGACTCAGCCCCTGTGTATAGTGTTATAGTCGGGGTGTCCTCGCTGAGGGAGCTAAAGCAGACGTTCCATTTCCTCGGCAATTTCACTCGTCGTGTCCGGGTCGTCCGAGTCTGAGCAGGCCGTGTCTACTTCGTCGCCGGACCAGTGTTCGAACTCTTCTTTGTGGTGCTCGAGTGCCATCAGCGATGGGAACAGGCTGTCGCACGCGGAACAACTGGAAACGAGCAAAATGTCAGTTATTACAATTATAAGTTTTCAGATTCGTTGGATATTGAAAATATTGTTAAAGAAGTCAGTCATTAATTTATTACGTAAAATGTTTAGATGCTCATGGAGGACAAAAGCCTAATAAGACAACAAAAAACAAGTTTTCAGTTAGAAAGGGATTATCCAGCTGACACCAATAATAATAATCATCAATCATGCTTCTTGAAAAATCTCAACGAAGTATTATACATACTATAAAATAAGTATCATATAGAATTTGCTCGCAAGTAAAAGCAATTCAAATTTTTTTACGAGGAATTTCAACTGTGATTGACAGTTCTGATATGTAGTCTATGGGTTTTATCAATTCAGGCCAAATCCATTTGATACATATAGTAAAAATATTTTGGATTAGTTTTTGTTCGATATCTTTTTTAAGTGAAAATATTTTTCTTAATCGATTTGGCTTCTGAATATCCCTTTTACATTTTATTTTATAACATGATATAGTAATACCTTCTACAATTGTATTTTTTTACAAAAGCATCTTTATGTAACGAGTACAATAAATGTCGAGTCGAATATAAAAGTTTCCTTTTACAAAAAAGTGTTTTTATTTTCAATTGACAGTAATCCAAATGTACAGCATTAGAAATTCGTGATCCAATAGTCAATTCGGTGATAGGCTGTGTACAGATACAAACTGATTTATTGTGTTTTTAAAATCAATTGAAATCAATCTTGAAACATTCTCTGTAGGCAGCTTGATATACAGTGTTACAAACAAAAATAGAGAAACCTTTAAGGATTGTGAAATATGTGTGTGCACTTGTACACGCTAGAGATTCATGAATGATTCGATTTTTTAGTGAATCTTTTCAGAGAACGAATAGATTCGAGTCAATATCTTGATAAAGATTTGCTATTTTGTTCACTTCCTTCAACGATATATATACAATTTACTATTTCAATATAGGAAAATATATTTTGAAATTATAAACACTTAAATATGTGTACATATTTATTTATTGTCTTCTTTTATACATCAAAAGAAAGATTCTCAACAAAATGAAATAACACAATTGGGGTAGAGCTAATTTGAGCTAATTGATCTTTGTTTTAGTCATTGAAAATTTATAGATGGACATACCTAATGCCCTCATTTATTTGGTCAATGTGATAAGATCTTGGTCACCCCCCGCTACCCCCATGGACAATTTTTTTGACTTTCCTGCATATATTATAGACAATGTAATTAAGTACGCGCACCTAACGCGAAGGTTAAATGATGTATTTATTATATTTACATACTAGCGGAATCCCGCGGCTTCGCTCACGTAAACTTCGAAACTAATTAGAACCCTCCATACATGATAAGAGATGACATATTGCATTTTTTTATATTGATTTTTTTTCATTACCTATATATAAAAAAACGTAAATATCTCGGAGCATAGTTAAAAATTGTAAAAATTAACCCCCTGTCTACCCCCGCCAGTAGGGATTCAATGTCGAAATTTTTATTTTAATAGATGACTATTTTGCCCGAATTTACCTTTATAAGTAAAGCAGGTATGCAGATAAACATATTATCTAAATCCATTCTTGTCCCCGTCCAGTGCTATTAGCGCTTGAATATCGAACTTTCATTTTTAATTGAATATTAATTTGTCCGAATTTATTTTAATATCATGATCAACTATGAAGATGAAAATTTGGGAAATGCTAAAATAATTGCTTCATTATTTATATTGTAGAGTATGTTAGATAAGTTTCAATTAAATGTGAACAAAAAAAATATTTTTTTTATATAAACTTTGATACCCTTTTTTAACCCCATAGGGGTTGAATTTCGAAAAAAAAAATTTAGTGGGTGCTTACATCATAAAAGGAAGGCACCTACGAAAATTCACGTTTCTAGGTCCAGGGGTTTGGGCTGTACGTTGATATATGAGTGAGTGGTTAAGGATAAACTCTTTTATAGATATAGATATTTAAACGATTTTTTACTGAATTCATTCAAATAATGTGTAAAAGTCGTACAAGCGTACAAAATCAATATAATTAAATGGGGGGATTGTTGACTAAAAGGAACAGTCTAAAAATCCTAATGATTTAGAATTATACAATCAAATAATTTGTTTGAATAATTTATTCGAATAGTACCTAGTCCAATCAGTTTGTATTTTTTTCTGCATTGTTCTTAGAGTATTTTTTTAACTTTAAATTGTTGAGGGGTGTTCTGAGTACATTAAGTTGGCGCGGTCTATGACCTTGATCGTTGTCCGCCACAAACGTGAAAACTTTAAAAGTAATTATCTCGCATACCGCCATCCTACAATAAAATTTGTCATAACCAGCGGCGTAACTATACCATCTGAGGCCCGTGGCAAATCCATCAAATGGGGCCCCCGCCCCGCTAATGTAAAAAAGCTTGCAGTTCTAGTTTCATTTTTATATATCACTAAGCAAAGTACATAGATATGTAAACTTACTAACTATTAAAACTATTGTGTGCATTTCTTGGTGAAATAAAGTAAAATTTATCCATGTAGTAAATTTTAATTTGAGGAACGTGGGAGGTATTATATAAAAAAAATTAACAAAATGTTTATTATTAAAAATCTTTTTTTCGAGCTTTCTGTTCAGCAAATGTGTCAATTACAACATCAAAGTTCAAATTACGAGCTATAGAATTTTCGATGGATAAAATAGCCAAGTTGCTTAGTCTTTCTTGTCCCATAGAATTTCTTAAATAAGTTTTTATTAATTTTATTAATAAATTTTATATTATTCTTGAATGTAGTATTTTTTCGGCTTAAATTAAGTATATGCTTTTTTCAAGATAATTTTTTACTTGTTTCAAGAATAAAATTAGAGTTGATTTAAAGCATATCACAAAAATCCCGAAAATATACTAAATTCAAGAATACTTTTCTGACAGTATACCTAAGTTAAATTTATTAAATTCATAATTAATAAATTTTACAAAATTTCGTAATAAATGTTAGGTTCCTCCTTTGCTCACGGCCTCTCGGGCCAGGGGCCCCTTCAGACCGGGGGCCCGTGGCATTTTGCCCGCTCTGCCACCCTATTGTTACGCCACTGGTCATAACCTTTTTTTTTATTCATCAGGGCCGAATCTACAAATTGATTCACAGGTCCAATTCTCTATCATCAATTGGTGACAAGGAATAATGCAAAAAAGTTAACAAAAAATTATTGTCAGGGTTGGCGTAATCTAAAATCAGGGTTTACATAATCTGAAATCTGGTCACCCTAGTTGGTCACAAAGCATTATAAAAAAATTACACTTTATTTGTTCAAAATAAAGTGTGAAATTTTGTGATCTACACTTTCACCATTGCACATTTCGAAAGTTGCATATGGTTTTTGAAATACATATGACGAGAAAATGTTTTTGTTTTTACAATTTAATTAAAAATTACCCGTGCGAATAATGATACTTTTTAAATATATTTACGTTAATATCCAATTTACAATAATTATGTAATGATAAAAATCTACAAATTTTGTTTAAACAACTTTTCAATATAAATAATAGCTATTATTTTTCTAGAGAATTTAATTTTGTACAATTTTTCAGTGAAACTTTTTATTTTCAATTGTTTACGAGATATGCTTTTTATGTTGTTTTTTTCATTGTTACATAAAAACTATAAACTTTACGTTTTTGTTATTACAACTAATTTTATAGAGAATTTAATTTCCTACAACCTTTATTTGAAAAATTTAAAGATAATGGAGTTTTTAGGTAATAGATGATTAATTAAGCATTTTTTTATTAATACACAAATAAAAAAATGTTTATTCAATGAAGGATTCCTTACAAAATACAAATTAGTCGAATTTTATTATTTTTGATGGACCCGGTTCCAATATATCATCGTTAATAACTGCTATGTTATCAATGTTTACATAATTATTCTCAATGTTGTTATTGAATCTGTTGTGCTGATCATCGCCCACCACATCGACTTGGTGAACGTTATTATACGTTTGACTAGAACAATTTGAACAAATTATGAAACATTTTAGTCCGGATTTTCGACAGCCACGTGCTGTTTCACAGTTTGATTTGCACTTACACGATAACAATTTCATCAATTCGAATGGTGCTGGTGCCATTTTGGTTAGTACAGGCAATAAACCTTGATTAGATCTTTGTCAGCCCCATCCTTTTGAATTATGATATACCTATACCAAGCCAAGTTTGAACTTGGTGGTATGTCCGAAAGAATGAAGTTTTGCAGATGATTTCTTTAGGTGATAATGCTGACAAATTTACTTTTGTTTTTGTAGCTGATTTAACAAAAGATTTATGCCCCAAGGAATTGATAGATACTTCGGTACCATCTCTTCACTGTATAATGCAATGAGAAATCGTTCTCCGGCTTCAGTAATAACATGATCAATGTTTCATTCTCTAAACAACTCAACAACTTTTAGCAATTGCTTTTATCTTTTTTTCCTATGTTGAAAAATGCTGAAGTTGTATCACAGCCACTAAAAGCGTGCAGAAATAAAATATTATCAGCACTAGCGGAATCCCGCGGCTTCGCTCGCGTAAACTTCGAAACTAATTAGAACCCTTCTTACATGATAGGGGATGACATATTACATTTTTTTGATATTTATTTTTTTTCATTACCTAACAACTAAATATCTCGAATCTTAGTTAAAAATTGTAAAACTAACCCACTGTCTACCCTAACCATTAGGGATTGAATATCGATTTTTTTTATTGCAGATGATTTTGCCCGACTCTATCATTATAATGTAAGCAGCTCTGCAGATAAACATATCAAAAACACAGACCCTGTCTACCCCCGCCAGTAGGGGTTGAATGTCAAAATTTTTATTTTAATAGATAACTTTTTGCCCGAATTTACCTTTATAAGTAAAGCAGGCATGCAGATAAACATATCTAAATCCATCCTCGTCCCCGTCATTCGATGAATACAAAAAAATATTTTTTTTACAAATTTTTCTACCCCTGCTAATACCTTAGGGGTTAAATTTTGGGAAATGCTGAAATAATTGTTTCATTATTTATATTGTAGAGTATGTTCGATAAGTTTCAATTAAATGCGAACAAAAAAAATATTTTTTTATATAAACTTTGACACCCTGTTTTAATCCCGTAGGGGTTGAATTTCGAAAAATCCTTTGTTAGTGGGTGCTTACATCATAAAATGAAGGCACCTACGAAATTTCACGTTTCTAGGTCCAGGGGTTTGGGCTGTACGTTGATATATGAGTGAGTGAGTGAGTGGTTAAGGACAAACTCTTTTATAGATATAGATTGTCTTTTTCATATTTAAAGCTGATAGTCCATAATGATTTTCAGGAATGCGTTCTTTTCCTGAGTTTCTGAAAAATATATTAATATATTGACTTCCCAATCCAATTAATAAGATAAGCAAATCAATATTATTACCAACAATAAATATTGTATCATATTGATTGGATAGTTATATAGCTTTTTATGATTTCTGTGTCCGCATCCTCTGCAGATTGAACAACGAAGATCTGCGATAGTATTAAGTATTTTTTTCAACATTTCAATTATTTTCATTTAATTTTTATCTTTTACTAAAAAATGTTTAATGCGATGCTAGTGGAATCATCGTTTCATCAAATATAAAGTTGACTGAAGTCATTTTTTTGGATTGCCGAAGTCGATCCGAATGTTTCGTTCCGAAATTCATTTCCGAATATTTCATTCCGAAATTCAAAACAGCAAAAATTACAAGTACGTTTTTACCGAAATTGTAATTTATACAGGGTCCTCCAATAGTGTGTCCGGCATTGTTTTATGCCCAAACTATTGAAGATAGAATTTTAGGATAACAAATTTATTATATATATTGACCCTAAAGAATTTCAGGAAAATATTTTCAACCCCCTAAAACCGCTCCTTGGGGGGTAGTTTGAGGGGTACATACCCGTTTCTCAGTTAAATCAAATGGGATGGTATATCAAAAAGTACATATTTGTAAAGATCATAAAAAAATAAGAAACTTTTGTAAAACAAAAATTTTCATACATTCAATTGTTTAAAAAATATGGCGACTTGTTTTCTAATTTTAGGGTTTCACTAAAAGTGCTCTAATTTCGTTAAAAATTAATGAAATTTTATTATTTTTTCAAATTTAGAGAGTAGAAATAATGAACTTTGTAAAGATGTATGACTATTTGAGATTTTAATAGTTTAAAGTGTCATACGCGATATATCAAAAATTCAAAAGTTCAACTAGGGATAATTCGAAATTTTCAAATACAATGGTATATCAATTAGTACTTTTTCTTAAAAAGGATATGTAAATAAACAACTTTTGTTAAGAAAATTTAAAATTTAAAATTACATTTTTAAAATTGAAAACTGAAAATTAAAATATTTAATTTTAATTTTTTTTTATCAAAAACTGTTTATTTACATACCTTCTTTAAGAAAAAGTACTAATTGATATACCATTGTATTTAAAAATTTTGAATTATCCCTAATTGAACTTTTCTATTTTTTGTATGTCGAGTATGACACTTTAAACTATTAAAATCTCAAATAATCATACATCTTTACAAAGTTCATTATTTCTACTTTCTAAATTTAAAATAATAATAAAATTCCATAAATATTTAACGAAATTAGAGCACTTTTAGTGAAACCCTAAAATTTGAGAACAAGTCGCCATATTTTTTAAACAATTGAAAGTATGAAAATTTTTGTTTTACGAAAGTTTCTTATTTTTTCATTATCTTTACAAATATGTACTTTTTGATATACCATTCCACTTGATTTTACTGAGAAACGGGCATATACCCCTCAAACTACCCCCCAAGGAGTGGTTTTAGGGGGTTGAAAATATTTTCCTGAAATTCTTTAGGGTCGATATATATAGCAAAATTTTTATCCTAACTCTCTATCTTCAATAGTTTGGGCGTAAAACAATGCCGGACGCACTATTGGAGGACCCTGTATATAAGATACATACATACTTTCCACATATCTTTTCAAACGTCAATTTATTAAATTAGTTATAACAACAAATAACGTAATGTAATCACATTGGTATTACATCAAATATACTTTAAAGGAGCAATTAACGCATAAGAAGCATTAATTGGTTGATAATATTGGGTTTACATATTGTAGAATATTCAAAATATGACAAAAATTTAAGTAAAAAGAACATTTGTAGAACATATTTTATATCTTATAATTTTTTTCTATAGATATAAACCGTGATTGAGATACATTTTCAGAAACGCTGCTCTGTATTGACTTGTATCATTTATGTATAGTTATTTCAACCACACTTTGTACTTATTTGTTTTTTATTTTCGACCTTGCAACGCCATTAAGAGATTAGCAATCCGTTTGATGGATTTAAATCGTGTCTATTTATATGTAAATACGTTTTCTCCATCAACACTGGTATTGTTTATTGTTGCACATCTCTTAGTGTAAATATGTGAAATAATTTATAAAACATTTGCCAATTGATGCACAGTGCTTCATCGTATTAAATTCATAAAAGGAATTAATAATCGAATTACAGTTTCCTGTAATGTGTTAAATTTTCTTACTCTTTATATTTTACCAAAATATCTACCGTATGTTATCTCTTCCTTTTCTGACTATTTGTCTATTGCTTTTTACAGTCGTATCCGGCCAAATATTTACACATCCGACCTATCCGGATTTTGGTCAAGCGGAATATAATGCGGAAATTCGCAGGGGGGGTGGGGGATCGCATGCGCAACGTAATTAATAGGTGCAAATTCCAAATATCAAAAATAATTTAGAAAGAGTTTTAATTTCATGCCAAGATTGACCTCGCTTTTTGTTGTTTTGTTTGTTTAATTAAGACTGATTATTTAGTAAAGATCCAATGATCCAAATGATAAGGCTGATTATTGATTAATAAAAAATGAACAATTAAAAATACATTTTTTTAAGTAAGTCCGACTTTTAGGGTTAAATGTCCGGATAAATATGATGCCGATTTTTTCTATTTTTGGGCCTGGCAACCTTATCTGTGTGGTAAATTTACTGTAAGTTTGAAAAAAAATTGAGATTGTCAGTATTAATTTCAAAAGTATATTCGGATTAGATTACCTGCCCTTTTCTATTGTTCATAATTAATATATCACTTGTAATATTAAATTTGTCAATGGTCGACGAAAACACCAAAAGTCGGCAAGTTATAAAGTTTTGTAATAGAAAAACTCATTGTTGATTTAATTGATTGTTGTATTTGTTCAATAAAAACTATACAATATGTACGTTTAAAAATATTAGGAACACTGTGCTCAAATTCAAAAATCGTTTTGGAAAAAATGGCACATGGAATACCTTCATAAATTGCAACAACATCCAAAATGGACAAAATCGTCCCAAAGGAATGATGGTTATTCTTTTGGAAGCTTACTTGACTCCTCTTCAATGGATTATTATTATAAGTATTGTAATAACTGGAGATGGAAAAGTTCAATTAGTAGTCATTAGAACTAAATGCAATTGACTAGTCTCCAAGGTTTGTACATTACTACAAAAGACAATGACAGGATCTGTTATCATGGTCGAAAAGCATCCATAACTATAATAATTAGTCTACAAGATGAATTTCGTAGACTCTCATTATATCGTTTAGAGACTATTAGCAGTAATTTATTACATTTAACTAAATACAGTAAAGGATTGTCAGCGTTTATATTAAATTGCCAAAGTCTTCGAGCTCACTCAACAGATCTTACTGATTCAATTGTACAAAACTCTAGCATTCTAATTTTAAATAAAACTTGGATACACAAATTAGAATCAGTCATTATACCAAATTCCAATTTTAAAATAAAACAGAAGCGACCAAATGTTCAAGCTGGAGAAGTCGCAATATATCAAAGTATATATGACATGACTAAACATCATTAGTCCTTGTTTCTAAATGATAGATAAACAATTCGAGTTAAATAAGTTCATCGATGACAGCAGTGAATTGATGAGTGTATAATGGAAGATGAAAAAATAGTTTTGGAATTAATTTACATTTCTTCAAATCAAAAATTAGATGATACTCTATATTTTCTACGTCGTTCATTACTTACATACACAACAGGCGGAGGAGAGTTTCTTGGAAGAGGGGAAGATAAGTTACCATTAATTCTCAGTTAAGATTTTAATGTCAGAAGATTCTAGGTTTTTTCAAAGTATATATGACATGACTAAATATCATTACTCCTTGTTTCCAAATGACTGAAAAACAATTCGAGTTAATAAGTTCATCGATAACAGCAGTAGGTGAATTTTGTGCAGCTGAATGTATAATGGGAGATGGAAAAAATAGTTTTGGTATTGATTTACATCTCTCTAAATCAAAAATTAGATGATATTCTATATTTTCTACGTCATTCATTACTTACATATACAACAGTCGGAGGAGAGTTTCTTGGAAGAGGAGAAGATAAGTTACCATTAATTCTCAGGTAGGATTTTAATGTCAGAAGATTTTAAGCCACTTCAAAGTATATATGACACGAGTATGACTAAACATCATTACTCCTTGTTTCGAAATGACAGAAAAACAATTCGAGTTAATAAGTTCATCGATGGCAGCAGTAGGTGAATTGCTGAGTGTATTGTAGATGGAAAAAATAGTTTTGGTAATGATTTACATTTCTTCAAATCAAAAATTAGATGTTATTCTATATAACCTAGCCGGAGATGGAAAATTTCAATTAGTAGTCATTAGAACTAAATGCGAGTGACTAGTCTCCAAGGTTTGTACATTACTACAAAAGACAATGACAGGATCTGTTATCATGGTCGAAAAGCATCCATAACTATAATGATTAGTCTACAAGATGAATTTCGTAGACTTATTATATCGATTGGAGATTATTAAACATTTCATTAAACACAAGTTCATCGATGACAGCAGTAGGTGAATTGCTGAGTGTGTAATGGGAGATGGAAAAAATACTTTTGGTATTAATTTACATTTCTCCAAATCAAAAATTAGATGATATTCTATATTTTCTACGTCATTCATTACTTACATATACAACAGTCAGAGGAGAGTTTCTTGGAAGAGGAGAAGATAAGTTACCATTAATTCTCAGTTAAGATTTTAATGTCAGAAGATTCTAGGCCACTTCAAAGTATATATGACATGTGTATGACTAAACATCATCACTCCTTGTTTCGAAATGACAGAAAAACAATTCGAGTTAATAAGTTCATCGTTGGCAGCAGTAGGTGAATTGCTATGTGTATAATTGTAGATGGAAAAAATAGTTTTGGTATTGATTTACATCTCTCCAAATCAAAAATTAGATGATATTCTATATTTTCTACGTCGTTCATTACTTACATATACAACAGTTGGAGAAGACCAGTTACCATTAATTCTTAGTGGAGATTTTAATGTCAGAAGATTCTAGGCCACTTATCAACATTCTCGATGAACATCTCCTTTTAACAATAAATAATAATCCTACTGTTTCAACGACACGACATGGCATCACTATTGATGCTGGATTCAAGCGATATCTGGACAACGTTATTTTGAAAATATTTATATTGTCATCAGTTCCGTCTCTACCTTAAATGAAATAGAGTATAGTAGTAAATTGTGTTGTGAAGTATTAATTAATAATCAAAATTAATGAGTGGTTAAGTATTGCCCTTCTTCTTCTATCAAGGAAAGAAAATTGAATATTGATTGTGAATTTCTTATTTTAATAAAATTCGTTATTTTACATGTCAATTTCCTATTATTTGCCTTACAAATATTTTTTCCTTGCAGTTTTTAAATAATAAATTGTAATTTTTAAATATCCGGTGTCCAGCCGGATAATGCGTTATTATCCGGATAACTAAATAAGGCCGGATATCGAATAGTTACCGGATATCCGTTTCATCTCTAATATAAGTTATTAAAGAACAAACAAATACTAGATAAAAATCGGCGGACTCACTGGCCACATTCACTCCTGGTCTAAATTGTTATTGTTTGATACTACTATAACGTTTTTTTTCTATTGTTTTATTCTGATGTCGTTATTATTCTTATAAAAGTATAATTCTACATTAGCTATTCTTCTGCCAATTAATCTAAACTTGTACTTACGCACCTGGTAATGCGTTAACACGACAAGCGACGGTTGGAAAATAAAAGTCTCAGGCGAGCGTAAAAAACGCAGTCGGAAATCTATATCTATAAAAGAGTTTGTCCTTAACCACTCACTCACTCACTCATATATCAACGTACAGCCCAAACCCCTGGACCTAGAAACATGAAATTTCGTAGGTGCCTTCCTTTTATGATGTAAGCACCCACTAAGAAAGGATTTTTCGAAATTCAACCCCTACGGGGTTAAAACAGAGTGTCAAAGATAATATAAAAACATATTTTTTTTATTCGCATTTAATTGAAACTTATTGAACATGCTCTACATATAAATAATGTAATAATTATTTCAGTACTTCCCAAAATGTAACCCCTAAGGTGTTAGGGGGGTGGAAAAATTTGTAAAATATTTTATTTGTATTCACCGAATGAAACATACCTGGCACAAGTAGGTACTCTACAAGACAAATATCATTTTGATATATTTATCTTCATAATGGTTCATGATATTAAAGTAAATTAACGAGGATTGATTTAGATATGTTTATCTGTATACCTGCTTTACTTATAGAGGTAAATTCAGGCAAAATAGTCATCTATTAAAATAAAAATTTCGACATTCAACCCCTAAAGGCGGGGGTAGACAGTGTCTGTGTTTTTGATATGTTTATCTGTATAGCTGCTTACGTTATAATGGTGGAGTCAAGCAAAATAATCTGCAATAAAAAAATTCGATACTCAACCCCTAACGGCGAGGGTAGACAGGGGGTTAGTTTTTACAATTTTTAACTAAGATCCGAGATATTTACGTTTTTTTAAAGGTAATGAAAAAAATCAATATAAAAAATGTAATATGTCATCCCCTATTACGTATGGTGGGTTCTAATTAGTTTCAAAGTTTACGCGAGCGAAGCCGCGGGTTTCCGCTAGTCAACAATAATCGCTTATTGTTAGGACAGACGGCACTATAATTAAAAACTCCGGATTTGGAGGTCCGACCGGCTTTACCCTCGAGGGGATCTATTCTGGCGGTGTCCAAGGAGGTTACGTGGTTAAGGAGTGGAGGTTCAACCTGGCGGCAGGTAGACGTACTCCCAAAAAGATAAGTGTTTAATTGTTCGTGTGTTTTTTTTAAAGAGTGTGCAAATATTCGCCTGTGCCGGGTGTACTCGTACATATACAATTTGTATGATAAGTTTGTAACCGAACTTAAAATACATTTTATTTAAAAATTCGAGATTTTAAAATAAACGTATAATATGGTACTATCAAATGTTTTATATAACCAAATATAAAAAAAATGTAAATTTACTTTTAAAATTTACATATGAAACTTCACATATAAAATCGCATATGTTTCTCAAATATTTCTTTTTATTTACATACGTATTTCAAATGGCAGTTAAACGTCAAAATATGTCTGAAAGATGAGCATTAAATAAAACGAAATGTTACTTAAATTCAAGATTTTCTATATTTATATTTTACTTCAATATTTTTTGAAGACACATTTGACAGTAGAAAATATGAAAAGAAAACAGCAGCATTATTTTCTTTATTTTCAAGAAAGCTTTTTTATCACTTTTGTATATTTTATTATCATTTATATTATTATCAATTACAATTTAAAACAATATTACTCCAGGATAGTTATACCTGGTGTACACATTTTTAAACGCTACGAATCTATGTGAAAAAAGGAACTTTTAACTGATTTTTTTTTAATGCAAAAGCTTTTTAATTTAGGCCAGAGTAGGAGTTAAATGTAAATGGTTCGCGCGCTCATTTTTAGTATTGCTCATTTATTAATTAAAGCTCTATTGAGTGATAATGTAACTATCCTATAATACTGATGCAGGTTAAATCAAAATCGGTCCAGTAGTTTTCGAGATTACTTTGGTCAAACACAACTAACACAAATTATGTTTATCTGTATATTAATATAGATTTGATATGAAAAGAATACTTTTTTATGTTGAGCTTTAAAAATGTTTGACATTCTTTTGAAAGGTATAAGAAAGTCCCGTTGAATCCACTGCAGATATTTTAATTGAAGATCAAGGAGACTGTCCCATTCCAACAAAATACGCGTCCGACAGAAAGAATAATGAGCAAAGTTTGTGGAAATATAAAAGAAGGGTTAAAAGCGACCGGAATATTGATCAGCACTCTTGATATGCAGGATGCTACCTGAAAATGAATGATTACTATATAGGCAAAATGTATAACGTATAACAGTAAATTTAGGAATACATAAATGTATACATATATTATTTCTGCGTAGGTCGCTACGTCTAAAATAAAAAGAGAGGTATTTATCGATTTTTTATGAATATCTAACTGTTGACTTCAACAGATGTATATATTACAAAATAATCCATACTAATATTATATATATACGGTTTAGCTGTGAAAAGTGTATTAGAAATTCACGGGACAGGTCAACTCGGCGACGGCCAACTCGGCGCAGGCCAACTCGGCGACGGTCAACTCGACGATAATAATAATTATATTAATAATTATATAATATTTTAACTAGAATTTACCCACGGTTTCACACGCGTGTATAATGTATAAAATAGTTTTATCGGCTCGTATTTTAACAGGGGGAATGGGGATATGAATGAAAAAATGAATATTTATTTTTTAAATAAATAAAATTAGAAACAGCAATTCTGCCAAAAAATAGAAATATATTGGTAGAATTATAATTTTTTATAATGTTTGTTATATCTTAATGTCATTTTTTTACTGATAAGTTGTAAAAAATTAAACATTAAGCAGCTGGAATGGTTTATTGTTCGATTTGAATTAAAAATAAAACGGGCAAGTGCGTGTTCAGCACGCACATGATAGGGTTCCGTAGTCATTCTCACTACGATTCATAAAAAGTATTTTTCAAAATTTTCGTGACTGAAGGGTTAAAATCAAAAAGTCATTTGACTTTTATTATTGCATTTTAGGAGACCTATCAAATGACACCCCACGCAATGGGGTAAATGAAAAAAATGTGAGTTCACTTTTCAATCTATGAAAAGGGGGTCCAAAATATTTTTGACAATGTTCGTTATAATTTTCAGTGAAAGTACTAATTAAAAGCTACATTCTGAATTTTTTTCAGATTTTTTGAATCGATAGTTTAGAAAATAGAGGGGGGGGGACGCTCTGACAGCGACATTAAAAAGCAAATATATCGCTTTTATTTATGTTTTTTGGTCATCAATCTACGACCGTATACCAAATTTCATCTTTTCATGACAAAATTTTTCAGGACGGACAGACGGACATGGAGAAACTATAAGGATTCCTAGTTTTCTACGGAACCCTAAAAACGGATTATTCATTTTTCAATTGTTATTTGCCACCAAATTTTTTAATTTCAAAAAATGATTGTTGCAAATTATAATATTTAGATTTTAAATTTAAAAAATCGTCACAAATTATAGATGAAAAAAATAAGGATTAACTTTTTTATCCATTCACGATCTCTCCCGTTTAAATACGGACCGATTATAAAATGTATACATAATACACGCAGGTGATACCGCGGGTAAATACTAGTTAAAATATATTTACTAATAATTATTATTATCGCCGAGTTGACCGTCGTCGAGTTGACCGTCGCCGAGTTGACGCGTACCCAGATATTCATTAGTACACTTTCGCATTTATAATATCAGTGTGGATAATACAGATAAATGTTTTTCTTTTCTATGTCGTATTTTTTGAATTTTCCATAATTCCGACCAGGCCGAGAAAAATTTAAAGATCAAAACCAAAATCTATGAGTCATATCAAGATTACTCAAATAACCGTAATTCAAATAATGTATTGTTTCTTTTATAATAGAAAATTTCGGTTATTATAAACATTTAGTTTTGTAGTGGTTTGTCGATAATAATGAAAATTCAATAAAAATTTACGAAATTCATTATAGGTTTTTTAGTTCTAATTCAAGTTTTTTCATTTCAAATTCAATATTTGAAAATAAATTGATATTTATTTTTTAATTTTTTAAACTGAAGAAACTAAGTATTTTTAAACAAAACAAATATATTGTTAAACTGGCTCTATTTAGTTTAACAATATATTTGTTTTGTTTAAAAATACTTGGTTTCTTCAGTTTAAAAAATAAAAAAATAAATATCAATTTATTTTCAAATATTGAATTTGAAATGAAAAAAACTTGAATTAGAACTAAAAAACCTATATATCATAATACAGTAACCCTAGTTTATTGAACCTTCCGGAATATATACTAAAAAATTAAACATTATATAACATTTTAAAATGTTATTCATGTTGTATTTACTTAACTTTGGTCCTAAAAGGGTTAATTACTCGTGATGGTAGACAATATTTGGGTGGGAGAAGCTATCGCATTTGTTCAAAACTACCCTATCATTTACTCAATTATCTTATCTCTGACATGTCTACTTCTAGACTTTAGACTAATGTCAAAACTATTGCAGATGCTGATAAGAGAGAACTTAATAAAAGTGTGTTACTAAGGCTACACACACACAACAAGTTTTTTGCCGGGCGGTTTTCTGCCGCCCAGTTTTTTGTCGCAGAAGTTTTGAATTTTTACTGGACAGAACATAACAGCTAGTGATTTATAGCTATGGATTTCTTGGACAAAAGTATATTACATGCTTTGCTAATACAAATTCGTAAAAAAACGACGAAAATAACCCCCATCTTAATGTATTATTATATTATATTAAATTGTTTTGTACTTATATATGGTACTAGCTTGGCCCGCGCGGCTTCGCTCGCGTGGACTACGGAATTATTGTTTAGGATTTAAAAAATATATAGTTGATTATTTAAAAGTTAATTATTGAAAACAATTTAAACAATTAACAATCAAAAGAATACCGGCCTGTCCCCTCTGCCCAGCGCAGCGTCTACATAGTCGTAGTTCGCGCGAATTGTTACGAATAATGTTATTGTATATACTTATTTCACGTTATTTCCTAAACCAAAAGACCAAATTGAATTCTGTAAAAGGCAAATTATATCTACATTAAGTACTTATGACGACGAAATCATTTATTTCGATAAGGATTGAAGTTTTGCAGGTCAAAAGTCTATGTAAACCGAACCCAAATATTTTATGTTTTCTTTGTAACATAAAAGCAGTCATTGTGGCTTAAATATAAAAGTTAGACATATGGTGTCGCGGACTTTATTGTAGCACTTTTGATTCCACACAGTTCTTTAATACATTATTTTGTTCTATATTAAACGGTTTAGGCAGCGTATTGCAAAACAGCGCGCTGTCGGCAAATTTTTTTCCGACTTGATTTACAATTATCGTCACTGCTTAGTTGTTATGTTACCTAACGTAACAAAATATAGCCTATAACCTGGCCAGAGAATGTACCCATGATTTAAAAAAAAATCACGTAAATCGGATAAGTGGTTCTCGAGTGATAAGCGCACTAACGGACAGACAGACAGACAGACAGAGAGACGTTGAGCTTTATATATATTAAGGATTATCAAAATATAAAACACGTCCATGTCTCCATGTCAATTATGAACAAAACATGAGTCATATAAGTTGGCATGAGTAATAAATGGTAACAATAAGAAAAATCAAATTTTAATTGTTTCACAAAATATTTGAATAATTAACAATTACAAATATTTCTTAATTCAAAATACAGTAAAAATATGGTGGCTTGATAAAATATATTCATTATTTATTTCATATCTTTTCAATTTCATTCTGTTTTTCTCAGCTGACTCATGTCAATAATTGTTAATTCACAAACTACAATCCATAGATTTGACATTTTTATCTTAATATTCCGGTTAATTTTTTATTAGGTATTTATTATTAGGTTTTTTATATTTTATAATTAATATTTTGCTGTTTAAATACTTCACTTCAGAGCCATTAGAAAATAAATTATATTATGTATGTATAATGCATCAATGCATGCAAGAATTAAATAAAAAGATTCAGATGGATTTAATCGCTTTTCGCACGTTTCAATTTCAAAACGTGTTCCACCTCTCGTGCGTTGCGACCCTAATTGTCAGGATGTTAAATGTACAATTCATATGAAACTTAGTTAGTTTGAAAAGATACTCTCTTTGTTTATCCAAAATGCGGTATATATATAAATAATATCTAATAAACTAATAATTAATGATGCGAAATGGCGGTTTCTCAAATGACTATAAATTATCATTTATCTGTTCTACAATAAAATAAACCAAAATAAAGTTCGGTTCATTTATAACAACTTTTTTCAAATCATTTTTTTTTTAATAGCGCCAATTTAATTTTTACAGAAACATTATTTTCTATGAAGCACTTACGTTACAAGTGATGTAACACTTTTTGGCTAATAAGTAAAACAACTCAGTTGATTCAAAAATATTTGTTTGTCTATTATTTCAGCTCTCCAAATTAAGTCGGTGTTTTGTTTTCTGGTCCATCGAAATTATATCGAACTAGCTGGGCCCGTGCGGCTTCGCTTGCGTGGACTACGGTATTATTGTTTAGGATTTTAAAAATATATAGTTGAATTAAGTATAAACACGATTAGTTATTTTTCTAATAAAAACCAAACAACACTTAAATTACCTATCTAACAAAAGCGAATCAGAAAAAATAAGTAAAAATAATTTTTGTTCTATTTATTTAAAAGTTAATTATTGAAAACAATTTAAACAATTGACAATCAAAAGAATACCGACTTGTCCCCTCTTCCCAGTGCGTCTAGTCGTAGTTCGCGCGTATTGTCACGAATGATAAGTTATTGTATAATGTATATACTTATTTCACGTTATTTTCTAAACCAAAAGACCAAATTGGATTCTGTAAAAGGCAAATTATATCTACATTAAGTACTTATGACGATGAAATCATTTATTTCTATAAGGATTAAAGTTTTGCAGGTCATAAGTCGATGTAAACAGAACCCAAATATTTTATGTTTTCTTTGTAACATAACAGCAGTCATTGTGGCTTTATTATAAAAGTTAGACATATGGTGTCGCGGACTTTATTGTAGCACTTTTGATTCTACACAGTTCTTTAATACATTATTTTGTTCTATATTCAACGGTTTAGGCAGCGTATTGCAAAACAGCGCGCCGACGGTAAATTTTTTTCCGACTTGATTTACTATTATCGTCACTGCTTAGTTGTTATGTTACCTAATGTAACAAAATATAGCCTATAACCTGGCCAGAGAATGTACCTATGAATTAAAAAAAATCACGTAAATCGGATAAGTGGTTCTCGAGTGATAAGCGGACTAACGGACAGACAGGCAGAGAGACGTTGAGCTTTATATATATTAAGGATATACAATGCATGTATAGTTAAAATCTGATTCAAAAACAGAGTCGTTAGAAAAGAAATGATAATTATGCGTTGGATTATATTTCTACCTTCCTTCACTTATGTGAACCAAATAAAAATGTTTTTTATTCACTGTTACATTCATCGTCTCATCAAATAAAACGTCAGTCGATGATAATTTTGATGACCAACCAGCTTCTTCCATGGCTATAACGCTGTTGCTGCCATTGTTATACCCAACAAAAATTAAAACCATTTAGACCAAAATAATTTTTAACATAATTAATACATATATGTTACACAAATAAAATGAAAGGTGTAATTTTGATGTCATGCAACGCGATGCAATAAAAATCTTCCATCGACTGCACGAGTCACATACATATATAAGATCTGAAAGGAAGTGCTGACATTTGAAAGCTGTCAAAGAAAGATGGCTTTCTTGTTTTACTTATTCCTGTTTCATCGGAGAGTGATACAGAATATGGAGCTAATTCATAATTTAAATAGCCGCGAAGCTCTTTATTAGATCTTTTCATGACACTAATTCGTCAATCAATTGGCACTTTTGTATCTAAAATTTTAATATTACTATTGACTATCAACAGCAAAAGTACTCTATCGGATCGCAAAAATTTTATTTCTTTAAAATTTTTGGAACATTTGAAAAATGTTCAAACAAATTACTTGGTTTAAACCATTCTGATAGCTTTTTCATATCTATATCGTTCTCCAGTATCAAAATAAAGCTCAAAAAGTTTCGGGCCCTTCGGAAATGTTCTCCCAGTCGTCAACTCTAAAAACCCTTCGGAAATGTTGCTAAAACATATTTATTTCCGACGTGTAATGCCTTCTTTTAATTTTTATGATTTCATGAGAGACTGAGTTTAATTACCATATCGCTCCATCTTCCACATTCAATTGTTTGATTGAGAAAAAGTCGGTGAATTTCTTGAATGCTTTATTTTTCATTGATGTATCTAATTTTTGTACATTTTGAACATACAAATGTGTAGATTTTGCATAAAGAAAGTGTCCCTTGTTTCGCACTATCGAGGTGTTTGTTTTTAGTGAGTTTCCTGCCTCACATCATGGGGGTGCTTGTTTTTCAGTGTTTCTCTTTACATTTTACCATCAGGGTGGTTATTTTGAACAATACAATTAAGTGTTCGAATTGATGACCATTAACTTCGATGTATTATCGATCCACCCTTCAAATGAGATACTTAAAAGTATATCCACTCCAATCTGTGCGCAAACATTTCTGATTGGTCCAATCATGTTTTCGCGAGTTGTTGGTACACTTTAGTTTTAAGGAATCCCCACAAAAAGACATATGATCTAGTAGTATTGGAATACCTCTACCAATTCAGTGACCATTGTTGTCGCGATTTAATACCTCCCATGCTACCGCAAAAAATATACTGGACAACCGTCATGTTCTGACGCTTATCAAGGCTTAGATCTTCAAGCAATGTCTGTAGTTCATTTTGTATAATATTTCACCGTTCAAAGTGCCTTCAACGAAAAATTTGCCGATGAGTTTGTCGCCAATTATTCCATACCAAACGTTAATAGACCAAGGACACGGATATTCAACTTCGCGTAACCAGTATGGGTTTTCCACATCCAACCATGCATGTTGTGTCTGTTGACTTGACCATGATTCGTGAATGTCGACTCGTCAGAGAACAGTCGCAGACGAAAGAAATCTGTGTTTCTTTGTATTTGTTCAAGTATCAACTTGCCAACTGATAAAATGTCACTCGATTATGGAAATCATCTCCATGAAGTTCCTGATGCATATGTACATGGTATGGATTATATTTCTGAAGATTTAATATTTTACACATTGTAGTCTGAGACAATCTGGAATTGCGAGTTATTTCTCGAGTGCTCAAATCAGGGTTATTATACATAGACATTATTTCCTCCAGTGACATTTACTCTACAAATCTTTTTTTGGGGTTGTACACTTCCTTCGGTAGTAAACTGTTTGACAACACGGAAAAAAGAAGCACGCGACCGACCTCTGTCTGGAAAACGCTCAGCATAAAGGATGACGGCATCTTTGACGTTCCTGCGACATTCTCCATAGATCAAAACAATTTCGATTTTCTCTTGTGAAGACTAATAGTTTATACTTATGGAGAATCAAAAGTAAGAGAAAAAGACACTGTTTAAACAACTCTCCAATAAATTTATAAATAATTTAAAAAAATAAGTGTCAAGTAAATTATTGTAACCAGTGGCGTAACTACCGCCGGTCTGGTCGGTTAGTTTGTCCGGGGTCCCGAGCATCAGGGGGGTTCCGAAAGTGGTAAAGGATTTTTTTTTGTAATTGTGATGATTTTTTAGAATCAAATTGATAAAAAAAAATAGTGAAAAAGCTGATATTTCAGTTATTCATATTCGTTTATCTAACATTATATTTTTACGTTTTTATTTTATTTTAAAATTGACATGTTATTGATTGTTTTTCATTTTAGTATTGTACCATGAAAATATTTTTTTTACTTAAATCACTTTTTTTTCAAACGTCTCCGTATCTATACCTCAAATACATCCCTTCAAAGGGGGGGGGGGGAAGGGGGGCTACTCTGGATACGTGCCTGAACATGCATCATCTCAAGACTCAAAAACATAATCCGTTTCTCAATTGCATCTCTCATTCATTTTTTTAACTCGGTTCAGATAGCGCCGCCATATTGAAAAAATGGCGTCTAATAGTAGTTTTTATCGTAAAAAGAGTTGGAGAGAAGATATTGTCAAAAAAGGCGCGAGCGGCAAAGATACGAGGTGGCAAAGTTGAAATTCGGAAAGAGCACATCAAAATCTATAAAACTACCAATTTTCAAAACCTGGAAAACTTTCCAGGTAAAACTACCAAATGATTGTACAAATAATAAATATATGTAGTGAAAACAATTTTGAATAACGATTTTTCTTAATTTATGAATTATAAAACAAACGCTGAGGCGATTTTTTTCGTTTTGGTCCTAAAATGTTCCTTGAATACTATAGAATTGAACTGTACAAAAAATCATAGGCGATAAATTTTTTATTAATGGTGGCATCCAGAAGACCGTGCTCGATTTATGTATTTTTGTTTTATGAATTATTAAAAAAGCACCGAGGCGTTTTTTTTCTTTTTGGTCTTAAAATGTTTCTTGAATACTAAAGAATTGAACTGTATAAAAAAATCAGAGATAATAAATTTTTTTATTAAAGTTTGCTTCCAGAGCAACCTGATCGCAAAACACGTGTATGTGTAGATGAATAATAGCTTGCGGCGCTCGTACACCAAAACTATTGATTTTACAAAAAAAATTTCTATTACATAAATTGTAGGAAAGTTTCTCTAGTTTAATTTTGTACATAAATATTTTTATCGTAAAATGACTTGGAGAGGAGATATTGTCAAAAAACTACTTTTAGGTGCCCTTTTTCCAATATGGCGGCGCGAGCGGCAAATATACGAGGTGGCAAAGTTGGAATTCAGAAAGAGCACATCGAAATCTATATAATTACCAATTTTCAAAACTCCCTGAAAACTTTCCAGGTAAAACTACCAAATGACTGGACTATATTTAAGATTTTAAATATTTCAAACATATTTCGTATGATGCTTATTTTTCCAGATATTTTGCAGTCTCAAGTTAAAAAACTCATACTCATGTATTGCAAAAGAAATAAATTTCATTAATATATCGTTGATGGAAATGAACAAAAGAACGAATCTGAATTTCTATTAGATATTTAGCTAGCTCCTAATAAATTTCTCTATAATATAACATCAATTTTCTCGACAATCTATTTTTTGTGCGTACTTACCCAAAGTGGCGTTTTTTCTGTTTGTGGGAGCTAAGTTGGCGGTGACAAGGAAACGCTCGGTCGCATACGTTACATGTCAGAGATTCGTCTGAAACAAGAGAATAATGCTCGTTACACGATTATAGTCTACTCTCACGGTAAAAGCCTTGTGTGTGTTAAAGGGGGTGCGGGTGATAGTACAGAAGTGTGGGTACATGTATGTACCTACGTGGGACATGAGATACAGGCTCTGGGCGGCAAAAACTATTTGCTTACTGTTGGTTGAACCAAATAAAAATATTTAAAAGATTATATTGTATTTAATGTCCATATCGGATCTTTTTTTTTCTTATGAAAAAATGTTGATACTATCAATTGTTACAAGATATCGACAGTTTCAAAAATAGTGCCACTCTCAATTACTGAATAATTAGAATCATATTATTCAGTTAAAGCAATAAAAGCAATATACATAAAATTTACTGAAGGTGCAACTAAACGGTGTTACTAAATTTATTTTTAAATTTTTAATGAGTAAAATCAATAAAAAATATTTAACATTGCTATTTGAATTTGAAACAATAACTTACTGTATGTGTGTATACTAGAGGTGTGTAATTCATGAACGATTCGTTTTTTTTTAACGATTCTTTTTGGTGAACGAAAGGACTCGAGTCAGTATTTTAAAAAAGATTCGTTCTTTTTTAGGGTTCCGAAGAAACCCTATTAATCTCACTTTGTCGTCCGTCCGTCCGTCCGTCCGTCCTAATCACTCTAAGCTAAATTTTGACAGAATATGTAAAATAACACCCTCTAGTAAAATATGTACAAATATTTTCGAAAAATATTTTTTTAGGGGGGGTGCTAAGAAGCTAAAGACACCCAAAAAAAATATTTTTTTTTATACCAAGGCAAGTGGCACATCAAAATGTGTAACCAAGCTAGTGTAATTTGATCCTTATTCTTATTTTTTTATAAATCAAAAATGGCGCCTACAGGGGGCTTTAAAGCAAATTCAAAAAAACAAAAAAAATGTATTCCAAGTCGTGTGGGATGTCAAAATGTAGATCTCAGTAAGTAGAATATGGCAGTATTTTTTATTTTTTTTATAAATCAAAAATGGCGCCTACAGGGGGCTCCAAGCAAAAAAAAATTTGTCCCCCCCCCCCCCCCTCTAACTCGGTAACTACTGACTCGAAAAATCTGAAAAAAATTAGGTAATGAGGCTTTGGTGAGACTACCAACGACAAATACTAAAGTCACCAATATCATTTCAAATTTTGGAGAAAAGGGGAGGGGTGTCATACATTTTTTTATTTTTATTTTTTTATCTGGGCATGTGGGGTGTCGAAATGTAGATCTCAGTGAGTAGAATATGACAGTATTTTTTATTTTTTTTATAAATCAAAAATGGCGCCTACAGGGGGCTCAAAGCAAAAAAAAATTTGTCCACCCCCCCCTCTAACTCGGTAACTACTGACTCGAAAAATCTGAAAAAAATTAGGTAATGAGGCTTTGGTGAGACTACCAACGACAAATACTAAAGTCACCAATATCATTTCAAATTTTGGAGAAAAGGGGAGGGGTGTCATACATTTTTTTATTTTTATTTTTTTATCTGGGCATGTGGGGTGTCGAAATGTAGATCTCAGTGAGTAGAATATGACAGTATTTTTTATTTTTTTTATAAATCAAAAATGGCGCCTACAGGGGGCTCAAAGCAAAAAAAAATTTGTCCACCCCCCCCTCTAACTCGGTAACTACTGACTCGAAAAATCTGAAAAAAAATAGGTAATGAGGCTTTGGTGAGACTACCAACGACAAATACTAAAGTCACCAATATCATTTCAAATTTTGGAGAAAAGGGGAGGGGTGTCATACATTTTTTTATTTTTATTTTTTTATCTGGGCATGTGGGGTGTCGAAATGTAGATCTCAGTGAGTAGAATATGACAGTATTTTTTATTTTTTTTATAAATCAAAAATGGCGCCTACAGGGGGCTCCAAGCAAAAAAAAATTTGTCCACCCCCCCCTCTAACTCGGTAACTACTGACTCGAAAAATCTGAAAAAAATTAGGTAATGAGGCTTTGGTGAGACTACCAACGACAAATACTAAAGTCACCAATATCATTTCAAATTTTGGAGAAAAGGGGAGGGGTGTCATACATTTTTTTTTTTTATTTTTTTACCTGGGCATGTGGGGTGTCGAAATGTAGATCTCAGTGAGTAGAATATGACAGTATTTTTTATTTTTTTTTTTAAATTAAAAATGGCGCCTGCAGAGGGTTTCAAGAAAACAAAAATTTGTGCACCCCCTCTCTAGCTCGGTAACTACTGACTCAAAAAATCTGAAAAAAAATTGGTAATGGGGTTTTTATAATACTAGTAACGACAAATACTAAAATCAACAATATCATTTCAAATTTTGAAAAAATAGGAAGGGGCGTCATGGAATTTTTTTTATTTTCATATCTAGGCTTGTGGGGTGTCAAAATGTAGATCTGAATTAATAGAATATGATCCTATTTTTATATTTATTTTTAACTCACATATGCACCTGTAAATGGCTCTTAACAGTCCAAGTAGTATATACTTCGGAACCCTTATGGCATACACTGGTGTATGTCTTGACAAATTTTTTTATTATATTGTAAAATATAAAAGAAAATAGATTCGTACAATATTTTTTGTGTTAAATTATTTAGAACGAAAACAATCATTATTATTGATATTATACATATATAAAATTATCAAATAAAAAATATTTCTCGATAAATGTAATTGTAGAAGTGTATTTTTCAACAACTAAACCAGAGACAACTTTTTAAATTCGAATTGTTGCAAGGAAAGAAACTGTCACAGTTTAGCTCTGAATGGCAGCGGCGTATCATTCGTGTATTTAAGATACAAGTATTATTTTGAATTGTAAAATTGTTTAATAAACAATGTAGATTTAGATTATATAGCCGTGGTTCTTAAAATGTGTGTTATTACACATTTGCTTTCGAGTGAATTCTTTATAATACCTGACATTATAAATCAATTTATCTATAAATATTAGTATGATAAAACGCCTGAAAATAAAAGTGATATTAAATATCAAAGTCAAAATAAAACTATCAGCAACAGTTATTTTAAGAAATATAATAAATTTACACAATAATTATTATAATAATTAACAAAAGTAAACATAATTTGTACGCCACTGATACATCAAGCAACGAACGGCGGCCAAAAAGTAACAATGTATTTATTTATCGAAGTCCATTCTATCAGTGATCGGATACGTTCGGATTTTGTCGTACCGACTTGCACTCATTTTAATTCGTAAGTTCCATACGAAGGATTCACTGTACTGAACGATTCAAATGACTCTCACTCGCCAATTCAATTTTGTAAGTGAACGAATCAGTTAGAACGAATCTTTTTACTGAATTGTTTCAAATGACTCGAGTCACTAAAAAGACTCATTTTTCCCATCTCTAGTGTATACATAACAGATTTGACGACATTTTGTGTATAAAACTTTTATTTTAAGACTTGTATTTATAAAATAAACTGCCTTGGCAGGCACGAGACTTTTTTATACATCATGACACCGAAGTATTAATATGTGATTACTTTTATAATTTAATATTTGATTTTAAAATTTTTTACTTACAAAATGATTTTCAGTGAATGAAATTGATACATTCTATTTAATATTGACATTAAATATTAAACGAAATCAATTAAGATTAGTGATTATTGTATTAACAAGTATTTATTTTGCTAGATTTCAATTTTGACACTTCTAATAATAAATGCTAAAATTTTCATAGATAACTAGATTTTTTGTATTATTCAAATCATTTTTAAATTAAAACCATTAAAACTAAAATTATTCTTTTTTTGGTTAATTCATAAGATACAAAAAAAAATAGAACATAAATTATAGAAAATAATATTCTCTACAACTTGTATATCAAACATTTTTTTCTAATACCTACCGTTTAAAAAATAAATCGAATTTTTTTTTTGAAAATCGATTATTTCTTAAAAACAAATTTTTGGGGGGGAAAATGAATAGAACATAAATTATAGATAAAAGTCCCTTCTACAACTTTAATCTAAAATATTTTTTTCTATTGCACACCGTTTCAAAAAGAATTCGAAAAGTTCAAAAATTGACACTAGTATACATCCGTTTCCGGTTTAGTGATGGTTTTCAAAAATAGGAGGTGCACATCTAGAGTATACAAGAACCTTAAGTTTAAAATTCCACGTTCGTAAGTATTACAGTTTTGACTGTAGAGCGTTCACAGACACACACACAGACACACACACACACATACGTCATTGAGTTAATGGTGGTATATGATTCAGGGACCCTCAAAACATGTAATTCCGTTAAAATCTCGAGTTCTAATTTTTTCGTGATCACTATACTTTATTTATACATTACATTTCATGTATGTATAAAAAAGTAAAAATAATTAGTAAAATGAACAGGAAAACGTCTCATCTCAACATTCCTGTTTGCAATTTCAATATTTTCACAATAGTATTAAAAATTGACAGTTCCAAAATAACCACCTTTATTAGGTAGGGACTTCATAGACAGCTGCGCCTGAACGGTCATATGCTTGTGTTGCTAACTGATATATTAATTTAAAGACAGCTCTTTTAAGGGGTATTGTTTGTCCTTTTAAGATTTTTTAAATATTAAGAAAAACAATTAAATGAAAATTGTTTTTTTAATCTCATGATTTCTGTTTTTGGGTCATCAATCTACGTCCGTATACCAATTTTCATCTTAATAGGTTTATACATAAATGAGAAAATAGAAGAGCTGTGACATACAGATAGACGGACGGACAGACCGTAACCATAAGGTTTTCTAGTTTGATATGGAACCCTAAAAATTTAAAATCTATTAACTGTTAGAATATCACAAACTATCGATTAAAATTGGCTTCAGCCACTAAAATGACGCGGACGGTTATTAGGTTAGAGATTAACCCAGAGGCGGATTATCTATAAGGCAAACTAGGCACGTGCCTAGGGCGCGAGGTTACAAAGGGGCGCGTTCGCGAAATTTTTGAAAAATAACAAAAATAATTGTGTCTGTCAGTATGTACCTATAGTCCAGTAAATTTATACATCACAGTATGCGTCAAATCCGGTAGTTCTGATTTTTTGCAGACTTGTTTATGATGTTGGCCTAATGAATAATCCAAGTTTGTGACCTCGAGCGCCGAACGCAACTTTGTCAAAAATCGAAAAAACCGCGAAAAAATCGTTATTTTTTCAAATTTTGGCGATTATTACCCTAAAGGACAAGTTTTTGAAAAAAAATTTTTAGTACGTTTTTAAAGTAGACTAAATTTGCTACAATATGATACTAGAACTGTCTCTGTAGACCTAATAGTTTCCGAGATTAAGCCTTTCAAAGTTTATCATTTTTTTCGAACTTCGCAATTTTTTGCAATATTTTAGACGTCATGCACAAAGGCGGATTTTTTTTTTTAAATTTAAAATTTTCTGATCACCTAGAGATCTCGGGTTTTCGCTAAATGGTAGGTCCGTGGTTCTAGTTTATCCCATTTTAGAAATTTTTCCGGTCATGACCCCCCCCCTCCTCAAATTTTTTTATATATGGCTTCATGTACCTCATTGGACTCGGGATTGATTTACGAATCGATTGACAAGGGTATTTTTTGAGTTGTGTCAAGTGGGTTGCGCGGCAACACTCACCTGGGGATTTTGATAATTTTTTTACTTAAGTGACAAAATATGCGAAATTTTCATTTTTTTATCTCTTGAATTACAATCTCTGTAATATTTGATTAATTGTCGACGACCTATAACAATATACTCATAAGACGAACCTAAAAATAAAGTAAAGCTTAAAAAAAGAAAAAATATTTTTCATATTTTCGAATTCAAATTATTAATTTTTAATTAGTAGAAGGGTAGCGCTTAGTAGCAACCAAAATTAACACAGATATTAAGCTAATTGTAAGATATGTAAGTTTCTTATAAACTTGACAAAGTAGTCTGATTCTAATGAATTTGTAACTTTATAGCTTAATAACATCAATTATAATTTAAAATTTAACCTATAATTAGTTTTATTATAGATTATAGATTCAAAATATTAAGTCACTTGACTTTCATGACTTACTTCGTATATTGAGGTTTTGTCCGCGAATAATTGAATATTCGCCTGTGTGCGTCACTCGAATAACTTTAGCGGGATATTGTTCTAATTACGTTTTTAACCTTTATGTGGAAGAGGCAAAGCATCAGATGTCATGTATTCCAGCATCGCTTCTTCAAAATCCTCTTTGAAACCAGAGCTTTTCCTCTTCATCCATGCCTTTAGTGGTTGTGACTCGACATCCTGCTTCTTTGGCTAAGGGAAGAAGCAAATTATGTCCATAGTCGAAAAAAATCCGGACGTTGAAAAGCAAGCTGCGATTTTTCTCGACACCAAATCTGACGAGATAGCAGCAGCAGGAGAGCGAGTCATAATTGCTCTATACAGATGCAACCCCAACATCCATAACCTTTTTTTTCAATACCGGAGAATGCTAAGACAATGAGCTTACTGGTAGCTTAATGATTTGTCGCAATCTTCAATTTAGTGCAGTGCGAGCATTTGTGCGAAAAGATCATGTACCAGTACACGACATCAATTGGTCTGTAAGACCGACGCGGGTATAAGTGTTACACTTTTGAGTATGCTCCGAATGCATGGTGAGGTATTGGTTGAGAATAATTTATAATAATTTATTCCTTATGTTGTTATCTTAAGGTTCTCAAAGTTATTTTTAGTTTTTGTTTAAAGAAAAAAAATATTTTTTCAAGTTTTCGTAGCTCGTTTAAAAAATTAACATTTTTTCAGAGATTGTAATAAAAGACTGTTAGTCACTAATTAAATGAAAATATTGTCTATAACTTTGGTTTATTTATTTCAACACATCCTTTACTAATAATAAAAATTTATTTTACAAGGCTGTCATATCAAAAAAGATAAAAAACAGGCTCTAGAACTTTCGGTCCGAGAGATCGTGTGCGAGTATATGTGTTATTCTATCTGACGCGGGTAAAGGAAGGTTAAACATCATCGTTCACACTTCTCATTTTCTTTTTTAACATCCCATCATAAAAGTACCTACAGGGCTTCGATAGTATAATCAGAGTCAAAATTCATTCAGAACGACAGAATTGCAAAAATTTCCTAAAATGGGCTAAACTAAAACCACAGACCTACCAATTAGCGAAAACCCGAGATCTCTAGATGATCAGGGGGCCGAAATATTAATTTAGTCTAAAATTTAAGAAAGTCCGCCTGTGCGTGGGTGTTGCTGCGCAACCCACTTGACACAACTCAAAAAATACCCTTGTCAATCGATTCGTAAATCAATACCGAGTCCAATGAGGTACATGAAGCCATATATGAAATTTTTTGAGGAGGGGGGGGGGGTCATGACCGGAAAAATTTCTAAAATGGGATAAACTAGAACCACGGACCTACCATTTAACGAAAACCCGAGGTCTCTAGGTGATCAGAAAATTTTAAATTTAAAAAAAAAAATCCGCCTTTGTGCATGACGTCTAAAATATTGCAAAAAATTGCGAAGTTCGAAAAAAATGATAAACTTTGAAAGGCTTAATCTCGGAAACTATTGGGTTTACAGAGACAGTTTTAGTATCATATTGTAGCAAATTTAGTCTACTTTAAAAACGTACAAAATTTTTTTTTTTCAAAAACTAGTCCTTTAGGGTTATAATCGCCAAAATTTGAAAAAATAACGATTTTTTCGCGGTTTTTTCGATTTTTGACAAAGTTGCGTTCGGCGCTCGAGGTCACAAACTTGGATTATTCATTAGGCCAACATCATAAACAAGTCTGCAAAAAATCAGAACTACCGGATTTGACGCATACTACCCCATATGTTCAGGCGACAATTTTACTGGACTACTACTTACACAATATAAAAAGATTCTTGTGTGCACAAAAAGATGATGTGATAATTTTTAACAAACAAAATATAGACGCAACAATAAGAAAATATTTGAATTTCGGAAATTTCATTGTTATATTTAATATGAAAAGTTACGTAACAGTTTTAATCTATATACGCTAGAGGGGCGCCGATGAGGTGCTTGCTTAGGGCGCTCTCGACATTTAATTCGCCTCTGGGTTAACCGCTTGCCTAATTGTTTAAACAATACCGCGACATGTAGAAAAATAGTAGTATATATCTATAACTTAGTAAATATTAAAAGCGTGTGGATGGAAAACTCAATTGGAGTTATAAATGGAACGAGTTTTTAATTTTACTGGATCACTTTAGTAATTACAGTTAACATTCTATAAAATGATTAGTATAAGTGTTTTTTTTTTGAAACACAAGAATATTCGTTATTTATTAATTATATAAATTTTTAATTGGAAGTTATCACAAAGAATGGAAATTAAAACGTATTTATAATTAATTACCAATTCATTATTTCACAAGAGAGACAAATGTATTTTATAATTAGAGAAAAACAATAATTAAATGTGTACTGGCTTAAATGAGAAATAAAGTGTGCCCCAACGAGAACGAAAATTTTTAATTTTTAATAAAACACAGTTTTTTGACAAAAATATCGATCTTTTAATTTAATCATAAAGTACATTTGGGAATTCTATATGGAGCATTACATCTGATAAATGCTCTCTTCGATTTTGCTAGCACCTTTGCGTTCTTTTGACAACATTTTCAGTCACGGTGTGGCATAACTATGGCTGGATTTCAGTGATACAGCATTAATCTCCTCCTTCAAGGCTTGGGTGGTTGTGGGCTTGTTGACATAAACTTTTGACTTCAAAAAATCTCAGTGGAAGAAGTTCATCTACATGAAAATGGGCTTCGTCGCTGAAGAAGATTTTGTTGGAAAAATCACCAGTCACTTGTTGTTCAATGAACCACTTTACGAACTCTTTTCGCTGTAATCGCTGTGTATGGTTTGGTTTAAGTTATTGAGTCAGTTGGATGTTATAGGCATGAAGACGCACAACTTTCGTTATATTAGAATACGCTGCATAGTGCTTCTTGAAATATTCAATACTTGAGCACGATGTCCCAGAGAACGGTTTATCTTACGATAAACAAGCAAGATATTTTTTTGTGTATTTTTGGCCCCATAAAGTCCTGGTCTAAAATATAATTGGTTAATACTAGAAATCGATAACACATTATTACCAAACCAAATACTAAATTTCATAATTCTATCTTAAAAGGTTCTTTATATATTAAATTAAAACTCATTTTTAGTAATTTCTTTGGAGGCCTGTAATAGTTCCCTTACGAAAAATTTCCGGACACATGTTTATCAGAAGTTTTTTGCTTAACATGCTTTTCTCAATTTACTGTTCCAGTTTGGCTCGACAGTGCTGAATCAGCCTGTATTAAATACACATTTTGTGTCAGTAAAAAATAAAATCTTTTCAATTGAACACAGAAATATATAAAATTAGTGTTTTTAAACTTCTACCCTCTAGCAGGGTTCAACCACCGCATCTCTATAATTTAATACAAGTGTTGATGCAAAATTACAAATACGTTTAAATTGAAAATAATAATTTTAAAATAAATTTTAATTTAAATTAATTTTGCCAACCTATAGCACACATGCAGTAAAGAAACGATCACATTTTAAACAACCCTGAATATCGGTACAGATAAATACTTTATAGGGAATTACATGTTTTATAAAGTACATCCATACAATTAGGGCTGCCATCACCTAAATTGCCGACCCCGGATAAACACGACAAAAATCCCGGACATTTGGGCGAAATATGGTTTTTCCCCGGACACCTCTGAAAAAATATTTTTTGTAACAAAAATAATAGTCGAGTCAATGAAGCTCGAAAATGGCCAAAACTTCGGAACCCTCAGAAACAGCACCGATTTTGATAGAATTTTTTTTAAATGTTCGTTATACCATAATATTTGAAATCAGAAACATTCTAGTCGTCGGATTTAACCCCTCCCCCCAAATTTTGAAAATTTGTATAATTGACTGGTTTCATATATTAAGTCCGATTTTCGACGAGATTTTTTTACTTGTAGGGGTTTTGAGGGTCGCTGAATAAAAATACCTTGTCAAAATAAGGTTTTTTCGGGAATTTTCCCGACATTTTTCAAAAAGTTTTTTTAATTTTTGTCTAAAATTGATAATTTTGATAGAAATGTGTATTCGCGGTGTTTCTTTTCACAAATAAAGTTGAATTATACAAAAATTTTCAGGAATTTTCCAGAAATTTCCCAATTTTCTTCAAAAATTTTGAATTTGTAATAAATAACATTGTACCATTTAAAAAAATGAACCAGAGGGCTGAAAATTTTAGAAACATTAAGTTGTTTGTTTATTTACAAAACGGCAAACGTGTTTATTGTCTTATATATCGCGGCACGAGCGGATAGTAAATTTCGTAGCCTAGTTAGTTGTAAAATGAAAAATAATGTTAGTGACGTGCTCTTAATTTTTTTATTACTAAATTAAAGTATTTCAAACAATTATGTAAGATTTCATCAAAATTCAGTAAATATTTTTAACAGAGTAAACGATCTTGTCGACGAACGTGCCGCTGACGCGCGAAAAAACTGAGGAATATACTGCTATAGAATTGAAAATAATAAACCTAGAGAGCTAAAACTTTAAAAAACGATATGTAAATACATCTCAAATAAGTGCAATTTTTTTGGAAAAAATCGTTTGTTTATTTGCAAAAAGACGTTTATTGTCTATACGCAACACGAGCGGATAGTAAATTTCATATGAAAAAGTAGTTGTAAAATGATAAATAATGTTAGTGACGTGCTCTTAATTTGTGTACTGCTAAATTAAAGTAATTTGAACAACTATGCAAAATTTTGTAAAATATCAATAAATATTTTTTACAGAGTTAACGATCTTAGTGACGAACTTACCGCTTACACTTTCAGGAACGTTAGATAAATACATCTCAAATAATTACAATTTTTTTGGACAAAATTGTTTGTTTCTTTGCAAAACGGCAAACGTTTATTATTTTATTCGCGGCGCGAGCGGATACGAAATTTCGGAGCAAAACTTGCTGTAAAATGATTATTAATGCAAGTAACGTGCTCTAAAATTTACTACTATAAAATAAGGGTATTTCAAACAGTTTTGCTAAATTTCATCAATATTCAATAAATTCTAAATATGTATATTAATTTATGAATTTTAAAAAAAAATTTTTGAGTCCGACGGCTGGAATGTTTCTGATTTCAAATAGTATGGTATAAATAAGATTTATTTCAATTTATCGCTTATTCAAAAAAATTGGGTTTCCCCTGACAACAAAAGTGTCCGGGTTTTACCCGGACACTTTTTAAAAACCCCTGCCGGACGGCCCCCGGACGCCCTTCAAACTAGGACAAATCCGGGGAAACCCGGACGGATGGCAGCCCTACATACAATCAACAGTATAATATAGGCGTACCAAGTCTGAAAATACAATGCTTTGATATATCATTTTCTCTGTAATTTAAATACTTATACCGTAAGACTTTGACGACACATTTTACATGAAAGCATTGAATAACTTATCTTCTATACATGTATATTATTATTATTGCGTTCTTCACGCCGACATCAAAGCGGAAAAAACAATTCACTTTGTAGAAAATTGGAACTCTGTTAAATAATAATTATATATATTTTCAAAAGAGCATACGAATATTTTGTCTTCTGAACTTGTTTGTGTTTTCTTTCATCTTTTGAACTACATATATAAAATAAACAATAAACACATACGAATCTACTTTGCTAGAAATAAATTAGAAGAATCGATCATACAGTATACTATATTATAGAACATATATGTACAATACATGTTCTACGGTATCTCATTATAATTTTCACATCTTACTTTTTTATCAAAAAGAACACATTTATTTGTATTAATGAGCGATAATTTGTGAATTCAGAAATCAAAGTGATTAATTTTTCTGTGGCTTTCGAGTTGAACTGAGAAAGCCGTAATTATGTGTGTGTTATGTACACTTATAGTACCTACTCAGTACCCACAAAAAAATGTTTGATTGATGCACATTTTATACTAAACAAAATTGAGTTAAACGAAACAGCTGATTTTAGTGTAAATTTCGAAGTAAAAAAAGTTATGTGGAAGACGAGATATTTATAATTTTAATTTTTTTTACAAATGCTCTTAATAATTACCTTAAAAGGGCAATTTGATTCATTCTTTCGATTTTTACAGCTGCCAAAAATTAAAAAAAAATACGAAATATCTGGGGGATGATTTAGTCAAAATTTTGAGTAAATATAGTTTTATCTTACACAATTATTAGTGTGTGTTTATGAAACAATAAATATTGTGTCGAAATGTTGAAGACCTCTGTAACAATTTGATCGATTAACCCGTATCCGTAACAATGAAACACGAATTAAAACATGCCCATCGTGTGAGTGACACGAGCGTCAGATAATCCGTTCTAATCAGTGCAGATGTATCCCTGGGGCGTCGCAAGGAATTGACCTCGTTTTAGTGGAGATAATTGCGACGCAACTCCCCGATTTGACATCGTGCACTTTTCCCGCGAGACGAATCAAATGTGTTTACGCTCCAACGATTTAACTGAATATATACCCTAGAAAGGTGAACATCGAGTTTTAACACTGGCTGCTTTACGAGCGCTGCTTCTCTAATATGCAGCTTGGATCTTGAATGTATTGCAATTTATAACTTGAATAACTAGACCAAATATCATTTGAACGTGTTAGTTGGTTCGAAAAAAGGCGCAGACTCGAGACGGTGGTGAACAAGACTTAACTCTCAAAAAAAAAATTCAAAAAACGGTAGAATTTCGGCATTTACATAATTAAACTTTTTTATTTTCTGTTTAGAGTTTTGTATAGCACTCTTGAAAATGAACATAATATCGTTTTACCCTTTCCTTATCAAACGAACAGATAAGAAAATATTCAAATTATTAATATTTCAAAATAATTTAAAAAATATTTCTTTGAAGTTCTGAGATTTCTATTTAGAGTTTTGATATATTGAACATAATATCTTTTTTACCTTAAAAATGGGGGGTCTGTTATATCAGGTTATTTAAAATATGTAGTTCGAGAAATATGCGCCTTTGATTCTCTCTTACAAATAATTATTGGCGCATTAGTAATGAATCATAAATATAGGGTATCTTTAGAAATTATAAGTAATGTATTTATTACTCTATGTAGCTGATGATATTATAAAATATAGAAAAATAACAAATAAACATTACATTGAAAGAGCACAAATTCTGGAAAAATTACCAATTGTTGAAAAACATAATTTCATGAGAAACTGTTGTGCACTTGTGGCCAGGTGTAATGTTTCTGATTTAGCAGAGCGCATATTATACAATATAACAAATAAAATTCTAGTAAATGAATGCTCACATTGCAAGTATTCAAATACTCGCAATTATACTACAATGCGCACCAATATTAATATCATATTAACTAAAGGTTTTGATAGTATGCAAGAAGCGGTTGACGATATGGAATTATCAAGAAATCAAAGTTATAATTGTAAAATGCCATCAGAAATATTATTGCAATACGACCAACATGTTCTCATTGACACGAGTGTTATTTCACATCCAGAATATATAAATTCACTAAAACAGGCCCATGGGGACTGGGTTACAAAATTGTAATTTAATTATGAGTTTAAACAATATTAAGTTGAAGCAAATACAGTTCATTAGAGATTTAAATAAGTATATTCTGGAGTAAGTTGTAATGTGATATCTGTTTACATTTTAGAATCAAATACAAATTCCGAAAACTTTTTAAAAGAATTATAAATACACCATGCGAAATAAGGATGTAGAATATTTCAAAACTAAAACGAAAGATGATAAATTTCAAAATACAATATCACTTATTAAAAATACTTTCGTCCAAACAAAAACAAATCATTTACGAGTACATGCAAAAACTTATTCACTTTTGACGACATTTGAATCTCTAGAATACACGACACGTTGTACCAACTATAAAACCTGGTTCTCCAAAACACAAAAGTGTTTTTATTATTATTAGACGAGCCTGTAGTGTTCTCACAGCTGCTTACCCACAGTTAATGGGTTAATTTTACGGTATTCTTTGTTTTTATTACCTTCTACTTTCATTCCAGTAAAGTTTGAAGAGAGTATGTACGTTTGAAACACATTTTAATTATGCATACACTTTATGGCCGTCATTTATTTATACATACCAAACATCTACCATAAATTAAGGTTTAAAGTCACCCAAAAATATCCAGAAAAAGAGTCTTTTTAAAATAGAGTAATTAAAAAAGCAAGTTGCCTTCAATTTTGTTAAGTTGTAAATTAATTAATAAAAGGTCATCATAAATATAAAATGAAAAATAGATACATTGACATACAATTATAGTTTGATTTTATTAATATTTAGTGTAATAATGAAACTGGCTTTAATTTATATAAGAGTTATCGAATTTGCGAAGCACTTTTCACAAAAAATGTTTTTTGAGCACTAGAAATTTACGCTATGAATCAATTTCTACAGCCGTCAATATTGAAACATTAGCTACTAACGAGGTAATATCACAAATAGAATCATTATCAAATGATGAAGTGTGTAATGTTGAATCATTGGTAGTCGATGGTGATAATAATAACGTGGGGCCTTTAGTAACTAATGCTAGTAATACATTTGAAGCTAATGCCGCTTGCATTTCACTTTTCACTTCTTCCAAATCCATTGTGCATAGCCATAAATTAAAAAATAAAATAAAATTACAATATACTAGAATTTCTAAATTAAAACGTAAATGAAGTAGCTGTAAAGGTAATATGCACAAAGTAATAAAAATCCAGAATTCAAAAGTTTTGGAAAACAAATTAAATACAACAGCATTAAATTTCATTAAATCCCATTCTGGCAATAGATGGACTGATGATGAAATTTGTTTTTCTTGGAGTATTTATAAGAGAGGTTCACTTTTGACAAAGTTTTTTTATTTTGCCAACAGAAAGAACACTACAACAATTTTATATATCTGTACTTTTTGAGACTGGTTCAAATAAAGAAGTGTTCGATTTATTAAAATATAGAGTAGAAAAAAATGTATCCATTAGATAGATTTTGTACTCTTATGTTTGATGAAATGTCCCTTGCTGAATTTTTGAAGTATGATGTCAGAGATATCATACAAGGTTTTGAAGATTTTGGATCTTTCAGTAGAACTGATAGAATAGCTAACCGTGCACTTGTTTTCATGTTACATGGAATTTGCAAGAAGTGGAAACAGCTCATTGCCTATTTTTTACACTAGGTACAATCCCCACATGTACGCTCAAAGATAAAATCATTGAAATGATACAAAATCTACAGTCTGCTGGAGTTACAGTGATAGCTACTGTTTGCGATCAAGGGTCACCCAATGTAGCTGCCATTAACCAACTTTGTCAATCAAATGACCCTTGTTTCACTGTAAATGGTAAATGACAATTTTTGACCCACCCGACCAATGTTGAAAACCATTAGAAATAAATTAATGAAATATAATTTAATATTTGAAAATAAGAAAATTGCTAAATGGTCTGACATCGTATTTTTTTTTTGATACAAGACCAGTTATGTAAAAAAACAATATAATAGCATATATGTAATTTAAAACCACACCATTTTGATTTAACAAATAAAAGTAAAATAAAAATTCAAATTACAGCTTAGTTACAGTCAGTTGTGGTATATATACTTTTGCTGAACTGTCCGATAGTTTTAACCCTTAATTACTCGCGTGAAATACCGTAACACAGTTACTCGCGCGGTGTATTTTATACACCACATAAAAAAAGCTAGTTTTTGGGAATTTTGAAGGTATTATATTAATTTTTTTGCTCAATTCATATTATGTACTATTTATTTTTGAGGAACTAAGAAAAATTTTCTTGAAACTAACCCAACTAAAAATTAAGGATTAGAAAGAAAAACTAACCAAAATAAATCTACAAAAGTACACAAAATTATTAAATATTCATCATGCAATAAATGGGACAACAAAATTTGATTTTTGTTGGTAATTTTTTTTTATTTTGATCTTTTGGCAAAATGTCTTCCATCAGCAGCATCACTAATGTCTTCAAAAACGCGGTTCTTCGCTTAGGATGCTGCTATTTGTGCGTTAATACCACCTATATTTAGTAAGTAAAAAATTAATACAAACTGCTACAATCCTGAAATTTTGACTGCCGGATTCCTATCACACTCTAGAATGAGTAAACAAAGGTTAGATGGGGGTGTACAGTCCCAAAAAAAATTATGCATTTAGTAATCGCAGAAAATGCGTTATACTGGTGTACAAAATACACCAGCGTGAGTAATTAAGGGTTAAAGATATAACAGACACTGCAGATTTTGTTGATATCATTGATAAGCTTTTCTATAGCATGAATGGTAATTACTAAAAAATCCCTTCATATTCAGTTTTATAAAGAAATGCTATCCAAAGTCAATCAATTTTATCATCCAAATGATCCAACTATGTTCCCTAGAAATTCCCCTCAGTGTCGAAAAGGCTGGCTTACAACTTTGAAAGATATGATCATGATTTGGGAAAAATGTCAAAGTGCTGGCTTTGAATTTTTGGCACCAAACAACATTTGTTAAGATAGCTTAGAAAATTTATTTGGATTCATTAGACAGCACGGTGTAACAAATACCAATCCTACTTGATATCAGTTCATTGCTGCTTTGAAATCATCAGTTTTAAATAGTTTAGTTTCACTTTCAAATTGAAAAAGTAATTGTCAAGCTGATGAAGGTGTTTTATTAGATAATTTAAGAGTATTTTTAACAAGTAATATCAAAAAAAGACTTTCAAACGTTGTAACAAACTTTATCGATATTAATGATATTCCATTAAAGATGTTCTGGCGGTAATTAAAAACACGCACATGATATTAAAAGTTTGACAGAATGTAATTTTAAGTATGATAAGACGAATTACGAAATTCAGATGCGATTTACTGTACCGTTTAAAAGTTACAGCAGTTTAAAGTTTGCATATTTTAACAAGTCTTCTTATGGAGAACTGAAAAAATTCTAATTCAAACCTTATTTAAACACCGTTTAATTAAAGATTTTCATTTCACTATTTTTTTTTACTTCAAGTTGGTACTCCTACCATCGCTGAACCGTCGCTATCTTTGCATACATATAAAAATAATTTAATTTAATTTTTAAGAGAACAGAATATTTATAAACAAGAACAGATCATTTGCACAGGCGTCCTTTGTCTCGGTGGTTTCCGCCACCGTAATTGGCTCCCAGGATAATACGTGAGTGTGTGTTGGGGGTGGCTTCTCCCCACACTCATTTACCCCGTTGTCGCTGTCCTTCGACCGTCGTCATAATTACATCGCGACAAAGAAAAATAGTCTCAGTGCGGTTGTTTTTGTTTTATTGATTTCTGTAAATGAATTCTAAACACAATATGGTGAAAAAGTCATCAATTCATACATGTGCGAGTATGTAAATGAATCTATTGTATAAACAGAAAGTTTTTGGTTGCTGTCACTATAATTATCGTGGGTATATACAGGTTGACTTATTTAAAGTGTCCACCCCTTTTAATTTTTTTGGCGAGGTTCTATTCAGGCCCTCTTTTCCACTGAGCACTCTGGATTCGTGCCCAGGGCCCCGCGATCGATAGGGGCCCCCATATCACCAAACGATAACCGATATTTATTACCGAAAAACATTTATTTCGAAAAATTAAACGATAATGACATTAATGACAGACTACAATACCTACTTGCTTATTAGCTTTTCAACAATCAAACAATAAATCTTCTACATAATGAGTCGTGTCGATCACAAATTGCGGGAATTTCTGAATCTTCATGTTCCACACCAATTTCTACCAATTTTGGAAAAGAGATTAAATCAGAAAGCGACTGTCCCTATATGATGAAAATGCAACAACTTCGGTGACTTCACCAACACCGACAACTGTGCCAGTTGAACAACAGTTTTCCAACCTAAAAGAAATATCACACGATTCCGCCGATTATTTTCATGAAAATTTTACAGAAAAAAATCCCGAAATTTTTATTCGTAAGGGACCTGTATATTTTCAAAACAAAGATTTTGACTTTTCCGAGGCATCCAGAACCTACAAATATGGTAATAAATCAGTTACTAGGTATTTGAACAAAGCATTATTTATTCGCAAATTAAAGAACAATGAAAGCGTCGAAAGAAAATGGTTGCTGTAGGTACTCGCCTTAAAAAAACTCAAGGAAAAAGGGTTCCAATGTGGCAAATAAGTCTGACCGGTAAAGCTACCCGATCTATTGACAGTTTCAATTTTAATAAGACTTTGCCAATAAAAAGGCGCGAAAAAATTTTTTTCATCACTAATTTTAATAAAAAAAAAAATTTATTTAAATTAAATGGAAAGGGCATGTGTTTGGATTGCTTGTCAGCATGCTTTGTGGCATCAAGTTTAAGAAGAGAACTGACTCACGCTCATATCCTGGTTAACTTGAATGGGTAGCCGATATACAGATAGCAAGAAAACAGTGCAGCGGCAGTGGTTCAAGACAGCAGACTGGATAACCAGTTCATCGTTCCAAACAATACCACGCAATACAATAACGCACCGTTATACTGGATGTGTTGTTACAACAGGATTGTGGAAGAGATGGCGGAGATCAACTCCAGTTACCACCTAACCCCGGTGACTACATCGCTAGTGGCAACAACAACCGTACCTCTAGCAACAAAAAATAACTCTATGGAGACAACGTGCAGTTGAATTTGAATAAAGTCAGTACGTCAATGTGCCGGAAGTCATGTAGAGATTTCTGGTGTTCATAATGCACAACCAGCCACAGTATAGTCAGAAAACAAGGCAGTAGAAAAGGCGACCACTATTCGGTGGGAGGTTGGGTTCTAACCCCTAACCCCGCACGTGTGCACCACTGATATGGACACTATTCTGCACTAATATATCAACCTACATAAAGCTTATTTCGAGATATCAACATTTTTGTTGTACGCAGCGAAATAAAGATTTGTAGTTTTGGTACCTTTAATTTCATTTTGTTACATTCAAATTAGAATTTTTTCAGTACGTTTTTTTGTTGGATTATAATTAAAATAAAATTTAAATAGCCCTAAATTATCTTATATAATGTAATTTTTTCAAAGGAAACTGCATTTATAACAAAAAAATATGTTGTACATAACAGTACCGAAATACATATACACTATACAGGTATAAGAAGGTCTCTAAAACAATTAAATTAATTCACAAAAAATTAATTGAATTACTTACAACGACTAGACTCAGACTACAAGCATCCGATACGATTAAAATTCCGGATGTCCGGAAAAAAACGTCTCCGGAGAGTCGTCGACTATAAACCTTCGGAATAAAACAAATCCCAGATAGCTGTGTGCAAGCGTTATATATATGGCTAATCTAATTTTTGAAGAATTATTGTGTTTAGCAGTGGCTATCACAAAGAAAAACGTAAGTATAGAGTTCACCAACTAAATTTAACTAGATTAACTAGATCCTGCCTTGAAAGACATTTTTTCGGAACCGCTGGTGTAAACAAACTGATTCAGTTTCATTCGTAGAAACCATTAATCATTTCATGTTGTTCTTGTATGTACACATAAGAAATTAATATATGGTATTAATTATCTGTTAATATCACGTTACCTAAGTAAAGCACAAATTAACAAGAGATATAATCAAGAGCTTTATTAATATTAATTAATAGTAGGGTCGGGCAATAATGCATAGTATATATATTGTTATCGATTATTATCAATACTAATGAATATGTATTTACAACATACTAATTAATTTAAATTACGATTACCTATTCTACTTCAAATATAATGTTCTCTTTTGCATTTTAAAATTACAACATGACTAAGTTATGTAGAGAAAATATTTTAATAATTCAGAGAATACAAAGAAGAGTAAATACAACAATAAATAACATCTTTACAACAAAACAAAATTTAAATATTTGTTATTTTTTGTCAGGTTGGGTTAGGCTTTGTTTCACTTAATTAGTCTCCTAACAGAAGATATTTGGTACCTATATGAGTAATCTTACCAATTGACTAACACAAATTCAGATATGAAGATATCTTACACAAGAAAAATAAGATTTATTTAAAGTTTAAAGTAATTATAAGCAGAGAAAAGGACAGATACTGATAATACACAATTTAAAAAAAAATGTCAAATAAGTTACACTAAGCTTATCCAGCCTGCGGCCCATAAGTATCATTAGTACGGCCCTTGTCGGATAATTTTTTGTAAATAGTTAATATTTAGTAACAAATTATTAAAAAAAAGTTAAAACAAAACCAATTTTCAACTAATTTTACCTTATGCCTGCATGGTCACTTGAATGATTTGAAGGTGAGACTTCAGGGCAAAAAATTACTTACAAGCGATATGTTTCAGTCACTACGTTTAAATTTGAGCTAATATCTCGGATTGAAAATAATAACTCAAGTCATTTTATAACGCTGACTGAACAGTGTCATTTTGTCAAACGAGTTTGAGAAAAAGATTTTTGTAAAAAATCAACTGTATTTCTAAATATTACACTCAATGAGATTCTTAGTTAATAAAATGTTCTAATTCAAATTTGTTATAATAAATAGTAAGACTTTAGTAGGTAATTTAAATTTACTTGAACGACACTTTCAGTGGATATCAACATTCTACCCGTAAGCTTGCACATGGAATATAAATTGCAATCGAATATGGATAGAAGCATTCATTCAATCTGCATCGATATTGATTTTTTATAAATTAGACTCGTATGTGCCTGAACAGAAATACTTGCTTTGAATGAACATATCTTGGCCATGGTGTTCCTTTTTGGAAGCATCATGTATATATCGTTAAGTAAACATTTGTTACACCCATTTATAATATTCATATATGTATTGTTTACCTTTATTGTTCATATTTTTCTTTTCTCACATGACCTTTTGTATGTACTATCTGTACCGAAAACAAACAAATAAATATATTATATTATTACATTATATTATTTGTTTAATAAGACACTCTCCCCATTTGCCAAAGTCGGGAATAAAGACTATCTGATGAACGGCTGTTTCTTCAAATCTACATAATACACTGAATTATATAAAAGAAAATTTAATACAAATGAAGTTATATGTATTTTTGAACAGTTTTTTTCGTATGAAATATATAAAAGGTAAATTGAAAACAAGAATCTTTGATCGAATATCTTGAAAATTGATCTTACAAAACGATGGGTGTCCTGCTCACTATCGATTAATAGTGCGTGAGCACTTAGAAGAAAATTATCTAAACAGATGGATCGGAATAAATGGGCCGATATTGTGGCCAGCTAGATCCACTTGATTTTATTGTTTGGGGGAGAATGAAGAGCGTGGTATACGACAATGAAGAGTTTACCAGCCTAGAACATATCAAATTGAGATGCGGTGGGTATAACAACCACCGAAGTGCGGCGCAGAGCACGGGCCTGTATTAGAAGTAGAGGCTTACACTCCGTAAATCTGAATTAAGTAAAACATAATATATTGAAATTTGACTAAAATTGCCGATATAAAAAAAAAACTTAAATCACTTCCAAATGATTTTTCTACCTCCCTTCAAAATATTCGTATCGCCGAACCAAACACACTGTATATTAGACTAGGTAATATTATTTTTTAGCCCAATAAACAATTTGGGTTGGATATAGCGGAGTTAGACACTACCATTCTTAATAACCGATGTACCAGATTGATTGGAATTTCACTCTCACTAAATTCATTTACTCCCGACTACCTGGTTTGTATCCACCTGCTATGATACACATATTAGGAACTTCCTATTCCGTCTTGTATTCCCGTACTCCCTAACGCACATACCTACTCACAAAATAAATTATAATAGCAAACAACCACGAAGCAGCTGTCTGAAAAGGTTAAACAAGCTGACAACAAATTCATGAAGCAGATTGAATTTCAGATTTATGTATAAAAATAAGAAATGATGTTGTATGTAAAATTTTTAAATAAAAATTTTCTTAAACTAAAGTAAGAGTTAAGGAACAATACATAAAAAACAATAATATATTTTTTTAACAATGTAATGTACGAATCGGTTAATAAAATACTGAATAAATATTTTAAATGTTTTTCAAAAACATTGATCTCTTTCCCATCAAAGTAATAGAGTATTTCAAAAAAAATAATTGTTTGAACATCGCTTGTGATCATCCATGTGCAATTCGGTATAGCCGTAAAACATGATTACTTCTTTTCAACAGATAATTGATTTTTTCAAATTGCATTGTGTGTGCTCATGTTACAATATCGTTCACAGTCGATTGTTTTTATTCGCAACGCAATATCTAACCTTTTTTGTTTTGTACGGTTTAAAAGATATATTAAAGTATAGAGGTCAAGCACTTCCTGGAATTTCTAAAGATCTTCAGATATCGGTCGAATCTTGAAAAATAATTATATTGGTTATTCCGAAAGTTAGTAGGAATTTTAAATAAACGATAACCTTCTGCTATATCCACCCAATAGTTCATGTTTCTTTAAGGTTTATACCCACGCACGCAGTACCGAACATTTCCGAAATTCGAAATATTACTATTTAAGAAATATGTATTTCTAATAGTTATTTCTGCAACATAATTTTTTATATGAACTTGTTTTCTGGACAATTGTTAATGATCGATAAGAACGTGTTTGTTTATCTAATTTAGAGTCGCGTTTTGACATTTTTTTTCTCAAATCATTTGCACCCTTCTCACTAATAAAATTATTATTTGATTGTATTATTATAATATGCATTATTTTATTATAATAAGAATTTATGTTTTATAGTGAAATATATTTAAATTTTGTTGGGATTTTTATTTGGTATTACCACGAAATAAATTCTCCACGCCCAATGTGTCGGAAAGGTAAACAAGTTTTGCAGACACTGAATTAATGGATGGTGCTGCAATGATGAGAAGAATTATCTTCTCATCAATGTTATTTTATTTAAAAATAAAAGATAACTGTAAAATAAAATAGCATGACAAAGTAATGATATTTTTATTAATAAAATATAGTTCTTTGTTTTATTTTTATTAACTAAAATTCTTATTTACCAGCGATACTAAAAAAGCAAGTCTGATCTACAATCTACAAATCGTTCAGATTTGATCTACATAATTATTATGGTCCATGGAGGTTCTCAAAAATGATATGAATTTTATATTTTTTGTAATTTTTTAACGATGGCAAAAATTGTTGGGGGTTAGCGATCTTTTTAACTGTCAAATTCGTTGTCAGCGCCCAAACGAAAAAAAGAAAATCGATACAACCACAAGTGAACTGTCGGACTAAAAGCGATTCTGTCGACAAATAATTCAAGAGTAAAAAAAAAAATACCTGGAGTTAAGTTTAAATCTTATTTTTTGTTACAAAAATGTTAGCATTTTTTCCCATCTATCACATGGCGATGCCAGTTGTGGGGGAGAATCTTCCCCCCGGGGGCGCGTTGCCCTCTCTTCGTATTTTTTAAATGGGAACCCCCTATTTTTATAACAGATTTCGATTCCCTGCCCCAAAATACCGCGGAAACCGCTAAAATAATTTTTTTTGCTCCCCCCCCCCCACTCCCACATTTTGTAAATGCACCATGTTATTTTCTCGAAAATATCGATTTTTCTCCCAAAAACTTTCAAGAATCATCAGCGATGCTTTTTTGTTCCATATTGACATAGTGGGAAGTTCTCCCCACGGTCTCTGTTTGGGGGGAAACATTTTTCAGAAATTAGAATTTGTTGTTCTGTCATTACCTAACGGGGTGGGGCAACTTCCCACTATGTCAAGATAGGACAAAAAAGCATTGCTGATGATTCTCGAAAGTCTGGGAGGTAAAATCGATATTTTCGAGAAAATAACATGGTGCAAAAGTTGGGGGTTCCCATTTTAAAAAATACGAAGGGGGGAGCGTTGCCCCCGGGAGGAAGAATCTCCCCCACAACTGGCATCGCCATGTGATAGATGGGAAAAAATGCTAACATTTTTGTCTGGATCATTTTTCCTGATAATTCCTCCCTGGCGAGTTACGCAGGTGTATCCATCTTTTTTCAACACCTGTATATAACATTTTGTTAGTATGTCTTAACTTTATGTATATTACATATCTACTACGTCTACATATTAATCTAATTAATCTAATCTAAAGTTTAGCTTGTAAATACCTACCAGAGAAGCTGTACCGTATTTGACGATCAACATATATAACGATATTATACTCCAGTGGTTCTACATCTTATCCAAATCCCATTTCTACGAGGTGGAGTAATCCCATCTGCCATTTAATCTAATAATTCGACATGTACAATGTATAGGATTAATTAAACTAAACATCTTCACACATGTTGCTGCTACTACAGAATGTTGCCAACATTGAAAATTTGCATAAGTAACTTTAGTGCAGAGTTAATGTAATATTATTTACGGGAAGTCGTTTAATTACAAATCTTTTGACGTAAAAAATCAGGAGAAACGCAATGATGCTCAAGTTAAGATAAAACTTGTTTTTTTTTATATTATATATACCTAAGTTATTATTTTTTAATAAAAAAAGACGTCGAAGGGTCCAAAACAGTCCGATCTGATCCGAAATTCGGATCGGGTTAAATTCGGCTGGTTTCGAACTGATATCATGTACAATACACTTTTTTATATTTATTTTATTTCGGTATAGAGTGCTTCAAATGAGAGGGTTTTTAGTATTGCTGGGACTGTCGAAGAAAGAAGGACACGTCTTAACCCAGAAACAGTGGAAGCCCTTTTAACGACCATTATAAATTAATTTTTTTTAAGTTTTATTTTGAGAAAATAATATTTCTGTTTATTCGTAAGGTCCGACTCAACACGGTCCGATGTATACCAAAGTCCAGATCTGTCCGATCTGACCCGGTTCAAACGTTACAAAACAAGAACTAAACCCAGGCCGACCCAATCCGAGATACGGGTTGGGCTAAATTCGGGTCGGGCTGGTCATGCCCGAATTGATCTCTACTTTACTGACAAATTCGTAAAACATATCCTATTAGTGTGTCCACTATACCAATTTATACAGTCGAAACCAGTTACAACGACATCGGGTAGTGCGACATCGGTTTTAACGGCTCTAAATAAAAGTCTGGCTGAATCTCATATAATTGCCTTTTTATTGGTTTTTACAACTATCGTTTTTTACCTTTTACGACCTAATATGACTGGCGCCTCGATGTCGTTATAACCAATTTCGACTGTATTAATTTATTTGAATATATATGTTACAGTAAGTTTGATTAATTAAAAATTATTAATAATTATCTATCATTATTAATAATTACCTCGTGATTTGGTAAATGTGAATTTTAAAATTGAAATTCATCACTTTTAACAGTTGTTATTAATAATTCACTTTCACTACTCTCGTCGGTAAAAGTAAAATAAAATTATACCCAAAGTTATTTGTCCAGCTGGTGTTTATTTGTAATATCACAGTATTACAATTATATAATTAATAGAAACTGACATAATCATTTATTCTTTGCTGAACTTGAATACTAATTAAAAAAAATTAAAATGAAACAATTATAGACTCATTACAAAATCAACACTACAATCCTAATAACAATCATTAAGTATTATTTGTTTTTGCAAGAAAGACTTTTGTGGTACTTGGAATTGCAAAGAACGCGCATTTTTCTGCATTTACAGCGGTTGGAGCTGCATTCGCCAGTACAATTGCAGTGTTGAAAGCCTTGTCCTCCCAAATTTGAGTCTTTGCGGGCACATTCTCGCAGATTGCAAGTTGTATTAAGAACTTCGTCAACAGTAATAAGCTTTTCCTTACAAATGGTAAACTCATTTCGTGAATACAGTTGATTTAAAACGCCATACTTTGTTCCCAGCTTGTATATGTTTTTATCAGTAACAAACATAATAACACCGATTATGTTCAGGCTATCTGCCTTGGCTCGATCTACTTCTGGAACCTGTGGCAACACTGTCACACAATTAGAAAAACTAATAAATCATCAAAACAAACAAACACCACCTTTTGATAACTGCCGACAATAATAAAAACAGGTGTTGAAACACGACCGACTCAACAGACAATAAACACGCACACGCAATAGACGGCATACCGCCTTTGACGAATGCCGCCACTAATGAAGATTGCGAAATATCAGGAACACGTGTTTTCAACGGTCATCGAAAATGTGTTGGGGGTAAACGTATAAAAACTAGACGCGTGCCCTCAGGAAGATAAGTCGGATACCTGACGCCATCGCGTCACTACAACAAACCAAGTATCAACAAGTCGAAAACCAAACGCCATCGCGTCATAACATAACACGACAGTACTACAACTATCAAGTATCAGAAGCCGAAATCAAACCAATTATCAAACGATTCCAGTCCATTTCTACGACCACTGGAGTAGACAACAAATCAAGCGCCATCAATACCAACGCAGTCACGGCCAGAGAAGGGCAGCACACTGTCTTCACTCACACCACAATACACCTGCTATGTTTACATGTGTATAATTTTATATTTGATATTTTTGTGTAACATAATATATGTCTGTGGGAATAATAAAGTATTTAACCATGTACGACATCTATTATTAATTGTCATCCCACAAACCCATACCCTAACACTGTCCCCAATTTTTACAACTGGAAATTTTGTGTTGGATCGTTTTAACATTTTTGTCTGCTTGCTTCTGAAGAGACTCTCTTGCAAAACCAAAAGAAACAACAGATAACGGGTGCGTGCATTCAAAACAATAACACGGAGTCAAAGGAAGTACAATAACATAGAATTGTTGACTTTACGTGAAAGAATTGTTGTAATGTATTTTTGCTCTTAAAGTCTTTATAATAAATATACAAGAAAGTAAATAAGTATAAAGTATTTTAATTAAACACCCCATTCATACAAAAACGAAAAAGTTATTTTTTATCAGATAAAAATCATTTTTAATAATGTTTTTTGCTCATGTCACTCATGTAAGTTTGAGTAACCAAAACAATTATATTAGAGAATATGTAATACAATTATCACAAGTTTTAATGCTGTGTAGACTTTGGAGGTTAAGGTGGAGATGTTGACGTTACTACGTTACATAGTAAAACAACGCATAGTTTTGCGTTTGTACGTTGGTTTCATATATGAGTCATTCTTAGTCAACTCTTCTTACAATTAGGTAAATATTTTTTTGGCATTTTTGAACTTTCGTAAAATAGTCTTACATCGATGAATGTTTCTATAATTAATTAACAAAATTGTGTTCGATCACTATCAATTGCACTTTGAGAAAGAACACGACTATTCATGGCTGTGTTTAAGAAAGCAAAACGAATCGTTCTGAAAATTTCATTAACTAATAAAGATTTGATGTTTTTTGACCCGAAACGGTTTTGGTTTTCTCTTAATATAGTTTCCGCTGTTTTGCAAATATCACAAACATCTTTTGCTGGTGCTACAAAAGACTTTTTGTGTACACGTCGTCTGTCAGAATGTCAAAATAGTTAACATGAAAACTATCAAGAGCTGCGCAGAAGGATGCGCGGCTACCTCTGTGCGAGTGAGAAACGATTGTCTGTATGTATAGATAAATTCTCTGGACTTTTCTCTCGGCTGTGTCATTCTTAGTCAACTCTATCAGAGAAAAAGGCTACTTTTATGGATTTTCATAATATTCACCGAATATTATAATATAACCGAAATATAACCGAAACCAAGAAAGAAAAAAATCCATATTCGTATCCTTAAATGAAACCAAGAAAAAAAATATCCATAAATGATATGTCATATGCCTTACGACACTAATATGAAAAAAACTGTATGATTACTTTATTTCGAAATCAATTTATTGATTTCACCCAAATTCATTACGACAAATCAATTTATAGTGTGCTGTATAAATTTGTTTGAAGCCGTTTTAAATATGTGCAGCTTAAAATATGCAGGGATGATAGAGAATACTATAAGCAATATTTGTGATTTTTTTCCGATTTTTAAAAACGTGACTACATAAAATAATGAAAATTTTTATTTTGTATATACTAATTGTTTGTTTTTATATTTAAACGTCACATTGCCTACAAAACAGTACAATAGAATACAATATTATAAATCTTAAATCAAGATATAATATTCGTCTATGAAATCCGATATGTCTGACTTTAAAGATATGTTAAACGCTTGAATGTAAAAGATTACAATACATTAGTAAAAAAACTTCATTTAAAGTATGTATATTTCACAAAGAAATTTTTACAAAAAACAGCCACTTGCAGCTCAATTTAAAATTCCTGTGTGGAAAATGAAATACGTATTAAAAAAGCAACAAAGTATATGCTGTTTTCCAATATGTTTACAATACATAGGTATAACATTTTCAATTTACTTCTATACCTACTTTCTATCACACATAAATATTAAAATTCTTTTGAAGTATAACCCCTTTGAAAGATCAAAGTTTGTTTTTAATAGTTCCAATGAATTTTTATAACCACTTCCATAAGAAAATTCAAGTGGTTATAAAAAGTGAATGTTATTACGTATATTAAGTAACCCAAATGGCACCATAAATTATATTTTATTGAAAATGGCGCCAGTAGTAAGTTCAAATATTATAGGTTATTAAGTTATTATTACATTTTTTCAGATTAGCCTACTACTACAGTTGGAGATATTATGGTCAGAGATGACAAAACATTTTGACGTGTACTGTTACTGATTCATTCAAAAATCAGTATGTTCGCTGAAAAAATATTTTTTTTACTTTATTTGGTGGATTGATTCGTTTAGCGTAGTTAAGGTAAATAGCATATACCGGGTGTCCCAGATAACTTTTCCAGCATGGGGATCTCAGTATCTATAAGAGATACAGGTCTGGTTAAATGAGATTATTTGTAAGAAAGGAGTGAGTATAACTACACAAAAAAATATTCATAATTCTATATGGTTTAGGCGGTATACCCAAAAAACTGAAAATTCGAAATTTCTTTAAATAGCTATAACTTTTTTGTCAAAGTAGATAGGTATTTTTTGTACACGGTTTCTCAAAGCACTTTTTTGTGTAGAATCGATTGGTGTATTTAGATTTTTTATATCACTTTTAGTTTCCGAGTTATGAGCACTAACTTTAGTTTTTCTTATGGGCCACTAAGTTGGCTATGGCATATTTGAACGTGTTTTTTACTCTACTTTACAACGATATGTCACTTGTCACATTTATTTTCGAAAATAAGTCGATGTACTAAATGCCAGTGATATTTATTAAGTATTTTATTACAAACATTTAAGTGAGCCATGAAAAACAAAAATTGTAAACAAAAATCACAATAACAACAATCAAAATAACAAATGACTATTTCAAAACAATTAACTATTTCAAAAAATACATTCTATTTTTTTTTCGTCAATAAGTATGGCAAGTGACATATCATTGTAAAGTAAAGTAAAAAAACACGTTCAAATATGCTATAGTCAACATAGCGGTCCATAAGAAAAACTAAAGTTAGGGCTCATAACTCGGAAACTAAAAGTGATATAAAAAATCTAAATACACCAATTCTACACAAAAAAGTGCTTTGAGAAACTGTCTGCAAAAAATACCTATCTACTTTGACAAAAAGTTATAGCCATTTAAAGAAATTCCGAATTTTCAGATTTTTGGGTATACCGTCTAAACCAATATAGAATTATGAATATTTTTTTGTGTAGTAATACTCACCCCTTTCTTACAAATAATTCATCTGATTTAACCAAACTTGTATCTCTTATAGATACTGAGATCCCCATGCTGGAAAAGTTATCTGGGACAGCCGGTATAGTACATAATATCCTCACTTCTTAAGAGTAAAAAAAATAGGTCCGAAAGGTAAGCGAAAAATTGTTTTTGCATATGTGCAACGTTACAGCAAGATACTGAATAAAATAAAATAAAATGACCTAAAAACAGCAATATTGTACTGTGTGAATAATCATATCATATATAAAATTAGTTAACTTATCCGAAAGAGAACTCCAACAATGTAGCACTGATTTTATCTTTTATTCTAATTATTTGAGTGCCGCACTACAATAATTATAAAGCGGCACACAACCTATATCAATCCTTTGCCACTTGCACGTCAGTACGCTCTGTAGGGCATCATGATTTATGCATGAATGTCTACACTTCATTACAAAGACTGAATTGTTCGTTTTGCCAATAAAGGTCACACAACACTTATCCTACTCCAATGTAACCCACCTTCCGTTGTCATCAGAGTTGGACGGTAAAGATGCATAGAAAGATATATTTTACTGCATTTACTTAATTAATAGAACATTAAAAAAATATTTTAAAACACCTGCATATTTACGAAAAAGACAGTCATGGAAAGTTTAAGTTATCTAATGAAGTTTCAGACAGTGAATTTAAAGAGTCAATAAGGCCCGGCGCATATTGAACCCAGCACACGTACGGCCCACGCGTGGCTGAGGCGCAATCCCTGTACACGTTTTTATAGGTAGTGCATATTGAACACAGCACAGACCCACGCTAGTTTCACGATGTATGCGAATGAGCAACAATTTTTTGACCAAGAATCTAAATTTGAGAACAGACTAAGATTTATTTTAATGCATTTACTTAATTAATAGAAAAATAAATAAAAGGAAAAATTTAAAAAAAAGCTGCATATTTACGAAAAAGAGATTTTAAATTATCTGGTGAAGTTCCAGTAGAGATGAGACTGCTATTGCGATAGCTGCTACTGAGAACACTGTTATTTGTACTGAACAGAGAGCAGACTGCTCTGCTCTTTAACATACCTGCTATCACTGCTATCCTGTTCTTGATTGTTTTTTTTTGTTTTTTTAATCCAAGAAATAAACAAAATATTTTTGATTTCAACTTTCTTAAGCTTATTTATTTATCAAAAATATTGTTTTGGACAAAAAAGAGACATTACTTTTTTTATTTTCCCATTTTAAAACATTTTCCGTGCACCAAACAAAGATAGACATATCGATAATGCTACTGCGATCACTGCTATTCCGTAGAACAGTGTTCTTTTAAAGAACAGTGTTTTTTTAAAGAACAGTGTTCTTCAAAAGAACACTGTTCTTTCAAATAGCAGCTATCGCAGTAGCAGTCCCACGTTATTTTTAAAGTATAATAATTAGGTACTAGCTATTTATGTAAATCTTATTTTCTTTGTTTAAAAGTAAACGTTTAATTTTTATTTTAAGGAAACTAAAAAACTATTTAAATTTTTTTAGTTATTAAGGCTAATTTCATAATTTGGCATTAATTAATATTTATGTATTTCACCTTTACGTGCTATTTAGACTACCCCTTATATCAGTGGAAAAATTTTCGGGGGGGGGGGGTAATATTTTTCGGGGGTGGTAATATTGGGGGGGTAATATTTTCGGGGGGGGGGGGGGGGTAATATTTTCGGGGGGGGGGGGGTATAAATGCGTGTTAAATTTTGGAAAGGATTTTGAACTGAACATACGCCACTGCCTTATGTAAATAAATTTGATTACTCGAAACGCCTATAGATTTTAAAAAAAAACTGATCTAAACAAACTGTGATTATATCACTGCTACTGTTAACTGCTATTTGTCTTAACTGCTCTCTGTGATCACTGCTATCTAAAAATCACTATTAAGCCCATTTCTAAGTTCCAGACAGTGTATTTAAAGAGTCAATTTGATTAAATAGAAAACAGTTCAACGAAGTTAATGAACTAATTAAATGCCTGAGGTAAATATCTAACAAATTAAATGGTAAAAATCAAAAAAAGGATCCACGACCCACGAATCTGTATATCACACACAACTCGACCCACGCGAACACCTGTATTCGGCGTGAAATGGGTTCAATATGCACTAAGCATGCTAAACTATCTAAAGATCAGTACGCACTGAGATTCTTTGTTCGGACTCTTTGTCGTAGACACTCGGATTCGTGTCGCAGACTCGTTGCCCCGCAACATTGTCGCTCTGGAAATCGTGTACGCATCTAGTTTGAATCTCAGCAATCTCGAACGAGGTTGCGCTTTCGGGAATTGCAGTAGCACTTTACATAGTTCTACGGAGTAAAAAAATGCTACTAAAAAAAGCCGCGTTGGTGGATGCATGATTTATTCAAGGATCGGAATAACCATGGACACGATCTTCTTGACACACTAAGATTGGAGGATGGAATGGGTTTTTTAGTTCGTATAAGTCCAGTCGATTTTGAATGTCTCCTGAAAATGGTTGGACCAAGTTTTTTATCCATCTCCGATATTGATACATGATATTTCTCGGCTAACTCAGCCACAGTTTCTGATTTTTCCCCCTGTCTTTATATTCAGCAGCCGAAACATCCCACAAGCATCGCCGCATTTGCAAATCTTCTATTAACTGCAAAGTTGAATCTATGGTCCACATTCTACAGATAAGCGATAACAACAAAGATGAATGCGCGAGAACGGTTCGAGATTCACGTATACGTAGACTCAATGTTGTGTAAAGAATCCCATTCCGGATGGGATTAAAAAAATACTAAAACGCAACACACGAGATGCAAGATTCATTGTCGCGGAGCGTCCCGGATGCAAGAAAATGAATCCGAGACGCAGTTCCGCGACAAAGAGTCCGAACAATGAATCCCAGTGCGTACTAGGCTTAACAGGCAGAGTAGCTACTAGCTACGCAGTACAATACCATTTTTTATATTTTCCGGTCGTTACGTCGTTTTAATAAAAATGTCAATCTTGCTGTTTTTTTTAAACTATAAATAAAATTTAACATAACAATCATGGATATCAGATATGTATGTATTGTATATACATGATAATATGTTTATTTAATTGTTGATTTCAAACTTAACAATAAGATGTTTTTATATTCAATTGTTAAATTCAGATTCGACAATTAACATGCATCTATGGTTTATATATTGATTTATTAAAATCAGATTTGGCGATTACAGTAAAGTAATCGTTCACATATTGAATTTTTATAACGATCTTACAACCGGAGACGGATTTGTTATTTTTTTAGTGTTTAGTATCCGGCATAAATAACCTGGTAAATTTGCAAGCTAATAAGCACTAAGTTTTGAATGAAGTATCAAACTTATAAGACAGTTCTTTTTCAGTTTTCAACAGATATTTGCATGCGTAGTAAATTAGTTTTTACCGTTTTTAATCAATGTTAGTAAAAATATTCTTTATAGACCTTTGTTTTCACTCCCTATTCATGAAATTATCTGTCAAACACTCCAAGAAATATATATGTTTGATACCCCTTTTGAGAGTGTTAGCAAATTTTTCAAACTCCTTTATGATATTATTTTCTCTATTTGAAGATGGCGCAGAAATAAATTTACTATGCTCATGCGCCTGAAAAATTCGAAGATATCGAAGAAACCAAAGAAAATTGATGACACTAGTTTGAGAAACTGTTTACATATGATCCGTTGTTTTGTGTGGTCACAGTAATATATCAAATTTAAATAATTTTAATATTTATTTATTGTCTTAATGAGGGTAGAAAGAATCATATTTCTAGTTTTGCAAACAATACTGACTTGTTTTCTAAAACCAACCCTGCTATCACTTTTCAACCCAACCTAATGTAATAGGTGTTCGCGCTCAAAGCTGCCTTTGTTTGATGTCAACAACCATGTGGTTTTATTTGATTTACAGTGTAAGGGATGCGGACTTGGTCGTTGTAATCAACAATTTTACATATGATAGCGGTGGGGGCGTTAGTGACAATGTTCGCAATAAATATCAATCCCGAATTCCATTCATTTTGTTTTACATATTTCAGACAAGAAAAAATAAAATTCAAATTTTTATAACGTTTGTAACATTAATTTAATGACGTCCTTAGAAATAGTAATATAAAAATAAATTTTTGCAATAAATAACAGTTTTTAAGTTTATTAAAATAAAAAATAATAATTTAAAACAGTAAAATAGGTAAAACATAAAATTTTGAATTCGAATAGAAATACTCAAGAGATGAAATATGTAGATAAAATATGTATGTTAAGTTCCTAAAAAAATATTATATTTCATTCATGGGAATCGATATTATATTATTAATTAAAAAAAAATCGTGAATACCGTTTGAAACAATGTCAATTTAAAACAAATTAGTTATTTATTGAAATTATTTTTGTAAACATTCTGCTTTTGCTATTGAATGTATAATGTTTAATTATGATTTATTAGAAATTCTGAACTCGTAACTACGTAGTTAACAGAGTTTGTTGGAAATCTAAACTTTTAATTAATGTACATAGGTTATATGTATACCGGGTGGTCTATTTAAATTGAGACAAGCAAATATCTCGAAAATTAAGTTTTTTCAGGAAAAACGTTTGGTACAAAAGTTTCAGGGTTCAAAGGGGGAAAACCAATGGAGGGTAAATTTTTGACTTTGAGTGGAGGTTTTAAGGTCATTTTGGGGTCAACTTCATTTTTTTAATTGGAAACCTATTTTTTTTACATATTCGTATTTTGCAGAAAAAAATAAACAACTTTTGTCTAAAAAGTTTTTTCAAAATCTTCAATTTTAACCTATTTTTTTTTTAGTAAAAATATTCAAAATATCAAAAAAAAAATTTTTAATCCTAAAATTAAAAAAAAAATTTTTTTTAAATTTAATTGTTACTTAAACATGCATAGTTAATAATTATAAATAATAATTTCGGATTTTTTTAATAAAAACAAACAAAAATATAAAAAAATAGATTTAAAAAATGCCCCTGAATTTGAGGATTTTGAAAAAACTTCTTAGACCAAAGTTGCTTCTTTTTTTCTGCAAAATACGAATATGTAAAAAAAGAAATAGGTTTCCATTTAAAAAAATAAAGTTGACCCCAAAATGACCTTAAAACCTCCACTCAAAGTCAAAAATTTTACCTCCATTGGTTTTCCCCCTTTGAACCCTGAAACTTTTGTACCAAACGTTTTTCCTGAAAAACCTTAATTTTCGAGATATTTGCTTGTCTCAATTTAAATAGACCACCCGGTATATAAATAAGTTAAACTGATTTGTTCACCTCGTATTTTGATATTAATTAATATTTAATCAAAACTGTAGCAATAATACATTCATTTTATTTACCTGGTGAATTTATTTTTAGAAATTGGATTGATTTTAGAAGATAAACAAAAGTATCTCAAAATTTGTTGGTTTGAAATTACCACAGATATTAATTATTGTTAGTAGGTATAATGTATAAAAAGGAACGTACGTGTATATTATATTTTAAATATTTGAATGTTACAGAAATCTGTATTGTAATAATTGATTGTAACAAATATATTTCAGTTCGAATAAAATCCTCAAAGAATACAGCCGTTTGTTATTATTCAAGACTACTTAAGGGGAGAAACCACTTTAGACGGTTAAAAAATCGATGTTTTTATTGCATTAATCGTTAGTATTATTCAATATATAGTATATTCAAGATATGTTACCAAAATTTTAAAATGATATTCGAAGTCATTTTGCTATTAGTATAAAAGGGAGCACATTATTTCGTATATATTTCGATAGCATTTTTCTTGAAACGACTTACTTTTTTTACGACTTTAAGTCGTCACACACTAAATTATACACAGGGTGGCCAGTATTTCTCTGGAAAAAAATTCCCTGAGTTTTCCCGGGTTTTCCCTGTTTTTTATTTAAAATTGAAATCAACAAGGTATGACTATCAATATCACTTGAATACTGATTATTTAAGCCTCGTTTACATAAAAAAGCTTATAAGATGAGTGTAAAGGAGTGGTTGTAGATATCGACTATCTTATTGATTTATATCAATCTAATCTAAGTCAGAACTATGGAATATCAAATACAAAGATTATAAAGACACAGGGAAGAAACACGTTTCTTTAACAGAAATTACTGAAAATTTTTTAACGACAACCAAAGAAATAATAAGGAATATTCATAATTCAAGAAATCAATACAACACTGAGCGTATAAAGGCATTAAAAAAAGTCTGGATAAGGTGTTGACGAAATTTACTATAAGTGCTTTGTGTTGTGTTTTTTAAATATAAATTTTGAGGGTGGCTTTGACCCCTTAAACGGTTGTTTAGGTACGTATAACAATACTGAAATACATGTTTAATTATTTGTATTGTAGAATATTTAATGTTAATTTTCAAGTAAATCTGATCAAAAACAAAATCAATTTTGTTGCATTTTTTACTTGCGAGATTTCGAGGAGGAAAAAATGATGCGTCTAACACCATACATACACGCTTTTCTGAAAATCACTGACCTTAAAATATTTTTAAAAAAGTTGATATTTTTAACTACGATATTCGGACAGATTACAAAAACTTCTTGTTGGGGAATTAATAATAAATTTATTTCTAAATACGAGGTATTATAAAAATAATACGTCTCACACACACATCCACACCTTTCTGAAAATCATTGACCTACAATATAAAAAAATGTTGACATTTTTTATTACAATATTCGGACCGATGACAATAACTTCTTGTTGGGAAATTAATAATAAGTTTATTTTTAAATACGAGGTATTATGTACGACGTAATAACAAAATTCAAACAAATCAATGGAATGAGAATAAATTCCTATTGAAGATATTCCACACGGAAACCGGTAACTAGGAGGAAATTGTCCCAGTTTAGAAACCGACAGATATCGTTTGAAAGTCTCCCAAAATTGAAGACTTGGCAGGTCTGTGTCTGTTACTCCAAATCGATGAAAGATCAAAGATAAGGTTGTATGAATAATATATACATCAATTCAAATTGGTTTGGATATTTTAATAATATGCTTTATCAGTTTGTTTTAATACAAGGAAGTATTTCTCAGTAACCAAAAATGAAGAAAAAAGGGGGATGATTTTGAAGTGAGTCACAACAATGTACTTTTGAAATTCTAATTTGCAAATATTTTAAAGCGAATGTCACAGTTTCAGTAGTCTCAGTTTACAAGTTTATTATTTATAGGTACCTATATTAATTATTTAATCTGAAACAACTCAAAGCATTGAAAACCTAAAAAAAAACGGAAGCAAACTTGTAAATTTAATAAAGATTGGCTGACACAAAACGAATGTCAAAAATGGAACTGCTACTATTTTTATCAGAAGATGAATTAATGATTTCTCGTTTTTTTTTTAGTGATTTATTAATCGTAACTGTCTACCTAAACTCTAAACCCAAAAAGATAAAAAAATAAATAGACCTAAAAACTTTTTTATCGAATTGCATGCAAGATATCAGTTATATTTTATCCAAATATTAAGAAGATTATGACTTAATTATGCTTCAAATGTATTTAATTTTTATCAATAACTGCAGCATCTTACAAATTGAACTTCAGTAAATTAAAATTAACCAGCCTTTTTATATTATTAACATTTTAATTTTCCTTTTTTACTTAAAGAATACCTCGACATACATATAACCGAACTAGAACGTTCGCAAATCGTAGTTCTTTTACAAGAGAATCATCGGCACCAATATGCCAATAGATTTGAGGTTAGCCAATCGGTTACTGACTCGTTTTCGGGAAACGAGTGGGGTACAAAGACAGCATGGCCAAAATCGTCTTGGTGTAACGACCGACCAAAACGATCAAGCTATCGTTCGAAGAGTACGTTAAAATCGGACAATCTGTGCTAGATGAATGCCGACAATGTCTGATTTCTGATCAGACGGTCACAAATTGTTGAACAACACGCGTAATCACCGCCGTGCGCGATACGCTTATACCCGTTCTTAAGCCACTTACATAGATCAGCGTCAGTAGATCACGTAGGAATAGCAAAATTCAATGCGGGAAAACGTTGTTCTTCGGCTTCAATTTTCTTTAAGCCTATGTCATTTTAATAAAAATCTAATGCGTGAGGGTGAACATTGAGTTGAAGTTTTAGAAGACGCTATTATGATTATGAAAAATAAAAGTATGAACGATATGTAACAAAAATACAGTAGAAACCGATTATAAGGACATCGGTTATAACGACTCAGAATAAAAGTCCCAGCTGAATCCCATATAATTGCCTTAATAATATACCGTTTATAATGACATTACTGACAACAAAATACCGATTTTAACCCTCCGTTAGGCGCGCGTACTACTGTCACGAGTTTAGGCGCGCGGCATACATGCGTAGACCATTTTAATTAGGCCTATAATAGCTGAATTTGATTTTTATTTCAAATGAGTTGAACTATTATGTTTATTGATGTATACTCTTGTATACAACACATAATTTTTATTGAAATGTTTGTATATTTGTTTGTAGAAAAATAAACAAAGTTTAATACCAATTTTAGACGTTTAATTGTCATAAATTCTATATTAACTTAAAAAAGAAACATAATATATCAAAATAAAAATGTGATAAACAAAATATGTTATTTATGACTAATATATAGAGATAGAAAAAAATAGCAACCAAAATGTTGCAAAGAAAAGTATGAAAATGGCGATCAAAATTTGATTTTTTTATTTTGGTAAAATGTAGTGCCCATATATTATATACGATAGACCTTATCACATTGACTAAAAAAATAAGGGCACTATAGTCTATTTCATTTAAGATTGCAGCGGTAGCTAGCATAGGAAGTATAATACGCGCTCCTGATTGGTCAAAACGCCAGATAAATTCACAATAACACAATTTTCACTAATGCAATACATCATGTTGCCTTGGAAATAATTGCAATTAAATTCAAACTGTCAGATTAGTTATTCTACAAATGTATGTATACAGGATGTTTAAAAAAGCCCGGTACCCCGGAATAACTTTTTTTCTTTGCCTTGAACCAAAAAATGTTCGAGGAAAAGTTGCTTGGTTTCGAGGGGAGCATCGTTTGCACACCAAACCACCCCTCAACCTTTCGCCCCTTTACGGGGGGTGGGGATGAGTTAAAATTTTCAAATGGGAACCCTTATTTTTTATTAGCTTATCAAGTTCTACGATTAAAAGTAAATATCTTTTGACCGAAACTTTTTTTTTGTTGGGGCTAATCCTTGGCCACTAATGAGCATGAAACAGCAATTAAAAAATGTTCAAAAATCAACTTTCACTCCCCGGAATAACTCTTTTTCTTTGCCTTGAACCAAAAAATGTTCGGATAAAAGTTGCTTGGTTTCAGGGGGAGGATCGTTTGCACCCCCCCCCCTTCTCTCCCATTCCGAGGGGTGTGGGTTAGTTAAAATTTTCAAATGAAAATTCCTATTTTTTATTCTCTCATGGAATTCTTCGAATGAAAATAAATATTGTTTGTCCCATTTTTTTTCTGGTACAAAAAATATTTATTTTCATGTTATATGACAGTTCAGATATGCCAAAAATTACGTGGTTTTAAAAAAATTACACGTTTGACGTCAAGAAAAAAAAACACTATTGAGTATTTACAACAATCAGTAATAAATTAAAATGCGAGTTATTTCCCGTTTTGCCAAACAAAAAAATCACAGCATAAAAACTATAAATGTGTTGAAAATAAATTTTGGCCTATACTTTGTATGAAGGATGAATCTAAATACAGTGAAAGTTTGAAAAAAATTCACTGAAAGGTTTAAGATTTAATAAATTTCTAGTGAAAAAACTTTTCTGTTAGCTATAAAATAGTTCCTGTGTGAATCGTACCGTCTAATCCCCGCCCACCACTGCAAACTTAAATGAAATAGAGGGTACGCGTCAATTCGGCGCATCCAACTCGGCGATGGTCAACTCGGCGACGGTCAACTCGGCGCAGGTCAACTCGGCGCAGGCCAACTCGGCGACGATCAACTCGGCGATAATAATAATTATCAGTAAAATTATTTTTAACTAGAATTTACCCACGGCTTCACCCGCGTGTGTTATGTATACATTTTTTAATTCATCGGTCCCTATTTGAACAGGAGGGATGGGGTATGGATAAAAAAAGTGCATCCTTATTTTTTTCATCTACAATTTGTGACAATTTTTTTGAATTTGAAATCTGAATATTATAATTTGCAACAATCATTTTTTGAAATTAAACTCATATTTCAGATTATACAAAATTTTGTTAAATAATGAATATAGCATATAATTTAATAATAGTTTCAAAAACATATTTACGTTTTAAGAAATTTGGTGGCAAATTTTCTCATTGTCATAAAATAACAAATAACAAATGAAAAAGGAATTATCCGTTGTTTCTTATTCAAATCAAACAATAAACTATTCCAGCTGCTTAATGTTTAATTGTTGACAACTCATGTAAAAAAATGACATTCAGATATAACAAACATTATAAAAATTGATAATTCTACCAATATATTTCTATTTTTTGGCAGAATTGCTGTGTCTAATTTTTTTTTTATTTAAAAAATAAACATTCATTTTTTTCATTCATACCCCCATTCCCCCTGTTAAAATACGAGCCGATAAAACTATTTTATACATAATACACGCGGGTGAAGCCGCAGGTAAATTCTAGTTAAAATATATATGTATTTACTAATAATTATTATTTCGCCGAGTTGACCGTCGCCGAGTTGGCCTGCGCCGAGTTGACCTGCGCCGAGTTGACCGTCGCCGAGTTGACCATCGCCGAGTTGGATGCGCCGAGTTGACCTGTCCCGTGAAATAGACTATAGGTATTTTTTTTCACTTTTAGTTATTTTGGGCAGTAATACCCATCTGTAGATTTTCAATGACCAAAACAAAGATCAATTAGCTCTTGCCCCCCCCCCCCCCCCCCAATATAAAAAATAGTTTTTCACAAATACATTATAGAATCGAATATTACATATATTTTCTCGATCCCAAGGGGGGGGGGGGTAAGTATCCTTTTAACCCCCCCCCCCCTGTGAACGCCCATGCCTGTAATGGTGTGGGGTTCTGCAATTATGAAAATCTCATACGCTCGGTATTGTTCTAAACTCTTTGTGGAACTTTAAATACACCCCTGCAATGTTTTTTTGGTCAAACATGTCTATATTTCCGAAAATAGTAAAATATAATACACGCCCATAAAATAAAACTACTATTTCTTACAAAAATTATGAAAATAAAAAATCTAAACACAACAAAAATAGTTACACCGTTAGGCGCGTGGCATACATGCGTAGACCAGCCGTTTTTGATTAGTTATAACTCAAAACACCAAGCTAAAATATTGCAACTAAGTAACTGATAATATGTAAGGACTCATAATCGACAGCTACTCATGAGGACACGTGCTCAAATAAAGCGTGATTTTTATTATTACAGTTTTTATAGCAGTGGTCTACGCATGTATGCCACGCACCTAACGGAGGGTTAAAGACTTTCTGTTTACAATATTTTCGGAGAATTTTATCGGTTTGTACGACGTATCGACTTATGTTTCCTTTTTTTTTTTAAATATAGTATTTTTATATAGGCAATACTCTTTGCACTTGTGTTATTTAACATTAATTAAACCAATTTTGTGTTTTCATTTCATTAATCGTAACGTAAGAATATTATGTTTATTCTTTAATAATCCGCGATGTTTAATTGTGTCTGACATAATCTGTGCATTTAATATTTTGTACAATAAAAGTATTTTTTGACATTAGAATACATCATGGTAAGCCCGGGCGCACATTGAGACGTAGGCGACGCAGCGCAGCGCAGGTCAGCACAGCACAGTTTTTGTGTATCCCATGTTTGTACTTACGCGCGCTAATTGAGAGGCAGGGCAGGGCAGCACAGTTCAGTGCCTGCGTGAACCTGCGTCGCGCAGTGTTTGTGACACAGTTTATTGCGAACGTGTCACGCAGTTTTTATTACTATTCATTTTTATTATTCATATTTTATTCTATATTTTATAATATAAGATATATTATATGTATATAATTGTTTATCTGAAAATTCCGATGTTAGAACGAATTTACCGTGACTTTTTCTTTTCTTCATGTACGCTTTTTTTCCAAATAGACAAGAAACTGCGTTGCAATGTGCGGTCACTCTAGTCACGCAGCAAAAACTGTGCTGCGCTGCCCTGCGCTGCGCTGCGTCGCCTACGTCTCAATGTGCGCCCGGGCTAAAGGTTAAATTTAATTCTAATAAACAGAAAACACATGTGGATTTCAAATATTCGTATACTGGTACATGATTGGTGTACCGTCGCACCTCATAATGTCAAACTCAGTAAAATAACGTTGAGTGTCTATATCGTATATGTATGTACATATTTATTCTATACATATTCTTTAATATACATATTCTGTGCTTAAAATTTTGATATTATTTTGACGATATCATCGCTCACAGACGGTAAATTTCACAAAATTTCAACATACTCATGAAATTTTTAGTTTTTCCGATAAATACCTTAAAAAAATTGAGCTATAAGTTATTATGATAGTCGGTAATAACGACCTAAAATTCGATGTCGTTATAACCGGTTTCTATTGTATTTCCTTTGAACTGTAATAATATTCATTTAAACTGTTCGTTTTCATGAGATAGAAAATTATTTAAAAACTGATATTTGTGAACTTTAAATGCACTGCACCTTTTAACAACAATCTAAATGGTATATTAATTGCAATCGAATAAAGTTAATTAGCAATACTAGCATGTCAGTTATTTAACAAGCAAGAACGAAAATGACCTCGAAAAATAATCGTATAACTTCTCACATATAAGAAAGAAATCATGAGATAGTCAAAACCAATCCAATAATCATAAATCCCAAACGGCGGAAAGGAAATAACTATGTAGCAATAAAATCTCGATACCATAACTCTTTAAAATTGACCTGACGCACGAAGATTTAAATGACAAAATTTTGCACTGAATCAATTTTAATGGTCTCATTTGAAATGTATTTGTAGTTATGAAAATTTCTCAAGAATAGTAAATACAGCTTCTTCATAATAAGTAATTACTCTTTCCCTTCATTAAATTTGATAAAACGATTTAACGATAAATTCGTCAATTAATAAATTGAGCCTTATACTACACACTGTACTGTAGATTTTGACCGATTAAAAACAATCTGATAATAACAAGATCTTTGAAGATGTCCAGTGTATTGTGTAATGGAACGTTGGTATTTATTGTATTGTCAACACGAAACATAGCGTATTTAGATAGTTAAATAGACATATTAAAAGTCATTTTGACCTTTGTATAACAGAAAAAAATAGATTTAGATTAAAATTGTTAAAACAATAAAAATATAGGAAAAAATAATTAGGTACGTATTACGATTTTTTTTAAATAAACTCTTATAAAAATTAAATGGTTAACCAATTGCAGTTAACCTGAGTAACTTACTGGTGTTTTATTAAAAATGTTCGATAATTAACTATTTTTGGAGAATTTAGTACGAGTGTAATGTACATATATCCCACTTCTTCTGACACCAATTTATGTAATGTATATCCCGCTTGAGACTCCAAAATGTATCTCAATTCGGTTACACTAATTTTATTGTAATGTGTCGTTGTATTAATCCTCAAGAAAATAAAACTACATTGAGTTTGTAAATATATTTATTTTAATTGTTTGTTATTTTGTACATGTTTCTTGCACGAGGCTCAATTCAAATCTTTGTATTTATTTATGTCGTCTGAATGTTGTTACTGAATGTTTTGTTACTGAATGTTTGATACTGAATGTTTTGTTACTGAATGTTTCGTTAATTTCTAAGTTACTCTTATATATGTGAATTGTTATATGTCTTGTCATAGGTTATAGGGATTGTCCACTTGTAAATTGTCACACCTAGTAATAAAATATTGAAGAACATTTACTTGACCACCCGAATAGTTTCACACATGTGTTTTAAGTAAGGTTAAAATATTTGTAAGTTAGAGAGTACTTTAAATGTAAAACCCTTGTCTTGATTTATTGTATTGTAAAATAAAGAATATAGTTGACAATTGAAATAAGATTTAAGGAATTTTGTATTTGAGTCAATTGTCGAGTCGAGATATATTGTCGTCATGTAAATACATTACACGAGGAAGCACTGTGCATTTACTATGTAGATGTTTTTGAAGTTGTAAAATAATTGTACATTATTTGTTAGGGCAAAATATATTTATAAAAATCTCTACTGAAGTGAAATTCTAAAAATATGAGAATTGGAAACCGGTTTTTTCTCGCAGATAAAGCTTTAAACGAGATATATAACTACGCCACTTTAAAAACTTTAAATGCGAGTTCGCTTACAAAAGTTTTAACTACAATTCAGAATGGATGTTTTATTAAGTAATTTGAGATACTTTTTCACATTTATTTGCTGTAATGACATTTAAAAGTCTTAATAAGTCATTAAGATTTACAAAATATCTAAACACGATGCAGATATATATTATGTTCTTTCAAAGTTTCATAATTCTTTAATAACGTTAACCACCTGTAGGCTGTCGTTGTGATGAATGTAAGAACATGTCGAAACGTTGTACCCAAAAAGTAACTTTTTTTACTTTTCTAAAAAATTAAAAATTACGGAATTAATTAAGTTTAGGCTAGAATATTAAACTTAGAACCAAAAAACCTTAAAACGGACGGTAAAAATTTACAATATATAATTTAAAAAAATGTTCTTCGTTATTAAAGACTTATTTTTATATTTTTTACAGCCTTTACATATCACTATTTTTATGTCCAGCAGTAGCAGAACGTGAAATGTCTTAAAAATCTCGGTAGGATGCTGCAGAAGGAAAGAATAAAAATGGTAGAAGCATTGATTCACACTACCGTTAACTTACAAATTTTTGAAAATGAAAATTTCGAAGAAAATATTGACATTTCATTAAAACTTTAAAAACAATAATTCTGAGAAACATAAAAATTTAAGAAATAAAAAAAAACTCGATGAGCTTAGAAAAAAAATAGCTTTTGATCGATTTTCAAATACTTGCACTATTGTATAACATATACTGTATGTACATAAGCCGAAGATAAAGGGATTAAAAAATGTCAATAAACATCTCATTATTCAACATATTCACAGAAAAAAACGTCCAAATTAAGGAAGCCACACGGATTGTCAATAAAAGCTGTTGGCTTGATGTAAGAATTTCTATTAAGAGAGATATCTACGTGATTAAATGACGTGAAAACCTGAAATTTTTACGCAGACGTGCGATACAGACAATAGACGAAGCGTACCGACACTCAATACTCTGCAATGGCACGCAGCAGCAGGGTGGTATAGCTTTATTGAAAACATGCCCTAATGTTCTTCACAAAACTTACCACCAAACTCTACCTGCTTGCCTATATTTCATTTTTCTCAGTTCCATTACTCACAAATAAAAATGGCTTAAAAGTAGCTAAGATGGCTACTTTACGTAACCAAAATTATTTATAAGTTTTGTGTATTTGATTGTTTTCTATTCCTTGATGAATAATTTTCTTTTTTACAAAAATAAAAAAGGTTTAATAGTGTTATTTTATACATTTTTCGAGTAATAAAAAATGTAAGGTGTAGAATAAAACGATTTCTGTTATGATAGTTGGTCAAACAGGTTTTTAGTTTTGAATTTACTCCTTAGATGTCGCTACGACAAAGAAGTATAAATTTACATACTCGTACATAAATACACAACTTTTTTTACTCATGTCATTTTTTAATCCTGATAATACTATTCTGAAACAATTTTGGCGCTCCTTAAATCTGGAACCCCCAATTTACAACAACAAAAATCTTATTAATTGATATCGATTTTATATGACAAAGTTCACGAAATGTTTGTCACTTTATTGTCCGGCACGGCAGAAATTCGATAAATATAATTTTTGATATGCGCACATTAAAAGTTGCACTATACTTTGCAATCCCCAACATGGATTATATTATTTTTATATATGATACACGTCTAAAAATATGGGGCACTAGCCAGTTTCCATTGCCGATTTTTTCTTATACTTTCCTAATTTCTTGTTTATTTATATAAAACTAAAGAGCATTGTGGGAAGAAAATTGTGGGAACAAATCGAGCAGCAATGAAAGTTGCAAACATAACTATATTTTATTTTGAAAAGTCGATTGGTCCATTCGTACGCACTCGATTTGTTCATAAAAAAATGCTCACTTATCCCATATATTTGATAATAGTTAGATTGTATTACATAATTAATTGAAATGACATTAAAATATGTAAAAACTGAAATTAATTTTATCTAGAAAAGGTGATTGGTTCATTCGTACGCACTCGATTTGTTCATAAAAAAATGCTCACATATTCCATATATTTGATAATAAATTGAATAACATAATCAATTGAAATGACATAAAAGTATGTAAAAATTTAAATTAATTTTATCTTACTTTACCGACAATATTTACCAAAAATGTCAACGTCCATATTTTTTTACAACGTAATAAGTAAACACAATCATTCAGAAACCCTCGTTTGTACTATATTATGTTCCAACACAAGTGTGCACTTAGGTCTTTTTTCACACGACACTATCTTCTTCCTCGATATAATTACTTGCTTGAAGCTTGTTATGTTTGTCTTGAAGATTGCTGAAGGGTATATGTCGTAATGAATTAATTATATATGCGGGTATCTTACGTAGAACACAATAAATGTACCTTTGTATACTAATCATGGTAGTTCATACTTAATATATATAAAGCTCAACGTCTCTCTGTCTGTCTGTCTGTCTGTCCGTTAGTGCGCTTATCACTCGAGAACCACTTATCCGATTTACGTGATTTTTTTTTTAATTCATAGGTACATTCTCTGGTCAGGTTATAGGCTATATTTTGTTACGTTAGGTAACATAACAACTAAGCAGTGACGATAATAGTAAATCAAGTCGGAAAAAATTTTGCCGACGGCGCGCTGTTTTGCAATACGCTGCCTAAATCGTTGAATATAGAACAAAATAATGTATTAAAGAACTGTGTAGAATCAAAAGTGCTACAATAAAGTCCGCGACACCATATGTCTAACTTTTATATTTAAGCCACAATGACTGCTTTTGTGTTACAAAGAAAACATAAAATATTTGCGTTCGGTTTACATGGAGTTTTGACCTGCAAAACTTTAATCCTTATTGAAATAAATGATTTCATCGTCATAAGTACTTAATGTAGATATAATTTGCCCTTTACAGCATCCAATTTGGTGGTATAGTTTAGGAAATAACATTAAATAAGTTTTATACGGTAAAATATTATTAATAACGCGCGAACTAAATACGCCGGTATTCGATCTCCCTCGGCTCGGCCGTTGTCATTTGACCGTCAGTTTTGTTTCAATAATGAAATTTAAATTTAAGTGTTGTTTTTATTATTACTAATCGTGTTTGTACATAATTTGTACTTAATGCGAGCGAAGCCGCGTGGGTACATCTAGTAATATTATATAAGGAATCCATAATTGTCAACATTTTAACCTTGAAACCAGGGTGCGAAATTATCAATATAATTATAATAATCGATATTATTTGGTAACTATCCAGCATGAAAGTAAGTATTTATCTTATTTTGTTTTTTCATTTCCTGTCGTTATAACGTATTTTGAGATGGCTGCCGGAATAAAATCTTTAATTTATTTTTTTATTGGATACGAAAGATATACAAACTATTAAATATACCTTAAAAAATAACTGAGAACATTAAAAAATGTCTGAGCTTATGGAACAGATACTTATTATCGAAAAAAAATATAACGTATTTTTTTTAAATAGTTCATTGTTTTCAAATATTCATTTGTTATTTTGATTGTTGTTATTGTGATTTTTGTTTAGAATTTTTGTTTTTCATGGCTCACTTAAATGTTTGTAATAAAATACTTTTTGTTAATAAATATCACTGGCATTTAGTACATCGACTTATTTTCGATAATAAGTATAGCAAGTGACACATCGTTGTAAAGTAGAGTAAAAAACACGTTCAAATATGCTATAACCAACTTAGCGGTCCATAAGAAAAACTAAAGTTAGGGCTCATAACTCGGAAACTAAAAGTGATACAAAAAAATCTAAATACAGCAATCGATTCTACACAAAATAGTGCTTTAAGAAACCGCCTACAAAAAGTATCTATCTACTTTGACAAAAAAGTTATAGCCATTTAAAGAAATTCCAAATTTTCTGTTTTTTTTGGGTATACCGCCTAAACCACATAGAATTATGAATATTTTTTGGCGTAGTAATACTCGCCCCTTTCTTACAAAGAATTCATCTCATTTAACCAAACCTGTATCTCTTATAGATACTGAGATCCCCATGCTGGAAAAGTTATCTGGGACACCCGGTATAGAGAAAAACTTAATTATGTCTAACATTAAAGAAGTAATTTAATAGATTTAGACTGTATTTGTTTTATTTAAGATGAAAACTATTTAATTGTTACCTGCGTCAGATAAATGCGTCAATCCATATCAAATATGAAAAAATATGTATGCCAATCACAGGTTGAAAATAGTGATTTTTATGAAAACACTGTCACAATAAAAAGAAACGGATTCATATTTCTGACTCCCCAGTTCTTCAATTCCCATTTCAGTCAAAATGTTTTGAATGTTGCATTGAGCTTTTAGATATGTTTCATGTAAAAACTTCTTCACTTGCATTACAACATTCTTTTCAAATACACCAAAGGAATCTTCTTCGAGCTCGGATTTATTGATTGTCTTTCGTATACATTTCAAGTCAGCCACAGATCGACGTACAGCGACGGCACTTTTTTTGATTCTGAGGGTAATTGTTTTAGTGCATTTTTGGGTTTCTTGTACATCTTGGCTAATACTGTGTTGAATTCAATCTATTTTAAATAATAAAATAATGACGTTCGTTAAGAGAGAATCTTGTTTTATCTAGATAAATGTAGAAGCGAGTTTTGGAACTACATACAAGGGAAATAATAGTATAGTATTAAAAGCAATTGTCGACCATGACTAGTTTCTTCCAATACATAAACGTAGGAACAAATGGGAAGAAATCGGATGACGGAGTATTTAGAAACTGTCCAATATACCAAACATTTGAATACGATAGTAACTATGTTGCCAGATGTTGGGTTTTAAGTAGGAGATGATGATTCCTCTCTAAAAACTTACTTATTTAAACTGTATTCACATAGATCCCTGAATTATGACGAAAAGAATTTTATTTAGTTTATCAAGGGCACGTCGAATAGTAGATAATGCCTTTGGAATATTAGCAAGCCGATTCCGAACATTCCATAAGCCTTAGGGTGTGCCATTTTTGAGCAACTTTTTTTTCTATACGAAAATAATTATTTTTTCTTGAAAATAATTTTTAAGATATAAAAAAAGTCCTCAGTATTAGTTTAATAAAATAAAAGTCATAATTTCATACATTTGTAACTTTAAGTTTGAATATCTTCTGAACGGCTCACTCTGTAAAAAAAAATAAATCGGAACTTTTTTGTAGACCGTTCAATTTCCTACTAAAATAACTTTTCAGATCATTTTTACAATGCTTAAATGTCAAGCTACAAAAATAAGAAAAAAAAATATATTTTTTTTCATGTTATTTAAATGGGAAATGGAAAGTTAGGAACAGGCACCACTTGATGTTAATATTAAGAGCTCAAATTTTTAGAGGCTTCTTTTTTCACCTTCTAGAAAACTTTTAGCCTGTTTTTTAGTTGAAAAAAAAAGTTGCTCAAAAATGACACACCTATAATAAGCCTATCTCAACCCGGCTAGAAGTAATGGATAAAATTGTTCGTACTACATGTGCTTTGCATAACTGGTTACGAATGACAAGCGGTAGTACGTATTTGCATAGCGGCACTGTAGATGTAGTAGACGAAACTACTATTACTAATTGTAAGTGCAGACAATTAGAAAATACAATTTTCAAAATAGAAACTTCTTACAAGTAAAGTTACCATAAATGTCGCTTCTGTGTAGATTCGACTGAAGGTAAAATTGTACTTATCATTAATTTTCACTAACTAGTACTCACTAAATTCAATACTTATAACAAATAAAATCTGCTTTTGTCGATGTTACAAGTACTATTATTCGCAGCGTGCGCGATGACAGCGCCAACTAATAAGTGGACTTTAATAGCAACTTGAGTGGACTTTGACGTACGAATAAACAAATAATTTCAATAAAATATCGTAATATATACATTTTAGACGATTATTTATTACTATTAGCTATGTGCACGAAGTCTATAAGCGCCGCTAGCGGGTAATAGAGAAGGATTGAATGGATTCAACTCTCTTTTTATCATTGTTTAATATGTTTAATACCGTGAAATTTTTTATTAAACAAATATCATTTAATTTAGCTGTTTGCATATAATATAAATAGTATAGCATAAAAGGTACGTGGAAATTATTTATTTTGGGTATCTATTTCTCTTTAATTATGACGTATAATAGAGAAATAATTAATTCGTTTACATTGACAGCATAACCTCAAATTTTGGCACCGATAATTTTACAATATTGCTCACCACGAACACTCGCATCGACATTATTTCTAATTCCACCCCCTTGCACATAGTCTATAGTGGGATTAACCATGTTGACCTTTCTATTTTCAGTTAAAAACGAGTCTATTAAAAATGACAGTTAGTCCACCCAAAGTGTTATTTTTCGCCACGTCGTGCGCTGTGATCGATTTCGTTTCCCCCACTACCTACTTTGCACCCAGCGAATAGTGATAATTAAAATTATAATTATCAACAGATTACATGAGAGAAATAAAACAATTCATCAGAACGGACATATTTTACATTTTAGAAAATAAAAATAATGATAGTTATGAATACCTAGGGAAAATATGACAAATGTTAGTACGTTTTTTCATTATAAAACTCAAAACCTGTTCATCTAGAAATTAAGCGACTATAAAAAGTATTATATATAGTATTATATTGGGGTTCTAAATGTATAAAAAAAGTTTCTGCTACACTGTCATGTTTTTAAGGGTCTGACCGTAATTTTTTTTGGTTAGAATTATAAACGTTTATTTTGTTTATTTTTGCCATTTTGTTTTGAGTATTTTCTGACAAATTCGTTCGAAATTGTGTCTTGAATATTTTTTTTATAATACGAAGGTACTTAACGTAGATATATTACGAAGGTACCTAACGTTGGACAAAGAAAAACTTACTAAAAAACTTAAATATAGTAGAAAAGAACATTACAAACTGAAAATATAAACCTCGCATTTAGATGATTAAAAAAAATTTATAGGTAGTGACTTTTTGTTTAAAAATCACTTGAAATATAAAGTTTAGCCACAAATTATCAAATTTCTGGAATCTAAATCACTGATACGAGGTATTTTGTCAAACTTAAAAAAAAAACTAAAAACACGATATTTTAACAATCACTAATATTTTAACATTATGCAATTGAATATTTATTTTATGATTCAATAACAAAGGAGTCAGAGGAAGTTATGTATTCAAACATCAATATTAAAATATTAATTAATTTAATTTAACAACAATATAATTGGTTTGAAACTTAAAAAAAAATTATTATTTGATAAAATGGATAAAGCGCAACATGTAGCACCGGTAGTCGTGGACCAAGTAATTGCCGGATATATAAGTTTTAATAGTTTTATTTATTTATATAGTTCATAATTAATGATACAATGTTTACCTATTTAAAAATTATTTTTCAGAAACGAAAAAAAAAGAGAAAAAAAACCGAACCAGATAATGTTAAGTATGTATTTTTTTGTAATTTTTTTTATAAGTATAGTTAGTAATATTTATATTTCCTCGGTACAGAGAATCTACGAATAATGAAAAAAAAAAATACTGGCAGAATGTTAAAAGTGGCCGCAGTACGTATCACGGCTCCAAGCCACGAGTTGTGAATATAAATATTCAAATATTAATAATTTTTTTTATATATTTCAAAACATGTTTTTTATTATATACATATATTAGATAAATATATGAATTTTAAACAGTCTGTATATATGATACGTCTTAAATAATTTATATCTACAAAAAAAAACTCATTACAAAATGAAATATATAAAGTAAGTATATTTTTGTTTGTAAATATACCAATGGATCTGATAGGAAAAATTTAGTGCACGTAAAACAATTGAAGTTGAAACATGCTTAAAAATAACAATCTCGATCTGGTACTATACAATAAAATGCTTTGTAAATATTTGTAGAAAAATTAATGAAAATTGGACGTAAACAAATCTTCCGAGTGGACACTTTTAAAAAGTGAGCAGATAAAAATAATGACGATTGCTTGTTGAATCGTAATATGTATCTTCAACAAATATCACCAATGATACTGTCTTACAGGATTATTCGTCATTATTAATAAATAATTTAAGATAAAAAAATAATAAATATAACCACAAGACTCGCATTTAGATTATTAAGAAATAGATTAATAAAAGTAGTGACTTTTTATATAAAAATCGCTTCGGAAAATTAGTATCCAAAGCATTGATACGAGGTATTTTGTTAAACTTATAGAAATCGATTGAAACACAATATATTAACAATCACACCTATTATATTTTTTATATATAAAAAATAATTAAAAATCATTACCGTCAAAAAAAAGAGAACAACGATAAATGGAAAATCCATTACAATGCAATTGAATATCCATTTAATTATGATTCAATAACAACGGAGTTAGGGGAAGTTATGTATTCAAAAATCATTATTAAATTATTAATTAATTAATTAATTAAATTTAACAACAATCGTTAAATTTCAACTCACTTTGACAGCTATTTAGTAAAATTTAGTTTTAACAACATTCAGTTTTGTGACATCAAAATTTTAATGTTGTCACAAGTAACAAAATTAAGTAATTTCTGTTATATTTTTTTGACAGAAAAAGTTGCATATTTTTACCGTTTTACTAGATATTTGGGTTATATTTGCATGTATATTTTAGCGATTTCATTACGCATATAATTCGGGCTTTACACATATAGGTACATGTTTAAATATAAATCTATAAAAAATCAACAATTACTTCAAATATAGTAACGATTATTACAATATACAACAATTAATAACTGTTTGTTCAGTCATATTATAGCATATCACGTTCTACTCGTAGTTTTAGTAACAATAGCACAAAAAGATCTTCGGCTTTAACACACAAATAAAAAACAAGGTAGATACTTTCTGGAAAACTTGGGGATTTCCACTAGACAGATGACAGTCAGAGTATTTCTTGTCGCAATGCTAAAACCTCGAATTCACATACGCACAAATTGTCGCGCAAATATCTTAACATTTTCCTATTGTTACATTTTTAAGAAAAAACAGGAATAAAATATGATTAATTAACCACTTGATCTGTTTGTATTACGCAAACAAATCACAAATGTACCGCACTTAATTATTTTGTCATTTGTTATTGAGGATAAAAAAATTGTTTAGTTGTTTTTTGTAAATAATTAATTCCGTGAAAGGACCCCGCAGAACCCTTATGGGAAAGGGGTCTCGGACAAACTCTTTGAAACATTGGATTCTGATAGTCCTTGATAAGTAGATCAAGTGTCAATGGACACTAAGTCCTAAAAACTCAAACTTTTAAGATATATGCCCAGTATTATCAACCAATTTAAAGCTCCTTTAAAGTAAATTTGGTGTATTACAAACGTGATTTAAATCATTATTTAAGCTTTCAATGAAAAATGGACATAATATATGTTGTAAAGAAATACTGCAGATAATTTAAAATCTATTTAATTAAATGTATTATGCTTGGATCTGTTGATAATATGACAGTTAGTTAAAGGAGCATTTAGTTAATGTTGATAAAACTGGGCGATAGCCCTCTAAAGTTGAGGATCATGCTCGCCTTTAATTTACAATAAAAAAATTTGTAGAACCTTAATTTTCGCACAACTATTTGTATGTGTTCCCAAAGACTTATATAATCGATTGTCACCATAAAAAAGTAAACTTTTAGATTCTTTAGCCAATGGCAGTACTTAAATCGTATTATTACGTTTTTTTACATTATAAATTTTTTATTATAAAACAATTGGATTTGTTTATAATTAAAAAAACGTAACAATAAGATTTAAGTGTTGTCATTTCTCAATGAATTGAAAAGTTGACTTTTCTATAGTGGCAATCGATTATAGATGTCTATGGGAACAAACAAAAAGTTGAGCGAAATTTAAGGTTCTACAAAAAAAATATTGTAAATTAAAGACAATCATGATCCTCAACTTCAGAGGCTATATCTTAAAAGTTTGAGTTTTTAGGACTTAGTGCCCATTGACACTTTTGATCTACTCATCAAGGACTATCATAATCCAAAGCTTCAAAAATAAGTTGCAGAATATATTATTGAAATGTTGCAAAGCATGATGATGGTCCGAATCACATTAAATCGAAATGGTGGCTCTTGCGCAACTTTTAATCCGTCACATAAAATGTTAAGAAAACGAATATATAATGGAAGAAAACGAATATATTTGATGTATTACATAATTTATGAATAAAGAGTATTAAAAAATATCACAGCATATTATGTAATAATTATTATTTATTACTTTTACGGAATATTATTTTCTGTAGGGGCGATTTTAAGGGTTTTTGACTTTAGCTTTAGGGATAAATATTTTTTAGAGTTGGTAACACTGATCAACTATGGTAAAAACTCGAAAAACAAACATAAACAAAGTGAAGAAAGTATAGTTGAGAGATTGACTCTTATTGATATACAAGAACTATGTAAAAACCTAATTTGCTGTAATGAAGATTTATTTACTTAACAACATCCATGAAGAAATGAAAATTTTTTGGTTTAAACTTTTTAATTAATTCGATGCCAAAAATGTAAATTCTTAAATTCTGTGTAAAATCCGCGCTGTTTGGCTATATTTCAAAACCAAAATAAATTTTTTTGAATGAGAAGTAGGCATTAATAGAAAATCAATCGTTGTTTGGTTGAACTTCTTCACAGAAATTTGTAAAAATTGGACCTACAAAATATAGCTAAAATAGGAGGTCCAGGAAAGACTATTGAGCTGGACGAAGCAAAGATAGGAAAACGAAAATACAGCAAAGGGAGAAATTTAACGGGGCAGTGAATTTTTGATGGGATTGAACGCGAAACTAAAAAAAATGTTCATTGCACCTAGAAAACAGATCCCAAGAGACATTGTCGCATTCATTAAAAATTACTACAATCATTACGGACTGCTGGCATGCGAATATTCTTCAAAATGAAGGATACCAGCATTTAACAGTAAACCATACATACAACTTTGTAGATCCAGATTTAGGTGCGCACACTAATAACATAGAAAGAATATGGCGCGAGATAAGATAAGATAGATAAGTCTCTATTCCGAGGTTTGGTAATATCCAGGGAAATTATAATAGTGTTACTGTAAGTGAATTTATATATAAATCAAACTTTAATATACCATTTTTTTCAAGACATTAGTGAATTGTACAAAGGATAATAAATGTTATACTACAAATTTATGTCATTTTCGATGATTCTTTATATATTTGTTATTTGTGATTTTCTATATTTACATATTTGTGAAAAATGTAATTTGTTTTTTATATTTTATATGAATATATTTATTCATAATATAGTAGTTTCTTCATCTTGATTGTCTTGTGTATTAATTTATTAATTTCATTATTATTTTTAGAATAAACCATGAGGATGACACTTATATGGGAAAGTAGGCAACATTTGGGCGGCAATTATGCCAACTCTGTCAAACACCTCACTTTTTCCTTATCCCCCCCCTTGTCAACATGCTCAAAGTCTAGTTGGCACAGCAGGGAATTTATATATTTTTAAGGGTTTTTAGTACTGAGTTGGTACTTTTTGTTGACAATTTTAAGCATTTTTCAATGATGCGTTCGCTTGTTTTATCAAACTGCTTGTTGTTGTTGTTGTTTTTTTTGCTACAATTAATTTTTCGGTATATTTTTTATGGTTTTATATTTCTAAACAATCTGAAAGGTATTGGAAAGAAAAATGAACGTTAGCAGATGTTCTTTTATTTCTTTTTACAATAGAGACCTTGGATCAGTGGCGTAGATAGGGGGGGGGGGTCAAGGGAATCAATCCCCCCCCCCCTCCATGAGTACGAAATTTATTAAAAATGATCAAATTTATGTATACTTATGTTTATGTGAAGGCTGTGCATTGTAGCATTTTTGAATTTCCGCGCCTCGATCGGGCCAACCAATCAGAAGTCACAGTAAAGACGCTCACTGTGATTGTCGACACATCACTTATGACAGTATCATTGTTATATCATATCCCCCCTCCATCGCAAAAAGCTATATACGCCACTGCCTTGGATAGAAATTTTTAGAAGTATTAGTGACCCTGTGACGAAGCATAATTTTTAAAATCAGTTTTAAACCGATCTTCATCGCATACGTTTCGTTTGAAAAAATGAAGTATATACTACGGTTTGGCGATTAGAAGAAATGTTAATAGCGTCGAAGACATGAAAAAGGCAATAATGGCTATGTATGAACACATGATATCAACCAATGACGATTCAAAACATGACAATTGCCCAGTGGGCGCAGACAGCTGGTGTAAATGGAGAGAAGCTGAAGCTCTTGGAACAAAGCCTCCAGCGCATCCGAAACCATTGCATCCTGATGTTCAAAAGGAAATACTACCCATATACGAAAATTTATCGATATATGTCTAGGCGCTCATATACCAAATGCAAACGAAAGTTTCAATTCAACTGCGATTGGCTCCGAAACATTTACATTCTGGTTTAAAAATCGTTGAGGTTGCGGCATATTTGGCTGCTTGCTTATTCAATGAAGGAAGTTCGAGTATTTTATTAATTATGAACGAGCTTGATATTATCGTGGTTAACCGAAGCTTCAATCATGCCCAAGAAATAGATAGTCGACGAGTAACCCGACAAAATCGACGCACCTCTAGGGACAGTAAGGAAGCTCGAAAAGAAAAGCTGCAAGCCGAAAATGATGCATATGAAGCTGACGAAGGACTGCAGTATGGTGCTGGAATAGCTGATAAGTTAACCAATAAGTTGTTTAAACTGATTTATTACTGCCTTAAATTTACCTTTACTGCCACTCTTATTTTCAATCGCGATTTTCTCGAAACAGCTTTTTTCGAATTTGTGTACACTCTAGAGTCTAGCTCCTACAGTTTTTGATCAATCGTTATCAAACTCAACACATTGTTCCTTATATAAATACGCTCTATTTGAACCCCAATCCTAAACAATAAATATCTTTGTTACAAGCTTTTACTTATTTTTATACCTAAAAAATGGTAAAAAATCATACTAAATTTTCACATATACTCTTGAATATATGTGTAAAATAACCCCAAAGTATAAATAAAATATATATTCATTCCTCATGCGTTAAAAAAATTCATGAAAATCACTAAAAATACGCCGTCCTACGTCCTACACCTATTTCTCCCCTTAAGGCAAATTATTAATTTTGTTATATAATTTATATTTCATCATAATGTATATATATATTTTTTAATATTTATTATTTTAATTCGTAACTTGTATACATAGATAGCCTATATGTATATTATTGTATATACTTTAAAATATCAAGTTCTGCAGGCGAAAATTTATTAAGAGTTTATTTTTAATCATCTTATAGGAAACGTAAAAGAAAAAAAATGAATAGATAATGTAAAATTCTTACTACAAGAATGAGGCATCATGTGATGTCTCAGCGCTACCTCTAGGATGAAAGATTACTGTCGGGAATTACCTTTACTGTCGTAATCGTAATGTGCAACAAGAGAAGAAATTAGTGATTGTGTTTATCAATTTATCAATGAGGAGAGGAGATTTTTCATACTTAAAAGGTCCAAAACTGATAATAAAATCTCTCAAACGTTATAATGTACTTTGTCGATAGTATGATATAAATGATATAACCGATTCAATGTTAATAAAAAATAAAGCGTTTTAAACTTAAATTATTATTTTTATTTATATGTTATACATATTATAGAATAGAGATAGAAAATAAACTGACTTGGCAGGCATGAGACTTTTTTATACATCATTAAAATAAATTCCAAAATTTTCATAGACAACTAGATTTTTTGTATTATTCACATAATTTTTAACTTATAACTAAAATTATTATTTTTTTGGTTAATTCATAAGATACAAAAAAATAGACCATAAATTATAGAAAATAATATTCTCTACAACTTGTATTTCAAACATTTTTTTCTAATACCTACCGTTTAAAAAATAAATCGAAAAATTTAATTTTTTTAGAAAATCGATTATTTCCTAAAACAAATTTTGGGGGGAAAAATAAATAGAACATAAATTATAGATAAAAGTACCTTCTACAACTTTAATCCAAAACATTTTTTTCTACTGTGCACCGATCAAAAATATTTCAAAAAGTTCAAAAATAGACACGAGTAAACATCCGTTTCCGGTTTAGTGATGGTTTTCAAAAATAGATGGTGCACATCTAGAGTATACAAGAACCTTAAGTTCAAAATTTCACGTTCGTAAGTCTTACAGTTTTGGCTGTAGAGACACACTGTCTGTGTGTGTCTGTTCACAGACACACACAGACAGACAGACGCACAGACGTCATTGAGTTAATGGTTGTATATGCTTCAGGTACCCTTAAAACGTGTAATTCCGTTAAAATCTCGAGTTCGAATTTTTCCGTGATCACTATACTTTATTTATACATTACATTTCATGTATGTACTCCTATATTTTATCTTATCTTCTTAATATATATAAATTACGTGTCACATGTTCCTCCGCGATGGACTCCTAAACTACTTAACCGATTTTAATCAAATTTGTACACCGTGTGCAGTTTGATCCAACTTGAAATATAGGATAGCTTACATCTCAATTTATGATCGCAATATTATTTTATTGCAAATTATTTGTCTTTATCTGTTAGCTCCAAACGATTCTAACAGATGGTGACATCTGTTGACTGGATTGAGTAAGTATTCAATAGATGGCGCTATGTCAAACTTCCAAACGTTTCATATAACCTACAATTTAAAGTTAACCACAGCAACGCGTGGCCGGGTCAGCTAGTATACATATAAATAAATACTTATGTACGACTACAATTCTTGCCAGACGAAACGAAAGTGGTTGGTGAATAACAAAGTGATTGTAGCTTATTTGAGGGCTTACGCATACTTGTTTATTGCAATATTGTAACAATCAACTTATTTAAAACTACTATTTCTTACAAAAATGATGAAAATCAAAAATCGAAACAACAAAAATAGTTACACCGTTAGGCGCGTGGTATACATGCGTAGACCAGACGTTTTTGATTCGTTATAACTCAAAACACCGGGTTAAAAAATTGCAACTAAGTAACTAATAATATTTAAGGATTCATAATCGACAGCTACTCATAAGGGCACGTGCTCAAATAAAGCGTGATTTTTATTATTACAGTTTTTATAGGAGTGGTCTACGCATGTATGCCGCGCGCCTAACGGAGGGTTAAAATAAAACAATTAATTATATTATTTATTTTTAATAGTTTTTTTAAATAATGTTTAATTTGATGCAGCTTATGTTTTAATTTTAGAAAAAAACACCAATAAAATATTTTAAATAAATGGTTATCTATCGTTTTAGTGCTCCAAATTATTTCATAATTTTTCAACTTCTTAGAGAGTTTTAAGCCTTGGCATCTTAGGACGACCGCGCCGTCCGCCAGACACGCGATACAGTTTGTGTTTTTTTAACCTTGAAAATAATATCGTTTGAATTTATAAAGAACGTGCCGACTGATGTGTGTGTGTGTGTGTCTCTCTCTCTCTTTCCGTGCGCTCTTTCCTGGCGCAATTTTTTGCACTCGTTAACCTGACGTAATTATTTAATACACAATTTCAATATATGTATACATCATTTTAGATTAGCAATACCTGTATGACAATACAATTATTCATAGGTATATATATATAATATTTTTCATACTCAATTTTATTAGAAAAGGGCAATTGTACACAACAAATACATTCCTTAGCTTATTATCTATACTATTTAATAGAAATTGTTCATTTAATTGTATCGATCAACATTACTAATAACTTTAACTGTTGTATACACTATTTTACTTCAAATGATATTAATTTAAATTGTACTTTAAAATCCAAACTAATAAATGAAAATTGCAGTTTTATAAATAAAATATGTATATTGTATACTGTATACATATGTATATTGAAATTGTGTACTAAATAATTACGACAGGTTAACAAGTGCAAAAAATTGCATTAAATCCAAATTTGTACATTATTAACTATTAGACACACACAAACACACACACACACACAAACACACGCGCGCCCCAGGAAAGAGCGCACGGAGAGAGAGAGGGAGAGAGAGAGAGACACACACACACACATACACACATCAGTCGGCACGTTCTTTATAAATTCAAACGATATTATTTTCAAGGTTAAAAAAACAAACTGTATCACGTGTCTTAGGTCGTCCTAAGATGCCAAGGCTTTAGTCTATGGATTCTATGCAAACAGATGCTTAAAGCTGTTATTATAAGGCGGTCGAAAAGTCTTTTCACTTTAATTGAATTGTTTTTTTAACAGATTTTATGTATCATATTATATTAATATTGTTTCATTGTTTATTTAATGTCGCTATCCCATTTATTACTTTAAGCAATTTAGGTAGCTGTTTAAGGTACCAACATTTAGAATAAATCGTATATGGATCACAGGCAGTTTGATACCTATTATTAATATTAATATTTGTTTATTTATAATAATAAAAAAAATAAAGAAATTTTCGTAAATAGACTTTAGGATTATCTCTATTACAATATATTTTGACATTCAACCATTTTTTAATTATTGAATCCATAGACTATAGGTTGAGTAGTTAAAAAACATAATTTACAATAAAATAATTTGGAGTACTAAAACGATAGATAACCAAATAAATAATTATAACAATTAGATATTTCATTTTTATACAAATACTTTACAGCCACACGTATTTAAGGTAGTTGGTCCGTAAACATGTTTTCGTCAGATTTTGTTTAAATTGCACAGGAATATTCCCTAGATTAATATCTGAAAAATAGCCCATTTTTATTAAAATTGACCATCTCAAAGTCATGAAAAACGATCTCAAAGTTTATATTTTTATCACAGCTTATATGGACTAACCGTACACTAACGTAACGTTTTATTAGATAAAATTTTAACGTAGCGTCAGATTTTCATAAAAAACTGACATGTTGTATATTTATATGAAAGAAAACAGTATACAAAAAATTGGAATTATTGACCATCCTGTTATTAAGATTTAACCAAATTTAACTACCAAACCATCACATAAATTACAGTATTGTTGACAATGTGGCAACAACGTATTCATTTGATTATAGTAAAAAATACACGAAATAATGAAATAATTTTTTACAAAATATGATAAGTGGATTGAAGGGAATTATAATCGATTTCATTAATTATTAATATATTCTGTGGTAGTTTAGATGATAAAATATAATCATTTGACAAGTAGTTAATAGTAGATAATGTACAGCGTTGCCATGATCATTTCTCTAAATTAAAAATATGTACTCATGGCCTAATGTGATCACATTATGATGGACCAACTACCTTAAACATTTTTTGACGTTTATTTGAATTTAGAATATTAGTAACCATAGATAAAGTAGAATGCTAATGTAAAAAATACTATAAAATAATTTTGGACGCTAAAAACGATAAATAACCAAAGTACCTGGAATAATGACGCCAACACCCAAGGTAAGTAAATGACTAGGTATGCTGACTTGCCTTGACCAATCAGCGCGGACGAAATGACGTCACCACGAAGTTCTTTTTAACACTCTAGATTTCAAATGGTCGCCAACGCTGTGTTTAATATTATGGCAGTTAAAATCATAGATAAATAAAAAAATCAAGTAGGTAGAAAAGAACTTCGTGGTGACGTCACAACTTACAAGTCAGCAAACCTGTACATTTACTAACCTTGGCCAACACCATTTTACATAATGTTTTCTGATATTCTTCTATGTATGTATATTATTTGTACGTATTTGTGAATACATGTACTCCGCAGTAACTGCACTGATTTTATATAATTCTACACTATTATTTAACACTAATAACAGTTAAATCTGAACTCCTATATTTTATATACATATAAATACTTATGTACGACTACAATGCTTGCCAGATGAAACGAAAGTGGTTGGTGAATAACAAAGTGATTGTAGCGTATTTGAGGGCTTACGCATACTTGTTTATTGCAATATTGTAACAATCAAAATTTATTTTGAATTTAAATTTGAAAGAAACTTAATTGTCATCGATTTTCTTATATTTAAAACTTCAAATAACGACAATAACATAAGTATGAAATAGTAAATTATAGAAATAGGTATAATGTTGTAAATAATACAATGGAAACAAAAAAATTAACATGCAGCTTACAGTTTTGGAAACGCTAATCTAGGTGGTTTTTCAATAACACAACCACTTAAATGTGGTCACCGTGACCCAGTGGCGTACGCTGGGTGGTGTTAGGGGGGGGGGTCAGAACCCCCCCCCCATGACATATGTGACCTTTACTTTTAAACCAATATTATTCCCAACAAAATTTGCAACATTTATTTTGGAGACCTTTTTTTTAGTCATTACACACATTTTTTTTCTGATGACCTTTTTACTTTTTTATACATACATGAAATGTAATGTATAAATAAAGTATAGTGATCACGAAAAAAATCGAACTCGAGATTTTAACGGAATTACACGTTTTGAGGGTCCCTGAATCATATACAACCATTAACTCAATGACGTCTGTGTGTGTGTGTGTCTGTCTGTGTGTCTGTGAACGCTCTACAGCCAAAACTGTAATACTTACGAACGTGAAATTTTAAACTTAAGGTTCTTTTATGCTCTAGATGTGCACCTCCTATTTTTAAAAACCATCACTAAACCGGAAACGGAAGTATAATTATTTTTCGAATTATTTTTGAATTATTTTTGAAACGGTGCACATTAGAAAAAAATGTTTTAGATCAAAGTTGTAGAGGGTATTTATCTATAATTTATATTCTATCCATTATCCCCCCCAAAAATTGTTTTTTTAAAAATTGTTTTTTATAAAAAATCAATAAATATTTTTTACAGAGTAAACGATCTTAGTGGCGAACTTACCGCTGACGCGTGAAAAATCTAAAGAATAAACTGCTCTAGAGTTGAAAATAGTTAACCAAAAGGGTTAAAACTTTCAGGAACGTTAGATAAATACATCTCAAATAATTACAATTTTTTTGGACAAAATTGTTTGTTTATTTACAAAACGGCAAATGTTTATTATTTTATTCGCGGCTGGAGCGGATACGAAATTTCGTAGCAAAACTTGCTGTAAAATGATTATTAATGCAAGTAACATGCTCTAAAATTTACTAGTATTAAATAAGGGTATTTAGAAGAATTTTGCTAAATTTCATCAATATTCAATAAATTCTAAATATGTATATTAATTTATGAATTTTTGCGTCAAAATGTCAACGATAATTTATTAAGCAAATTATTTAAATAATTAAAAAGTAACGTTTGCCAATAAAAATTTTTTTTTGCTCATTTCCTCAAATAATATTTATTCAACTAAGTTATAACAAAAAAACACACTTTTGCTCAGTTATCATCGAAATTTTTTTTATTTATATACATTTTTTTTGAGCAAAAAAAATATTTTTTTGAGTCCGACGGCTGGAATGTTTCTGATTTCAAATAGTATGGTATAACGAACATTTTAAAAAAAAATTCATTAAAAGCGGTGCTGTTTCTGAGGGTTCCGAAGTAAAAACCTTCATTGACTCGACTAGTTATAGGTATTAGAAATAAATGTTTGAGATACAAGTTGTAGAGAATATTATTTTCTATAATTTATGTTCTATTTTTACTTTTTTATACATACATGAAATGTAATGTATAAATAAAGTATAGTGATCACGAAAAAATTCGAACTCGAGATTTTAACGGAATTACATGTTTTGAGGGTCCCTGAATCATATACCACCATTAACTCAATGACGTCTGTGTGTGTGTGTGTGTGTGTGTGTGTGTGTGTGTGTGTGTCTGTCTGTCTGTGTGTCTGTGAAAACTCTACAGCCAAAACTGTAATACTTACGAACATGAAATTTTAAACTTAAGGTTCTTGTATGCTCTAGATGTGCACCTCCTATTTTTGAAAACCATCACTAAACCGGAAACGGAAATATAATTATTTTTGAAACGGTGCACATTAGAAAAAAATGTTTTAGATCAAAGTTGTAGAAGGTATTTTTATCTATAATTTATGTTCTTTCCATCCCCCCCCCCCAAATTTGTTTCTAGGAAATAATCGATTTTCTAAAAAAAAAAAAATTATTTTTTAAACGGTAGGTATTAGAAAAAAATGTTTGAGATACAAGTTGTATAGAATATTATTATCTATAATTTTTATTCTAATAATTTTTTCCAAAAAAAAATTGTGGAAGGAAATAATCATTTTTTTTTAATTTATATTTCAAACGGTTCATATCAGAAAAAAATGTTTTTAAGAAAAGTTGTAGAGAACGTTATTTTTTTTAATTTATGTTCTATTCTTTTTTTTGTATCTTTTATGAATTGACCAAAAAAATAATAATTTTAGTTTTAATTTAAAAATAATTTTAATAATCTAGTTATCTATGCCAATGGAGGAATTTTATTATACAACTGTCAAAATTGAAGTCTCAATTAAAAACAAGTACCTATTCAATAATCAATAATCCTAATTTGTTTTGTTATTAAAATTATATATATCCATTGCATTCACCGAAAATCATTTTGTAAATAAAATATTTAAAAATCAAATGTTAAAAAATAAAATTAACCATATTATCAATACTTCGGTATCATGATGTATAAAAAAGTCTCGTGCCTGCCAAGGCAGTTTATTACTTTTTTATACATACATGAAATGTAATGTATAAATAAAGTATAGTGATCACGAAAAAAATCGAACTCGAGATTTTAACGGAATTACACGTTTTGAGGGTCCCTGAATCATATACCACCATTAACTCAATGACGTCTGTGTGTGTGTGTGTGTGTCTGTGAACGCTCTACAGCCAAAACTGTAATACTTACGAACGTGGAATTTTAAACTTAAGGTTCTTGTATACTCTAGATGTGCACCTCCTATTTTTGAAAACCATCACTAAAACGGAAACGGATGTTTACTGGTGTCAATTTTTGAACTTTTCGAATTATTTTTGAAACGGTGCGCAGTAGAAAAAAATATTTCAGATTAAAGTTGTAGAGGGGACTTTTATCTATAATTTATGTTCTATTCTTTCCCCCCCCCCAAATTTTTTTTAGGAAATAATCGATTTTCTAAAAAAAAATATTTTTTCGATTTATTTTTTAAACGGTAGGTATTAGAAAAAAATGTTTGAGATACAAGTTGTAGAGAATATTATTTTCTATAATTTATGTTCTATTCTTTTTTTTTGTATCTTATGAATTAACCCAAAAAAATAATAATTTTAGTTTTAAGTTAAAAATGATATTATAATACAAAAAATCTAGTTATCTATGAAAATTTTGGAATTTATTTTTAGAACTGTCAAAATTGAAATCTAGCAAAATAAATACTTGTTAATACAATAATCACTAATCTTAATTGATTTCATTTAATATTTAATGTCAATATTAAATACAATGTATCAATTTCATTCATTGAAAATCATTTTGTAAGTAAAAAATTTTAAAATCAAATATTAAATTATAAAAGTAATCACATATTAATACTCGGTGTCATGATGTATAAACGGTGCACATTAGAAAAAAAAGGTTTTAGATCAAAGTTGTAGAGGGTATTTATCTATAATTTATGTTCTATCCATTACCCCCCACCCCAAATTTGTTTTTAGGAAATAATTGATTTTCTAAAAAAATTAATTTTTTCGATTTATTTTTTAATCGGTTATAGGTATTAGAAAAAAATGTTTGAGATACAAGTTGTAGAGAATATTATTTTCTATAATTTATGTTCTATTTTTTTTGTTGTATCTTATGAATTAACCAAAAAAAAGAATTATTTTAGTTTTAATGGTTTTAATTTAAAAATGATTTGTATAATACAAAAAATCTAGTTATCTATGAAAATTTTGGCATTTATTATTAAAAGTGTCATACACAGAATATACAGAATAAACAGGAAACGGAAGTATAATTATTTTTCGAATTATTTTTGAATTATTTTTGAAACGGTGCACATTAGAAAAAAATGTTTTAAATCAAAGTTGTAGAGGGTATTTATCTATAATTTATGATCTATCCATTTTCCCCCCCAAAATTTGTTTTTAGGAAATAATCGATTTTCTAAAAAATTAATATTTTTCGATTTATTTTTTAAACGGTAGGTATTAGAAAAAAATGTTTGTAATACAAGTTGTAGATAATATTATTTTCTATAATTTATGTTCTATTCTTTTTTTACTTTTTTATACATACATGAAATGTAATGTATAAATAAAGTATAGTGATCACGAAAAAAATCGAACTCGAGATTTAAACGGAATTACACGTTTTGAGGGTCCCTGAATCATATACAACCATTAACTCAATGACGTCTGTGTGTGTGTGTGTCTGTCTGTGAACGCTCTACAGCTAAAACTGTTAGACTTACGAACGTGGAATTTTGAACTTAAGGTTCTTGTACACCTCCTATTTTTGAAAACCATCACTAAACCGGAAACGGAAGTATACTTATTTTTCGAATTATTTTTGAAAAGGTGCGCAGTAGAAAAAAATGTTTCAGATCAAAGTTGTAGAAGGTACTTTTATCTATAATTTATGTTCTATTCATTTCCCCCCCCAAAATTTTGTTTTTAGGAAATAATCGATTTTCTAAAAAAAAATTTTTTTTAGATACAAGTTGTAGAGAATATTATTATCTATAATTTTTATTCTAATAATTTTTCCCAAAAAAAAAATTGTGGAAGGAAATAATCATTTTTTTTTAATTATATTTCAAACGGTTCATATCAGAAAAAAATGTTTATAATAAAAGTTGTAGAAAACGTTATTTTCTTTAATTTATGTTCTATTCTTTTTTTTGTATCTTTTATGAATTAACCAAAAAAATAATAATTTTAGTTTTAATTTAAAAATAATTTTAATAATCAAGTTATCTATGACAATGAAGGAATTTATTATTATACAACTGTCAAAATTGAATTCTAAGAAAATAAAAACATAAGTATTCAATAATCAATAATCCTAATTGGTTTTATTATTAAAATTGTGTTATTAAAATTATAATGTATCCATTTCATTCACTGAAAATCATTTTGTAAGTAATATATTTAAAAATCAAATGTTAAAAAATAAAATTAACCATATTATCAATACTTCGGTATCATGATATAAAAAAGTCTCGTGCCTGCCAAGGCAGTTTATTTTAGTCATTACCAATCACTTTTTTATTCTGATTACTTTTTTTTTAAATTTGGACCCCCCCCCCCCCCATGAGACAATCCTGCATACGCCACTGCCGTGACCTCAACAGCCTTTATACCCCAGCCCATAGAAATACTCAATAGAAGAGATAAGAGAAAATAATAATAAACATCTAATTGCTTATTCATATTTTGTATCTATTTTATAGAATAAATGCATTATTACTGGCAATTTGATTTTTTTTGTTTTTGTTATTTAGTATTGGAATACATAAGAAAAGAAAAATCAAAAGATTAAATTTTTTTTAATAATTATTTTATTAAAATAGACACACTGACAGAAATTAAATATATGGAACGAGAACGAACTCGTGTTACGAAAACAATGAGTGTGTCATTTTAAGTTCCTATTCGATTTAATTTTTTTATTGAATTATTAAGGCACGTATACAAGACAAGAAAATATTTAATAATTGAAGATCAAATGTGTGGGCGTTTGAATAAAGTCCTCGTGGGCGATAGGAATATAAAGCAAAAAGCGCAAGATAAGTCTTTAGTACGTACCGCGTGAGTTTAAAAACCTCTTAAGGAGCTCATAAGTATTTATATTCACAAAAAGATGTCAAAAATTGATTTTTCAGCATGAAGTAAACATTACAATAAATATGGATTAATCGTCCGACGTTTTGTTTTTATTAATTTTTTTCTCTCCCAAGTTATGATTTCCGAGTAAAAAACTTCAAAAACCTCTATAATTATTTTATTAATTGTGCTGGAAAATTTTCGGAAAAATATTATTCAGATAAAAATATAATTATTTTGCTCAATTTTGCTGTATAATGAAAAATGGCCAATTAAACGTTGGACATGATAGCAATAATTTATAAATGATATACAATAGAACTTGTTTACACAATAATATTTAAGGCGAAGCTGTTCATGTGATAAGTCCGTTCTATCATGTTTTCGGTCGCTTAAAGAAGATTAGTACATATGTAAGCCTTGTTTCACACATACGCGGTTCCATTTGGTTCGGTTCGTTTTCGGTTTCAGCCGAAAACTAATCAAACCCTTACACACATACACGGTTCTCATACGGTTCATATTAGGTTTAATTTTTTTCCGTACACTCAGTAGTTATCATGGAGAGAAGGCAAGTTGTTGTCATGTTGTTTCTTTATAAAAAAATTAAAAAACGAAGGAGGAATACTAGAATTCATTGCGAGCAACCTCTCATCACTTTACAGCAGGAATTTGGAGCATTCTACACTATTTTCCCGAAGCTAAAGAGCATGAAGACGATCCACATCAACATCTGGAAAACCGCTCATTTTATTAGAAAAACCGCGACAAAACTTAAAAAAAATAACACTCGCTATCAGGTTAAAACCGAAACTAAACCGAGTGTGTGTGAACGCGTTGATTGCTTTTTGTTCCCTGTACACGAATAGAAACCTGATGAAACCTGTTCGTGTGGAGGGAGTATTCGGTTCTGTACGGTTTCTATTAGGTATCGAACACAAACTGAATCACCGTTTCACACTTGTCGCCAGCGACCGAAAATGAACCGAACCGAATGGAACCGTATATGTGTGAAATAGGCCTAATTGTTCAAGATTCAGCTGTAATACTTTTGTACACATAAAATAAACACATTAAAACAAGCAATCTTTTTTTGTATCCAATAGAGCAGAAAAAAATGTATGGAGTATTTAATTTATTTCGAAATAAGTTTCTGCTTTAGTTCACAAATATTAAATGTACCTAATCAGATTTATTTTTTGTTGAAGCATTCATCAACTAACTATGGCAATAAAAAACTCAAAAGTAAGGTGCTTTTAAATTATTTTTATCGATTTTATTGAAAAATATTTAATATAATCCGATTACTGTCAGATACGTATTCATTAAAATATATCCGATTTAAATGATTTGCTTATTACATATATTTATTATATTTAAGACATTTATGTATCTTTAATATTGTAATAATTTATGAAGAATACATATTTATTCATTAGCCAAAGCGACTGACACCGTATACTCGTAGATCCAACAATAAGGGGGATTCTGGGGGAGGGGAGTCAACAAGGTTTGAGAGTCCGGCGTGGTGTTTTTTTTAGCAGTGTTTCTTAGCAGGAGAGTGTCTTTCGAAAATACGGAGGCTCGTGAAAGGATGTGGGGGCCTTGCGTATATTATCATACGATACTGTATTATTTTTTTAATTATAAGACATTTCTCGAGAGACATTTTTTTCATTTAGGTTAAGATGTAATTTGTATATTGTACACACACATTATTCAGTTTAAAAAGACTAATGCCGTGCTTGTCGCGTATTATAAACAAGGACCTGAACCTGAACCCGAACCATAAACCCGAAAAAAACCCGTATTTTTCATGAACTTGAACCCGAACCGCTATATTTCACTCAGCGAACCTGAATCTGAACCCGAACCTTTAAATGGATATCCGGTAACCATATTTTTTCAAAGGGTTCAAGAATTTATTTATAATATTTTATCAATTTTCCTCCATTGATTTTTAAAAATGATTGTAAAATGTACTAACGTTTATATTTTTTTGTTTGCTTTATAATTCTATATTTTTGTAAAAACTAATTTATTTTCAATTTGCAAAAAATCTGAAAAGTAGAGATTTCAATCTTCAAAATGTATATTTATTTTTTCCTAATTTTTTCTAGCAGTATCTTTGTCCATTCATTGTTTTGAAAAATGTATATTATTAAATTTATATCGCTTCGCTATAATATAAACCCTGCGTATATATATATATATATATATATATATTTGGGTCTGACCGATGACTATAAATTTATGGATTTATAAACGTTTCACTAGATTTTTTTAATTTTTTCACAACACTTAGATTCATCTTTGATACAGTGCTTAGGCTAATTATTTTATTCAAAATTTTAATAGTTTTTGGGATATGATTTTTTTCATGTGACGAAACGAAAAAATTCACTAAAATTTATCCGTAAAACTGATTTTACGATTTAGAACCATAGTGTTTTGTTTCGAAATTTCTAGCATTTCGGCGTGCTCTGGTTGATTAAAATGACGTTAGACCTGTCATTTTTCTTAAAAACACGTGCTTTTTGACGTTTGAGCTGTCATATTTTTTGTGACGTTTATAAAAATATTACATTTTTATTGAAATAGTTCACAAAGTTTCAAATTTGTTCAAAAAAAGTTGTAGAATTGATGTAGTATATCTAAAAATTTATAATTAATAATAATTAAGCCAGGGACGGCGTTTTAAAAGTATTTAAATTTGTATTTTCGAATAAAATTGAATTAAATATAATTTTTAATCGTTTTGTTGTAGGGGGATTAAGTCGGGGGGTGGTGTCGTTTTAAATATATGAAATTTTTGGGAACTGTCACATTTCGTAACGTTTGTAAAGATATGAGAGATTTTTTTTACTGTTCAAAAATTATAAATTTCAAAAAAAACATGAAAATTATAATATAGATCAGTAGCGCCTAAAAAAATTATTTAATGATTTGTTATTTTTTTTAAGATTTGAGATTAATATAAATTTATCTAAAAAAAAAAACATAATAATTAAGTCAGGGGCGTCGAATAAGAAAATTTTTAAATAGCTATTTTTTAAAACTGAAGTAAAAAAATTAATTTTGATTGAAATTGAATAAAAATTAAAAACATCAGGAATACATAAAAATAAAAAGTCAAAAAGTTTACATTAACAATTTTCTTATACAATTTTATAAAAAAATAGTTGTTAATCATTCGTCTGTTGTGAAATTGATGTAATTTACCAAAATATTCATATTTAATAATAATTATGTCAGGGGTTTGGTCATGAAAATTTTTAAATAAGCCTTTTTCTCATATGATTATAAAAACGAAAATTAAGCTAATAAATAACATTGAAAATATTTCAACATATTCTTTGAATATGAAAAACATAAGAAATGTTTGAGATTGGGTAATTTGTACCTACATGTAATATTATTGAAAATTGTAATAATGGTTATAATTATCACCGCTAATTTAAAAAAAAATTGAGTATCAGCAAAAAGAATGGTAGATTATTACAATATACACATACGAGGGTCGCAGCCGAAGGCTGAGACCCGAGTATGTTTGTGATACGGTAATTTGTAATAGATAACTAAAAATTGTTATGTAAATGACAATCACCGCCAAAATAAAAAATTAACTATAAAAAATAGTGGTAGGGGTATATCATATACACATACGAGGGTCGTAGACCCGAGTAAATTTGTGTATAAAAATATGGCATCAAAGGGGGTTGGGGCGCGAAGCGCCCAGGGGCACAGCCCCTAGTCACACTATAATATAAACCCAGCGTATATATATATATATATATATATATATATATATTGGGTCTGACCGATGACTATAAATTTATGGATTTATAAACGTTTCACTAGATTTTTTTCATTTTTTCACAATACTTAGATTCATCTTTGATACAGTGCTTAGGCTAATTATTTTATTCAAAATTTTAATAGTTTTTGGGATATGATTTTTTTCGTGTGACGAAACGAAAAAATTCACTAAAATTTATCCGTAAAACTGATTTTACGATTTAGAACCATAGTGTTTTGTTTCGAAATTTCTAGCATTTCGGCGTGCTCTGGTTGATTAAAATGACGTTAGACCTGTCATTTTTCATAAAACCACGTGCTTTTTGACGTTTGAGCTGTCATATTTTTTGTGACGTTTATAAAAATATTACATTTTTATTGAAATAGTTTCAAAGTTTCAAATTTGTTTAAAAAAAGTTGTAGAATTGATGTAGTCTATCTAAATATTTATAATTAATAATAATTAAGCCAGGGACGGCGTTTTAAAAGTATTTAAATTTGCATTTTCGAATAAAATTGAATTAAATATAATTTTTAATCGTTTTGTTGTAGGGGGATTAAGTCGGGGGGTGGTGTCGTTTTAAATATATGAAATTTTTGGGAACTGAAACATTTCGTAACGTTTGTAAAAATATTAGTTTTTTTTTTTAAATTGTTCAAAAATTATAAATTTCAGAAAATATGAAAATTATCAAATAGATCAGTAGCGCCTGAAAAAAAATTATTGAATGATTTTTTTCTTAAGTTTTGAGATTGATATAAATTTATCTAAAAAAAAGTATAATAATTAAGTCAGGGGCGTAGCATAATTTTTTTTATTGTTATTTTTTTAAAAGTGGCTTAAAAAAATTAATTTTGATTGAAATTGAATAAAAATTAAAAACTTCAGGAATATATAAAAATAAAAAGTCAAAAAGTTTACATTAACTATTTTCTTATTTGTGTATAAAAATATGACGTCAAAGGGGGTTGGGGCGCGAAGCGCCCAGGGGCACAGCCCCTAGTACTATAAATATAATAATATACATTTGTTATAATATGATTGACGATAATACATTTTATCTCAAGAAATGGAGATTTGAATAACTTTTTTTTAATACAGTTGAACAATTAGAAAACTAAAAGTATACCGTTTTTAATGGATTGTTATTTTATACTGCATACATATTGTTTTGTGAACCCACAGCAGGATAGTTTTTTTATTTTCAAATAGTAATTTATTTTTATTTTCTAATTTGAACTCGAACCTGAACCTGAAAAAATAACGGTTTTTGAACCTAACATTTTGCACTGTGCTGAACCTGACCCCGAACCGAAAATTATTATTGAACCCGAACCATAAATAAATTCCGGTTCAAGTCCCTATTTTTTGAGCAGGGGTCGGCTAATTTTTGAAATCAAAAAACTGAATTTGTAGGATTTAAATTATTTTTTCCTATTGAAAGACCTTAAAAAGGTATGAATAAAAAAACTTGACTCCAAAATCGTACCGTTTGAAAAGTTTCAGAAAAACCTTAATATTATGTAATTATGATCAATTTATCATTCCTAAAAAATAATTTGAGTACATAAAGAATGATAGTATATGGGACAATGCAAATTTCGTCATAATCTATTAATTGAGTTCTTTAGAATGAAAAAACGATATTGGCTACCCATCCCATATATATGTACGTTATGTACAGGGTATTTCAAATGAAGTGTAACACATTAAAATTCAAGTATTTTGGAAAATATTTAAGATATTTATTTGATTTTATTTCTAAAATGTTGACAACAAAATTATCTTTAAAATAGATAGTTTTAAGTTTCAATATGACCCCCTTTTAATAGAAATATTTTGTTCAATGTGTTGGCAAAGGCATTACATGATTATCGAATCACATTTTGTGGCTTCTTCTTCCATTCACGGACCAGTGTACACTTCAAGACTTCAACACTGTCATATTTTTTACAACAGACCTTGCTCTTCAAAATGCCCCATATAGCAAAGTCCATTGGATTGAGATCAGGCGACGACGAAAACCGATCCGCCGTTGAAATGAAAGTCTGGAAGGTTGTTTCTGTGCCAAACCTGATTTATCTTGGCTTTGTGTGTGGGTGCAGAGTCCTGCTGAAAAATCCAATGGTCTACTTTAAATTGTTTGGCTACCCACGGTTTCATCCAACCCTCCACCAATTATTGATATGTGAATTGGTTTATTTAGACATTTTCAAGCACAAATACGAGCGAAGTGCGTCCATTTGCAATTTCCCAGCCCAAACCATCACTGACGCTTGTTTTTGTCGACGATATGCCGCAGATGATCCATATTCATAGTAGAACGTTCCTTTAACCAAACTATATCTTCTGCTTATTCACAAATTGCTGTACAGTGAAAATTTTCTCGTCAATGAAGACGCGGTTTTTCAAATCGCCACGAACGAGCCGCCGCGCCGCTTCAACACCTTCGATTTATTGTAAGTCCATGGTGACGAATGCTGTTGTTTATTTCTGAAAGGGATATGCGCGTTTGATAGACGATTATATGGCAAATAATAAGTGAAGAACGTTTAACATTTCGATTTGACGTTCTCGAGATACACAACTTAAAATTGAAATACATGTACATGAACATTGATATTTATCATACAAAATTATTTTTAACGAGCAACATCACAGTATTTTAGAGAAATCTGGTTATCAAAATCAATAAAAAATTTAATTTTTTATCAACAGATTTCAAAGAGTTTTCGATGCAGAATACTGTAAGAATAGCATTTAAATTTTAAAGTTATTACCTATAAAGGTAAGTTTGTAAATATGACACAGATAGGTGCATACAACCTACAAGAAAATATAAATTAACATAAACCAGATTTATAATCAAACATCAATAATTCATATTAAAGGAATAATTACATAATGATGCTTACATAATAACGTCTTGAACCAATTAGCATTTACGCAATATTAAATTATTTAAAGCAGTGAACAGTGTTTCGAATAGCGCTCAAATTTGAATGTTTATTCACGCACGTATAAATTTAATTATGTTTTCATAAATGTATAGCATAAAATAAACCTTCTCTTCTATTTTCATCTCTGTCTATCTGCGGTAGTCACTCTAGATTTTCACCGACCACTAATTCTTAGTACTCCTTTACAGACTTTAGTATACTCTACCATAATGCATTTTAATTAACTGTTTATTTAAATTAACGAGATATTTTACTCTTAATTTTTTGGCAAGGGTAAATAGTTAATTTTATACAGAGTAGGATTTTAGAATTTTTAGGAATTCTATTTCATCTATGATATCACATATTGTCAGTTGTCAATGTGACTGGTTCCTTTTTTGGTTTAATAAGGGGTCAGTCCGTGGTGACGGGTGTGACATTTCAACTCGGATTGGAATTTATAATCTCTAAATAATACTAGTTAATAACATGGTTCTACCATTTTTCTGTAGATCTTAATGTAATACATGTATATTGAAAGAATAAAAGGTCTATGATTATTTTACTAAAAAATGCCAGCGTTTAAAACCCTGTGACGGGTGTGACGCCAACTATTGCAACCTCTATTCAAAATCTCAAAATATTAGCGAAAATATTGAAGCTACTTTATAATAATCATATTTTAATATGTTACGAATAAATTATTTTTTAGTAAGACAAGAGCATTAGGTAAATACGTAATATATTTAACTGACTATTACTCAATAAACATTGTGACGGGTGTGACAGAAAATTGTGACACGTTGAATAAAAGGTTGTAATAAGAGTACTTTTTGTGTGTTTAATTACTTATTGATATTATTAACTAATACTTATAACAATTATTTACCAAATACATCAATAAATTTAGTCAAACGTCACGTTTGATATGTAATTGTCAAAGACTTTTAATAGTTTGCCACGATTGTCACTTATTCTTAAGTAAGTTATTGTGATTTCACCTTATTTGTTGTCTTTTTTGAAATATTTTGAAAATTAACTAATATGTTTCTAATTTTCTTTTGGTTTATGAAAATTGATGTTAAATAGCCTTTTAATTTTATATTTTAGTATTCATTTTCTTAAAATATTTTTTATTTTTAAGACAAAACGAGAATTAAATAAATCTCGTCTCGATTTTGTCTAAATAAATAATTTGATCTTGTGTAATTTTTTTAATTAATTTATTTTTCATTGGGTTATATTTAATTACACTATATATTAGATAGTATTCACTTTGTACATCGAACATAAATTTTAATACTTTGCACTTAAAATTTAATAATATACACTTTATACACGTAAACATTAAATTTAATATTTTTTTAATGCATAATCGTTTTAAAATATAAAAAATCCCATTAATAATCAAATCTATTGGGCGAAAAAAGGTTTGTTAGTTTTTAGGTTAGGTTAAAATATAGAAAATCACATTAAAAATTTCAAATCTATTGGAGCGAATGGAGGGACGTTAGTTTTTAGGTTAAGTTAAAATATAAAAAATCACAATAAATACATCAAAAAAATAAACACTAAGATCGAAAAAAAAATTTATGAATCATAAACTATAGATAATAATATTACTTACAACTTTTATTTGAATCTTTCGCATCTTTTCAAAAATAATTTTCAAAAATTGATAAGAGTGAACATCCATTTCCGGTTAAAATATAATTTTCAAAAATAGAAGCTTTCAAGACATAACTTAAACATAAATTTAAAATTGTCGTATTTCAGTTACAAAGTCTAAAGACAGACACATACACACATACATCATCTTGAAAATGATTTCAAAATAACAGAAAAAACTGAAATTCACTGTTTTATAATTGAATCGATGAGAAGTACAGTACTGACTGGGCTGAGTGGAAATACAACACTAATACTGAACAGGTTCTGTTCTTCCACTTATCCAGTTTAAAACATGCTGGTATAATACTGCTCTAATGCATAGTTTATATGGAACGAGTACTCGGCCGAGTGAAATGAATGAGCGAATGAATAGAAACTGGTACTCGTCCCATGTAAACAAGGCATTACACTCAATATTTAGATCTACATTTATCGAAATGATTCATGTAAAAAAAAGACAGTACTGTTTTTCTTCTCACCGACTCATTTGTAAGTGTCTTGAACTTTACATCGGTAAAAATAATTTAATTTGATAAATAATTTATAATTATCTGTAATAAAATGGTTACATTACTACTTGGTTCCTGTGAAGCTAAATTCGGAACACGTAATCTAGAGGTAACCTCTATTAAATCAAATTTCAAACATAAATACGATATACACATGATAGTTCTCGTTCAATGATTAAACACAACACTGGTGGTTATAAACTGAAACACACAGTTGGAAAGCAGCCCCAGCGAAAGGTATACATTAACTCCGATCGTCTGTGTTTGTAAAGTAAAATGTTAATACGACGGGGAGAGTTGTGTTTATTGTATAAACATGCACGGGGCCATGCGATTTACAATAACATTAATTATTGTTTTAATTACAACATCATCACAGCAGGCAGCGTTGAATATGATTTGCATGTAAATAATTGTTTGTTTACAGAGCCCTGTGCAACAGAGACAGAAATACTAATGTTACAGGGTTGTCACATTCAGAAATGAACAATATTTAATTGACAGAACACACTGAACACTATTTATCCATATCCATACACTGTGTTTGTCTCTGTCTGTCAACTAAACCACTGAACCGATATTAATGAAATTTAGCAAGGAGTTACATTCAATATTCTGCTATACAACGGTATCGGTAATTCAAAAATTCCACTATACGACGGTTAGAGGAGCCCCCATCACCACGCCTAAAAGTTGACAGGTAATAATAAAAATGGCGCTGTTGTATGCGATATTAATAATATTAGGTCATAAGTATTTGTGATACATCCATAGTGTTTAACAATAAACTATGTATTATTTTTTATAATAAAATGTTAAAATAATTGGTATTACGTGTATACTTCACTTTCTTCATTTCTTTTATAAATTTATTCAATAAAATGTTAATTTTCATTTGCAACTTTGATACTCTAGAATCTAGAACTCTATACAATTGTTATTCATTGCTTTAATGTTGGATGAAAAATGCATAGATTTCTATACAATCATTTGCATGGGTGTACCCAGCTCTTGGCTTGGGGGGGGGGGGTCAGAAATTTATTCTAGGTGTATAATTCAACATAAATAGAAATGTGCATTTATTAGATAAAGTTCGTAAGTAATGAGTATATGGATCTTCCGCAAACCGGTTTAGGATGAATTCCTTGAAAGAATCACCCAAACTATTTACGTTTTCTATGTACACCAGTACACTGAGCATGCAAAGTCCGTTTAGCCTGTCTTCAATCATTGTTGATCTCAGCCAAGTTTTTACGCGTCTGAGAGTACTAAATGACCTTTCAATGGTAGCTGTAGAATAAGGCATTGCCAATAAAATTTGTAGCGCTGTTTTAACGTTTGGATAGAAAGTTTCTGCTTGCTGAATCACGTCTGTTATCTCCAAAGTTTCGAAATTTTCTTCTTTGTTTGTCCAAAAAATCCGCCACAGCTCGGCTTTTGACGCAATCCTCTGTAATTCATAAAATTTAGAGACTTCTTCCATACGAATTTTTAAATCTGGAGCTGTAATTTTAACTATCTGAGCAGGATGTAACAATGACAGAGCAAACGCCGGCGATTGAACTTGGCTCAACCTTGCTTCCAATGAGGATAATAACGATTCTAAATAGGGCACGTATAGCGAGCGGCGAAAATACTCTATAATGCAGCTGGATGATTTGTCCTGTATTTTTGGCGACCTGTAATCCGTGGAAGACGCAGCTCTATGTTTAAAGCTCCAGCTATTTCATTAGCTGACTTTAATAGTTCGTCACTACCTTCTTCGGCAGAACGCCTGTATTCTGCAACTGCAGTTGATATTGTTTTGATGTGCTCTGCACACTTGATTATGTCCAGAGTTTTAGACTGCAATATGTTCGCGACTGGTTCCAGCAGGGAGTTATACTTGTCTATAATACATAAAGCCAATATGAATGTGGTTTGTCCAACTGCAGAAAACAATTGAAAAGCTAATTTTCTGGTCTCAGAATTCCCTTCCTGAGAAAGCTTTTCTAGACCTTCCACAATTTCAATGAAATGCTTCTTAAACATTGAAATATTTTTATATTTATGGGACCACCTTGTTTCACACATCAATGGGATTTTTGGTGCATATTTTCGACGCAATGTATCTTTGACAGTTCCAATGCAATTGTGGATCTCAGGAACATTGTTTAAGTCGTTTACAACAAGGTTTAATTTGTGGCAGGCGCAGTGAAAATATAAACCCTTCTTATATGTTTCTCTCAATATTTTTTGGACACCACCATCTTTTTCTCTGATTAGGAGTCAACATATGTTTAAAATCTCATTTTGTATTTTTGGAGACGTGTACTGAGCATTTTTATATCCTTTTTCTAAATGTTTCTTCAAAATTTCATCACCAGAATTAATTTTTAGTCTAAGCAAATCTTGAAAAACACCTTCATCTTTTTCTTTTCCTCTCAATGGTAAATCAGGAGTTCCGCAAAAAATAATTGTATTGATAATAGGTCTTAATGCATTTCTATTATCTTCAATGATTTTTTCGTGGCCTGTTTGCATAGCAATATGTACATTTGTTTTTGGGTTGCTAAAAGTTTTGGCAGACGCACTCGACTCTTTGTGCCAGTGACTATTTAAATGTGCTTTACAAATCACTGTGTACATCCTTATACTTAGTGAATGGTCAAATAATAAAAGATCCCAGCACACCACGTACAAGTTTCGGGGGAAATAAAACGCAAAACAAACAAAACGCACCTTTCAATCTTTTCGAATAAGTAAGCCAAGGCTTGTACATTTCTAACCAAGTGTAGTTAAATTTACGTTTTAAGTGTATCGCATCGCCAGTAAAATCATAATCCTCTAGAGGCACCAAGCATCGCCTTAACATTTCCATTCGCTTTTCGGTAGTCATTGCAGAAGATCGCCCAACCCATCGCCCGATATCATTTTCATGACATTCATCTACATCTTCTAGAACTGACGGAGATAAATGAGATTGAAAAGCCGCCTGATCATTAATATTAACAATATGTATGGGTTCCGATTCTGATCCATTATCTTGATTCAGTAGTAAGATACTTTCCATATTGTTATCTATTGTATGATCAGGAATAGATTGTATTACTATAAAATCTTCATCTTTATTTGTAATTTTCTTCCTTTTTGGTTCTGTTGCTGCAAATAATTAAAAATAGGGATTGCAATCCCGATCAAAATTTTCAATCCCGGGATTTCGTGATTGGACCATTTTCAAATCCCGGGATCGCGTGATAAGAATTCATTTTTGTAAATTTTTTTAAAACAATTTAATAGTTAAAAATTGTTAATTCTACACCTAAACACACACACGCACATTCGCCATGCGGAAATTAACTTTTCTTTACGTTTTGAAGTTAGTAGGTACAATCAGAATCTGCTCTTATCTCGGATAGGTACGTTTTTTCGACGGTATTACAATACTTTAATTTTTTCGAACATGGAAGTAAAAATTAAAACAAGAATAAAAAATACTCACAGAAAAAATTACGTATGTCCATTTTTAGGTATTAATTACGCGATACTCTTTATTTATTGTTCAACTATTTAATCAATATTAAAGATTAATGAATATTTTTGCCACACTGCACACTGCACTTCTATTCCATCAAAACAAAAACATATGAATGCTAATTTTTGCAACAATATTAACTGTTTCCACAAAATTTCAAACAATTAAAATTTTCAAATAAGAATACTGGCATGCCATGAAGACTAGGGGTGTATTCCGTTTATTATTTATTTTATCTTATAAGGTTGGTAGATGCGTGCGCACGATTTTTTACTTTTGTGTTCCACATCATTCAAAAGTTACTGCTTATTGTTGATATTGTGTTAATTATATCAGTTGTTTCATAACTTTCATACAATTAGGACACGTGTCACAAATAAGTGTCAAAAGTTTTTATTTTAATTTACATTTATTTTTAATAATATAAGTCCCGTTAATTATATAAAAAAAAGTATTGACACTTATTTGTGACACGTCTTAATTGTATGAAACAACTGATATAATTAACACGATATCAACAATAAGCAATAACTTTTGAATGTAACAGCTGATGTGGAACAGAAAAGTAAAAAATCGTGCGCACGCATCTACCAACCTTATAAGATGAAATAAATGATAAGGACCTAGACGATTAAACTCGAGTGGAAGGGGTAAACCGTGGAACCTGGAGTGGGCGGTCCGCCTCTGCGCAGAAATAAATGTACTTTGTGCGCAGTTACCGCTCTATTAATTTGTACTGATTTGTACATTACGGTACGCACACAACTGTACGGTTGCGCAGTCAACTACTGCGCAGCAGTCCGAGCACGAGAAACCACCCATCTCGGGGTATTACTTTTGTATTACAGAGTTCACCCTCCGTATTATATGTTTATATTAGCGATGTAACGAATATTCGCATTCGCATTCGCATTCGCGAATATTCGCACGTTTTTAAACATTCGCATTCGCATTCGCATTCGCAAAAAAAGTGCGAATATTTTTGCGAATATTACTTTTTTTTGTAATAATAATAAAAAAAATTTTTTTTATCTATTACTTATATTAAATAATTATTTTTAAGAACTTAGGAACAGACAATATTTATTTTTACTTCCATGTTCTGAAATAAATGGATGTTTGGCTTAGTGAGTACTCCAAACCTATTGATTTTGGGGCTAATCGAATTAAGGGTTTTGGAAATATTCACCCTCCCCCCACCTCTATGGAACATGGAAGTCATGTATGGTTCATTATATCGTTAATTTCTTCTAGAATAGTACTTTTTTGTATTTAATAGACACTAGCTGACAATTTTTTTAATGAATATAAATTTCAGTACCAATAAATAAATAATGTGGTATCTATAGTGTTTTGTAATTTGTTTTTATTTAATGATTGGAATTTTCAAAACTTAACATTAATTAACAATTCAATTATTATTAAACTCGACATGGATCTTGGCTTCTGGGTGTAAGCCGCATTGGTTTGGTCGTATTATCGGTCAATGTTTCGTCACATATTGAAGTGAACATTTTCAGGGCTCTTCTGAAAGTATTAAACTCGATCGACAGTTTTTATAATATTCTATTTTAAAAAGCCAAAAACAAAGATTCTGTCTTTCTTAAACAAATTTTCAATGAACTTAAACACACCAACAATTTAATGTTATTTATTTAATTTTATTAATTAGGAATATTTTGAACTCAACAAACAATAATTAATAATAATTAATTTTTTTCCATAAAAGTAATTATCCTAGCTAGCTGAATAGGGTGGCCCAAGTAAAACGAAACGGGCGCGGTTTTGGTCATTTAAAATAAGATTTTGAAAAAAAGCTCGAACACGTCGATTTTGCTTTCAAGGGGGACATCTTTTGGTATAAAATTTTTGCAAGAATCTTTTCAACCCTCAGCGCTATGAGCGCAACCCTTATTTTAAATAGCATGATAGGGCAAGTGATATCTCATTTGAAAGGTTTTTTCATTCTGAATACGGTGCTTTTTGATTTTTTTAAATCTGTTTAGTTTTAGTCAAGTAATTGACATTTTGAATTCCATAAATGCAATGATTTTCTGATCAAAAAACAAATATTTTCAACTAAAATTCAAAACAAAGTAGGTTTATTTTCTTTTCAAATAATTCAAAAACATCCAATTTGGACATTTATTGAATTAATTAAAAAAAATTAAAAAATTTAATTAAAAAAAATTTACCAACATCCAAAATTTTAATTAATTCAATAAATGTCCAAATTGGATATTTTTGAATTATTTGATAAGAAAAAAAAACTTACTTTGTTTTGAATTTTTGTTGTAAATATTTGTTTTTTGATCAGAAAATCATTGCATTTATGGAATTCAAAATGTCAATAACTTGACTAAAACTAAACAGATTTGAAAAAATCAAAAAGCACCGTATTCAGAATGAAAAAACCTTTCAAATTAGATATCACTTGCCCTATCATGCTATTTAAAATAAGGGTTGCGCTCATAGCGCTGAGGGTTGAAAAGATTCTTGCAAAAATTTTATACCAAAAGATGTCCCCCTTGAAAGCAAAATCGACGTGTTCGAGCTTTTTCTCAAAATCTTATTTTAAATGACCAAAACCGCGCCCGTTTCGTTTTACTTGGGCCACCCTGTATGTAAAATATGAATACTACCACATTAATTAAAAAAAAATACATTAATTTAAAAAAAAAGTCAATATTCGCATTCGCATTCGCATTCGCGAATGTCGGCCGTTAATATTCGCATTCGCATTCGCGAATGTTTAAAATCATACATTCGTTACATCTCTAGTTTATATACAGGGTGATTCAGCACTATCGTGCCAAACGTGAACACAAGATTGAAAAAAATATTTTAAGCAAAAAACTCCAAATAAACATATGTCCGGAAATTATTCCTTAGGGAACTACAACCCTCCAAAGATTTTGCTAAAAATGAGTTTTAATTTAATATCTAAAGAACCCTTTGTGATAGAATTATGAAATTTAGTATTTGGTTTAGTAATAATATGTGTGATCGATTTTTAATATTAACCAATTATATTTTAGGCCAGGGCTGTATGGGGCCAGTGGGCCCATCGATTTTGATCTAGTAATTGTTTGTTCCTTAATTTTTTTCCTGAGTTGGTACTTTTATAAGATTATATGACACAAAATACACAAAAACATACTTTGCTTGTTTATCATAGGATAAACCGTTTTTGAGAAATATCGATGGAAAAGAAAGCATGCAGAATTAACCTTAATACGGATGCTTGAAATTATAAAAAATAAATTTATATTCTTTTTCTATGATTTAAGGTAAGAATAAAGTTCATATAAATAAACCTCCTAATATGAATCCTCTAAGATCTATAGCCAGTTCTATTACTGTTACATGTACTTTATTAACATGAATAAAAAACAAACTAAAAATGGCTTTTTGTTGATATGGATGCATTTTCGGAAGTATATTTATATTAACTTTTTGTCTTATTTTTTATCATGAAATAAGAATATAAATTTATTTTTTATAATTTCAAGCATCCGTATTAAGGTTAATTCTGCATGCTTTATTTTCCATCGATATTTCTCAAAAACGATTTATCCTATGATAAACAAGCAAAGTATGTTTTTGTGTATTTTGTGTCATATAATCTTATAAAAGTACCAACTCAGGAAAAAAATTAAGGAACAAACAATTACTAGATCAAAATCGATGGGCCCATTGGTCCCATACAGCCCTGGCCTAAAATATAATTGGTTAATATTAAAAACCGATCACACATATTATTACTAAACCAAATACTAAATTTCATAATTCTATCACAAAGGGTTCTCTAGATATTAAATTAAAACTCATTTTTAGTAAAATCTTTGGAAGCCTGTAGTTCCCTAAGGAATAATTTCCGGACACATGTTTATTGGAAGTTTTTTGCTTAAAATATTTTTCTCAATCTATGGTTTAAGTTTGGCACGACAGTGCTGAATCACCCTGTATAATACGGTAATACGGTAGTTATTCTGAAACAGAATAACTACCTAACTCGCTATGGCGCGTAGCGCGACTTTTTTTTAAAGTAAACTCATTACGTGAGTTCTGATTGAAAATTTTGAAATACCTACTTATTAATTTTACTTCTTCAATTTCATAAATACAACAGTACTTAGGCATAAGTAGGGATTGCAATCCCGGGTTCCGAATCCCGGGATCCCGCCTAATAATTTGATCTCGAAATCCCGGGATTAGAGACACATAAATACCGGGATTTCGGGATTTTTTCATAAATGAATTTGCATGTGCATTCTGTTATTTTTATGAAGATATTGTAACGCTAACCCATATAGAAAGTGAAATTTTTAAGTTTGGCGCCAACACATCTGTTTGCAATAAAGACGACCCTTTTAGAAACTGTACACTTGCAAGGGTCTACTGGCTGCATTGTCTTTTCCAAGAATGTGTAAAAAAATGCATTTTAACAAATTTTAAGTATCGGTATACAATATATATTTACCATTTACGTCTAGGGTGTATAAAGCTATCGACATAGAATTATGAGTGACAACACCACAGTGACTTCTAGTATCTGATTACATTTCTTTTTACATAGATCTGAATATCAAATATTTATGGCAGTTACATCATAATAAACACTTGTAAAGTATCTACACAGTATAGATTTTGAATGGTGAATTATTAGTAGTTAATTATTATGGTCAAACATAGATAAATGTGTTAATAAAAAATATGTTGAATTAAATAGTGAACAAGAATTTTCTGTGTGGAAATACTTTTTTTGCGGGAAGTTAATGGAAAATCTGCAAAATGCAAAAGATGTAAACAAATAATTAAGATTCAACAAATGGACTTGTACGCATTTAAATTCTATTTATAAAATCAATTTATTATTTTTCCACGAAATTTCACTGTATGTATATTTTTCATAATCATACGTAAAACCGTAAGTACACATTTCAAAACTAGTTTACAAGTTATTAAATGGTTAAATAATTTTTTTACAAAATAAATTGTAATCCCGGGATCCCGGGATTTGAAAATGATCTAATCTCGAAATCCCGGGATTGAAAATTTTGATCGGGATTGCAATCCCTAGGCATAAACACATAATAAACTAGCTAAATCTATGGGGCACGAGGTCCAGGGGGAGGGGGGGCAGCTGCTTCAAAACTAGGTTGCAATTGGGTCAATCCGCGGTGACGGTCGTGACATTTCAACTCGGATTGGAGTTCATAATTTCTAAATAATACTAGTAAACAACATGGTTTTACCTTTTTTCTGTAGATATTAATGCAATACATGTATATTGAAAGAATAAGAAGTCTACAGTTATTTTACAAAAAATTATCAGCGTTCAAAGCTCTGTGACGGTTGTGACGCCAACTATTGCAAGTTTTGCAACCTATGTCCAAAAACCCGAAAGTTTAGCGAAAATATTGAAGTTACTTTATAATAATCATACTTTAATATGTTACGAGTAAATTATTTTTTAGTTACACAAGAGCATCAGGTAAATACGTAATCTAATTAACTGGTTATTACCCAATAAACATTGTGACGGTTGTGACAGAAAATTGTGACGGTCGTGACACGTTGAATAAAAGGATGCAATAAGAGTACTATTTGTGTGTTTAATTGCTTATTGATATAATGAAGTAATACTTATAACAATCATTTATCAAATACATCAATAGACTCATTAAATTTATAATAAATGCGGTTACCCTTAGTCATTATTGTTGGTGAGGGTAATTTTTTTTAATTCGGTCAAACGTCACGTTTGATATGTAATTGTCAAAGACTTTTAATAGTTTGCCACGAGCGTCACTTATTGTCAAGTAAGTTATTGCGATTTCACATTATTTGTTGTCTTTTTCGAAAAAATTTTTTAAATTTTTTGTAATATTTTGAAAATTAATTAAAATTTTTTAAATTTTCTTTTGGTTTATGAAAATTGATGTTAAATAGCCTGTTAATTTTATATTTTAGTATTCATTTTCGTAAAATATTTTTTTAAATATTTGGTATCGATTACCGCGGACTGACCCAATTGTTCAACGGTAGTAATATCTCAGTTTTCATTTTTTTTATTTGTTAGGTACTGTCTTACTCTATAGTTGGGAAGTATATTAACTTTAGAACTATGTTACCAAAAGTATGACGTTTGGCAACCCTTATCAACTTGGCTACTGCCCTTTTACAATCATATTGGAAACATCTATCCGTTGGCTATTTTCAGTATGCATAATACATAGTGCAAAGGAGTGTAAAAAGGGGTCGAATGAGATTTTATATTCAAAGTGTTGTTATTTTTTGTGAAAAAGGTTTTTTATTTGTGAACTGAGTATTTGAGTTTGATACATTTTTAATGGACATAAGTTAAATTGTCATTTTCGATTTACTAGATGTGTTTTATTTATTTTGGAAATTTGTTTAAATAATTTTTGGTTTTCATTTTCTGGCAGTCGAGTATGAAAATCGATAAATGCGGAGTTAAAGTAAAAAGTATATTATAAAAATGATAAAATTTCGTAGGACGATGAATTATGATGTATTTATATTAAAAATGTTTGAATAAGATATGTCTTTATATCTAGATCCTAAAACCTACACAGTTTCATAAAAAGAAAAAAAAAGTAAACCAAAAAGTTTTTCACAGTAATAAATACTACCAAGTGATTGTACAGTGCTTTCTTGTGCTTTTGCAAAGAGAGATATCTCTGGAAATATTTTACTACAAACATTATAAAAAAATAAAACTTCTAAAAAAAAAGAATCTATAGAACTTTCACGTAACATGCATTGTTCTCAAGATATATAAAACAATCATTTTCGATTTTATATCAGTCTCAACTACGAACAAAGTTTTATTAAAATCGGTCCAGTGTTTCATAAGAAGGTAATGCATGAGATTCAGGTCATTTAGGGAACATAGACTTGTGTAGTTCACGAGCGAACTACACTCAGCACTCTATAACACGACCCTCTACTGCACGACCGCTCCACCCCACGACTGGCCGACAGTTCTAACCATCGACCTTGCTCATCTCAACCATGATACCCCGGCACGGTGGTGGGTGCTCCTCTAGCCGTCGTGTAATGGAATTTTTGAATTACCGATGCCGTCGTATAGCAGAGTACTGAATGTAGTTCATGAGAACTAGAGGAACTAGTTCGTATACGCTCTGCTATTTTAGTTCAATAGTTCCCGATGCATTTTAAATACCTATACTGTTTTAAAAATGAGATACGATTTTTATTTTTATAATTTACATTTGAAATACTTCGTTAGAAATTTTGAATTTATTTTTTTATACAGGCTGAGTCATATCAGGTGGAACAAACTTAAACCGTTGATTGAGAAAAATATTTCAAGCAAAAAAGTTCATATAAACATGTGTCCGGAAACTCTTCGTGAGGGAGCTACAGACTCCCAAAGATTTTGACTAAAATTGGTCTTTATTTATTATCTGGAGACCCCATTGTGATACAGCAATGAAAATTAATACCTGGATTAGTAATAATACGTGTTATCGATTTCCAGTATCAAACAATGGTTATTTAGACCAGGGCTATATGGGGCCTGTGGGCCCTTTGATTTTTATCTAGTATTTTTTTGTTCTTCACTTTTTCCTTATGTTTGGTATTTCTATAAGGTCATATGATACAAAATTCACATAAATATACATTGTTAAGTTGTCAAAAGATCAACCGTTTACGAGAAATACGATGGGGAAGATAGTTTTGCAGAATTTAACTTAATACGGATGCTAACAAAACACAAAATAAATTGATATTCTAGTTCTTTAATTAAACACAAGAATAAATGTGTATGTAAATATACCTACAAAAATGCATCCTTAACCACAGATAACAATTTTTAGTTTCGTTTTTTAGTCAATTAATAAAGCACGAATTAAAGTGATAAAACTAGCTATAATTCTATGAGGAGTCATATTAAGAGGAATATTTACACTTACTATTTTTCTTATTTTTAGTACTAGAACAAGAATATTAATTTATTTTGTGTAATTTTTAGCATCCGTATTAAGTAAAATTCTGCAAAACTATCTTCCCCATCGTATTTCTCGTAAACGGTTGATCTTATGACAACTAAACAAAGTATATTTATGTGTATTTTGTGTCATATGACCTTATAAAAATATCAAACATAGGAAAAAAGTGAAGAAAAAAAAATACTAGATAAAAATCAGAGGGCCCACAGACCCCATACATCCCTGGTCTAAATAACCATTGTTTGATACTGGAAATCGATAACACGTATTATTACTAATCCAGGTATTAATTTTCATTGCTGTATCACAATGGGTTCTCCAGATATTAAATAAAAACCAATTTTAGTCAAAATCTTTGGGAGTCACGAAGAGTTTTCGAACACATGTTTGTATGAAGTTTTTTGCTTGAAATATTTTTCTCAATCAACGGTTTAAGTTTGTTCCACCTGATATGACTCATCCTGTAGAAACCGGTTATAACGACATCGAATGGACCCGTCATATTGGTCATAAAAAGCGGATAGTCATAATAACCGGTAAAAATGAAATTATGTGGGATTCAGTTGGATTTTTATTTTGAGTCGTTAAAACCGATACGTCGTTTTAACCAGTTTCTACTGTAATTTAATGTTTGTTTATAATACAAAGATATATATTTAAAATTTTAGTTGTCGTTCACATCAATGCGATATATACATATTCACATAAATGCGATATAGACATATCGCATTGATGTGAACGCACGTGATTTTTTTATATTTTATGACAGTGAAAATAAGTAACGTCACAGATTTGAATGAAATCGAAATAAAAAAAAATTGTAATACCAAATTAATAATTAAACAATTTAACATCAAAAGCATTACAAATACAACAACCAATATTAATGAACTGTCATTGTTTAATCCGAAAAAAATCTGTGAACTAAAAGAACTAGAACGAACTAGTTCAAGACAACTGAACTACATATAGGGAGCTCTCTCTTAGAGCTGGGCGCGTGAGTAATTTTTGCTCACGATCACGAACGCTCACGAGCAAAAAATTTTTAGTCACGCCCGCTCACTTACGGTCTCAGAAATAAAAATCACGATCACGCACGCTCACGAATTGTATTTTTTTACTCACGCCCGATCACGCACGGCGGGTCACGGTCGTGACACGATTTAATAATATGAAATAAATAAAAATTTTAATTAATTTTTTTTTCGTGCAATATAATATAATGTATACTTTATATTTGTATTATTTCTTTTAAACTACATTTTTAGTGCAAATAATAACAAAAAAATGGATAAAATGGAAATAAAAAATAGTATGTAATACATTTTAAAATCTGGGGGATTATTAACGTGTCGACCAGCGTTGCCAACTGTCCGACGAGAAATTATGATGCCATCCTTTAAAAATTATGATGTTTACAAAAAAATTATGATATTCCTTGAATCATTAACTAATTATGTAGTAGAAAAATGGTAAATTATATATTTAAAACAAATACTCATGAATATAAAATTTTGCCATCAGTCTTATAATGTTATAGGAATAATTACAACTATAATTAGGAAGATCGCATGTATTGAAGTGTTTTAAAAGATAATAATTGGTTTAAATGTTACCAAAAATCATAAAACAGTGGTTATAACTTATACATTTCATTATAAATATAGGATTTATTTTAAACAATTTTATGACTTAACAGGGCAGTGCAAATATATAATTCTACATAATACATATAACAAAAGTTTTGCCAAATGTGCATTTCGTTTGAATATTTTAAGATGTAATAAAACATCTGTGTTTTATGGACGCCTTTGGGTTTTGTTGAAACCGGCAATATTGTAAAAATTAAGGCACTTTTTTAAATTTTTTATGTTGACAAAATTATTATATATTATGCGTATCATTTTAATATATTATACCAAGCTCAAAAATATGATATACCCATCATAATTATGATACAGTTGGCAACGCTGGTGTCGACAGAGGGATTTTAAATTTATTTCAAGTTGGCAACGCTGACTATTGAATTTTACAGTGCTTCTTCTTTGAAATTCTTATTGTAGTCAATTGTAGCATTTCGTATTAACAATTAAATATGTGAAACGAATCCAAACGTATCATTCTCAAAATATGCATAGTCACGAATCACGGACTCACGCACGACAAAAATTTACTCACGCACGGTCACGCACGATTGTTTTATTGTTACTCACGATCACGCACGTTCACGATCCAATATTTGAAAATCGCTCACGCTCACGCGGGTCACGGCTGTGACCCGGCGTGACCCGAAAAATTCACGGCCCGCGCCCAGCTCTACTCTCTCTGTCAAGAACTAAAATGCCCGACTCTAGGGGACAGGCACTCAAATACGGAACAAAAGGTTTGTTTTTACCTTAAACGGTAAGATCAAGTGGAAAATTTAAAATCGAAAACCAAAAACTTTATACTTTCAAAAATTATTACAGGAAACTAAAAGAAACGATTTCTAATTCAGATCACTATTTTTTGAATGGCCAATGTTTTAATCACATAATATTTTCAAAATCCTTTGAGAAGATAGAATAAATTTCTTTCATTTAAAACAATCTGAAGACTTTTCGAAAACTGAGATAATATTTATTTATCTGTTTCAAGTGCTTTAAATACACACATATTTACTTCAATAATACTTACATTTATTTAATGTAAGATGGAATGAAAAATTATAAGATTTAATAAAAACAACTTGGTAAACTTCATAGTTCGGCATAACTTCGAGTGTTTTTTATAAAATAAACAAAAGTATGTTTTTGTTAAAATAACATTTCAAGAACAATCTTCCTAAAAATTTAACGAAGTTATTATTTATTTATCTTGTTAAATCAACTATAAGAGGAATATCAATATTTGTATTCGGAAAAGAATGGGGAAAACTTTTATTAAAAATATTGGAAACGTTGATTTTGATTTTATAACACAATGTTATCATTTTTATATGTGTACATTTAATATCGTCAAGGAATATTAAAAAAGATGGAACATTTTCAATACAAAAATGAAACCAGTGTCGGAGTATCTACATAATAATTATTTTGTGCAAAATAAAGAGTAGGGTTATGATTTTGAGAGCATTTGTCCACAGTTCATAGGACGTTACAGCATTATATATAAACATCTAAGTAATACGTAGGCAGGTTTAAGAGGCAATGGCGTAGACAGGGGGGGGGGATTAAGGGGATCAATCAATGAGTCCAATTTTTGTACTTTGGGCCAGATAAAAGATGATTTTCATAATGAAAAATATAACTTTATGAAATTTAATACTGCCATATCCCCCCATGCCCATCGCAAAAAGCTATCTACGCCACTGTTAAGGGGGAGGTAATTTTTTTATACTTTTGCTGACCAAGGGTGTAGGAGGGAGACCAAAAATCTTACGTAAGATGAAAATGACAAAATATTGAATATTTTTAAATAAATAAAATTGATTTTTTACATTCATACCAATGTTTACATATTTTTAAAAGAAATAAACACGAGCTCATAGATTTCCCTTTAGTAGCGTAACAGTCGACTTAAATCTAAATAGTTAAATAGTTACAGTACATCCAAAAAGTTCCGCAAAAATAAAATATGTATTTCAAAGGGTTTGAGTTTCTGGTAAAATTATTTTGGGCAAAAGTGTTTAAAAAATGTATTTAATTATATTTGTCTTTGACATGATCTTGAAAGGACTCATCAAGTTCAACTTTTTTTGCGCAATCTTATTTTTGGTAAAAAACTAACAATTTTTTTTAAACATTTCTTCGTTCTACTTAATTGTTAAAAAATTATTTATCAATATAAATAGAGATTTTTAGACTGGAAAAGGTTTGGGACACCGAAATGATTCTAAGGTTTTAATGATAATATTTGACAGTTCTCGTTCTGGAGTTTTTTGGACGCACTAAATGTAAAAAAAAAAATATTTAATTATTTAAATACTTATAAAAAGGATACTAAAAAACATACTAAACATTTATGTACATTTTATAGAACTCATGTGCGTAGCATAATATTTATATATATAGATACATAAAAATACACAACTATTTCACACAAAACTTGAAAGTTTATAAGACAATACTGGATATTTAAGCACGTCCAACATACATTTAGAAAGTCCTATGTAAAGCCCTAAAACATACATAAGATATTAAAAATCTAAACCTTTGCTACGCCTATGATAAATTCCACACATAACATTTTTTTAATCGTGGAAACATAAATATATTTTAAAAAGACATTGTTTTTGTTCACAAGCAATTTATTTTAATAAGAACAAATATAAATAAAAATGAACGAGTCTTATGTTACAAATAAGCGAAAAGTAAAATTTGTAAGACATATTTAATAACATACACATAGACAGCGGTCATTATAATTCCTTTCCAACAACTAAGCGCTTAATAACTCGGGACATTATCCTTCACGTGTCCTTTTACACGTCGTCCTGTGAACAACAGGGTCGGACTAAATAGGTACCAGGGAGTAAAATAAAATATTTCATTAAAATTTCTACGGAAACAGTATTTTTTTTTTCGAAAAAAATTGCTCATTTTTAAAATAGTGCCAGATATCGTTTTTGGATTTATTGGAGGTGAAAATTTAATCTTATTTTTGAATTCAGGGATATTTTTATGTTAGTGAACCTTTTTTATGACCATACTACGACTGAATAAAACATAAAAAATGAAATTATTTTGAAATTCTGATGTCCGGTATTATAAAGGAACCAGCAAAAAATGCTGGCTAGCAAGCACTCTCAAATGAGGTACACATTTTGTGATAGTATCCATGGATTTGCTATGGAATTTAGAAAAGTGATATTTTAACGATTTCAACGTATTGTAACACAGTTGGCGAAACTGACCATAGGTACAAAATAATATTTATAATATCATCACTGTTTTAATACCGTTGGTGTTTACATACAACGCGTGCGCGAAACTTCTCAAAATTTTCATGAAACTTCAAGAGAGCTGTCATATAATTTTGAAATATCATTTGAGAGTGCTTGCTAGCTAGCATCAAAAATCCTTTATGATACAGAACATGAAAATTTCAAACATTTTAAGATAACCTTTTTAGGAAATATGCTATATATTTTTTTTCAACAATTTTTTAGTATTTTTTTTTGTTCATGTAAAAATAAAAAATAAGTCAACAGATAAATAAAAAGGTTGCCTAATAAAGACCTGCGGGTTTGAGAAAACACAAAAAAAATTAAATAACTTCTGTTTAGAAAATTATGACCTAATCAAAAAAATGTTTAATTTCTTGTGATCTGATTCACTGATCTTTTTATGAGTATACTATGAGAGGGGATTAATAAACAAAACTGTATGTTAAAACATTTATTTAAGTCAAAGAATACGTCCCTGGCTGATACATTGAACATTAACTATAAAATATTGTGTCTACGTTTAGGGCTTTAAATTCCCTCAATCCGTGGCATGCACTCTGTTTCACAATTTATGAAAGACAACATTAATTATAAAATATTGCATCAACGTCAGTAGGGCTTTTAAATATCCTCAATCCGGTTGGGAGCAGCACTCATTTGATCCCGTTTCGTACGTAGAACTTTTATGTTTTAATACTATAGCGCGGCTCTATCGACTCTCCGGGTGTATAATTTCATTTGAGACGTCGCATAAAACCGGGTTAATAGGGTCAAACGTCGCCTGGTTCGCAAATATCTCTCGCAGGGAACATTGCCTGCGTTCAGATTGAAAAAAATATATTTGTGCATTTAACACTCGTTTTCTTTTCTGTTATTTTTTCTTTGTATGTTCTCACATATAAGTATGCAGTATTCAGTTTGAACTTTGAAGTTGTAGAACAGTGCTGCTCTAACTTTTCGTATGAATTTTTTTTTAGAAGAGCCACTTTGGGGTCACAAAATTGGAATCAGATTGCAGGATTATGCCTAGATTATGCCTAGTACTCGTCTCATGTAAACACAAAGTACAGTTCTTATATTATAGTTAATATAATATATATAGCTAATATATTTATTTTAAATAATAAGATTTGGTATTTATTGAATTTCTTAGATCGACGAGGCGATTGCCCATCTAACGTTTATAAACTATAGCATAACACGAATATTCCCGATTTTGACAATATCTGTGCACAGAAAATTGATGGTAAATTATAGAACCATAAAACGACTAGAGATGAGACTGCTATTGCGATAGCTGCTACTGAGAACACTGTTATTTGTACTGAACAGAGAGCAGACTGCTCTGCTCTTTAACATACCTGCTATCACTGTTATCCTGTTCTTGATTGTTTTTTTTTTTAATCCAAGAAATAAACAAAATATTTTTGATTTCAACTTTCTTAAGCTTATTTATTTATCAAAAATATTGTTTTGAACAAAAAAGAGACATTACTTTTTTTATTTTCCCATTTTAAAACATTTTCCGTGCACCAAACAAAGATAGACATATCGATAATGCTACTGCTACTGCGATCACTGCTATTCCGTAGAACAGTGTTCTTTTAAAGAACAGTGTTTTTTTAAAGAACAGTGTTCTTCAAAAGAACACTGTTCTTCAAAAGAACACTGTTCTTTCAAATAGCAGCTATCGCAGTAGCAGTCCCACGTTATTTTTAAAGTATAATAATTAGGTACTAGCTATTTATGTAAATCTTATTTTCTCTGTTTAAAAGTAAACGTTTAATTTTTATTTTAAGGAAACTAAAAAACTATTTAAAATTTTTTAAAGTTATTAAGGCTAATTTCATAATTTGGCATTAATTAATATTTATGTATTTCACCTTTACGTGCTATTTAGACTACCCCTTATGTCAGTGGAAAATTTTTCGGGGGGGGGGGGGGTAATATTTGTCGGGGGGGGGGGTAATATTTGTCGGGGGGGGGGGTATACATGCGTGTTAAATTTTGGAAAGGATTTTGAACTGAACATTTCGGAGGGGGGGGGGGGGTCCCCCCGTTACTACGCCACTGCCTTATGTAAATAAATTTGATTACTCGAAACGCCTATAGATTTTAAAAAAAAACTGATCTAAACAAACTGTGATTATATCACTGCTACTGTTAACTGCTATTTGTCTTAACTGCTCTCTGTGATCACTGCTATCTAAAAATCACTATTAAGCCCATCTCTAAAAACGACTATTGGCAATACGTCAAGTAATGATAAACAATAATTTATAATCTTGGAATTATATCCAGAGTGGCAGATGCTTTAAACTAGAAAGTTTGGTTAAATAAATAATTTGGGATACCTATTGTATGTTATTTACTCGTGTGATTTTTTCCCTATTTTCAGAAATGTTTTAGTTTTTTTATGTTATACAATACTTTCACGTAGAAATCTGTAGAATTGATCCAAATTTTTCAGCACACCCCTTTTAGTTTTCAAATTGTATTGTGTTCATTTTAATTGAGGAGCAATACATTTAAAATAAAAATGTAAGCCAAAAATAGTAGCATTTATAGTCGTGTATTTTTTTCATAAGGTAATTAATGAACAATAAAACACAATTAAGAATAAATGTATTTATTTTAATAAAATAACATTGACGAGGCTTATTCAACATTTGGCGTTAGTCAACTTTACGATAAAACGCAAGGTCCCGATTTTGAGTATAAGTATATCTGTAAAATCAATTAATAGAAATTCGTAGACTCATAGCTACATTATCGGCATTACGTCAAGTAACGAAAATCATTTTAAAAAACGGAATAAAAAGACGAAGAAGAAACTCAATTTAAAAAAATTATAATTTTTAAATGTTATCATCCCTCATTTTTCTCCAATGATTCAGCGCAACATTATTTCCGCTCGACCAAAATCATTCAGGGATTTATATACATTATTAAAAAACATTCTGCATGATAAATTGATAGAAAATCGTAGAATCATATCTATATTATTGGCAATACGTAAAGAAATGAAAGACATTTTAAAAAAGGTGAACTCTGTAAACCAAAAAATTAGTTTTTTGTATTTTAAAATTTGGAACCGTACCCAGACATTTTGAAGAGTCTGTTGACCAATGTGCATGAGTTATCTTCCAATTTTCTAATGTACATACGGAATTACAACAGCTCTTTTACATTTGCTTCAACAGGTGTCACTGCTCGGCCGAGTACTTCTTCCATGTAAACTAGGCATTATTGACTCAATCAATAGAAATAAAGTATAAATACTTTATTACACTGGTCAACAGCCATTTTGGCGCAAAGTTAAGATAATGTTTTCTTGGGTAATTTTGGCTCACTGATTTCGAAAATGGCAATAATTTTTTTCCTAGGTCTAGTTTTCGAGATATTTGGAAAAAATCGTTTATTCAAACATGCGAAAATTAAAAAATTTCAACCGTCATTTTTGATTCAAAAATTTCATTGAAGAGATAATTAAAACTTGATACGTACACTAAAAAAATATTTCAAAACATTTTCAAGTAAATTTTCCACGAGAAAATGGAAAAAAAACGTTCAACAAAAAAAACATGGATTTTTCATGCAAAATTGGTCATTTCGCGAACTTTGACGTGCTGTTATTTGAAAAATTTCCACTGAATTATGACATAAATTATCAGAAACATAGCCTTATGTCTGCCATTTGACATATCAAAATTTCAAAACAATCGTATAAAAATTGTCCAAATTATGGTCAATAATGTATGACTCGGTCAAAAATGCGCACATTGTACCTTCGGAGATCAATTAGATAAAATGTCTGATTTCATAGAACAGCATAATAAGGAACAGTAATATTGTTTGATATTTTTTATTTCTTTAATTCTAATGATTGTAACAGTACATTAGTCTTGATATTAAATTTCCATCCACCCTTATCAATCAACATCAACAAATTGTCTTTTCAATGATTTTGCACAGTCACTTGGACCGATTCCCAGAAAATCTTGGTGATGTCAGTGAAGAGCAAGAAGTTTCACCAGGATATAAAAACAATGGAATGTAGGAACCAAGGGAAAAGGAACACCAACATGATGGCGGACTACTGCTACATAGCAAGTTTTAATTATCTCTTCAATGAAATTTTTGAATCAAAAATGACGGTTGTATTTTTTAATTTTTGCATGTTTGAAAAAACGATTTTTTCCAAATATCTCGAAAACTAGACCTAGGAAAAAAATTATGGTCATTTTTGGAATCAGTGAGCCAAAAATTACCCAAGAAAACATTATCTTAACTTTGCGCCAAAACAATTTTTTTTGTTGACCAGTGTTATAGATACCAAAAACTTGATGGTAGCCATCTTTTATTAAATGACATGTTTAATAAATATGTATATCCAAGGTATGTACTCGTACATTTAGAGTATAAGGTAGCCCCACAACTCGGTTCGAGATGTGGAAACCTCGTCATCTGCACGCTTAAGCTGATTAGTCAAAAGTTACGAGGATACCTTACACTTTACTTTGGAATATATCTTTATGTCTTTATCTATCTAAGAAAATGCCAAAGGTTTGAACCTTAGAACATATATATTTTTATTTTTTAAATAAATCCTGACAACTTTTGAAAAAGAAATGTTTAGGCATTTTTTTCCTTTCTTAAGGAAACTAAAAATTACATAAACCATTGATAATTAGGATATCAAAAAGTATTTTCATTAAAAAAATTAATGATTTTTGAAACAATATTGTTTACAGTCGTGAAATAAAACGACAATTTGTCGATGTTATAGATCGGAATAATTTTTTTTATTCCAAAACTACGTCTCCGACAGGGTCGTAATTAGAGGCTCGGAGGCCCCGGGGCAGCAAGTAATCGAGCCCCCCCCATTATATGTAAAATATAAATTGAAAACATTTTTTTCATATCACATGCATAGAAACAACTAGTTTTGAACCCAGTTTTGACAGTAGAAACAAGCCAATTTCAGACCAATGCGATTGTACCGAGCAGAAACAAATAAACAACGTTGTTTCTGCCCTAGGGCAGAAACAACGTTATTCCTGACTAGCAAATTCATTAATTTATTATTTATTAATAATTATAAAAAATTAGAAGTGACAACTTTGTGAGCTTCTCTACAAAAACTGAAGACTCTAATTTATCAACGACAGATACAGTAACATCAAAACAAACCGTATATAATTTTTAAAATTCAATCAATACAATTAATTTTTAAATCTGTCAGAATCGAATTTGTAATAAACAAAAGCGAATCTTATTTCTGAATTATTTTATTAATAAAATAGTATAAGATATTACTGCGCTATTTGTCTAAAATAGTCTTACTTCGACTGGCTACAGAAATCAAAACTCGTTGTTTCAATGCATGTGATATGAAAAATAGCGTGTGTAGCACGGGCTGTAACAAGACGATTTCTGACCAGTGCGATGACAGCCCTCGCTTCGCTCGGGCAGTCAACTCTCGCCCTAGTCAGAAATCGTCTTTTTTCAGCCCTTGCTACACAATATACTATTCTTGCTACCTCAGTATTTTTGCTTTGTTATTGATTGTAATAACCTTTTTTACGCTGCTGCCCGGTATAGTCGTTACGGTCCTGGACTTTTATTCCAGCTTCACTTTTATGTGTTATTTGTTTATATTTCAATAAAATAAAATACGGGAATATACCCACAATTTGAACCTTTTCTAAATATAATTTCTTTTGATTAAATTCGTATAAAATATCAATTTCAATCAATCGGAACTTTTACACTCAAAGACTAAATTTCCGTATGACATAAAACGATTTCATGTAGGTATATTATATAGTACATAATGTAATATATAAATATACATTATACATACATACATTTACATAAATGAAATTGGTTTGTAACAGTCCTTTGAACTCCTTTGTGTTACCTTACACTTGATTGCACTTTTGTCGTACATATATAACTTTTCCACTCTAGTTTATATTTCAATCGTTATTTATTAACAATTTTTTACTAAAACAATGACGTACCGGATGCTTGTTATTGCATTTCCTGCGACAACACAAATGTAATGAGCATTGTTCATACATATTATATGTATATTTTTACTTACATATGTACCGGTTGTATGGATAAAATAAAATTATATAAAAAATATACTTTTAAAAACAAGCTTTTATTAAAATTGCACTAAAAAGTAAAAAATTAATTTTCAGCTATCACAAAAATTTCAGGTTTTTATGAGTAAGCTTTTAATTAATTAACTATTTCATTACTGTATTTATAAAATTGTTAAGTAGTTTATCAAAAATTCTATATATTTATTTGATTTATGCCCGGTATTATCAACCAATTTAAAGCTCCTTTAGCGCTAAATGCTCCTTTAAAGTAAATTTGGTGAATTACAAACGTGATTTAAATCAATATTTAAGCTCTCAATGAAAAATTTACATAATATACGTTGTAAATAAATACTGCAGAAAATTTAAAATCTATTTAATTAAATATATTATGCTTGGATCTGTTGATAATATGACAGTAAGTTAAAGGAGCATTTACTTAAACTTGATAATACTGGGCGTTAATGTACAAATTTTCTACTCTTATTCGCAGCGTGCGCGATGACAGCGCCAACTAACGGGTGGACTTTAGTAGCAACTTGGGTGGACTTTGACGTACTAACAAACAAATAATTTCAATAAAATATCGTAATATATACATTTTAGACGATTATTTATGACTATTGGCTATGTGCACGAAGTCTATTATCGCCGCTAGCGAGTAATAGCGAAGGATTGAATGGATTCAACTCTCTTTTTATCATTGTTCAATATGTTTAATACCGTGAAATTTTTTATTAAACAAATATCATTTAATTTAGCTGTTTGCATATAATATAAATAGTATAGCATAAAAGGTACGAGAAAATTATTTATTTTGGGTATCTTTTTCTCTTTAATTATGACGTATAATAGAGAAATAATTAATTCGTTTACATTGACAGCATAACCTCAAATTTTGGCGCCGATAATTTTACAATATTGCTCACCACGAACACTCGCACTACATTATTTCTAACTCCGCCCCCTTGCACATAGTCTATAGTGGGATTAACCATGTTGACCTTTCTATTTTCAATTAAAAACGAGCTTATTAAAAATGACAGTTAGTCCACCCAAAGTGTTATTTTTTGCCACGTTGTGCGCTGTGATCGATTTCGTTTCCCCCACTACCTACTTTGCACCCAGCGAATATCAATTTATACTTCATTTCTTATTTTGCATAAATTTTTTTATTCATACATTTGTCTTTATAGTACCCCGCACTTTTTATTTTTATTTTCTACTTTTTAGTGCATTTTTAATAAAAGCTTGTTTTTAAAAAGTATTTTTTATATATGTACTTGTACATATAATTGTAGTCGTATAAATATACTTTATTTATATACAATAATTCAATATTTATTATTTTAACAATTATAACAGTTGAACGCTGGTAACCTTAGTTTTGTCCTGTAACAAGCGCTTGTCTATCGGTTATCTATATTTTCTCGGTACGGCTGGGCGTGCTTATACAGGTTGTCCAAGATAAGCGTGCAATGCATGGGGATATCCTAAACGGTAAGAGATACAGATATGGTTAAATGAGATGAATTATTTGTAAGAAAGGGGTGAGTATTACAACATCAAAAAATATTTATAATTTTATGTGGTTCAGGCGGTATACCCAAAAAACTGAAAATTCGGAATTTCTTTAAATGACTATAACTTTTTTGGCAAAGTAGATAGGTACTTTTTGTTTGCGGTTTCTTAAAGCACTTTTTTGAGTAGAATTGTTTGGTGTATTTAGAATTTTTATATCACTTTTAGTTTCCGAGTTACAAGCCCTAACTTTAGTTTTTCGTATGGGCCGCCAAGTTGGTTATATCATATTTGTACGTGTTTTTTTTTCTCTACTTTACAACGATATATTACATGACATACTTATTATAGAAAATAAGTCGAAGTACTAAATATTGGTGATATTTATAAAGTATTTTATTACAAACATTTAAGTAAGCCATGAAAAACAAAAATTGTTAAACAAAAATCGCAATAACAACAATGAAAATAACAAATGCATAATTAAAAACAATAAACTATTACAAAAAAAAGGTTTTTACTTTTTTTTAATAATAAGTATGACATGTGACATATCATTGTAAAGTAGAGTAAAAAACACGTTCGAATATGATATAGCCAACTTGGTGGCCCATAAGAAAAACTAAAGTTAGGGCTTGTAACTCGGAAACTAAAAGTGATATAAAAATTCTAAATACACCAAACAATTCTACTCAAAAAAGTGCTTTAAGAAACCGCAAACAAAAAGTACCTGATAGGTACTTTTTGTTTAATTTTCAGTTTTTTGGGTATACCGCCTGAACCACATAAAATTATTAATATTTTTTGATGTTGTAATACTCACCCCTTTCTTACAAATAATTCATCTCATTTAACCATATCTGTATCTCTTACCGTTAAGGATATCCCCATGCATTGCACGCTTATCTTGGACACCCTGTATATGACTTAAGTCGGTAGCGGCACAGACTTGTCTACGCTCTTATCAGTTTCTGATGTATTAAATGATTGTGCTACAGTCTCCCCCTCTGGCGCTGAGACCGTCCCGGTGAAGTGCCAGAACTAGTAGCGTGTACCTTCTCAGGAACTGAGGTTGGCTGCTTCCTGGGTCTGCCTCTTCGGCGCAATGGAATTATTGGTCTAGGGACATCTTCATGTTCTTCCACGCCCTCCCCTTGGACTAGAACTGCACCGTTAGCCCTGAATTGAACATCTAATGACAGAATATCTATCGTGGCACGTTTTAATTGTGGCACGTTGTTGAATTGTGGGTCTCTTCGAGGTGGAGTAAAAGTGAAGGGAAGCGAGTCCTTAAAAATTTCATATATCCCACCAGGTGAATAATCTGTAACTAGTGGTCTTCTAGGTGGCGTGTCAAATCTTTGCAACTGGTAGGATAGAGCTGCTACTGCTGCGTCTGTTTGTGGTTTCTGTCGTTCAGGGGTGGCCGGTAGTGGTGACATCATAGTCGTCGATGAGAACCAAGCCAAAAATGGTGACATCTCGCTGTTAGAGGGTGTTCCTGTATTTACGCAAGGTTCTTCCGTATCGGCTCTTCTCTTCTGCGACGTTCTACTTTCCTCTGCTGTCTGCATAAACTCAAAAAATTCGCTCGGTATGTCAGCAAAACACCAATTCCTTTGAGCTATATTTAATATTACAGCAGACTGCTCGAGAAAGTCTATTCCCAGCAATGTTCTATTGTCTTCCGCCTCAGGTAGAACGATGAAATTTATCTTCAGATCTCTTCCACCCATCGTGATGTTGGTAGTAGTGGCGAGAATCTCTCGATATGTCTTCGTTCCGTCGGCCAAAATTATGTCGGCGTTCACCGTCTTGAAGTGGACGTTGGACATTTTCTTTAAATGTTGGTACAACCTTGTACCAGCAACACTCGTTCTTGCGGCCGTATCAATGTGCGCTTGACCATTAATACCGTTAATTGATACTGGTATAGTCGGTACTCGGTACATTCGCTCGTTGATTGCAGTTCATCGAGTAAAATTGTATTGAGTTGGTATCAATTATTTTTGGGTTACACACGGGGCAGTTACTTCTACTATACCCTGACGTTCCACATCCATAGCAGGCTATTGTAGTCTTTATTGGAGCCGCGGAAGTTCTTATGGTTTCGGAAGAATCTGTCGCCGTAGATTTTGCAAGTCGCTTTCGGCATTCTTCAGCCGAATGACCTCTAAAATTGCAGAATGTGCATCGTATTTGGGACTTCTTTCCACTTTCCTTGACTGGGACCGTTTCAATAAACATTTCCTCTGCCTGGATATTTTCAATAAGTCATCCCTTTTGCGCTAGATCCTTGAAGGACTTTATGTCTTCTCGTGGGAATCGTTTGCGGATACGTAAGTTTAGTAGACCATAAATAAGGTCTAGCTGCGTCTCTTCATCATGTCGTTCCGCTGGTAACTGTGCCAACAGTGCACGTTTTTCACACACAAACTCATCGATTTTTGTGCGATCATCTTGAACTTTCTTGAAAATTTAGAGATAAATTTGAAAAGCTGGCTTGGCAGGTGAAAATGCGGTGCGAATCAATTTTGTTGCTTTATTCCACGTCCTCGCCTCGGTCTTCACACCTTGCCACTAAGTAGCTGCTGTACCCGTAAGCAACAGTGGTAATCCTCTCAGTGCATCTTCATCGGAGATATTCTCAATGTCCTTGTAGATAGTTGTGGAGTTAATAAATTCATCCACCTTCTCGAAGTATCGATCGCCGTTAAATCGTGACGAGCATTTTGAAAAACTTCCAGTTAGTAGCATTACTGGTTTTTGATTAATTGAGTTAATCAATTGTTGAAACTGATCAGCTGTGAAGTTGATCGCCATTTTGTTCAACAGTCGCGGGCTTCTTCGAGAGACTGTTGATTCACTGTCGGATGATGAAACGGTTGTATTTCTTGAAACAACAATGGTTTTTCAACAATTTCTTCTTCGAGTCGCGACAACAATGGATTTGTAATTTTTTTTCAACAATGGGCGTATTCGGGCCGCTAGTTGGGTGCCAATGTAGACGTATAAATATACTTTATTTATATACTAGATTATAACAAAACAATAATTCAATATTTATTATTTTAACAATTATAACAGTTGAACGCTGGTAACCTTAGTTCTGTCCTGTATCAAGCGCTTGTCTATCGGTTATCTATATTTTCTCGGTACGGCTGGGCGTGCTTATACACCCGTGAGGTGGCGTGACTTAAGTCGGTAGCAGCACAGACTTGTCTACGCTCTTATCAGTTATCAGTGCTACATAATTATATATAATAGTTGCCCTCACGGTCTCTGTGTGGGGGGAAACATTTTTCAGACATTAGAATTTGTTGTTCTGCCATTTCCTACCGGGGTGGGGCAATTTCCCACTATGTCAAGATGGGACAAAAAAGCATCGCTAATGATTGCCGAAAGTTTTTGGAAGGAAAAATCGATAGTTTCGAGAAAATAACATGGTGGATTTACAAAATGTGGGAGTGACGGAAGTGGCAAGAAAAAAATATATTTTAGCGGCTTTCGGGGTATTTTGGGCCAGGAAATCGAAATCTGTTTTAAAAATAGGGAGTTCCCATTTAAAAAATACGAAGGAGGGAGCGTTCCCCCGGGGGGCAGATCCTCCCCCACAACTGGCATCGCCATGTGGTAGCTGGAAAAAATGCTAACATTTTTGTCTGGATCATTTTTCCTGATAATTCCTCCCTGGCGAGTTACGCAGGTGTATCCATCTTTTTCAACAGCCTGTATATGTATTGTATATATGTATATAAAATAATAATCAAATAAAAAATATATCTCGATAAATGTAATTGTAGTAGTGTATTTTTCAACTAAACCAGAGGAAACTTTTTAAATTCGAATTGTTACAAGGAAATAAACTGTTACATTTTACCTCTGAATGGCAGTGGCGTATCATTCGTCTTTTTAAAATACAGGTATTATTTTGAATTGTAAAATTGTAAAGATTTTTTAATAAACAATTTAGATTTGTAGAAAATGCTAGCGTTGTTTTATGTACTACAGCATTTCTAATGTAAATGTTTATTTTAGACAATTGTCGTGAATGGTATCGATCATACGCGTTAAGTAGAAATCAGCAATCTTAAAGCAGTGGTGATTGGTCATAGTATGTTATATTATTATATATAATATAGTAGGTTATATTATTATGCATTTATTACCACTACTCTAAAATTCCGAGTGAATTCTTAACGATTTGACAGTTTGCTGATAGCGTTGGCTTAGCATTTGCTTTCGAGCGAATTCTTTATAATAGAAGCTGACATTATAAATCAATTTATATATAAATATTAGTATGATAAAACGTCTGAACATAAAAGTGATATTAAATATCGAAGTCAAAATAAAACTATCAGCAACAGTTATTCTAAGTAATATGATAAATTTACACAATTATAATAAATAATTAACAAAATAATTTGTACGCCACTATACGTCAAGCAACGAAGTCAAAAAATCTATGCAATAGTATGCAATCCATCATGTCAGTGATCGGATACGTTCGGATTTTGTCGTAGACTTGCACTCACTTGCATTCAAGTCCATACGAACGATTCACTGTACTGAACAAATTACAATGACTCGTCACTCGCCAATTCATTTTTGTAAGTCAACGTCTCATTGAACGAATCAGTTAGAACGAATCTTTTTACTGAATTGTTTCAAATGACTCGAGTCACTTAAAAGACTCGTTTTTCCCATCTCTAGTACATAGGGATTTCGATGTTATATCAAAGTTGTGCAAATATTTGCTCTCCCGTTAATATTACGACAAAGCTATAACTTTTTTTTTCAAGACGCTTGATCTAAATATACTATCAAATCGTTATCCGAAATATTTTTTATCAGTTGCTAGGGTCCAGAATCACAAACTGCCTAAAATACTAAGAATAAGTAATAAAAATCCGTATTTTAATCCGAAAATAAGAAAAATAATTATTTTATCCGAAGCTAAAATTAAAGAAAAAATATCCCTATGTCACATCTGTAACAACCCCAGAAAAATTTTTTTAAATGAATGACCTTTATACTATTCTCTAAACTAATAGTCTGAAGGCCAGGTGGCATATGAAGCCATTTAACAATATTCCTCTATAACTTCTTGTGTGGCTTAATTATATGCCTAGTCTACCACTTTTTTCCTCTGCGAAATGTTTGTATCCACAGGTTTCCCTCTCTCAGCGATGTTACATATATTGCCAAAAAGTTCCACGCGTCAGACTGGAAAATCGGAAAATATATTTTGTCCGACAAATTAACTATTGGGTTTTAGATATTTTCATTAAACAATCCTGAAAAAATCAACAAATCAATACATTTTCATGAAGTTATTATTTTGACAGGTTTAAGGTGGTAGACACCTTAAACTTTAATATTTAAAAAATAGAAAGAGAAATCCACGATTACAAAAATTTTCATAGAGGAAAAAAGTGGTAGACTAGGCATAATTAAGCCACAAAAAGATATAGACCATAATGTATGGTCCTAATTATAGACCTATTATAGGCAATGGCTTCATATGCCGCCTAGCTCTGAATGGTTTTCGTGAAAATAGCCTGGTTTTTCAATACTAGAACACCCTATATGACTAAATAGATACGGGGATGCTTTCTTATCCACACACTCGATACGTGTTTTGTTTACATGAAATTGAACACGTATGAAAATGAGGATATCAAACAATTTTCTTCATTGTCTTTGGTGACGCTTTTGTACTGTAATTGTAATCGCTATTTCTATAGACACTAAACAGTTGTGGTTTTCAGCCTACTTAACGAAATTTCTGAGTAGGTAGTGTTTAATTCATTGTCTTCATAGAACTTAATTATTGATTTATTTACAGATTGCCGTAGGTGTGGTATAAGATTATACAAGATTTAAATTACATTTAAAGACAATAGTATTCAATTAAACTAATGTAGATACGTATGTAGATATGTAACAGTATATTATATTATAAATATAATGGATGCTTTACCTAAAGGCAATATGCGTCATAAGCTGTTTATAAAGTGACGTGTAAAGACTATTTTTGTTCAATTAATAAAGTTAATATTTCAATCAAACTGGTAGTTTCAATACTTTCAATCAGCATAGCTTTCCGCCCAGAATAAGTTCAAAAAAAACTCCCGCGGACTTATATGAATTTCATTAAAATAATCGAGAAAATTAATTAACTGTGGCATCAAACACTTTCTAAAAAAAAAATTGTCAAGTGCGACTCGACTCTTGCGAATTAGTGTTTCGTACTGTATACTTTTTCAATTTATTCGATTTTAATTTAATTTAACTTTACAAAGTTAACAAACATTGGTTATATTGAAATGTTCGTCTATTAGAAAACAGATGGCTTAAAATAATAATTTTTATTTTTGACCTTGGCATCGTTAAACATATTAAAAAAAAATCAGATTTTTTCACAATGACTTTCAAAGATATACATAGGTAGGAGACAACATATTTTTGCGACTTTTTTTTAATTTCTTAATAATTAAAAAACGTTTAGAAATTCAAATTCCTTGAATGAATGAAAAAAAATCGATAAATCCATTTCTCTCAAAAAACGAAAAAAAATGTACATGTCGAGTCTATTATTGGTTCATCATTTACTATATTTATGCTAAATATATAAGTTCAACGTATCAGTAGCTAAAAGGATATGATAGACAACCACAATGTTGGTTCTATTCGTATTTTTTCCAATTTCGACACGGAACACTAAAAATTACAAAATGTGAGGTTAGTCGTCTAATCTTTAATAAAAGAGATATCGTTCTTGCATATTTAGAGCAGCCAGTCACATAGACATTCATTGATTTCGAAATTTACTCGGGCAGTTGCAAGAAAAGCCATGTCAAAAGATATAATAAGTATATCTACGTAGTTAGTTACATTTTAAAAACAACCCTTAAAAAGTCTACTGTAATATGGGTCGAAATGTTGGACCTATATAAAATAAAGTATAACGTGGCGTGAATCCAGAAGACAAGAATTATAACTGGAGTTTGGCGAAACTCTTATACTCTATATTCATGATGAAAGGAACAAATTCGTTTAAAATTCAGACCATTATTTTGTGGAAAAATGCTCGGACCCGTCGATTAGTATTTTTAGTTGCGGATTTTTTGACATAAGAAAATTGTATACAGGGTGTCCCAAGAAGAACATATGCAGTCATCATTGATTTTTTAAATGGAACACCCTATATATTATGCCATTTTTGAATTGTACGATAAATTCTGAATACTTTTTGTACGGTATACTATAGCTCTAAAATTAGCGGTGTTTGGAATAATGACGTTTGAAATGTGTCTCAAGATGAATATATGCAGTCATCATTGATTTTTTTTAATGGAAAATCCTGTATATTATGCTATTTTTGAATTGTACGATAAATTCTGAACATTTTCTGCACAACATAGCAAAGCTCTAAAATCAGCAGTATTTGAAATAATGACGTTTGAAAAGTTATAAATAAATAAAAAATTAATAAACTTTAATAATAAAACATACAAAAGAAATGAAATTATTCTAAAAACCACTGATTTTAGAGCTATACAGGGTGATTCAGCACTGTCGTGCCAAACTTGAACAGTAGATTGAGAAAAATATTTTAAGCAAAAAACTTCCAATAAACATGTGTCCGGAAATTTTTCCTTAGGGAACTACAGGCTTCCAAAGATTTTACTAAAAATGAGTTTTAATTTAATATCTAGAGAACCCTTTGTGATAGAATTATGAAATTTTGTATTTGGTTTAGTAATAATATGTGTTATCGATTTCTAATATTAACCAATTATATTTTAGGCCAGGGCTGTATGGGGCCAGTGGGCCCATCGATTTTGATCTTGTAATTGTTTGTTCCTTAATTTTTTTCCTAAGTTGATACTTTTATAAGATTATTTGACACAAAATACACAAAAACATAATTTGCTTGTTTATCATAGGATAAACCGTTTTCGAGAAATATCGATGCAAAAGAAAGCATGCAGAATTTACCTTAATACGGATGCTTGAAATTATAAAAAATAAATTTATATTCTTATTTCATGATAACAAATAAGACAAAAAGTTGATATAAATATACCTCCGAAAATGCATCCATATCAACGAATAGCCATTTTTAGTTTGTTTTTTTAGTCATGTTATTAAAGTTCATGTAACGGTATAAGAACTAGCTATAGATCTTACAGGATTCATATTAGGTGGTTTATTTAAATGAACTTTATTCTTACCTTTAATCATAGAAAATAATATAAATTTATTTTTTATAATTTCAAACATCCGTATTAAGTTAAATTCTGCATGCTTTCTTTTCCATCGATATTTCTCGAAAACGGTTTATCCTACGATAAACAAGCGAAGTATGTTTTTGTTTATTTTGTGTCATATAATCTTATAAAAGTATCAACTCAGGAAAAAAATTAAGGAATAAACAATTCCAAGATCAAAATCGATGGGCCCACTGGCCCCATACAGCCCTGGCCTAAAATATAATTAGTTAATATTAGAAATCGATAACACATATTATTACTAAACCAAATACAAAATTTCATAATTCTATCACAAAGGGTTCTCTAGATATTAAATTAAAACTCATTTTTAGTAAAATCTTTGGAAGCCTGTAGTTCCCTAAGGAAAAATTTCCGGACACATGTTGATTGGAAGTTATTTGCTTAAAATATTTTTCTCAATCTACTGTTCAAGTTTGGCACGACAGTGCTGAATCAACCTGTATATTCATCTTGAGACACATTTCAAACGTCATTATTCCAAACACCGCTAATTTTAGAGCTATAGTATGCCGTACAAAAAGTATTCAGAATTTATCGTACAATTCAAAAATGGCATAATATATAGGGTGTTCCATTTAAAAAAATCAATGATGACTGCATATGTTCTTCTTGGGACACCCTGTATACAATTTTCTTATGTCAAAAAATCCGCAACTAAAAATACTAATGGACGGGTCCGAGCATTTTTCCACAAAATAATGGCCTGAATTTTAAACGAATTTGTTCCTTTCATCATGAACGCACTGTAAATAGCTAGAATATAGAAAATGTAACTCGATTTATAAATAGCCATTCTCAGTATAACATGTATAATACCTTCTTTGACCAACTATATTGGTAAAGGGAATTGATCTGTGGTTAAGCCAGGATTCAATTCCGTTGTATTATTATATTTCAAATGTCAAAACACCTTCTTATTCTATATTTGATACAAAACGTTTGTGTGCAGAATGCGGAGAATTTTATTTAAAGAAGTTTCAATCAATATTTAACAATGAACAGTAGGGAAATCATTGTTATAATAAATACATGCAAATATTTGCTCTACTGTTCATATTAAGGCAAACTTGTAAATATATTTTTACTTATAAATTGTTATGCTTGATTCATATTGACCTAGAAGTTCTAACACATCATAAAAAATGCAGAAAATAGAATTCTTTTCTGGATTGTTTAACAACTTTCTTAATTTCAGTTTTAGTTTAATAATTTGAAGTATTTAAAATATTTCTTATTTTTTAAAAAGTTAATATAATATTTAATATACAGGGTAGTCAGGTTTGGGGTACAGATATTTTAGGAGCTGATTCCCTGGCTCTGTGATTAAAAAATTCTACGGGAAGGGGGGGGGGGGGGTCTTCAACACCCTCTGAGCTACAGGTTGTTTAAAAAACTTTTCTACAAAAGTACCTACAATATGTAGTATTTTTAATCATTATTTTGGTGCGTCACACAGTGGTTCGAAAACATCGATTTTCGGAAAAAATTCAATAATTAAAGAACCAATGAAATTATAAAAAAATTTATTACTGAATATTGATAAAATAATAAATATCGTTATTTCTATACTATTTAAGACAGGGCCGAATTGACCCAAAAAATTTTAAGGGCGTTTTTTCTAAAATTAGTTTGTTCGGTTTATCATCTCTTTAAGAATAAAAGTCTTTATACATTTTTTCTGTTTTAATTTTGCTCAAAATGTGTAAGAAAACACATTTCTTAGTATTTATAATATTTAAAACAGAGTCGGACTAGCGAAACTATTTTTTCAAGCACTTTTTTTCGGTGCATTTTGAAATGAAATAAATTTGTATTTTTTCTATAGTATTGTTTGGAAAATTTTCTTTAAAATTATATTATTTAAAGCAGGGCCGGACTGGCCCAACTATTTTTAAGAACTTTCATTCAATGCAACATATTTTTAAAAATTAAATAAATATCTTAGTCTTTTTCTAATTTTGTTTGGAAATTTTTCATTAAATTTATAATAGGTATTTAAAACAGGGCCGGACAGGACCATTGATTTTAAAAGGTTTTCGTTTAATGTAACGCCTCATTAAAATCAATCATTATAAAAAATTGTTAATATCTAGTCCTTTACGGAGATAGGTGATTATCCCCCCCCCCTAAAATCCCCATCCCAGTGGTATTTTTTTTGCTGGATTGAATGAAACTAATTACAACCTTTCCTACATAACAGGAAATGAAATATAAAATTTTTCGTTTTTTCTTTTTATTCATTTATTTTTTTATATTTAATTTCAGCCCGTGTCACATATGGAGGGTTGTAATTATTTTTTTCGATTCGGCGAGAAAATACCACGAAGTTGGGGCTTTTGAGAGTACAAATAACCCCCTATCTCTCATACGAGCCGAGATTTTTTTAAGATTTTGTATTAGGGATAGGAAGCAAAATTAAAAAAAATCTCCCCCTGTCACGTGTGGAGGGTTGTAATTAGTTTCATTTGGGGGTTATGTTTCAAAATCGACGTATGCGAAACCGTAGGTAACGGTTAGTTAGTTTTAAATTTAAAGGAAAATAATTACCGTGATTGGAGCCACACCTCCGCCCCTAGATACGGGCCTGTTGTAATTATTAGTTCATATTTTAAAAATTTAATAACCATTTATGTTGATTACTAAAAAAATACTTGAATAACAAAATATAAGAGTGGAACAGGATATTATGTGCAATACTATATATTTTTGCATATGTGACGCCCAACAAAAAATAATCATTTACAAGCAGAGTCGCAGCAACGCGCAGCTAAATGTGGTATTTTTTGAAAGAGGACATCCCTATTTATATAATGTATATTATTTCATTTTGACGTTTTTTGACGCAAAAAAGATATGTCTTGAAAAAGATGCATTTTCGAAAAAAAATCCTTATTACATAGACACGGTAATAACAGGGTTAATAAAATTTTTAAAAATCCAAATATTGTTAAAATTCAAAATTAAATACTAAAGAATGTAACTAGTGTTCATATTTTGATAATTGTTCAAATAATTTACTTAAAAATCAAGAACTGAAAAAAACAAATAATATTGAATTTATGATAATTTTAGAATCGTCAATTTTCAATAAGCTGTAATAGTTATATAATGAATATAATTTTGATTTTAATAGCCAAACATAATGCCTTGGGTCATAAACAACAAGTCTACATACAAAAAAAAATCAGTTTGTAACATTTTCAAACTATAGTTTTTTCCGCTCTTAAACCACTGTGCGTCATAATGTTACCTATAAATTCACTATGCACAGTTTTGACATGGGTCTTACAGTTTTTCAGTTATAAATTTATCTAAATTAATCCTCATAGTGACTATTTTGCTAAATGAAGCAGTCATATTTTTTGTTTGTTTATAATTACATAATTTGATTGTTATTGTCAATTTATATCATTTTGAAACCAATTGTGTAATAATAAACAAAAAAAATATGACTGTTTCATTTAATAGGGTAGGTAGATAATAATAACTTTTGGGATTCATTTAGATAAATTTATAACTGAAAAACTGTAAGACCCAGGTGTGCAGTGAATTTATAGGTAACATTATGACGCTCCAAAATAATGATTAAAAATACCACATATTGTAGGATTTGTAGGTACTTTTCTGGAAAAATGTCATTTTCATAAAATATTTCAAAAAAATAATAACTATTTTTGACTTTGATGAACAATAAAGTCTTGGCATCTTATGACGCCGCGCCGTTCGCACCGGCCGCACCGTCCGCCAGACACGCAATACTGATGTGTGTATATTATTTTCAAGGTTAAAAAAACACAAACTGTATTGCGTGTCTGGCGGCCGGAGCGGCCAGCGCGGTCGGCGCGGCGTCCTAAGATGCCAAGACTTAACTCTAGACTGGAAACACATCTAGAAATAATTGTAATATTAAAAAATATGTTAGTTAATTACCTATGAAACTGACCTATTGTGGTTGCTCTAGGTACACTACTTTAGAAGTTATGAGATGGTCTTTGCTTTAAGTACTACCCTGAAGGAACTTTTTTAAACAACCTGTAACTCAGAGGGTGTTGAAAATAGACCCTCCCTTCCCGTAGAATTTTTTACTCACAATGAACCAGGGAATCCGCTCATAAAATGTCTGTATCCCAAACCGGACCATCCTGTATATAATAAATCTATAATTACTAAGAATTATGAAATTGATAAACTTGTAAAACAATTCAATGCATCTAATTTATATCAATTTGCTTTGATAATTGAGGAGTTGTGGAACAAAACTTGATAACTCCACTTTGAATTGGATATCTAATTTTTTTAAGTTATTCACCTTACAGCATGTGCAAAGACGCTAGTTCAAAATTTGGGTATTGAAAATCTCACCTATAACATTACTCAAAAGTTTAAAAAAGTACACGAAGAGAGAGTAGTTACAATTTGACATCTTCTGTTAAGTTTGCGAAAATCGCGTTATCCAGTTTTGTTCCCCAGTTCCTCATTATTTTGATACTGCATACAAGCTTTAAGTCTCCATGGATATCTTGATGTGGATCTTGGCTTCTTGTCATAAGCCACGTCAGTTTAACCGTTGTATAGGATAACGTTCGTCGTAGATTGTAGTGGATATCTTTCAGTAGAGAACGACGAAACTGACGCAGTTTATAACCAGAAGCCAAAATTCATATCGATACTGCCACTGCTTATAAAATATATTAAAAAATCAATTTTCGCGATATAAAACTATAAATAAATTTACAAATATTGGTTTTTAGGTTACCCTCTGCCCCACTCCTCAAGAGTATCGGGCAAAAAGACAGTGACAAAGTTAGCTCCTTTATAATACCGGGCATTAGAATTTCAATGTCATCTTATATTTTTCCACTTAACAATTTTTCAACTACACAATTTAGCTTTTATAACTGCGCATTGCACTTTTCATTTTTGAAACTGTAGAAACAAGCTACAACCTACAACTACACACTAAAATAACCCCTGATAATAATAAAAATAGTATTTATTTAGTACTTGTTCAAACTACATTGATTGTGTCAGAAGGAACAAAAAAATATACGCTGTTTGTATAATTTTCTAAAAATAAGAATAATTTAAAAAAAGGAAAAAATATAATTGACTTTCTTGTTCTACTGAACAAATTCATTTATTTTTGTAATTAGGATTTTCTTGTAGGTATTCTTTTAGTCTCTTTTTGAATATTTCTGCGCGAAGCATTTTTATCATTTTGGTGTATAATATTTCGATATACAACTATTTACAAATATTTATGTTTTTATTATTTATTTCTGAATTATACATATTATACATGTATGCATCTTTATATATTTTTATCTTGCTTCCCAGCTATATCGAAGATACGAGAAGCTTTATGACCATTTTAAATTAAAAAAAAAATCTTCGATTTAGAATCATTATGAATCATTTTAATAACGTTTACATTGTAGGAAATAACGCATGAGTCTATTTAAATTATAATTTAACAAATCCACTTTCTGCAAACAAAGGTAAAAAAATGATTTTATTAAAAAGATGTATCTTATTAACCAACCAAACTCCAAATTACTTTTTTACATTAATTTTTTTTAACAAAATCACAAATGAATTTTTATTTACGTGCAAAACGTTGAGATCTCGAAATTACTGTTTTCACAAGTTTGCAAATTCAGCTCACAATCAATTAAAATTAGTTCATTTCAAACTATTATTCAAACTAACCAATTCGATTCTGAACTGATAATAGCAAGAAATAAAATAAATTGTGATTTATAGTTTTTAAAATAGGTGGTGCCACCATCTTGTATTAGTATTAATCACTGGCGCCGACTATGGGCGGGGCGAGGGGGGCGATCGCCCCCTAGATGTTATACCAGGGGGGCTTCGCCCCCCCTGTGAAGCTGCACTCTATTTTCTTTTAAATTAAAGATACATTTGTCAATAAGATTTTTCTTTAAAAAAAGGTGCAATATTCAAATACTTGTCAAATACTTGAGAAAAAATGATCGCTAAAAATTTCTTCAAAAATAAAATTAATACTGAATATCTTCTTTATTTTCTTTACAAAGCTTATTGTTAGTTAGACCATCAGCTTTTAAAAAAATCTACGATTTTTCTCTACCAAGTAATTGAAGTTTTCAGTTAAAATCGTCGTTTTCGTTTCGTGAGCCTTTGTAAATTAATAAACTAATGTACAAATGAAAAAAAAGATTTCAAAGATACAAATGTCCACTTTTCAATTATTTCAAATAATTAAAGTTTGATCGATTTTTACCGAAACTACACACTACAAATAATGAATAATAATAAATGAATAATGAATCGTTGACAGCGTTATCCAAGTGGATGTTGCATGATCCGTTTTACGATGATTTTAGCTTTTTAGCTGCTATATTCAATAATTTGATGAAAAAAAAATATTTTTTTACACTCAACGCACTATTATAGTTGTATTTCCGAAATTTTTTGCCGCATAAAAACATTTAAGATCAATTGGTCGTTATAACGAAAGTTGGATATTGTATATTTTTTAAAGAAATTTTTTGCCCCCCACCCCCTCCCAAAAAAAATATGAAAATATCGCCCCCCCCCCCAGGTGAAATGAAAAGCCGGCGCCTATGGTATTAATAATAATTTCGAGTAAAACTTTGTAAAAAAAATAATCAACAGATAGTAAATTAACTGCCCTTTGAATATTATAATTTTAATTCTACATATTACCTCTACTATACTGTACATCTCAAATACACTATGTATGTACAAATGTACATATTATAAATACATTAAATATAGAAAATTAAAATCACGACGTTATTTGCGTTAATTGGATTCCATTGCAACTCGCGAGCGAGATATGAACTTGTAAAACATTGTTTAAATACAATTTAACTACTGGAATGAACGGTATTTTCTCGGAAATTGTAAATGTATTCCAATTGCTTTTCAATGTTTTATCACACTTTAATATTTTTATTTGGATTCATTGATTTTTTTTGTGCATACTCAAATATTAATTTATATTATTATTATTAATAATTTATTTATTGAGTACAAACTCTAGATCTTGAGTACGAAATTTCGTGGGCTCCCACTATTACAAGCACACCTTCTCTATGTTATATTATCTCTGACTTTATAGTGTTATATTTGTGAATTTCAAAGCTTGTTAAAAACAAAAAATAATACCTATATTTTTTTAAATCTGATAGCTTTATACTGACCGCAAATTTTTTTGTCAACTGGGAAGCGACAACATCACTATTAATCCGAAACATTTGACGTGCCAGTTTTGACAGATACATTTTTTTAACAATCAATATAGCATTGGTGGATAAAGCCCCACCTCACCCCCCTCTTAGACTCAATTTAATAGAATTCATTTCGATTTGATTCAATTCATTTCATAAATCTCTTCGCCCCACGCCCCACCCCATTCTTCTTTAAACTCGCTTCGGTTTATAGCTACTATTAAATAATTTCAATTCTAACCCTTTGGACGCGAAAATCGATTCTATTTTTATTTCCTTTTGACGTGAAAATCGACTATAGTCCACGATTCGAAAAACACCGTTGCACGAGGAAATCTACTTTTATTTTAGAAAAAAAAATGTAAACGTCTCTGAAATATTCAGTAAAACCCTACTCTTTGTTTATTAATTTTTGTTTGTATTGTTTTTATTTACGTCAAATAAAAATTATATTACAAAAAAAAATTGTTTTACTCAAATATTAATCCTCAATATACTACACACCAATATCAACTTTTTTATATGCAATTTCATGCAAAATTGACATAAAATAAAACGAGCAATGCATGTTGGGCACGCACATGATAGGGTTCCGTAGTGTCATTCTCACTACGAGTCTTCAGGCTTCCGCGGTGATCTTGAAATGGATCTTGGCTTCTGGGTGTAAGCCGCGTCGATTTGGTCATTTTACTGGCCAACGTTTCGTCACACATTGCAGTGGACATCTTCAGGGCTCTTGTTACAGTGCCTGTAACAAGAGCTCACTGTAACAAGAGCCCTAAAGATGTCCACTGCAATGTGTGACGAAACGTTGGCCAGTAAAATGACCAAATCGACGCGGCTTACACCCAGAAGCCAAGATTCATTCTCAGTACGATTTATAAAAAAAGTTATTTTAAAATTTTCGTGACTGAAGGGTTAAAATCAAAAAGTCATTTGACTTTTATTATTGCATTTAAGAAGACCTATCAAATGACACCCCACTCAATGGGGTAAATGAAAAAAATGTAAGTTCACTATTAAATCTATGAAAGGATGGTCCAAAATATTTTTGACAATGTTCGTTATAATTTTCAGTGAAAGTACTAATTAAAAGCTACATTCTGGAATTTTACAGATTTTTTAAATTGATACTTTAGAAAATAAAGGGGGGGACGCTTTTTTAATGACTTTGGAGAGCAAATATTGAATGGTTAAAATCAAAAAGTTCTGTCACTTTTTAGGAGACCTTTCTAATGACACCTCACTCAATGGGGTAGGTGAATTTTTTTTTTTTAATACTTTTCATTTTATGGAAAGGGGGCCTAAAATTTATTTATTTTTTTCAAAAATCTTATCATTTCTGTTTTTGGGTCATTAATCTACGATCGCATACCAAATTTCATCTTATTATCTCAAAATTTTTCAAGACGGACGGACGGACATGGAGAAACTATAAGGGTTCCTAAAAAGGAAAATATAAAAAAAATCAAAAATAGTCAAATTTTTATCGGAAAATGTGCACTTTTAAGAATAAATGTTTTGTGACATGGTCGCTTCCAAAGGTTTAAAATAACTTACATACCTACATTAGATCTCAACATTAACACTTGGGATGCACACGAGACGAAATGGTTAGTTAAACCTCGACTCGTCTCGGTTTTTATAACTAAGTCCTTGTCTCGTCTCGGTCTCGAATTTTACAACTGAAAGTCTTGTCTCGTGAAAATCTAAAAAAAATATTTCGATTTCTTCTCGTCTCTTCTCATACAAGAAAAAAAAATCTTGAACTTGTGTGAATTTTTTTTTCTTTTTCTTTTTCTATGTTATGAACAACGAAATATAACAAATATTATGTATTTTACTTATTGATTTAAAAATTAATACAAATAGTCGAAACCGGTTATAACGACATCGGTTAATAGAATATATCGGTTTTAATGACTCATATACGACTGAATCCCATATACACTCATCTCTCGATTTAGTAACATTCGATTTAATCACCGCTTGATTTAGTAACGGACCAAACACGCAATTAAGTAACCTTCCCCTATCCCCACCATAATACTACCGTGTTTACAAAATTCGGCGCGAAATTTAAATTTATCAATTAGCGTTGAGGTCGGCACGGTGGTGGGGGCCCCTCTCGACGTTCTTAAATCAAGCGGTTGAATTATCAACGTGATTAAATCGAGCGATGAGTGAAATTGACTTTTTACCGATTTTTACGACTTTCGGCTTTTACGATCTAATATTACTGGTACCCTCGATATCGTTATAAGTGTTAAAACCGATTTCGACTATAGTTTATTTTATTTTTTACAAATTATTGACAATTCCTTGATCAATTATCTACAAAACTGGTGAGTTATAGAATGGAACTCCGATGGAAACTGTATCAAAAAAATTAATTTATACGAAAAACCGCGCGCGCGAGCTTATCCGCACGGCTTGTGTCGCGGTATTGTCCAGTAAAGGAAAAATTTTGAGAAGGTCATGGTTGATTATTATAGATTTTGGTGCGGAAAATTTGAAGAAAATAACTTGGACTGGCGAAAAGTGGTGCAACACCCTTAAAAATAGGGTTGAAGGGGGAAAACTTTCGGCTTTTACGATCTAATATTACTGGCCCCTCGATATCGTTATAAGTGTTAAAACCGATTTCGACTGTAGTTTATTTTATTTTTTACAAATTATTGACAACCATTTTAAATAAAGGACTCTCGATGAGATTTATACACAGTCTATTTCGTCTCGTTAAAATTTAGGTGATCTCGTCTCGGTCTCGTGTCGTTTTAATCTAAACCACTTCGTCTCGAATTCAATCTCGTTTCGAGATCTCGAAAATCACTTCTTGACTTACAGTCTTAATTAACACACAAAATTAATTTTAACTCCGGCCCTGTGTTTTTCTTAACACTGATTCTGCAAATTTGCTCTACCCTCCACCAAACCATTATGTTCGTTGTTTACTCAATCTCACAATCTTTAATAAAGTTCTGTTAACAAAACTCTGTCTGTGATATTTTCACCATAAAAAACTCGTTAACTATATCTCCATTCATTTATTTTCACTATATTAGTACTTCATTTATTTGAAAATTAAAAATAAACAATTTGTACAGCGTTCGCGAAAATACAATTATTATACTTTTGTATTTAGTATTTAGCTGAATATAACAATTGTAAGGATTGTTTTCATTTATACTTTGAATTGTTGTGTCTGTATTTTTTTATACATACATACATATATACTTTCTTATATTTAATTATACTATAATATAGCATTTATATGTATCTAAACATCTATGAAACGTCTACATTAGACCATGTCGTATAACAAATCGTATTAATACAACATACATGTACAGTGTACATTTTTGCTATTTTGTCTTATAGAAATTATTTAATACTAAATCAATTATAATATTAATATTATAATTAATTTAATAGTTAATTAAGTATCTGTGTATATTACAATATTAATTATCAGATAGTATGCAAACAATCGTAAATAATAAATGCAAATTATCTAGTACAAGCTGTGCCCGCGGTTTCGCTCGCGTAGACTACGAAATAATTGTTTAAAATTTTTGAATAATATAGTTAAATCAACCACATATACGATCAGTTATTATAGTGACACCTAAATTACCTAACAAAAACAAATAAGAACAAAAAGTACAAATAATTTTTGTTCTGTTTGAATTTAAAAGCTAATTATTGAAAAATAGATAAAAAATTGACGGTTAAAAAAGACAACGACCGAGGACTGAATGAGTCCGAGTACCGGTCGAGTACACGCGAATCGTTCCCACCTGCCCCACGCCCCGACGCGTCACTTCTTCATTAGTTCACGTGTTATTACTAATATGTTACCGTATGTAACTTTACTTCAAGTTATTTCCTAAACTACAAGATCAAAGTGAATGCTGTAAAGAGCAAATTTTATCTACTTTAAGTATGTACATTTGACGACGAAATGATTTATTTCGATAAGGATTAATGTTTCGCAGGTCATAAGTCCACGTAAATAGAACCAAATTTTTTTCCCTGTAAATAAAAAGCAATCACTTAAATATAAAAGTGAAATGTATGGTGTCGCGAAGTTAATTTTAGATCTTTTTATTCTACACAATTCTTTACTACATTGCAGAATGTAGAACAAATACAAAATAGAATATATGGATTAAAAAAAACATAAATCGGATAAGTGGTTCTCGAGTGATAAGCATACTACTGGACAGACAGAGAGACTTAAGGTAGGTATAGCAGGTATCCGCGGCCTCACTTACGTTTCTTTCCAAAATCAAATCCAGGTAATTTTTTTTTTCATTTTATAAAAAAATATTAACTGTATTCATTTTTAGTCGAGTCAATGAAGCTCGAAAATGGCTAAAACTTCGGAACCCTCAGAAACAGCACCGATTTTGATAGAATTTTTTTAAAAATGTTCGTTATACCATACTATTTGAAATCAGAAACATTATAGTCGTCGGATTTAACCCCTCCCCCCCAAATTTTGAAAATTTGTATAATTTACTGGTTTCATATATTAAATCCGATTTTCGACGAAATTTTTTTACCTACCTATATAGGGGTTTAGAGTCGCTGAATAAGAATACTTTGTCAAAATAAGGATTTTCCGGGAATTTTCCCGAAATTTTCCAATTTTTTTTTTAATTTTTGTCTAAATTTATTGAAAATTTTGATAGAAATGTGTATTCGCGGTGTTTCTTTTCACAAATAAAGTTGAATTATACAAAATTTTTTAGGAAATTTCCACAAATTTCCCAATTTTTCCTCAAAAATTTTGAATTTGTAATAAATAACATTGTACCATTTAAAAAAATGAACCTAGAGGGCTAAAATTTTTAGAAACATTAGGTAAATGTATTTTAAATAAGCATAATATTTTTTGTCAAAATTGTTTGTTTATTAGCAAAACGGGAAACGTTTATTGTCTTATATGCGGCACGAGCGGATAGTAAATTTCGTAGTCAAACTAGTTGTAAAATGAAAAATATTGCTAGTGACGTGCTCGTAATTTGTGTACTGTTAAATTAAAGTAATTCAAACAATTATGCAAAATTTTATAAAAAATCAATAAATATTTTTTACAGAGTAAACGATCTTAGTGACGAACTTACCGCTGACGCGTGAAAAATCTAAAGAATAAACTGCTCTAGAGTTGAAAATAGTTAACCAAAAGGGTTAAAACTTTCAGGAACGTTAGATAAATACATCTCAAATAATTACAATTTTTTTAGACAAAATTGTTAGTTTATTTGCAAAACGGCAAACGTTTATTATTTTATTCGCGGCTGGAGCGGATACGAAATTTCGTAGCAAAACTTGCTGTAAAATGATTATTAATGCAAGTAACGTGCTCTAAAATTAACTAGTATTAAATAAGGGTATTTCGAACAATTTTGCTAAATTTCATCAATATTCAATAAATTCTAAATATGTATTTTAATTTATGAATTTTTGTGTCAAAATGTCAACGATAATTTACTAAGCAAATTATTTAAATAATTGAAAAGTAACGTTTTTTTTTGCTTATTTCCTCAAATAATATTTATTCAACTAAGTTATAACAAAAAAACACACTTTTGCTCAGTTATCGTCGAAATTTTTTTTATTTATATACATTTTTTTTGAGCAAAAAAAAATTTTTTTTGAGTCCGACGGCTGGAATGTTTCTGATTTCAAATAGTATGGTATAACGAACATTTTAAAAAAAAATTCATTAAAAGCGGTGCTGTTTCTGAGGGTTCCGAAGTAAAAACCTTCATTGACTCGACTATTTACTACGAGACTGTTTTATCTAAACTATTCAAAATATTTGTTTATTAATAATAATTACCTTTTTTCTTATATGGATCTAACCGAATTAAATTATCATAAGACTAGCCTAAACTGAATCTCTAAGTTTTCAAACAGTGAATGTCCTATCTTTCGAGCATATACCTACTAGAGGCAGCTTTTCGTTCGCCGTGCGAACAAGCGTGCGAGAGAGAAAGCGCAATAACGCTATAACCTTTCTCGCTCCGCGTGCTACTTGGTCGGCGGGGAGAGGCAAGTGCTTCCCGCTATTACCGGTACCAGTCAGCACGCGGAGCGAAAGAGACAGGATGTAGCGTTATTGCGCTTTCTCTCTCGCACACTTGTTTTGCACGACCGAGCGGCAAGGCTGCCTCTAGTAGGTATATGCTCGAAGGTCCTATCAAATTTAGTTCAATAGTTTTTGTGTCAAGTCGGTATTTTTATTATAAAATACCCATAGCTTTTCCTTAATATCAGTCTGACTTAATTCAATTATTATTATACAGTCTAAGCCATAGGTGTCCAACCTTTAGACTCTCGTGGGCCGCAGAACGAAAAAAATAGCGAAAAAATTTGAAGACATTTTTTTTTTTACTTGATTAATTTATTTATATCTCTGTATGTACACTATCTATACTTTTTACCTGATATCGTTAATTATTTTCATATTTTACTTTCTTTTATCTTTATATTATATTTTTTATCTTTATATTTTATATAAAATCTTATGCGGGCCGCGGGTTGGACAAGCCTGGTCTAAGCTAATACATTCGAACAGTGAAAGTCTCATAAATGTCGGTTTAGTGTTTTTCGTTTTAAGTATATAAGAACAAACAAACAGATACCGGATAGACACAAAATTTAACCAAAAAAAACTATCGAAATAGATTGTATATAACGCCTAAAAACGACGTATAATAATATTTATTGTGTAAAAAAATCCTGTAAATAAAAATATAAAAAACACTGTACAATAAACAATATCATAATAAAATCACCGAACAAATAAAACATTTCCAAAACGTGTGTAAAATATAAATAAGCCCGATATAACAAATGTATTCATTTCATTAGGAAATAATTCGTTTTCAATTGATGATAATTTCCATCCAGTTTCTGGTTCACTCGTGCCATTCGATACGATGTTAATATTAAATGGAGATACAAATTTATGGTACATCAATATAATATAATGTACCACTAATACAACAAGGGGAAGTAGGATCGTGTACTGTATATAGGATGATACAGAAATCACATTTCGTAAAATAATTTATTAAAATTTTCATACTTATTCGCATTAAACTCAAAAAAATGTTTTTATATGTGTATGCAGAGGTGTGCTAGAGCCGATTCGCACCAGCTCGCGCGAGCCGGTTCTTAAGATTTTTGAAAATCGGCGAGCCGGTTGTTAAGTTATTTTTTGGAAAATTATATTTTTATGTTTTCGTTTTCACCCAGTGTCTGTTGGTTTCGATTGGGCTCCACGTTTTGTACTACATACGCTGCGTACCATAGACATAGAGCATGGACCTCATGAAAACAGAGTCGTGTCAAAAGAAAGAAATAGAAAATAGTTTGGGATATATTTGCCCTTATTTAAACATGGGTGCCTATTTCATTCTTCTTAGAAAAAGATATAAAAGTATCCTAAACGCACTGCATCTCTCTCACTTTTTTGAAAAAATATTACACCATTATGTTAAGGGCAGGGTAACGTTAATTCGTACAAAAAAGGCACATTTTTGTGAATTTTTTCCGACAACACAGTTAATATTTATTTATTTAAACTAATGGTACATCAAAGTATAACGTTCGAAGAATATTTTGTTAAATTTTCATGTAAAAAAATTGAAAAATACGGCAATGGTGGCAATTATTTGGAGGCGTCTCGGAAAAAAGTTGAATTGCGGTGCCCCTCATAACTCGGTCCTGGATCATCAGAAATAAAAAAAATTTTTTTGGTCGTTAGCTAATCGTTTTCCCCAGGTAACGCTGGAAGGGTTTTTTGAAATTTCAATTTTTCAATTTTTGGGAACACTTTGAAGTGAAAAACGCAAAAAAAATCGGGTAATTTTTTATTATAAAATAAAAAATATTGACAAATTTGAAAAAAACTCTCCAGCGTTACCTCGTAAATTATTTACAGAAAGAGTGTGAAAATTTCAAAAGAATCGGTGCAGTATTTTTGAAATTATGAGGGGCACCGACTTTGAAAACGTGAGTTGTGGGAAAAACGCTTTAAAGTTTTAAACACTAAAAAATTTAGAATAAATTGACAAGCAAGTTTTATCGGCTTAGCTCACACTGAATCATCAATGCCAGGTCCATTAAGGATGTTGCTATAATCCATAATGTCTAATGCATCTTTTTGATCCTGTCTCCGACGAATTCTGCCTTCTTTAGTTTCTTTTTCAGCTTCCTGCTCCGTTCTGCTTATACGTATGGAGTATGGAGTCAGTTGATCGCGCCCATCATGATTGCTTAAAATGCTGTATCTTCGTTAGTTTTGCTCCGATCCATCTCAAATTTTCACACAATATTCTTGAAAAGTTTTTCATTTAGAAAATCGAATAAAACAAAAATGGAAAAAAAATAATTTAAATACGTTACCCTGCCCTTTATACGGAATGCGCAGTCTATGCTCTATGTCTCTGTCTATGCTGCATACCGTGTTTTACTGATTGAATGATTTTTAAAACTTTTTTCGGTACTGGTACATTATATCTCCGGCCATTGCAGATGTGCAACAATATTAAAAATAGATATGCAAGGAGAATGTTTTTTAGCGAGCCGGTTGTTAAATGTTTAGTAGCACACCCCTGTGTGTATGATATTAAAGTTTCATAGGTAGTTACTGAATACGTGGATACTGGTGTCTGGAATTGGTGAATTTAAACGCGCAGAAATATAGCAGTCATGGTGGTATTACGATGGGGATGAGGGAAGGTCGATAGTTAGAACTGTCAGCACATCGTGTGCGGTCGTGCAGTGGATGGTCGTATAGCAGAGTGTAGCACTCAACACTCAAAACCGACTTCAACTGACTTGTACGCATCCATCTTTCTCTTAAACTAAAAAATGTACACCATAACCACAATAAACAATATCAATAGACACATGTTCCGACTTCACAACAAGTCCTAACCAAGGATAGTTAACGTGTCCACATGTATAAATTTTTCATTTATTACTTGTATATAAAATTTCTTTATTTCCTATAATCTCCATAGTACGGCTCTGGGCTAATTATTTAATCTAATTTATTTATTTAACTACTTACTATCATAACACTTTCGTAGTCTGTACATTTTTATGTTTTTGTTATACATACATTTTATAATAATACCTATTTAAAAAAAAATACAGCACTGAGCTAATTATTTGTAATTAATAACAAATTAGTAACATGTATATTTTGTATATATTTTAATTTACACGTGTCAAATATCCTAGTCCACATTTTGTCACTTATATGTTCTAAATTATTTTAAAAAGTCGAACATATTTCCGTTCGATCAAATGTTGTTCGAACTTTTCATTCGAAAAAAATTTCTTCGAATAAGTTCCTTCGAACAAATTACACATCGGATACGGATAATACTGTATTATAAATATTAATGTGTGGATTGGCTTTACGCCACTCTGTATATTTTCATTAATAAGCATATTATTTATGTATAGGTATAGTTAAATTGGTAAAGTTATGTGAAAACGCATCTAATGCAATATATGTAAAATGATTTGATTAATATTACATTTAGTTTATAATGGAATTAAGATTTTTTTTATAACATGAATGATTTATTATAATATAATTATTATCAGGGTATGAAATTTTTAGCAATAAAATATGTTTAATTAATGTAAATATAATAATATATTGATTTTATGATTATTTTTTATTGTAATAGGTACTTATTCTAATGAATCTGAATAACCGGGGAGTTCCTAGCACCCAAGATGAATGATTGCGAGAGCAAGTAATTTAACTTAAGGTGGCTACAGACGTAACTGCATGCTTGACAAGCACGCTTGATCAATCCGTTTGTACAAGCACGCACAATTTCCCTGCACCACCACACGGTACAAGCATGCTTGTACAAGCGGCAGTTTGTTATCACATGTACAGCTGACACACAACTAACGTTTGCTTGTACAAACCTACACGTTCTTGGTACACACATTGAGACAGCTTGTGCAATCGCGGATTGTATAAGCTGTATGATTAAAATTCAATCAATCTTCAAGCGGATTGTACAATCATAATGCTTGCGTACACCTTTACTCAGCTATTACGACATTTCCCTGACCGTCTACGTTTCGTACACTGTGGGGAATATCTTTTTTTTTTAGTTTTTGATTATGACAGTTCAATAATTATAGGTCACTTTTCATTATCTGAACTCTTTGATTTTTTTTTAGTTATTTAGAAATAAAAATGGTAAAATTGTATAAAAAATGTTTCATTTATGTACTTAAAAGAAGAAATATAAGATAATAACTTACTTTCATGAATTATACCAATGCTGGATAATTATCTGCATATAATTTTAATTATTGACAAAATCGATCGAATTTGACACAATATTTGAAAAATTATTTTTGATAATAATCAACAATTATATATATTTTTTAAACATTTAGAATACTGTTGCGACCAAAAAAATAAAAATAATAACGTGAACTGTATCTATTTGGTGGATTGCTGGGAAAAAATATAAATACTTACCTAATAAAAAATAGGATTTACCCTAAATGTTCAACCTAATTCCAGATGTAGGCAGATATAATTTAAGTGAAAAGAATTGCCTAGGAAGCCTATTTGAAGCACCACAAGGTCTCATACTAACTAATAATGCAGCATTATTAGTTAGTATTTAGATGACTCCTACTGGCGAACCAGTGTGAGTTACAGAAAAAAAAACACTAAGGCAATTTGTTAACGTTAAGAGTAAGTTAAACTCTTAAAGTTAAATCTTTAGTTATTTAAACTATCAAAGTTCAAAATAAAATTAATAAATTTATAAAATATTTCATATTCTGTAATTGTTAATAATTTCTAAGAACTTATCATATGTCCGGTATTATAAAGGAGCTAACAAATTTGCTAACTGGTAAATACACTAAATGGGGTAAAAAAACTTATATTACAGTTGTATTGGAGATACAGGTATGTAAAATATATGTACTAAAGTGTATTTGCTAACATTGAGTAAAGACGGTGAAAAACAACTGATTGCGCATGCAAATATCTATTAAAATCTCAAAGAGAACTGTCATATAAGTTTGATACCCCATTTGAAAGTACCTTTTAGCTAGCAAATTCTGTTAGCTCGTTTATAATACCGGATATTAGTGTTTGTAACTAAATTCGAGGATGAAATTTAAAGTTAACTGACCAACCTTCAAATTTAATTAACAGGTTAAAAAAAGATAGCTAGGAAGTATTTTAATTCATTTAAAATGCTACAAACCAATTACTCCTTAAATATTATTTTAATTTTACCAAATATGTCACTTTGTTTTTATTTAAAAATTGCAAGCAAACGGTTCCAATAAATATCAAGAGGTTGAGTTTGTAGAGGATAAAATTATCTTTAAAACAAATATTTTTGTTTTATTCTGCGGTTATGAAAAATGTTGACATGAAAAAGCAATCGACAAAAAATAGAATGCATTTTTTAAGCTTAAAGTGAAAAATAGTATTGAACTCATGAGTATCGATGACTGAGGCAAATTGTGACATTTTCAAAAACAACAATTTGTACTTATAATTTTGAACGACTCATCTCTCTTGAAGTACGGTATAATATTATATATGATTCTAGGTAAGTTGTTCGAATGTAATTTGTTCGAAAGAAATTTGTTCGAAGGTAATTTGTTCGATCAAATGTTGTTCGAACAAATTTCCATTCGAACAAAATTCCTTCGAACAAATTACCTTCGAACAAATTTCCTTCGAACAAATTACCTTCGAACAAATTACATTCGAACAACTTTCCGGATACGATTATATATAGGTACTAAAATAATTTTATAATCTTTAAAACTGTTTATATTCAGTTTTGCTGTTTTCAACATCGTAACTATACTAAACATAAAAAAAAGTTTTTTTTTGTTTTTATTTTTATCGTATATATTCGGGGTCTACAGCTTTGCATTATTGATATTGTATTAAATAATGAATATAAATTCCATTCATCAGATACTTGGATAATTTATAATTTGATTAGTTAAAATATAGAAAAATCGATCACTGTATAATAAATAAATAAATAAAAACTCACCATAATCCGAATCATCAGAATAAGTATCCTTATCGTCATAATCTAAATCCGTGAAACTCGAGTCCGTGTCCGTGTCCATGAAGTCCGGATCAGTATTCCTGTTATTACGGTGCTGCGTGCAGTTCCGATGGTGGCGGTGCCGGTCGTTTCGGTTATGATACCGCGGGCACACTTTAGTACCGGCCGTCAAATGGCAACAGCCGTCATGTTGGTACACCACTTCGGTGTCCGTTTTGCCGTTGTCTAACTGCTCCTGATGACTCGCTGAATCTAGGTTTATGGTCGCAGGTACGGTCGTGTCTTCACCAGGTAGTCTGCTATATTCTTTACGGGCTGGCCGATTTTCTGGAAGGAAAATGACGTTGTTAATTGGAAATATAGAAATATGAATACATACTAATATAATTAATCTGTAGGCTTTGCCTGTGTACATAAATGTACGAGTTATGTATCAGTTATAATCCAGAGCGGTACGTTCAACAAAACAAACTTAATAGTAATGTAAGTAAATGGTGTAGTAAATAACGTGGGGATAAGTGGAATTTCCTATTTCATTTGACGTTGACAAACATTTTATGTACCAAATATTAAACACATTTATATTATAATAATGGTAACGTGCCAAATGTTATTGAAAAAAATAAAATAAATTAGGAACATAATTATTTTTAATAGTCTATACTCTATACTTACACTACTGATCAAAAAAAAGTGGACAGCATGAATTTAAGCACAACGATTAAATTTATTGTTTTCTATCATAATGTTCCGTTAATGTGAAGGGTAGTTTAATCAATAGATTGAATTAGTATATCATTGGCATCAATATGTTGTATAATTGAGAAATACTCAATGTATTTTTAATATTATTCTTGCAATATTGCTTGATTTGTGTTTACGGTTACAAAAATTCACAATTTCACATTGTTAAGTAGTGTTAAATCGCAATTTTTAATTTTTTTTTAAGTTTTTATGTATCAGTAGCACCAGTTCAGCAGCATTAATTAATTTTATTACCTTTTTTTATATTATTTAGCCAATTCTCAAAATGTTTTTATCATGTTATCAATAAAAAATCAAGTAAATTTTACAAAGTTAAATTAACTATTTTGAAATTAAATTAACATAAATGTTCATATTTTATGTACTTATTTACTTTTATTTCAAAATAGAACGACGTAGCTATCAGAAGAAGAGTGTGGAATAATTATTGTTTTTAGAAAATCGGGGAAATCTATTAGAAACATTGTTGTCTAACAGGGAGTTTATGATATTAAAAGTGCTGTGCATAAAATAATTTATATTTTAAAACGCTCCAAGTTCCGGTCGATCACGGAAAACAACAATGAGAGACAATCACGCGCTTAAGAAATTGGCACTCAAACATTGAAAGTCGTCATATAAACAGATCGCGGATGATTTTGAGACTTCCAATGGTCTTAAATTAAGTCTGCATATGGTCAGAAGACATTTTAAAAACAAAGAAATAAAAAGTTATAGGTGTAGAAGAGTTTCTCTGCTTTTTACATAAAATATAAAGAGGAAGAAGGCATGGGTGCAGAAATATAAAAAATGCAGATTGGAATAAAATAATATGGCCCGATGAATCGCGATTTTGTTTCGCATTAGATCGTCCTGAAAGATGTCTTCGAAGATCTGGAGAACAATTTTTACCAGAGTACACAACTAAAACAGTTAAAAAATCAGATGGGATAATGATAAAAGGTTGCTTTAATGCACAGAGTGAGGGAAAATTGTACTGAATGGAAAAAGGTGTAAAAATTAACGCTACTAAATACAAAAAAAATTACAAGAAGGGCTTCTTCCAAGTATTAGCGCATTTAATAAATGTAGAATTTTAATTTTTATGCAAGATAATACCCTCTTTAATACGAAAAAAAGTGTTATTGATTGGATTAATGACCACAAAATAAATTTTAAGGATGATTGACCTCCACAGGGCCAAGATTGAAATTGAATTCTAAATTTATGGTACCCTATTGACAGGGAGTTACATTAATGTAATAATAAAAATTTGGAACAATTATGGACAAATATAAATAAAATTTGGAGTGAAATCAGCGTCGAAACAATAAATAAACTTATATCGCCAATGCTACGAATATTAAGCGGTCAGAAAAATCAGTGGGGGGACTACAAATTATTAAAATTGTTTGTAATTATATATTTAATAATTAAGTAACACTATATATTTTATAATAACTACACACATTTATTTAATTTATTTATAAATTCCCTTTTATTTCCATTTTACGTTAATTTTTCTGCTGTCCACTTTTTTTTGATCAGTAGTGTACATAGGTATTATTTATTTGCTATTGTAAAACAGAAATGAATTCCCAGTAAATTATATTGTATATAGATGTGATCTGTGCAGATACCTTAGATCAGAAAAGATTATTTTTATAGCACAAAGCAAGGTTAGTGAATACATAGGTTGCCTCATTAGTTTTTGACCAATCAGCTTAGGAACCCCAGATGACGTCTTACGAGGCTACTTGTGATTGGACACATCTTTCCCCCTCTCCTCATTTTGGCACCACAGATGCCGTATTTCCCTTTCTCGTGCCGAGTAATCAGACTACCTTATACTTTACATACCTTGAGCACAAATAACCCTAAAATTGACAGCGGCCATCTTTTATCAATAGGGTTGCCAGGTCTGCTTCCAAAAAATAGCAGACCAGCGCGGAGGGGGGGGGGGGGGGTATAAATTAAAAAAATATATTTATTCAATTGAGTATGATTAATATTTTTTTCGGAGAATCGAGTTTAATGGATATTCGATCTTTGTCTCATTCTAACTTGAAAAAAAGACAAAACGCGATTCTCCTATCCTTATTCTCTTAGACTGTACAGCTTTAGATTACGTATCATTTCATCATAAAGTTTTTGAATAAAAAAATGTCCACTATTTTGTGAAAAAAATAGTGAACATAATGTAAAAAAGCGGACTGTCCGCTCAAATAGTGGACACCTGGCAACTCTATTTATCAAATGTCATTTTCGTAATATTGAATATACAAATATACTTTAAATTACAATTGAATCGGTGAGTGAAAGAACAATACAAGCGCCAAAAATGGCAATTTTAACTGAGATAGGCAAAATGCTTAAAATTCATAGCTCTATCACATAGCAAAATAATAATACATCGACCAACATCGTACGAGCGACGGGGGGTAGTTCAATTTTTTTTACAATTACTTTTACCTTACTTTGCTGACGAAATCCTCGAATTTTACTACCATATTATTTCTTGGAAAGTCAAAAATGAAGATTCTGAGTAAAAATTACAAAAATTTTTTTTTGTAAAATAATAAAAAATAAAATAATAAAGCCGAAAATAAAGCAATAAAAAAAATTTGCATTTTTTTTTTAATTGAGTGAAAGAACAGTATAACTGCAGGTCATTTTTTTTCAAATATCTTTTTTTGCAATTTTTTTTAAATTTATTTATGTACGTATTATTATCGGTTAACATAAGTTCTATAATGTCACAATACATAATTAGACCAAATAATCCATAATTCTCCTTTAAAACAGTTTTTTTCGTTTTTCTCAAAATGGTCATTTTTGAGATATATCGTTCTTTCACTCACCGATTCAATTGGTATTTAGTATGTAAGGGAGATAAGGGTTCCAAATAGACGTTCTTCTGTTAATAAATTATTACTAAATACTAAATAATTCAATATAAAACATAATAGATTTATTAATTTTATAATTTCAAACAATATTTATATTATGATCCAATTGATACGCCTCTGACTTTACGGAGCGTACTGGTAACAATGCAAGGTAACGTTTTACGACTTCTATATATGTATATTTTTTTGTCGAATATTCTTCTATGTATCTTGGTTTGGTTTTTGTTTATAGATAATTTTTTTAATGTTTGATATTACATTTTTGTTGTAAGAAAACAAAAAATATATTATATCAAAACACAAAAAAAATTAACTAAATTATACAAGTATTGATATTAACTAAATTATTAATAAATTCGTTATACAATATTTTGAAAACAAACAAATATTTGTAATAACATTTTTTTCATATCACATGCATTGAAACAACTAGTTTTGAACCCTGTTTTGCCAGTCGAAACAAGACAATTTCAGACCAATGCGACTGTGCCGGGCAAAAACAAAGAAACAACGCATTGTTTCTGCCCGGCACATTCATTTATTTATTATTTATTTCAAGTCTGTCAGAATCGCATTTGTAATAAACAAAAGCCAATCTTATTTCTGAATTATTCTATTATTAAAATAGTATAAGATATTACTGCGCTATTTGTCTGAAATAGTCTTACTTCGACTGGCTACAGAAATCAAAACTCGTTGTTTCATTACATGTGATATGAAAAATAGCGTGTGTGGCACGGGATGAAACAAAGACGATTTCAGACCAGGGCGATGACAGCCCTCGCTTCGCTCGGGCAGTCAACTCTTGCCCTCGTCAGAAATCGTCTTGTTTCAACCCTTGCTACACAATATACTATAACGATCCTTTTTTATGTTTGAAAACTTACCTGATAACTGCGAAGTAATTAACAAACTTTATAAAAAATTAATATCCATTAAACTTTGTTATTATTGAAAATTTTTGTGCGATAAATTTTTGAAAGAAATATTGATAGTATCTACATCTATTATTAGTTTTTACATTCTCATAAAAAAAAGATTAAAAGTTTATATTTCATGTTAACAGTATATTAATATTAAAATTTCTGAAAGCTTGTTTACCTTAAATCCTTATTAAATTTTAAATAACGCAAATTCAATTTCAATATTTTTTTACTATAAGTACCCACTGTTTTTTTTCATTGTATTTTTTCAATGAAACCTGAATATGTCTCCAGTATAATTAATCAACTTAGAAACAAAATGTTTATAAATTTGATTTTAATAGAAATTAAATGGCTTGTATAAGATACCTTGTAGAAAAATTTTGTTTTGTATCTATTTACGAATAAATTCTTAATAATACCCGGCATTATATAACCGGCCCTGAAATCGTTAACCTATCTGCCCTTTTTATATAGTATATAAACCGAAATTACAGTTCTTTTTGTGTAGGTATATATAAATACATATATCTAATAAGCTCAAAACATCATAAAAGTTTCTGACGTCAGTTTGATATTGAAATGTATCACAACAGACATTAATAACCTAACACTTTATCACTTTTTTTTCTGAGATGTAATTTTATCATCTTATATAATGAAAGCAATATGATAAATTCTGGAAATTATTTTTCTTGGAAGAAACGCATAGTTACAGAAAAGAAATTAGATATATTTGTATATTTTTTCTATAAATATTATGGAATAAATTAAGATTATTACAGTAGACGCTCGTTTTCATCAAAACCCTAACTTGTCTATCGCCCACTCCTTGTTTTTAGTCTACAGTAAAAGTGGGCGATATGAAAAAATTAATAATAATCATTTATCATTCGAATATTTTATTCCTTGAGTCCACCTTGTAAGTTCAAGTAATCACAATAATTATTATGTAAATTTTAATTGGATGTCGCATTATTTTATGACAATGAAAAAAATTCATTTCACGAATTGTAATGAAATTGATATAAGTTCCCAAATTTGCTCTGCAAATACAAAATAATTTTTCAAACAAAATCATTCGAATGTCTAGAATCAGAATTTTAGTCACAGCGAAGGTACAGTTAAACGGAAAAGCAATTTTATTATTATATTATATTATATTTAGAAAATGTAAAAAGTTAATTATAAATATTATAATATAGTTCTTACTTGAAAAACGGAGAAACTGTGATTTCTTAGTCACTTAAACTATGCACCTTAACCACAAAAGTTATGTCACTCGACACGCGTTTCGACTTCACAAGAAGTCCTCATCAGGAGCCTAACGATTCCAGACTGTCTGGAATTATTTTTTTCGAATTCTACTCCCCAAAATCTAAAATAATCAACCATAAAATTGCTTGCCTCTAAAAGTTCGGAATTTGGCACTCTTCATTGCACCCTTGACTGAATTAACAGTTTACTTAAAAAGTATGCACTATACGAAAAAAGTATAAAGCTACAAATTTCTTCATAACAATTTTCCTCAAAAAATTTGTCATTTTTGAGTTTTTTGCAAAAAACTAGAATTTGCCCTCCTTTACCCCCTAAAAAACAAAAACCCGTCGCCCAAATTAAGGGTACTTTTCAGGGTATGTTCAGGGAATCAAAATAAAAGTCTCCACCAAAATCCAGCTTGGTCGGAATTTTTTCTTAGTTTGACCATTTTTTTTGAGTCAATTGCCTGTGCTATCAGTGGAGCAAACATTAATATATTTTGAGAGGCTGTAACTCCCTCACGAAGAATTTCCGTACAAATATTCATAAAAACTTTTTTACTTAAAATAATTTTCTCGACTATTGCACATAATATGATTATTATAAATTAATTATTAATTATTTATAAATTAAATAATAAAATAACACATTAATATATGTTTTACCTTATACGCAATATAACAATAATCCTACGTTTATTTCAACGAAACAAAAATCACAATGTCATAAACGTAGTAATACAAAAGCACTGAAGCTTAACGTTTCAATTATGTCATATGTACGAGTACTTCACAAAGATTTCTCCCGACAGATGCTTGAGCAGACAGAAGAACTTCGATTAGCCGATAAAATACGAGAAATTGTATCATCAACTTTTTTAACTTCAACTTGAAGAAATTGCACATATACATGATTTAACATCAAAAAATGTTATTCAAACTTTTTAATATTTATATTATGGTACAAAAAATGTATTGCTTGTACTTTGCAGGAAGTAATAATAATTTTAAAAAATATCTTTTACAAAATTTATCTAATAATATGAATTTTGAGTCTGAGTTGTGCATGATTGACTTATATTACTCTTTGATTTTTAATGCCGGGAAATTCTATTTTCCTTTAAAAAAAATTTGTTGTGTGTAGGAGAACGATATTATGAAATTTAATAAAAAAATTTATACGAATCGAGCCTATATATTTTTTCCAATTTATTCGATTATGTTAATTAAATTTAATTTTAGCAAAGTTACGAACTACTGGAAAAACATATGTCTCTTTAAATATACTGTAGTTCAATAATTTTGAACTATTTAAAAAAACGTAAGACAATTGCTTCATGAGGCCCAATTTAATGGGCAACGGAGGCATCAAATAGTTTTTGAGATCAATGAATGGTTCCCATTTTATATTGTGTGAAAAGTCCGTTAGGGTGTTTGGTGATAATGCGCTTTGGTATTTCTATAAATATATCAACCATTTTTAAGTCTCCTATTACTTCCCAGCCTTATTTTAGTGATTTAGTGCCTTTAGTAACATCTTTACGATATTGTAGGTCTAAAAACTGCTGAAAACGCCTATATTGAAACGTACCCCCCCCCTCCTCTTACCAGTCAGAGAATCACCGTTATCACTTATCCAAACAAAAATATTAAGAATTTTCAAAATGCCCCCCCCTCCCTCTTAACTCGCTCAAAAAAATCTGAAAAATAGGTAATGATGCTTAGGTGAGACTACCAACAACAAATTTAATACTAAAATCAACAATATAATTTCAAATTTTGGATATTTGAGGTGTCGTGATTTTTTTAATTTTCATATCTAGGCTTGTGGGGTGTCAAAATGTAGATCTCTATTAGTAGAATATGATCCACTCTTACCAGTCAGAAAATCACCGTTCTCACTTATCAAACAAAAATATTAAGAATTTTCAAAATGCTTTTGTCCTTAGCAAAAGTGTTTGATAGTATTTGTTTAAATGAAGAATCAACAAATAGCGATTTTAATCCAAACTATTGATCGATAATGGTTCAAATAAATTCAATAGTTCAATAAAGTTCAAATTTGAAAAATCTCAACGTATTTTTTACTTTCTAAAGCGTTCTTCAAATCAGTGTTTCTAGAATAATATCAACCAGGTTCAGAAATCAGTAGAAGGTTGAAAATCACTGGAATAAAATATTATTGTATACCATATATCGATTACAGGTATTGTACTCGGCTTTTAGAGAACAATACAAACAGAATATTTTGATATACTACCTCGAAACATCGATACGGGTCTTTCATCAAATAACATTCTTTTACACTTATATACGAAGTGTATAAAGAAAGAACCGAATTGATTGATACGAAAAAAAATAAACAAGAACACAAAGAAATAATATTTCTCAGAATTAAAACTGTTTTTGTGCAAATTCGACGAGTAACTAAGGGACATTCATATAATACTTATTTGTTATATCTGTTATTTTTTGCAATAATAAGCTGAAAGTTAATTAATAAAAAATCAATTGTAATTGTATGTAGGACAGTTTTAATTAATAAATACGAGCTAAGGGAGCATAAGAATTAGAAGTTTGTAAATACACTCAACACATTAATTAAGGGGACACCTAAAAAATAGCCTGTTTTCAAAACTTTTTTATTCTTCAATGGAGCAAATTTACTCTACTATGGTCTAATTCGTTCCTCAGCATCTTTTCATTTTTTAACTTTTTTATGTAATTATATAAATTTTTAAAAAATCTGCATATTTTGACACTTGACGTGGAGTGCATTTATGTAGAAAATGAAATTTTAAAATAACCTTTTTATTTGTTTATTTACTTGACTTTTACACTCTGTTTAATGTTAGATTTTTTTATGAAATTCATCAAAAGTTTTTCGTTACAATAGATAATCTGAAAGATGTTAAATTAAGCTTCATTTAACTTTTTTGTTATTAACTATACCACCAAAATTACTCCGGCTATATTCATTTGAATTATTTTTTCCTGATTTTCACTAAAACTGTAATACCTTTGCGAATTTTTGTCACATTTTTTTCGCACCAATATTTATTTGAAGGTATTAAAATTCTCTACAAAAAGGTTATTTTAAAATTTCATTTTCTACATAAATGCACTCCACGTCAAGTGTCAAAATATGCAGATTTTTTAAAAATTTATATAATTACATAAAAAAGTTAAAAAATGAAAAGATGTTGAGGAACGAATTAGACCATCATAAAGTAGAGTAAATTTGCGCCATTGAAGAATAAAAAAGTTTTGAAAAAAATTAATTTTTGAGCAAGTTACAAACATTTGAAAACAGGTTATTTTTTAGGTGTCCCCTTAATTAATGTGTTGAGTATATGTATTTAATGAAGTGAACAATTTTTTTTTAAACATGTAACATTTTATGTTGGTCTCGCTAATAAAAATCAATTTTAAGACTTCGAAAAATAGGAGTAAAGTGGTTTTCGAACGGAGTGCCGCAAACGTGTCAATGGGGTAACGTCAAATTTTAAATTTGATTATTCCTTATCAAAAACTTTAATATATTGTAAATATGAGAACCGTTCAATACAATAAGAACAACTGTACATATTATATGTATTTTTGCAAAAAAAATATCAATATTAAAGGATTTACTACCCCATCAAATATTTTTTTTCCTGACGAATTTACAGATATAAATTTTAGTAAAATTTTATTAGTTTAAGGGGTCTAAGGGGCAGTCTAAATACCTCATATGGTGATCTAACCAGGACTTTGGAGTCGGTACAAAAACCTACGATTCCGACTCCTTTATTTTTTTAATGTTCGACTTTTTACTGTCCAAAAAAATTTTTTTTTTAATTCCGTTTTCGGACAATTTTTTTTAGTAAATTCCGGTGATTGTGGTTCTGGCCAGAATTGAAAATGTTCAATCATTGTACTTCAAAATTCAAAACGAACAAAAAATAATAAGTGTGTAAAAAAGTAAAAACAATTATTTAATTAAAGGAGTCGGAGTCGGTACCTTTTTACCAACTCCGACTTCACAACCCTGGATCTAACGACTCATGTGATTAGTTTAGCCTTTGTATTATACAATCATGTAATGTACATTTCAGAATCAATTATGTAACTACACGGCAGCTGTAACGCGCCAACATCAAAAAGTCTTATTTTCGTCGCGCGGTGACTTTCGTCACTCACAACGAGTATACGGCATGTCCGATTACAAAATTTTTAGTGATTATATTTACTTGTTGGTAGCTTGCATCACATATAATTTTTTAATCTGATAGGTTACTATATAGGTACCTCATTGATGGCTCTTTAATCAGTCTCTAATGGAATAGCCCTAACAAATTATTTAGAGCCAAGCGTAAAGTTTGAACACACAAATTTTGCCCTATTCATCGAAATAATCCAAATACAAAAGATTTCATTAAAATCTGTTTTACTGTTTTTTAATCTAACTGCGGTGGAGTGTGGACTAATAAATAAAAATAATATAAACAACCACGGACAATAAATATTTCTAATTATTGTTTCGAAACTTTTGTGACGTCACAACTGGGGGGGGGGGGGGTCATACGAATGTGACAACCTGTGATAAATTCAAGGGAACGGGGTCATAAAACCATAAAAGTGTGTCGTAATTTACGGATGGTCCCTAAAGGTGTTTACACATATCTAAAAATTATATTATACACCTATATGTATTATTTTCCTGATTCTGACCCTGCAAAAATAACAAAACATCCCAATCTAATCAAATCGAATATGTTGACATTATTTATGAGAGATAACTTTCAATATCAGATACTTGACACAACATCATTTAACAGATATTTGTATCTCGTGATTGAATTTCATGGTGACACACTTTCAAAGGAAAAATAAACGAGAATGAAAAGCAATAAAAAAAACTTGAAGTAACACGCTTGTGTATAATTATTAAAAATAGAACGAAAATTAAATTAAATTATTACAGTCTCATTTTAATTAGGCGTTCTGAATCTTTTTCAAAATATTTTGCGACAACTAATTTGTGCTTAATTAATCTTTTTCTTAAATATACTGGGTAATATGATGAAGTATAAAAGAGAGATGTTAAAATTAGATACCTTGAATTACATATTTCGAAATATTCTTGGAAAGATACTTTGTATGATTGTATGTCATAAAATAACATACACATTTAATATGATATCACTACTAGCACTTCGCAGTTAATGTTTTTTTTCCGTTTTGATGAATTTATATGAATAAAGTGATTATTGTCGAGGTACTAATTTTGATTCTCTATTCAGAAATTAAAATAAAATCGTTTAATTCCATTCTTTTTCTTTCGTTTTTATTTAGTTTAAAAATTATTAATCTCTTTAGAGAGTATACATATATTAATTACTTAAGACTTTTAATGGATAATTAAAAATGGATAAAAATATCAAGTTGAATTAATATAAAAAACTAAGGTCTACAGCCCCAAAGTCATGTAAAAAAATCAAGTTTCTAACTCAATCATGTAATAAAACAATATTGGTTTTAATACTGACAGACAGATTGACTCACTGTATTTCCCGTTGACCTCGAATCTTCAAAATTAACACGAATCACAGAATAAACGAAGGAAGTTCTCATATAAGTACAGGAAAAAACCGAATATCATTAATTTCTGATTCTATGTAAGTACAAATATTACGTGACAAACTTAATTTTGCGGTTTCTTTCATACAGCGTTTACGTAAAATCGCCTACTCACAAAGATGCCTTGGGAATCGGGTGCATTGTTTATGTAACTTACTATTATTTAAATAATTAAGTTTTATACAACGGTATGTAACCCTCAAGACAGGAGCTCTTCTCGCACTTGGCCGCCTTTTTCGAAAATAAAATTATTTGATAAGCTACACATACATACATGCCTACCTTTTTCAAAGTACTTTTATCATAAACGCATTAATTTTTATTAAAAAAAATATTTCTATAAAAAATATTTTTTACACGACCCTTGTATCGACTTTTTAGCGACAATTATTCTTATTATTTTTATGATGTTAACGTTCGTTTATGAGTATGCCACGTAAGAGTGTAGCGGCGATTATTCGCAGGAGATAAATCGTAAGCATGTATCTTTTTCCAAATAGAGGGCACCTTTCTGGCAGGTTAAAGAAGATGAGTGCTATCTACGCTAAGCGTTACGAAGCTGTGTTTTTGTGTACACACTCACGAGGATCTAAAATGAGGATCTAATGAGGCAACCTATGTATTTACTAACCTTGTTCGTAACCAAGTGGTTACATCGATTCTTGGAGGTTAGAAATGTCGATAACTTACCGAATTGTGGGAGTGTTTGCAAAATGTCGGATAAAGTCGAAAAAATGATTCTTGATCTGTTTTCGAAAAATCCTGTCTTGACTTTGTGTGAAGGTGTCGAACATTTAAACAAAAAAGGTGTAAAAATATCTCGCGAAACAATTTGAAGGCATTTGCGCGATAACAACCTCAAAAATCGGAGCACATTGCTAAAACCATTGAAAGGTGTCGTCACTTTGGATTGCCGTCTCATCCGATGCAAATCATATCGAACATGATTGGGCTTTAATCAAGCTTAAGCTTTGTAGAAACCTGCTCTGCAATTTGAATCGCTCTCCTGACGAATCCGAAAAATTTGGAGGTCTTTGCCGGAAGAATACATCAAAAACCTTATCGAAAACATTCCGGAGGTGCCAAACAATTATCGATGCCGGGGGAGGCTGAACTACTGATGGAATTGTGAAAACGGCAAGGGTGCCCTCTATTTTAGAAAAAAAATACATGCTTGTGAACTTGTGATTTATCTCCTGCGAGTAATAGCCGCTTCGCTCTTAAATGACATACTGTAAAATAGCCAATACTTTATAAGTATTATGATTAATTATTTTTAGTAATATCCAAATACAAATGAAATTAAGAAGATAAGAAACTAAATTTAAATACAGTCTAAACCGGTTATAACGACATCGAAGGGCCAGTTTTTGTATGAGATTCAGTCGGACTTTTATTTTGTATCGTTAAAACCGATATGTTGTAATAACTGATGTTGTTATAACCGGTTTTCGACTGTATATACATAATATAAATACATTATATAAATAAAATCACATAAAAGTGCGAATGCCGAAACAAAATAAAATAAAAAAACAATTTCAAGTGTTCACGAATTCAATACTCAGAATTGAAAAAAATATGAATCAGTGGAAATATACAGAATGATTTGATTTTCATCTGTGAAACAATAATGTAAATAAAGTCATTTAAAAAAAGGTAATTTCAATTAGGAGACATTACCATATATACATATTAACGTATTTATGTATGGATTTGTATTTACATAACCTCACCTAAAATTAATTCAAGACTATCGATTTAATAAAAACTAAAATCAAAGTAGAGCTAAAATTGAATTATAATTTTTGCCGCATTGTTTTAATTTAATATGAGATTGAATTCGAATTGACATTTTTCTAAACGCGTCATTTTTTATATGGTTATAAATGCAAATATGCACTATATTTTTTACCGACTTCAAAAAAAGGAGGAGGTTCTCAATTCAACCCGTATATTTATTTATATACAGGGTCCTCCAATAGTGCGTCCGGCATTGTTTTACGCCCAAACTATTGAAGATAGAGTTTTAGGATAAAAAATTTACGATATATATTGACCCTAAAGATTTTCAGGAAAATATTTTCAACCCCCTAAAACCGCTCCTTGGGGGGTAGTTTGAGGGGTGCATACCCGTTTCTCAGTAAAATCAAATGGAATGGTATTTTAAAAAGTACATATTTGTAAGATTCATAAAAAATAAGAAACTTTCATAAAACAAAAATTTTCATACTTTCAATTGTTTAAAAAATATGGCGACTTGCTCTAAAATTTTAGGGTTTTACTAAAAGTGCTCTAATTTCGTTAAATATTAATGGAATTTTATTATTTTTTTAAATTCAGAAAGTAAAAAGAATGATCTTTGTAAAGATGCATGACTATTTGTGATTTTGGTAGTTTAAAGTGTCATACGCGATATAAAAAAAATTCAAAAGTTCAACTAGGGATAATTCGAAATTTTCAAATACAACGGTACATCAATTAGTACTTTTTCTTAAAAAGAATATGTAAATAAACAACTTTTGTATTTAAAATTTAAAATTATAATTTTAAAATTGAAAACTGAAAATTAAAATTTTTAATTTTTGTATCAAAAGTTGTTTATTTACATATCTTCTTTAAGAAAAAGTACTAATTGATATACCATTGTATTTAAAAATTTTGAATTATCGATAATTAAACTTTTCAATTTTTGATATGTCGAGTATGACACTTTAAACTATTAAAATCTCAAATAGTGATACATCTTTACAAAGTTCATTATTTCTTCCTTCTGAATTTAAAAAAATAATAAAATTCCATTAATATTTAGCGAAATTAGAGCACTTTTAGTAAAACCCTAAAATTTGCGAACAAGTCGCCATATTTTTTAAACAATTGAAAGTATAAAAAAAATTGTTTTATAAAAGTTTCTTATTTTTTTATGATCTTTACAAATATGTACTTTTTGATATACCATTCCATTTGATTTTCCTGAGAAACGGGCATGTACCCCTCAAACTACCTCCCAAGGAGCAGTTTTGGGGGGTTGAAAATATTTTCCTGAAATTCTTTAGGGTCGATATATATAACAAATTTTTTATCCTAAAACTCTATCTTCAATAGTTTGGGCGTAAAACAATGCCGGACGCACTATTGGAGGACTCTGTATTTATTTATTTATTTATATGTTTATAATTTTATTTAGCGATGTTCACGAATAATTTCACATTGCGTGGACCGATTTTGATAATTTTTAGTTCGTTTGAAAGAATATACTCTTCAGGTGGTCATTTTGTAAATTTTATCAAGATCTGATAATGTAGTCGGAGGATGTACAACGAAATGCTTAAAAAATTCCACAATTTTACATTTCTAGTTATCTATGGAAAATAATAAAAAGCAAAGGCCGGTTAAATTTTTAGTGATAAACCTTTCTCATGTGGAATTTTTATTACTAATGTAACATATAGAGTTTAAGATCTTTCTATCAAAGTATAAACCATTAAAATCGGTTGAGTATTTATTATAATAAATACAAATAACATTTAAATTATGACAGATAATAATATGTGTTTTATATATTTAGCAAATGACAGTTATAAAACATTTTTTCTAATAATTATTGTTTATTGTATATTAATTTTATATGTATACAATTAATGGTGAACAACATAACAAGGGTTAAAATATGTACGCTTCTTTTGGTTTTACAAATGTGTAGGGACGATTCCTGTGAACGCATTTTTTCATACCGGTATTATGCTTTTTAACATACACTCAGCACTCTGCTATACGACGGCATCGGTAATTCAAAAATTCGTTGATTGGTGAATTTAAACGCGCAGAAATGTAGCAGTCACGTAGGTATTATGGTAGGGATGGGGGAAGGATGTTGGTTAGAACTGTCGGTAGTGTAGTGGATGGTCGTATAGCAGAGTGCTGAGTTTAATTAAAATGTATCAAGAAGAGACAACTAAAAAGTAAAAAATAAAATAAACTTTAAAAAAAAAGTTGAACCGACTTCAAAAATAAAAGCACAAAAAAGTATGAAATAATTTTTCCAAATAAACTATTTGATTTAATAAAAATCAGTAGTTACCATGTAATGAATGTATCTATAAAATATTAAAATTTAGCTATCTATCCAAAAAACGATCAATTATTTTTTGTCGGGGCGCTAATCTCAATGCAATTACGAAAAAAATATATTGAAAACAAGAAATATTTGTAATAAAACACAATAGACTAAAAATTAAAACGATCACAAAGCTTCTTGTACCTATCTTCGATATTGCGAAGAAGCAAATAACTGTCGTTGTCATTCTTTAATTATAGATACGTTTGAAAAGAGATCTAATTAAATAAACAAAACAAATATTATGCACTAATTTACAAAGAAAGCAATGCTTACGTTATTTTATGTGAAAATTAGTGATATAACGAAAAAGCAATATTTGTCTATGAAGAGAATCAATTGATAAATTTAAACCTATTCCTAAGTAATACATAGAAGCTAAAAATGAATATAGGTAGAAACCAATTAAAGTTGCGCCCCGGCATCAAAATAATTGATCGTAATTTGGATAGATAGCTAAATATTAATATTTTATAGATACATTCATACATTCCTTACATGTTAACTACTGATTTTTATTAAATCAAATAGTTTATTTAAAAAAATTATTTCATACTTTTTTGTGCTTTTATTTTTGAAGTCGGTTCAACTTTTTTTTTTAAGTTTATTTTATTAATATAGATTTGAAAAATTGGTGTTTACATTATCCTAAACCCGAAACTGTCTTTTTTTTGAAAACTATGAAATACAGTCGAACTGCAACGTAGTCCGTATCGTTATCCGTTTAACGTTGTTGTTCTACCTTTTACTAATGGAAAAAACTCGGACAAAATTGTTGACAGTCGTGCCCTACGTGTGGACTTCAGTGCAATTCGACTGTATATTTACTTATTTAAAACCTAAAAAAAATTTTTAAGTCGAAATATCTTGCTTGTTGCAGAATCTATATAGACACAGAACATGGGCCGCGCATGTACTCGATAACAGGGTCGTGTCAAAAAAGAAAGAGATAGAAAATGATTTGGGATACATTTGTACTTATTAAAACAGGGGTGTCTATTTCATTCTCCTTAGAAAAAGAAATAGATATATTCCAAATGTATCGCACCTCTCTCACTCAACCCCTCCCCCTCCATGAATCTACGAAAATTATAAGATGATTTTTTCAATAATGAATACATTTAACAAAAAGTGAAGAATATAACCAACTTTTGTACTTTGCACCACATGAAAGATGATTTTCATAATGAAAAATATAACTTTATGAGATTTAATACTGTTATACCCCCCCCCCCCCCATCGCAACAAATATATATGTCACTGAGAAATGGTACACCGGGTACACCATTATGTTAATACAAAATTCGCGGTCCATACTCTATGTCTATGAAATAATTAATATTTTAGATGAGTATATTATTTAATATTTTATATGAGTATATATTTAATTATACAGGTTGAAAACTGATGAAACTAGTTACTTTTACCCTTATACTAATAGGATGAAAGGTTGAAAAAATTAGATTTTTTTTCGAAAAAATAACAATTTTAGGATACCTTCTTCTCCCTTATATGGTACAAGATTTTGATGATTTTTATATGGTACCATCTACTATCCAGATCCAACTAACAAACCTAGTTTCATTAAAATCGTTTCAGTAGTTCATGAGTTAAGCATATGACAAAAAATTGAACCGATCAGATCAAGTGGTTTGGAAAACGGTGATTAAACATTATGTTACCCATATTATTGAATAATGCGTGGAAACAAAAATAGTGTAAAAATTATGATAATTGTTTAGCTCACTGGTGTATTTAGTAATACAAAACATTGGGGGTATTAAATTTGATTTACAACCATGGATGTAATTGTCTGAATGTCGGTTTTATTTGAATAACAACACAAAGCCAATTTGTTTGGTGATAAAAATCACAACGGTGTATATGCGTAATCACGTTAATGGAAAAATCAAATATGCACCACTTTTGTACAACAAGCGAAATATTTTTTTTGATGATAATGCTGGCGGTGATGAAAACAAAAAATAAATAACATACAGAGGTTTTTTTTTAATCACATGATCATAATTAATTATATTTTATTTAAAAAAACAAAACAAAGAAACATATTTTAAAACTATATAAGGTACCGTATGTTTGAATTTACACTGTTTTACACATTAATGTAGGTAAATCTACTCTTTGAACTCGTATTTTTAGTAAATTAAACTGATAAATGGGAGAAAAGACAAGCTTTTGCGGGTTTTTAAAATCTATAATACCAAGTAGGTATACGATACACAGTGGATTAAAATCATAAATTTTTGCGTGAAACTTCGCTTCAAGACAATTTTCAACCAATTTTAACCCGCAACTACTACGGACACATAAATAAAACGCAAGTACTACATATGGGTCAAAATGACCCGTTTAATAATTATATCAAAAATAGAACAAAATATTAATTTATACAATAAAAAAATATTAATTCTTATCAGTTAACTAATTCAACATCATTTAATATTGATTTTATTGCTCAAAACAGTCTAGGCATTTTTTTTGAGCAAGTAGCACAAATTAGTTTTTTGCATGTGTCATAAATAGGGAGACCAGATTTCAGATTATGTAAACCCTGATTTTAGATTACGGCAACCCTGACAAACCTTGAGAAAAAAAGTCGCCTGAGTTAATACAAAAAATACTCTTTTTTTAATATACATATAGCAAATTTTTGGTTTTGTGAGATATATGAAAATGAGTACCTTTTTTCGCAAATATTTTTTATTTTTATTGTTGCGCCCTTTGATTATGTCATTTTTTAATTCTCATCATTTTTTACCAAACCAGGAGAAATTGTAACGAACCCCGGAGCCCGGAGAAACAGTATACAAACCCTGAGACTCCAGGTCAAAACCTGAGACCTGGACACCCTAGTCACAGAACGTTGCTGTTTTCTTATCGCTCTTGCTTGGACAAAAAAAAATATCTCTTCCTTTTCGATGTAGGAATCCGTTCATTAGGTTGTGTTTCAACAGGCATTTTAACTTTTATGTTATTTGCAATCAGAATTATAAGATAACGGGGAATCTTTTGATTGTATATTGCAAGAACGTATTTGCTATAGACGGGTCACTTTGACCCGAAATGCACTCTGCAGCAAAATAAGAACCTCTCGCCGCGACGGCTTTGCTCCTATTGAAAAGTGCATGAGAAAAAAATGGAATAGCTAGAAGGTCAACTCCCACCATTAAATTATATTAGAATGCGAATAAAAACAAATACCAGATGGGTCACTCTGACCCATCCGTAGTACTTACGGGTTAATGTAATAACTCGCATTTGAAAGGTAAGTAGTTGTAGTTTCTGAAAATTATCCCAAGAATAGTCAATTCACCCTCCTAATTACCATTTCGTCCCATTAAATCTGAAAAATCGATTAAACGATAAATTCATAAATTAATTATCGAGTAAGATAATACCTGAATATTGCACAAATATAAAAAAATGTATTAGTACTATTATAACTTTATACTTTATGCTATACTCTGCTATACGACGGCATCGGTAATTCAAAAATTCCACTATACGACGGCTAGAGGGGCACCCACCACTAACTCTAACGTTAATTGGTGAATTTAAACGCGCAGAAATATAGCAGTCACGGTGGTATTATTGTGGGGATGGGGGAAGGTCGATGGTTAGAACTGTCAGCACATTGTGGAACGGAGCGTTCGTGCAGTGGATGGTCGTATAGCAGAGTGCTGAGTGTACGTGTAAATATGTGTGAACATATCCACATATGTACAGGCTGAGTCATAAATTCGTAATTGTTTGATATCTTCTATGTTAATATTTAGAAAAATATTCAAATTTTGAATGATATAAGTACCTAATAATACACATCTTCGTGGCCCCGAAAAAGGTGTATTATGAGTGAATCATGACAGGGTGAGTTGATAGTGCGTATCTCTTCGGTATCTCCTCTTTTTCGTTTAATCAATTTTTGAGATTTAAGGGGATGTAAGGGTAATTAAGAAAGTGAACTGACTATTCTTGAGATAATTTTCAGATACTACAACTACTTACCTTTCAAATGCGAGTGATTACATTAAAATTGGATAAAAATTGGCTTGAAGCCAAAAAATGTGTGATCGAAATTCGAAACCCACTGTGCGATGCTACTATCATTATTTTTTTAGTATATAATATAGTATATTATATATGTATACAGGGTGACCCATTTTAAGTGCACACCTCTAATAACTTTTTATGGTGAATTATTATCAAAAAACTTTTCAGATAAAAGTTACACGGTTTGGAGGGGGACATAGACGTATGAGGATGAAATTTTTTTAGGTGGTGTTTTCAGGTTGATATGAAGGTCAACATCATTTTTTTAAATAGGAACCTATAGTTTTTATCAAGTAATTTTATTTTACGTGAAAAAACACGTATCTTTCATTGAAAACTTTTTTTTAATAAATTAAACCTTTCCAAGATATCTAACAAAATAATTCGAGCTTTTGAACTTTCAATATTTTTTTACTCAGAAACCATCAACTTTAGAGAAAAAGTACAAAATACAAAAAATGTTTATTTTGATCTAATAAGACTTGAAGAATTATTTTTAAAATTTTAAACCTTTTTCAATTTATTTTATTTAAGCAAAAAAAAAAAAAAATGTTAAAAAAAATTAGAATAATTTTTTAAGTTTTATTAGACCAAAATAAACATTTTTTATATTTTATACTTTTTCCCTAAACCTGATGGTTTGGGAGTAAAAAATATTTAAAGTTCAAAATCTCGAATTATTTTGTTAGATATCTTGGGAAGGTTTAAGTTTTTCAAAAAAAGTTTTCAATGAAAGATACGTGTTTTTTCATGTAAAATAAAATTATTTGATAAAAACTATAGGTTCCTATTTAAAAAAATGATGTTGACCTTCATATCACCCTGAAAACACCACCTAAAAAATTTTCATCCGAGTACATCTATGTCCCCTTCCAACCCGTGTAACTTTTATCTGAAAAGTTTTTTGATAACATCTCACCATAAAAAGTTATTAGAGCTGTGCACTTAAAATGGGTCACCCTGTATACTATACATACATTTTTTAGCTCATAAGCGTATTTGATTTTTGTAATGATAGCAAAACATTTCTCAATACCCCCTTTCAAAAATCTTAGATGTGTGCCTGATGTAGTTACAAATAATATATATCTTAATACTAGAAAAAATAAATAAAGTTGTAATAATTCCTTGCTTTGGCATCTCAATAGTCAAAAAATTGAGTGTGTATACACAAACATAAGTAGATTGTATACACAAATCTCTATCAAATAGAACTTTAGCTCCCCTCCTTTCACGATGACAGAAAGTCAACAATGCTTGTTATGAATGTCACCAAGCGCACTCACGCGCGCGTACTCACACACACAGATATAAGTACACACGCATAGGTTGTTTATCTATGGACCGATAATTATCGGACATCGAAGGAAAGACGGTGTTATTATGTACACCAATACCTCACTTTGCGTCGTGGTTACGTTCCTAAAAAACACGACGCAAAGTTAATTATGATTTTCTATAGCAAACCATGTAAAGATCGAAGATAGGTTCCAAGGTTACAAAAATACTACTTTTTAAAAAGAAAATTGAACAAAGTAAACATTTAAAAAACAAAAATAATATAAAATTTTATTACATACATACAAAAAACAAAAAAAAACAAATTCAATTAAAACAAAATAAAATACAATTGACAATTTTAATTCAACAATGAAAGTTTGAATTTGTCAATGTTTAATGTAATTACAAATTAGGTTGGTGCACTTGTGACATGATATGCATATAGTATATTTAAAAAAGTTAATTGTAGTCCTCTTTTCAGTGTAGTATGTAACATTAGTCAAACAGTGAAGTTAAACAGTGTAGTTGATACATGTCGTTGCATCGTAAAAACCACATAACTAAATATAATAATATAATAAACATTTTATAGTTACTCTCGTTTTAATTAAAAAAAAATTAAAGACTCGAACCCAAAACAACGCAACTTCGAAAATCTAACGACGCACAGTGAACATTAGTACCTAGTAGTACCTAGGTACTAATTCAGCAGCGACGCAACTTCGAAAAAACGCAAAACGAAACGACGCAAAGCGAGGTATTGGTGTATAGAGTAATCCGAAACGGATAAAATAATACCTTGTGTTCCTTTAATATTTAGTCCAACTATGTTCCATAGGCGTCATGCACTTCAATTGAGGATTTTCTATGTCGAAAAATTAAAAGTAAAATTTAACTGGTATGTCTAATGCGTTTTATAAATAGATAATATAAATCATGCATGCATAATTTAGGGTATCAAAAGATAGCTCTAGTTACAAAATACGTTAATTTTTGACCTAAAATAAATCTTCATCGAAGGTTTACTCTGAAGTTCAATTTTAAGAGGTGCTGCAAGGTGGCAGTATCGTCACTAGGGGGGTGCGGGGGGTGCGGACCGCACCGGGTGACACCATCACAAGGGGTGACACCCAAATGCAAAACATTAGTAGTATAGTATTGTATAAAAAAAGGTAATCAGAATTGAACTGTGCGCTCAGGGGGTGACACCCAAATTCCAAAGATGTATAATTTTTGGGAATGACTAAAAAAAAAGGTCATCAAAATTGAACTGCTCAGGGGGTGACACCATGATTTACCGCACTGGGTGACACCAACCCTAGTGACGCCACTGCAAGGTGGGGTCCCGTTTTCCATTTAAATAACATGGGAAAATGATTCTTTAGTAAGTGGAATTACTGATTCATGATAACCAATTATTTTTTTTAAAAACATAATGTTATAGAACATACAATTCTCTAAAAAAACTTAAATCGTACATTTTTTTGTAGTAATAAATAACGAGATATTTTGAAAAAAACTATGTTTGGTAATTTTTGATGCAATGTAGTAAACTATAAGCCGTATAATATGACATCTGAAAAAACATTTGCGGAATATTCAGGAGGTACCCCCGGAAATAAAAAAAATATACTGGGTTTATTTTTGCACTACGAAAGTACCTATTATTGGATTTAACTATTAAATAATTAAAAATAAAACATTAAGATATGAATTTTTACCCAATAGGTACGGAATAATTTCGGTCAACATAAAATATTTCAAAATTTTCAAAAAAGTCCGATAAAAACCGGACAGTGTGCAAGCACCCTAACACACTATGTCCGCTTGTGATGGAGAGACCACTTTTGTGGTATAATGGAATGCACAGACAGACCCCGCACATTTAATATTCATAATCGTGTTACCAGTCAGTTCTGATAGCTGCACACATTTACGTTTGCGAAATTCAATTATGACGTAAAAGCATACGAATCAATTTTTGTTTATGAGTTTTAATTGGAGGGACGGTTAATTAAAACCCTTTATAATTTGATAACTTACGGATGTAACCTTGTGTGAATATAAATTATATTTATGAATATTTCATGGGTCGTTCATAATAAAGTTGAAGTTCGGTATTTCTATGATATGTTTGAAACATACTGGACAAATTTAATTTGAAAATAAACGTGAAATAAATTTTTAGTTTTTCGTATGGAAATCGGAAAAAGGTACACTTAGGCCTTTTTACCACACACCGGCAAAGTCAGTGCAGGTGATGGCACCGGTTGCATTGTAACTTGTAACCAAGTCAGAGCTTTCTCACATAGACCTGCCTGGCTTATCGGCCGATGACGGCACCGGGGTACCGTAAAATGCGCTAATAGTGTATATAAACTTCTTTCCAAGTACCTTACCGTCAACAGATGTACCCAATACTGTACACCATGACGTTGTTGGTAATTTAACCGCTTGGTTTAACGACGTCGAAAGGAGTGAGAAAAGTTGGCAATTGTAGTAAGTTTTTTTTGTATGTACAGTGTGTTAAGAAAGAACGTATACGGCATTACTCGCAGTCGGTATATTATACAAACCTAAATCTTTTTTCATCAGGTTCAGGAAACTCCCGCCTATTGTGCTTTGATGAAAAAATTTCAGTCTATATCGATATTTTATCAGAGAAATACAGAAACCGCGTGAGTGACGTGTATGCGAAACGTTTCAAAGCCGTGTTTTTTGCACGCACTCAAAAGAGCCAAAAATGTCATATACAGTGGCGACCAAGTACATTAAAAAGTCAAAGGCATTTGTTCAGAAAGGGTGAATTGATTTAAAGAGTCGAAAAATGATGACGAGTTCGTGCTTCAATAGGGAAAGGGGCCAAAAAGAAGGAAAAACTGATTGTTTTCAAAAGATCGACATGGACTGAAATTTTTTTCATTAAAGTACAGTTCCCTGGACCTGATGAAAAAATATTTAGATTTGTATAATCTAAATATTTTTTCTAATCTTAACTGCGAGTAATGCTGTATACGCTTTTACTTAACACACTGTAATTTATTTATAGGCAGTAAAAAATGCAGCTGTTTGTCATTAATATAAAATAGAAATAGAAGTTTGTAAATATTGTACATATTATGGTATGTACATTTTTATAAGTAGCTGAATAATAAAATTCTGGTTTGTGGAAATTTGTTCGATTTTCGCGATGGACTCTTTCAGCAAGAAAATTCAGGTAAGTGAGAAATGTCAACTTCGGACAGAACATAAAAATAACCTTTGTGTAGCTCAACAATTTAAAAAAAATCCTAATATTGAATGATAATCTACATAGAAGACTTTAACGTCAATTGGTGAATTTAAATTTCGCGCAGAAATATAGCAGTCATGGTAGTATTATAGTGGGGATGTAAAAAGGTCGCTAAACTGAGAAATTGGTCCATCGTTAAACTAAGCCGTCGTTTAATCGAAGGTCATTAAAATGCGAGGTGACTTTACTTAAACTTAATTAATTTATAATTATTGTACAGTTTTTGTGTTATCTAGTGTTACTGTTAATATTCACAACTTTTTACATTACTTTTTTATATATATATATATATTTTTATATTTAAATTAGTGCGTTGTTAACCCTTTGTAGCTCCATGTGACATTTCTGTAACAAACCTCAATAAGCCCGCTAATGCGCTAATATACGTACTAAATATATTTAGTTCATTCAAATATGTGTAACACTACTGTAACATACCACTGAATAACTTAGTATCAAGTAAAATTCACAGATGGCATTACCTATTGAGTTACGTATTATTACGTAAACATTGGCAGTAAGATAGGACCAGAACCGGTTATTGGCCGATTTAGGTAGAAAAAAGAATACGTATAGTAAGTTTACCCAGTGTATGGCGTTTCACAAACAATTTGCGAAAAATGCGGTGTAGCATTATGCTACAACAAACTAAATAATTGTTTCAAATCCTGCGTTACGACATAAGTGTTTTTTACGATTATCTCACAATATGTCAATTCCAAAAAAGTCAAATAAATAATTAAAAATAAATATTTTTAAATTTCTGTAAAATACGTGTTTTTTATATGCCTAAGCTTGTCTCTTTATCAACATAATTTAAATTTTTAAGATCTTGAGCTACAAAGGGTTAAATTTTTCCAAGCCGACCGACCACTGCAACGACAAAACGACCTTTTAAAGTTAAAGAATGTTATCACATCAAATAATGTAAGTTCTTTAAAAGTCACCGGCTTTTCAACATTTCCTATAATTTGAAAAATTAACAATGCGCTGTACGAACACATGTACATCTCATAAAGAAGAAGAAGAACCAAACTGAGTTATACACACAAACTGTACCGTTTATTCGTGTACTAATGACCCACTTGTTCATGTACCGGATTTTGACGTATATGCAAGTAAAAAGAAGATAACAAATGCGACAAATAACTTCAATACATCAAACAGGAAATAATGTTCGTGCTGTGAAACATTCTGTTTGCCTTGTTCATTAGAGCAGATGCATTAAAGAAAATACCAACGATTTATCAGTGGCTGTCTCTATCGTTTTTTCTATGTCAGATTGCGCTAGTGTAATGACGCAGAAAAAAAAACTAACGTCGATTTTTATTTGCTTGGAACATTTATGTATGGGGGAGCTTAGAAGCTCGCAATTAGTGAAAGGTTGTTACAGATTTTAATGTGATATATAAGGTTCAAAGAAATAGAAAACAAGATACATACTTGTGTAAAAAGTTCCTGGAATTTGTATTTAATTATAAAATGTATTAGTTTTGTGTAGTTTACTAACGAACTAGTTCAAAAGAGCGCTCTCACAATCAGACAAGAACTACAGGAACTAATTCGTACTCATTCTGCACTTTAGTTTCCGGCTAATCTTCTTAAGGTACGTCCAGACTTATAGCTAGATCTATACATTATCCCCATCGAGTTCCAGACAAGTGTTTTCGGGATTGTATATAAATATACACTTTACAATGTACCTATAGGTACACTGTAAAATAGGAGTGTGTATAAGTCATGTTTCTATACAGTAGGTACCGGATTTAGACTATGTGATGCCCTAAGCACTAATTATCTCAAGTCCCTTTTAGCAATAATTAATTCTAATGACCTTTTTTAAGTTATTACCAAACAGTTTTTTTTAAAGTGAAACTTTTATTATATCGTCTGAAACTTTTTCGTCCGTGTGTTGCATGTCGCGTGACGCTCGACCGCGGAGTAGGGATAAATACGTCAGAGCCATAGACATAAAGAAATGGACAGTGCATCTGACTCGAAAAAAGAGCCGTGTCAAATGAAAGAGTCAGAAATTGTTTGGTTGGAAATATCATATATGTAATACTGTATTACATATATGTTCCAAACAACTTGCATCTCTCTTTCACTTACAGTACAAATGTTACACCATTATGTTAAATACGAATGCGCTGTCCATTTCTCTATGTCTATGGTCAGAGCAGCCGAGGCCAATATGTCGGCATAAGCTGACCGTGTAGTGTATAGACTATTACTCATTTGTGCCAGTGCTCCACGCTATTTTGTTTGTTTTTGTCAGTGTTTAATGTAAACGTTGTTATTTATTTGCTTTTGGTAAACAACGACACAGCTAGTGAGCCCAAAAAACTGATCAACGAGGAAAAAGCAAAGAATAGTGCAAAAATGAATGACGATGAATTAATTTTACGCCGTAAAAAACAGAACGCCGACAGAGCACGTGCTTATAGAAAAAGGAAAAAAGATCTTGGTTTTTATATAGAATTTATTAGAATTATTAGAACTTTTTGCTGGTGCATGTTGTTGTTTATGGATTTATTTCAATTTTGAGTGCTTGAATTTATTATTCCGAAAATTTTTAGTTAAATGTCTATAATGTGAAAAAAAGTTTCACTTTTACCGTGGTTTCATATAACCACACAATCCTTTTTTGTTATTTACCCATTATTTTTTATTAACTTTAATAGTCAATCTGATGGTGCCCTCAGGGATCAGATGCCCTAAGCAATTGCTTACTTTGTTTATTGGTAAATCCGGCACTGTTTCTATATCTAAATCTGTTCTCAAAATGAGGTTATAATTACATACTTATATTATTGTATTTATTCAAATTAATTAAGGGATCAAAATATATAAGGATAAATAATAGGCAATATTTAATGATGTATAATGTATAAAATGGTCGCACATAAATAAATGAAAAACCATTTTAAAGATTGTAATTTCTACTTTTTAGTGATTTTTACAAATTTAACTTTTATTAATTTTTCGTCTAATTATATGGGATTATAAAACAAAAAAAAAGTAAGTACAAATATTTTTGTAAATTTTGTATGAGCTCGGGGTAACAAAATATTATCTAGGTATGCAAAATATGTTGATATAGTTCAAAAGCGTGTAATTTCAACCTCTAAATTATTATTTTAGATTTAATTTCAGATTTTACTTAGGTAATAAAATAAAACATATTCTCTCATTGATCTAAGCCAGTGGTCCCCAACCCTATGCCCGCGGGCACCAGTGTGCCTGCCGACTGTTTTACGTGTGCCCGCCACTGATTGTGAACGATAAAAAAAATTAAGTTTTCAATTACATGTAATTTATTTTTTATTTTTAGTAACTAATCAGAGAAATATAAACGTATTTATTTGAAAAAAATATTTGTTTATAAATATATTATATCATTTTCTCTCAATTTTAACGTGTACCGTAAAAGTACAGCCAGAAAAATATGTAACCATTTAATCTTTTTTCTGGCTGTACGTAATTACAAAAATCACTTACATTAATTCTAAAGATAAATTAAAAATATTTTGTTGATGCAGATTTATTAACAAAAAACATTTGTGCATGTATCAAACATTGCACAAATTCGTTCAACAATATTATCAACAATGATCTATTTTATGAATAGAATTTTTTAATAGTCACGGCTTACATAGGGAACTAAGAAATATATGAGAAAATGCCTCTGAACCTTTTTGTAGATTACAAAATTATCCATCAAAAAGTCAGTGAGAACATATGTCTGATTTTTTTAGTTTAGGCGTGAGAAACGCCTGAGTGTCTGAATCAAAATCGCGATTTTGATGTAGGCATCTTGAAAAAATAAATGGTGCCCGCCGCCCAACCGGTATTCTACATAGAATGTGCTCTTAGGTACAAAAAGGTTGGGGACCACTGATCTAAGCTGTTTATATTATTTTTATTTATATGAAATTTTACCATGCACGTTTGAAATTTTTCCAATAACTTTTCACCGGTCTCGAGTTACTAACAACATAATTTTTCCTTACATTTATGCTCTAAAAATTCATTGTTTTGATTTCTTAGATGTGACGCCACAGAACTTATGGCTCCTCGCCCCTTTTGTCATGTCATACTTTGTAGACTCCTTCCTCTCCCCTTAACATGTGACGTAATTTATGGATGATCCCATATAAGAATCAAAGTTGTTGTCGAAAAGTAAAGGCAAAGTACAAAGTTATAAATATACAATGATCAATGGCGTGTTACATATTCGGTAATTTAGGCAACTGTCTAGGACCCCAAGCTGAAGAAATACATAAAAAATTGTATGTATGTTGTAAGACCTTTTTTTCTTTTGCTCTTCAAACATTCGGGTGTTGTGAAATGAATTTTTTTTTGAATGAATACGTTTATTTCTTATTTTACAAAAAATATGTATTCTGCCTGAGGTCCCCGATTTTCATTACGTACCATTGTATAAATAATTGAAAAAATGGCTTTTAAAAGTTTGAAATCTCTACTTTTCAATGCATTTTATATATTGAATTTTCATCCATTTTCTACGGAATAATAGGATTATAAAGTAAGCAAATTTTTTGAACTATATCTTGTAGACTAAATATGCTTATATCTTCGAAAATCGTAAACTTTTAAGATTAATTTAATTTAATTTCCGAGCTCTTCATGAAGATTTTTTTAAAGATCAAAACAAGTAGAAAAATGTATTGTCTCGGCGTCCAGCCCTAAAAAATGTAAGGACAGCAATCTGCATTAATCATAATTCAAAGACAAATTGTACTTTTATTTTAATTTTGTTGTGATTAATATTTTAATATTAAATTTCACCAAAAAAATCTAATATTGTGTTTTTGTATACAGCGTGATTTATTTTCATATAAAAGGCAGTATGTACAATGTACATATATGTATTTTTAAGGTATCATGAGGTAAACATGTATAGCATTTTGTTTATAAGTTTTTGTGTACATGTAGGTATATAGTATATACTATACATAATATTATATATGAGTAAAACATTTGGTAGAAAAAAAATGTTTTCTGTAGAAAAATTCAATCTTTCATTATTATCAAAACCAATTTTCTTTAGAAAAAATTTTCTACTCTGCAAGCACGTTTTCGAGAGTGAATTGTTACCTCTGTGGTAGAACGTGGAAGTAATCAAAATAACTATTTCCGTATACAAAAGAAATAATGTAAATATAAATAATGTAAATATACCTTGCACCATTCTTGAAAAATACCCGTGTTGAACATTTTGAAATTAAATGTGCTAAATTAGAAATATTTGTTAATATTTGATTACTGACATTACTTGATATTAATAATATATATACATTTAACTGCCTTACAGCGTGATTTGATGATAACACTGGTTTACAAAAAAAAAAAAGTTTATGAATATTTGACGAGACCACTGGATTCTTATGTATTTTGACCTCCTGAATCCGAATCTGAGGTCCGTTGACCTGGGTCACGTCAGGTTCAAGGTCATTTCAAGGTCATTTTTTAAAAAATCGCTAAATGAACCTGGTAAAAGGTATAAATAGCCTTTACTGATCGCTGATTCTGAATTTGACGTCCGTTGACCTTTGCAAAGTCAGATTCAAGGTCCTTTCAAGGTCAAAGTGGGAAAAAACGCTCAAAAACACTGACAAAACAGTACAAATAGATTTTTGGGGTCGCTGAATCAAAATTTGAGGTCCGTAGACTCCTACAATGTCATTAGTTTCAGAGTCATTTGAAGGTAAAATTTTAAAAAATCGTTATAAATAAATCTGGTAAAAGTGTTATATGTAGGTTTCTTGTACGCTGATTCTTAATTTGACGTCCGTTGTCCTCTATGAGGTCAGGCTCAGGGTCATTTCAAGGTCAAAGTGGAAAATCCGCTCGAAAATTAAATTTTTCAAAATTTGACATGAAATGACCTTGAAACTGACATTGTAGAAGTCTACAGATTTAAAATTTTGATTCAGCGACCCCAAAAACCTATAAGTACTGTTTTATCAGAATTTTTTTGCGATTTTTCCCACTTTGACCATTAAATGACCTTGAACCTGACCTCATAGAGAACAGCGAATGTCAAATTCAGAATCAGCGACCAAAGAAACCACATTTAACACTTTGATCAGATTTATATATAGCGATTTTTAAAAATTTGACCTTAAAATGACCTTGAAATTAATGACATTGTAGGGGTCTACGGACCCCAAATTTTGATTCAGCAACCTCAAAAACCTATTTGTACTGTTTTGTCAGTATTTTTGAGCATTTTTTCCCACTTTGACCTTGAAATGACCTTGAATCTGACCTCGTAGAGGTCAACGGACGTCAAATTCAGAATCAGCGATCAGTAAAGGCTATCTATACCTTTTACCAGATTCATTTAACGATTTTTAAAAAATTGACCTTGAAATGACCTTGAACCTGACGTGACTCAGGTCAACGGACCTCAGATTCGGATTCAGGAGGTCAAAATACATAAGAATCCAGTAGTCTCGTCAAATATTCATAAACTTTTTTTTTTTTGTAAACCAGTGTAATTGATCATTTTGTTTAAAAACAGTGGACAAATAATTATCACGGTTCGGCACACTATAAAGAAAGGTTTATTTCTTATTTATTTATAGCGTTTGTGTAGTAGTAACTAATCATTTTGTAATCTTTAGTTCCTGTTTGTACGTTGCTCATTACTGGAGAAAAAACATATACAAAATAAAAAGCTATAATTTAAAAAAACAGTAGGTAGTTAATTTTATTAGTAAGATGAGTTCATGAGAATTACAAAAAATAGCCCATCAATCCCAAAAAACAATATAGGTACTACCTTTCTCTTAAAGCGTTCCAGACTGGTGTTAGTACCTTATATACAAAAAAAATGTTTTTATACTTATGTTAGTCAAAATCGGTTATAACGACATCGAGGGTACCAGTCATATTAGGTCGTAAAATTCGTAATAACTGGTAAAAAAGCAATTATCTGGGATTCACTTGGACTTTTATTTTGAGTCGTTAAAACCGATAGGTCGTATTAACCGATGTCGTTATAACCGGTTTCGATTGTACACGTACAGTACACAAACAATAAATTCAGAATAAAATACTTTACATTCTTATCCCTCATTCCAAATAACTTCGAGTAGCGACAGCAGGTATACCTACTTGTCTAATCTGAATATGCACATCTTCGTAAATGTCAAGATGCTATCAAATTATTAAAAATAAAATAAAAGTCAGCATCTTTTATATAAAAAATTAAGTTATACAAGTATGAGTACCTACTTATAATCTTCATATTATAAGTTTTCAAGAGTAGTACTAAAAGTACTTCTGATATAATTATTCAAATAATGTCAAAAGCCACACCAATTATCGGATCAAAGAGGATTTTAATACATAGAGGCATCCTTATAAATCGCCTATAATTATTTTCAACGTAGATAATTATTATTAATAACAACATTTTCACCAAAATTAATTACTGAGAATCAAATAACGACACAAGAGCTTAAAAGATAATACCCCACCCACACAGCAATTTACTCGATCTATAGTAAACAACATACTCAAATAAAGGCATACCTAATCATATGAGGTGGATACTGGATACCCACTCTCTTTAAAAGTATATAGACACTATGTTGTTTTGAGATTACGAAAAAGAACCCACATGGAAAAAAATATACTGTAAGATTTCATTGGATTTCCGATAAAAATAACAGTTTTTTCCTGTCTATCCCGGATAGTACCTAAGGTAAAACATGTAATTAACCTTTTGAGGACGGGAGTGGTCGAAATATCGACCACCCATAGGACATTAATTATTTGATATTTCCCTACGTAATTTGATGCGCTGAATACGAAAAAATAGTAAAATGGATTCAAGAGGCTACCTTTACTTTAAAAGTTGCATTTCAATGACAATTTTTTGCTATTTCGGTCCGATAGGAAGCATAGGTACATATTTTTTATGATGCACTGAACACGAAAAAACAGTATTACGTCTCGCAAAAATCATCTTCTAGGTGAATTTAAGGTTGTTGTTCACTGAAAGTCGTGGCATCTAGCGGAATTTAGCATGAACTACAGGGTTTTGACATGTCGGTAAAAAAGAACAAATAAATCTGGCAACAATTTACAATATTAGACAAGAATAGAAGATTTATTTTTAACAATATTATAATTATTACTATTGCTGACAATGGTAATAATTATAATAACAATAGTAACTATTATTATTATAAATAAAAACATTAAATGTTAATAATAATAACTTGCTATTTACAACGCGCGTCAGTTGTCAATACCACGTTTTTACATTTCGAAGAGCGCGCCGAATGCGGTGTTGCCATATCGTATATTTACGTCATGTGTTTGGGAATTTATCAAAGTTAAAAATTAATAATTATTTAAGTAGGTGGTCAATCATTCTAGAATTTTATATATACATTCTTTAATTACCAATCTATAACATATCCGTTTTTAAAGTGAAACTTTTATTACATCGTCTCAAACTTTTTGGTCTGTGTGTTACATGTCGCTGACAAGCTGGAACAAGCAGCCATTCATTGTATGACAGTTTATGTACTGTGTGCTATTATACATATTTAGTAAGTTTGAATTGTAATTTGTCAGTGTTTAATGTAAATGTTGTTATTTATTTGCTTTTGGTAAACAACGACACAGCTAGTGAGTCCAAAAAACTGATCAACGAGAAAGAATAGTGCAAAAATGAATGACGATGAATTAATTTTACGCCGTAAAAAACAGAACGCCGACAGAGCACGTGCTTATAGAAAAAGGAAAAAAGATCTTGGTTTTTATATAGAATTTATTAGAATTATTAGAACTTTTTGCTGGTGCATGTTGTTGTTTATGGATTTATTTCAATTTTGAGTGCTTGAATTTATTATTCCGAAAATTTTTAGTTAAATGTCTATAATGTGAAAAAAGTTTCACTTTTACCGTGGTTTCATAAAACCACACAATCCTTTTTGTTAAAATCTGACGTTTAGTTTTAATACACGAATTAAACGAATATCAAATTCAAAGTGCAATGTATAAGAGGCCAACTTTGCACGTTTATAATTAATAAACGAAATTGTAAACTGACCTGAAATTTTTTTTACAAATGCGAACTAGCTTACTTAACGCAATATTAAAATTTTAACAAATTCTATAGTGATCGATTTTAGTGAACAACCTTAAGGTCGAAAATTGAAATTATCGTTAGTTCCTACTAGCAGGTTAGCACTTAGTTGTTAATTTCTTATGGAGGATTTACTATTACTATACCATCAGGTATTCATGAAAATCAAGCACCCCAACGTGAGAGGCAAGGGGACTGACGAAAATCAAAGCACTCAAATTTTCGCCACATCCACGTTGTTGATCCTGGATTACGTTAAGAGCGAAAGCTGGAATACTTCTTTGCGATTTTCAAGGTCAAGTATGCCTCCAAGTTTTTTTTCATAATTTTTTTCGTATTCAGCGCATCAAATTACGTAGGGAAACTCCCTCAAATCGTCCAAACTGAATTTTTTTACAGTGGGCTTTCCGTTACGGACGGGAGTAATCGATATATCGACCAGTAACTTAGTGGGGTACACAACGTGAGAAATTAATTGATTTTATGTACAAATTTTGTATACAAAAAAATAATGATTTCAACGTAAAAATCCCCGTCCTTAAAAGGTTAATTATTATATGACCAAACAAGAATTCCCTTTAATTTAATCTATAATATGGAAATCTAGCAAGTTAAAGTTTACAGGATGAATAGTAAAATATCGGTATGGAGAACCATACATGACTTCCATGTTCTATATCTTTTACAATAATTTTTAATATAAAACTCACCTTTGCATTATAAATATTAGTTTTCTAATATTCTTATGTCAGTTGTAGAATAGACATTTTTGTAAAATAATAATTATCTGACATTTGAATTTAACTGCGCTTGTTTCCATGGCAACATGAATTTATTAGTATTTAAAATTAAAATTTTGAGGGTGGTTTTCACCCCTTCAGTGGCTATCAAGCACGTTTATGAAATAACTGCCCCTTAGATTGGATTGAACTACAAGTGTACCAAGTCTTATCAAAATTGGTGAGATAATACTCACTTTTCAGACGATACTAGGTACAAAATTTCGAATATTTCGGAAACCCCTAATTCGATTAGCACCAAAATCAATAGGTCTGGAGTACTCACTGAGACAAACATTTTCCCCAAAAATAATTCAAATTGGTGCATATCTATAGTAGTTATCGTACACGGAAGAAAATTCTACATCCAGACAGACACACGCACAGCCGCCATGCGGAAATTAACTTTTCTTTACGGTTTGAAGTTAGTACAATCAGAATCTGCTTTTTTTTCGGACATGATTTTTTGATGGTATTACAATACTTCCATTTCTTCGAACATGGAAGTAAAATTAGTGTGTTAAAAAACCATTTTAAATTATATTTTCTCTCGCAAAAATAAATAATCAGTTTAAAAAATGAAACTGTAAACTTTTAGTTTACGTTTTTAGTTATTTTTGATGTCAAAAACTAGAGCAACCTAAAATCTAAATAGATCTTGTTCTTCAAACCGTGATAAAAATTCTGCGTCATCGACTGAGTTAGTGATCTTGATCGATAGGTAGGAAAAAAGATCACTTATAGAAACACAAACACACTTCTCTAGCGAGAGCTTGTTTACATCCCGATTCGAAATCGCTATTCATTTAGTGAAATTTAAAGTAAGTACAATAATAAATACAGTTATAATTTATTACTTTGGACGTATTACAACTTTTACAGTTTGCCCTGTAATTTTTAACTGTCGGTCATAGGATATTTTCAATAATAATTAAGTATTTTATGCTAACTAAATTTCTTCTTGGTCACTTTGAATATTTTACTCTCTGAAACTGTAATAATATAAGTTTATGCTGTTATGTTTGCTGTTTACCCAATTATTAATGAGCATCTCATTAAATTTCTAAAATACAGGGCTATACGACAATTTTTCCTGATTATTTTGCTTATTTTAAAAATCACGCGTTATTTTTCGCAGATTATTTTTTTCCGTGCATTCATGAGCCTAAAGTTTATTGTAAGTTTTAAATAGATATAGCCATAGACATAGAGAAATGGACAGCGCATTCGTATTTAACATAATGGTGTAACATTTGTTCTGTAAGTGAGAGAGAGAGATGCAAGATGTTTGGAACATATCTATATCTTTTTCTAAGAATCTGATTGGTACTTTACTCATAGAGAAAATATTACATATTATTATCTCTATGAGTTTACTAAAGTTCAGGGTTGTACTTATGTCGTATATTTATTTATTTACGTACAGTCAATATTTGTAATGACAAAAATATAGGTAGGTAACGAAAATCATCGCGTAATTATTTCATATGAACACGAATACAATATTCCGAGTATTTATGAAGGCATTAATTATGATTACATTATTGAAATAATTAGTTATATGTCAGGAATTCTTTAGCAAGGATAATACTAAAAACAAACAAATGTTTTAATTGCAACAAATTGCTTATTTCGCAGCAATCATCTTTATTATTAAATATAAAAAATTGAGGCAATTTACAAAAACCGTCAACTGATCCCATAGAAATTTGTAAAATTAGTGAACGGATTTTCCGAGAAAGTAATATTAATGGTATAGTGTGAATATTAAATGTTTATTAATAAAAAATAGTTTTAAAGCAATTCCCATGTGGTTGTTAAAAAATTATGAGATGAATTACACTAACAATCACAGACAAGATTTAATTAATAAAATTTAAAAAAAATATTTGATATAAAGTTACACTATGAACCAACAAAAAAAGATGAACAAGAAATTAGAATTAGGTCAAAAAATACAAAACTGATATTATTTAAAAATCAGTAATCATTTTTAATAAATAAAATATTTTATAACGTTAGTTATTTTTTGTCATTTAAGCCAAAAATGAAACAGTTCCACTCCTGTATAATTAAGGACAAGTATATTTCCAAACGATTTGTGTCTCTGTCATTTGACACGGCTCTTTTTTCGAGTCAGATGCGCTGTCCATTTCTCTATATCTATGGATATAGCATTATTTTTAAGGTAGTGATATTTTATTTCCTTTTAAATATATAAATTCTACCAACTCTAATTGAACAATTTGTGTTACGCCCATGAACCTACTAACTGAGGTTTGATAAAACGTGTTATGTTTGTTGAAGAGCTGAAACTTGGGAACACGTATATTTATCTTTTCACAGCAACTTTAAAGTAGTTTCAAAAGATGAATTTAACTTTAAAAGATTGTGTATTTTATAAGGAATAGCAATTACTTTTGGAAAAGAGGTTACACTTACTTTTAATGGTCAATTTATTTAATCAATCGTGCTTTGAATGTTTATTATATTGATCAATATATTGCCGAAATTTAATAAATAATAGAAAATCTTACATTTCATAATACAAAATGCGATATTGATATATTCATAGTTTATATTTTAAATAGTATTTCAAATCGTTCATAACAGAGGACAAATATTTGCCATGAGTGCCATGAGACTTTCTTATACGTATTACAGAGATTGAACAGTGTACGACGTGTTTGCCATAGGTACCATGGGACTTTCTTATACGTAATACTGATAGTGAAGTGTGGGTGGTTCTAATAAATTACGTAAAAAATTATTTGTGGATAAATCATAAATGATAGAAAAAATGAAAAGGACATAGGCATATTATAAAGATAATAATATATTCAACAATTTTTATCTAAAACATTTTTTTCTTATTTCAAAAATAATTCGAATTTTCAAAAATTGACAGGAGTTAATATCCGTTTCCGGTTAAGTAATAAAAAATCTTCATTTGAAACATAAAGTAGATACCATTATTATCTATAATTTATGTCCCGTTCATTTCATTTTATTTTTATTAGTTTGTTAGAAATCAATTTAAATAAAATAAGAATCAAGTACACTATTCACTGTCAGTATTACGTATAAGAAAGTGCCGTGGCTCTAATTGAAGATATTTTATACATAGTGTTCCAGACCACCCGTCCACTATGTTTTACGGCCAAACTATTGAAGATAGAGTTTTAGGATATAAAATTTACTATATGTATATCTCGACCCTAAGGAATTTCAAGAAAATATTTTCAACCCCCTAAAACCGCCCCTCGAGGGGTACATGCCCGTTTCTCAGCAAATTCAAATAGAATGATATATCAAAAAGTGCATATTTGTAAAGATCATTTAAAATAAGAAACTTTCGTAAAACAAAATTTTTCATACTTTCAATTGTTTAATAAACATGGTGACATGTTCTCAAATTTTAGGGTTTTACTAAAAGTGCTCTTATTTCGTTAAATATTAATGGATTTTTTTTTAATTTAGAAAGTAAAAACTTTGTAAAGATGTATGATTATTTGAGATTTTAATAGTTTAATGTGTCATACGCGACATATCAAAAATTCAATTAGGGATAATTCAAAATTTTTAAATACAATGGTATATCAATTAGTACTTTTTCTTAAAACGGATATGTAAATAAACAACTTTTGTTAAGAAAATTTAAAATTATTATTTTCAGTTTTCAATTTTTAATTTTAACTATTTTGATTAAATCTCGTTTCCCATTTGATACTAAAAATGTTCCGAACACTTTCAGAAAGTAAGTATACAGTTAAAATCGGTAATAACGACATCGAGGGTATACCAGTCGTATTAGGTCGTAAAAGCCAATAGTCGCAAAAATCAGAAAAAGGCATTATATAGAATTCGACAGTAGGACTTTATTTTGAGTCGTTAAAACCGATATATATGTTGTATTAACTAATGTCGTTATAACTTATAACGGGTTTCGACTGTATATCAATTGTTGTCATTATAGCCCCGCAGAATAATGTTCCAGCTATTCTAGCGAGAATATTTCACATTAAAACCACTTGTCAATAAAATATTGTCGCATTTTGAAAGAACCAAATTAATTAACCAACTTAATATAACAAAAGGTATTTAATTAATTGTTCTGTCGTTCAACAATTCGTGTCTCTTCTAACAATATGTTTAAATAAATCAAATTTATATTACATAGAGTAGATACATAAATCATAATACTCGTATACTCGTACATACAACTGAACGTTATGTTAAATTTTATTAAAATAGATTCACTCATATTTTCCAAGCAAGCGTTGAGATTATATGAAAGCTTTATTGAAACTTATAGATCACTTTTATGGTGAAAACACTTGTTACAAAGGATTTTACATCAAGATATACATAACTTTGCGAAATTCTACACGAGCAATTTTAGACAAAACACAAAATCCGTATGTACGCTTTATGATTTTATAACAAAAACTAAAGGTACTTATTACTATAACTGTAAGACCCGGATTAGATTCAATTTAAAATCGCTAGAATATACATATATGCAAATTTGCACGAAATCAGTCCATTATACAATAAAACGCATAAAATGGAAAATAATTTTAAATAACGAAAATTATCGAATTTTGTGACAATAATAAAAATTTGATGTCACGAATTTTAATAAAATTGAAGTATGTTGTTAAACGTGATCTCCTATCAACAATTTTTAGTCCAGTCAATAAAAAATTCGAGCTAGAAAAAAATGACGGAGTACGTTTTTTTTTCAAGAAATTGGTAGATTTCAATGTAGGTACCAGATTTATTAGACTCATTTTATCCTAAAACTGACAGCTCCAGTGTTATACCTAAATAACTGATTTTTGATAGCTTTGTAAGCCCCTAAAAAGTTATGCGCCCCTCTTCGAAAGGGGGGGGGGGAGTTATCGTCATGTTCTATACATCGAAATCTACCATTTTCTTGAAAAAAACGTACTCCGTCATTTTTTTCTAGCGCCACCCCTATACGAAATTGTCTGGCGACTGGGCTATTTTCAGAATGTTGTATAATTTTTAATAAACAGCAGATTTAAAAAAAGTTATTATTGAAAATATATTTTCAAAATAAATACCACTACCTGCACCGATAAGTCCTGTAGCAACAAAAGATGAATAGTAAAACATAAAAAAACAAATGTTCTGGCTGACGGATTATGCCCGACGGCCAACAAATGAATAATAAAAAATTTAAAAATGCCTACAGTTTTTGATGTCAGCAATAAATATTTAAACATTTTAAAATATCATTTCCGTTGAAATTGTTTTCTTTCTAACTTTTCAACAGGACTTGTTTCATGAGTCAAGTTGTAAGTGGATCTCCACGATGAAATATTTCATGAGATTTTTTATCTTGTGCAGCAACAATATCAGCGATACTCATTATAAATTCGTATTTTTGCTGAAATTGTTGTCTCATGAGGGGAAAAATCTCATAAAATATTTCACCGTGAAGATCCATCTTATGATGATGCCGTCTACGATACAAACGGTTGTTATAGAGATCGGATTTTTTTCTGAGTTTATTATTTTGTGCAAGATAATAAAATTAACGATATGGGGAACCATACATAACTTCCATGTTCTAGTACAGTGATGGGCAACCTATGACACGCGTGTCAGAGGTGACACGTCAAGACATTTTGGGTGACATGCATCGCAAAAAAGTAATTAATGTAAATCATTATTTGTTTTTTCTTTTTAATAATAAAACTAACTAAATAGTACAAAAAAATAATTATTTTATTGATTTTCCCAGATATGACATGGCACCCGAGTTAAGCTAGGTTTGTTCAGAATTCTGACACGCTGAACTAAAAAGGTTGTCCATCACTGTTCTAGTATAATATTTTTTTATAATATTTAATATTCATTTAACCTGGAATTTTTTATATGTCGAGAAATAAGTAAAATAATGGAAAATGGTTCAGACAAGAGTTATAAGGTACCGAGAGGGTTAAAAATATTGGGGACCTTGAATTTCACCTTGATATTTATTTTCAAGGTCAAATAAAGGTGAACTTTGATTTTTTAAATGACGAACCTATATTTTTTATTGCATATTCGTATTATACGGGGAAAAAATATGTAAACTTTGTACGAAAAGTTTTTTTTTTTTTTTTTTAATGTAAATTTTTTGTTTCTAACGAAAATTGTATACACTTGCAATTTACTAAATAATTTTACTTTTTATACGGTCGATTAATAAACTACTTTCGGCGTGATCCAGGAATTAATCGAACTTATAAAAAGTAAAATTATTTAGTAATTTCAAATATACGAAACAAATTGCTAGTGCATAGAAATTTTGTTAGAAACAAAAATTTACATTAAAAAAAAACTTTTTGTACAGAAGTCACATGTTTTTTCCGTATAATACGAATGTGCAATAAAAAATACAGGTTCTTATTTAAAAAATCAAAGTAAACTTTCGTTTGACCTTGAAAATAAATATCAAAGTGAAATTCAAGGTCAGCAATGTTTGACCCTCTCGATATCTTATAACTTTTGTCTGAACTATTTTTCATTATTTTACTTAGTTCTCGGCATATACAAAATTCCAGGTTAAATTAATCACCCGGTATATTTACAGTAGTTATGGTGAACAAAAGAAAATTCCACATCCAGACACACGTACAGACGCCATACAGAAATCAACTTTTCTTTACTACTTTTAAAGGTAGGACAATCAGAATCTGCTCTTGTCTCGAACACGATTTTCGACGGTATTACAATACTTCTATTTCCTTCGGAACATGGAAGTAAAAATCGACAAACAACATACTTAATTGCTATAGCAACTGAGTCACTCAGTCCAAAAGCAGATCACATTCTAATTAAGTTACATAATTCATAAACACCATTAAATATAAACCACAGTTCAAACACCTTATAAATCCAATATCCCGAACTAAACAAATGAAATCCGGAGTAAAATAATGGATCAGTCATTGAGCAAACAGCGATATTAAGTTTGTTGTAAAAGTAAACTTCATCAACAATAGGAAACATTTGTTGTAGAACAAACACAAGCAGAACGTGTCGTCCTGATGAAACAGATTATGGATTGCTCATGAACATGCTATGTTATATATTATGTTATATATTCCTACTTAACTCGATATAACAATGGATGAAGAGTAGAGAAGGGGATGGGAACAAATCTAACCTTCGGATATCAGCATAAAACAGTTTTATTTTTTATATTTTGACTTTTTTAATTACTTTTAGGTAATGAATATGAATAAAATAAACTGCCTTGGCAGGCACGAGACTTTTTTATACATCATGACACCGAAGTATTAATATGTGATTACTTTTATAATTTAATATTTGATTTTAAAATTTTTTACTTACAAAATGATTTTCAGTGAATGCAATTGATACATTCTATTTAATATTGACATTAAATATTAAACGAAATCAATTAAGATTAGTGATTGTATTAACAAGTATTTATTTTGCTAGATTTCAACACAGAATATACTAATAATGTGTGTTCTGTGGATTTCAATTTTGACACTTCTAATAATAAATGCTAAAATTTTCATAGATAACTAGATTTTTTGTATTATTCAAATCATTTTTAAATTAAAACCATTAAAACTAAAATTATTCTTTTTTTGGGTTAATTCATAAGTTACAAAAAAAAGAATAGAACATAAATTATAGAAAATAATATTCTCTACAACTTGTATCTCAAACATTTTTTTCTAATACATACCTACCGTTTAAAAAATATATCGAAAAAATATTTTTTTTTAGAAAATCGATTATTTCCTAAAAACAAATTTTTGGGGGGAAAATGAATAGAACATAAATTATAGATAAAAGTCCCTTCTACAACTTTAATCTAAAATATTTTTTTCTACTGCGCACTGTTTCAAAAATAATTCGAAAAGTTCAAAAATTGACACCAGTAAACATCCGTTTCCGGTTTAGTGATGGTTTTCAAAAATAGGAGGTGCACATCTAAAGTATACAAGAACCTTAAGTTTAAAATTTCATGTCCGTAAGTCTTACAGTTTTGGCTGTAGAGCGTTCACAGACACAGACAGACAGACACACACATACACAGACGTCATTGAGTTAATGGTGGTATATGATTCAGGGACCCTCAAAACATGTAATTCCGTTAAAATCTCGAGTTCGAATTTTTTCGTGATCACTATACTTTATTTATACATTTCATGTATGTATAAAAAAGTAAAATGTGTAGTATGCTTCACCTACATAGAGGCACGATTGAAGGGGAATTTCTTTTGTTTTTATTAACCATTCGATTTAAATAAATAACGCTAAATATATCAAACAGGTTTACAAATATCAGTAAATTGTACCCGATAAGACAAGATTGTTTTTTTTACGTATTTTTGCGCGCTGAATTCAATCCGTCGCTCGTTTTTCGCCATCAGTTGAAGTTTTTGAAATAACCTAACCTAAAAGTGCCAAAAATAACGATTTATGCAATGTTTAAGAATTGATTTCCAATAGGTACAGTGATGCCGCACATAACGAACATAATTCGTTCCAGGAACAAGTTCGTTAAGTGAAACGCGTTTTCCCATAACAATACATGTTAAAATTTTTAATTCGTTCTGTAGTATAAAATAAATGTAACATAAAAAAGATTGTACACACGTTTTTTTTTTTTTTAGTCAGACTCAGAGTTAGAAGAGTCTACCGAGGTTTGCAATGTCAAATTCTCACTCACAAAATTAAATTTATTAAAACAAACACGTGTGAGTTAAACGCAGAAAAGAACGACTGACGCGCGTTGATGCATGTTCGTGCAAGTTTGAGCATCGACTGCGTGCGACCATGGAAGTTCGGACGTCTTCGTGATTCGTAGGAGCGTTCGGGTGGTAAAATGAAATACGATGCAGTTCGTTGTGCGCTGCATTCGTTATGCGAGGCGTTCGTTGTACGAGGCATCACTGTAATTTTTTCTAGTTTTTCGTTCACGGTAAAAAATAGTACTATCCAGGGTGAGTCATGGCAGGTGGAACAAACTTGAACAGTTGATTGAAAAAAATATTTCAAGCAAAAAATTTCATTTTTGCCTAAAATCAGTTTTTATTTAATATATGGAGAACCCATCGTGATACAGTTTTGAAATATGATGCCCGGATTAGTATTAATATGTGTAATCGATTTCCAGTATCAATCAATATAATTATTTAGACTAGGGATGTATGGAGTTAGCGGACCCACCGATTTTTACCTTGTATTTTTATGTTCTTAATTTTTTCCTATTTTGGCACTTTTATAACGTCATATGGCGCAATACTTATACACAAAAATATGCTTTGTTAATTTATCATAAGATAAACAATTTACGAGAAATACGATGGTGAAGATAGTATTGCAGAATTTAACTTATTACTTTTTCACTTTTTCCCTCATCTTAACTTCAACGTGTCGAATTTTAAAACGTATTGAGGTCATTCCCGAAACCGTGTAAACGGCGCCGTTTATCCGGTTTCGGTTCCCGAGCTAAGAGCCTTTTCACACATACACGGCGCCGTTTACACGGCAACCGTGTATGTGTGAAATGGCTCAAATGGATAGATCCGGTAAAATTTTAAAAATCGGAGAACAAATTTTTTTCTCGTTTTAAAACGATAACAAAGCTACTCGTATCATCGATATTGCGAGGAAGCAAAATAATATGTATTTAAATTATTTAAGAAAATTAAAAAATGGAACTATCAAAAACTTTTTGTATACAATTAACAAAGAAAATTCCATTCTATTCATTCTATAGTTTATGTTTGGTCTTATCTGAGGTTACCGTAATTTTATTTTAATTAAAACTTTAATTAAAATATTTAAAAACAATTCATTGTGACAGAGTTATAGCCCACGATTATATCTAAAATAATTCCCAGTTTCGCCACTAGAGATCAGAGACAGTAAAGATTGTCCTAACCAAGAATAATTTACGTGAGCATAATTTGTAATCTATATGCTTATTAGTTATTAGTGAGTTCATATTTCTATACTTAGCGACAGTCAAATATAAAAAAAAACTTCGAATTCACGTAACACGACAAAACTAAATTAGCTACGCATATCAACACATCTAATATTAATTTATACATCAAGTATAATGGAGAATAATAAAACTTGCGTGTTAACTTTAAAGTTAATAATTATAAAACAACGATAGTAATCAATCATCCATGAGGTATTTTTATATTTTTGAGGGTCAAGTTTAATTATTAAAGTTATAATTTTGTAAGATTATCATTTTAACTAACTTTGCTTGTGAAATAAGTTTTGATGTCAACACCAACTCATTCCTCTACCCCCACCCCCCCATCGATTTTAATTTGATCAAAACATCTGTGGTCTAGACTTACCAAACGATTTCTATAGGATGACGAATCGTTTTAAGTTTGGTTTGAATTTTAGAGTAGTAATAATAAATTTACAATGATGTAAAACTGTTATCCTTTGTATGATATACCTAATACCTATTTACATCAATTACTAAAGATCGTTGATTTCTAGTTAGATCGGCGTTATATCAACCTGACACTATACTCCAAGTAAATTCAATTAGAGCTAGATGGGTGAGTAATGTTTGCTCACGATCATGCACGCTCACGAAAATATTTTTAGTCACGCCCGCTCATTCACGCTAACGATTTTTATTTTTTTACGTACGCCTGATCACGTAGCTCATGATTTAGTGTAATTGTGATGAAAATTTATGTTTTACGTACAATAGTATGTGCATATTTTATATTCGTATTTTTTCTTTTAAAATGCATGTATCTAATAGTAAACAAATTAAACAGGATATAAAGCAACAATGTATTTTTTAATCAAGCGTTTTTTGGTGTTCTGGTAGAGTTGACAACAAATGTTTATTCTAAAAATAAATTCTATACAGTATTTTTTAATATAATTTTTTTTTAATATTACTATTTTGACATTCTGAAATACTCACGCACGATAAAACTAAAAACATTTACATCTTAAACACAATAAAAAAAAAGTCACTCCACACGTGTTTCGACACGTACGAAGTTCACATCAGTAGTCTAACAGTTCCAGTCTAGAAACATGTTTGAGTTGTTTTATTGTGGTTAAGGGGTTAGGTGTAGTCAGAGACATGAAAAAATGACAATTTTAAATAATTTTTTTTTGCCAGTAAATTATTTTATTTTATAAAAGTAAAAACATAGCATCATTAAATAAGGTTTCGACTTGACTTGACAGTTTTAGAAAAAAAAAAAAAAAATTTAAAAGTAATGGCTGTTTGTGTTGATCCAGTTCCAACCGAAGCTCCTTGCGGTGACCATCACTTATCCTTGGAGATTCATCCAAATTTAATCGGACAAAAAAAAATAGTTTTATTAATAGATAATCTAGTGCCTGATCGAAGCCTATTTTTTCTTTCTTAAATTAACAAAATGGCAGCCTCAGGAAATTTTTTTAAAGATTTTCGGGAAAAAAAACAACAGTTAATTGTTTATAACAAATCGAAATTAAAAAAAAAATCCTTCGATCAGGCACTAGTTTTTCATGTTTTCAAAAAGCTGTATAAATTTCATTAAAATCTACCGAGCGGTTTTCGAGCTACAGTGGTCACCAGTTCAAAAAACATAGTTTTGAGAAAAACGCATTTAAAGTTTTACACTCAATTTACGTAAAGTAATATACGTATTATTTAATTACTTACACCGAGTCAACTATTCCTGGGCCATAAAATAGTTCTTCAGCCGTTGTAGCAGCTTCCAAAAATGCAAAAAAAAACAAAAATCGATTTCTTGAAAATTCTGACTACACCTAACCCCTTAACCCTTCTGAGCCTACAGGGACATCTGTGTCTCTAGACATGTTTATTTGATTAGTTTTTTTTATTTTACAACAATAAATATAATCTTTATAATCTCGACATTCATTGTATCCCATTAGGTCAAAAGTGTCCCACCAAAAAGTCATATTGTGACAATGTACCAGGGCCCAAAAATTACTGTAAAATTTATTGTCAAACATGTATTATTTCATAAGCTCCTCTGTCTATATTAAGTCAGTAAAAATGTTTGTAACATCATCCTGCAAAAAAAATTGAGCTCTTAAGGGTTAATATATATATTTTTAGTTCAAGTTACTAAAAAAAACAGTTTTCCAGTAGTAAATATAATGTCCACTGATTTTTAATCATTTACGATTTAAATAAAAATTGATTTTCAACCCAAATTTCATCAAAAGGTTATCATTTTCATAGATATGAAGGTTTGTATCTGGTATAAGACTTGTTACGGCTCAAATGTTGTTGGACGTGAATATGGGATTAATGTGACACAGGAATTTTACCCGTTTCAAAGCTACATATCTGTGATTTCATGTAATGTTACTTACTTCAGTTCACACGTCATCATTACGTTTACATTGAAATGTATGTGTGTATATAATGTGTACATATGTAAATTATTTCAATTAAATAATTTTATATGACATTGATATACGAACAATATACGTATTGTAAGTAGATACCTACTTACAATACGTAGGTATATTGTGTAGCTAGTTTATTTAAATATAAATTAAATTCTTTTATATAATTTTTGCTAAGAAAAAATAAATTATTTGAGTTTTAATTTTGTTGTTTTGATTAATATTAAATACATTATTTTTTAATATAAAAAAGATTTTTAAATTTTATATCCACTATAAATAAAATTCTCATATTTGATTTTGGAAAGAGTCAATAATTCAAGTGTTAACATTTAATACATATTAATTTTTAGGGTTCTGTAGAAAACTAGGAACCTTTATAGTTTCTCCATGTCCGTCCGTCTTGAAAAATTTTGACATAATAAGATACCTATATAAATTAAATGTTATTTAATAGGTCTCCTAAAATGCAATGAAAAATGTCAAATAATTTTTTGATTTCAACCCTTCAGTCACGATATATTTGCTTTTTAATGTCACTGTGAGAGCGTCACCCCTCTATTTTCTAAACTATTGAAAATATTCAGAATGTAGCTTTTAATAATTACTGTCACTGAATATTATAACGAACATTGTATTTAAAATATTTTGGACCCCCCTTTCATAGACTGAAAAGTAAAATCACACTTTTTTCATTTACCCCATTGAGTGGGGTGTCATTTGATAGGTCTCCTAAAATGCAATAATAAAAGTCAAATGACTTTTTGATTTTAACCCTTCAGTCACGAAAATTTTGAAATAACTCTGTCTTTATAAATCGTAGTGAGAATGACTACGGAACCCTATCATGTGCGTGCCCAACACGCACTTGCCCGTTTTTTATTAAACACAGTATTGACTTCTAATTTTAATAAATAATGTAAAGTAAAAAATAACAGTATATTCTCAGAGAGTGATAATTACGTATGATGAAAAATTATAAAAAAAATTATAACTTTTCAATAAAATTAAATAAATAAAACTGATAAATATTTTTTCTAAGAAGAGCCCTAAAGATGTTTACTGCAATGTGTGACGAAACGCTGGCCGATAACACGACTAAATGAACACGGCTTACAGCCAGAAGCCAAGATCATATAATTTAAAAAATTTATTTTGTTTTAAGTTTTAAATCGATTTCTTTCAGATTTTCGAACCCATTTTCTTTGTATTTTTTTCTTTAGATATTATTTTCATGCATTTTCATAAACATTTTTCGCGATTTTCGGCGTATTAAACTTTTATAAAAAAACATTTTTTGTACACGCCGTTTGAAAAATAATTCGAAAAATTAACAGAGTAAACATCTGTTTCTGGTTGTATAATTTCCTCATAATAAGACGTTTTCATTCGTGAAATATAATAATATATAAGAATATAAAATTTCACAGCATCTTAAAGGAAGATTGAAATGGGTTATTTCTATCAAAATTCCGATTTAAAAAAAAATCATACGAAAAAAATAAGTAGGTATACTAACGCAATAATAAACATAAGTATTCAATTTACCTGCATTTCGAGCTTATAGAAGTAAGAAAACCATTTAATCCCAAATGATACCCTTATGATTGAAAACTTAATGCGGTAGAAGAAAAAACGACCCCAAAATGAAACGGTTATATTGATCGGTCGAAAGGTAATGTTTATTTTACAACACTCGATTTAACATCCGGTCATTATCAAGTACCATTAGTTGAAGAATCGATAGCTAAACAGTTTTTATTACACCGCACGTTCAATAACTGTATAAATGATATATTTCCTTTTAGCCAACATACTATGAATAATAGTGTGATTAAAATTGTGCTGAAATGTTTATTGATTATTGTTATAATATATAATCTATGCCTAGTATATAAAAACGATAAAAACGCATATGTCTGTCTGTCTGTCCGTGCATGATTTTCTTGGATCTACTGATTTTTTCCGCTTTTTTTATTTTTAATCTTGGAGTCTTGGATAGAATGTTTCATAAGGAAGGTTTAAGTTAGGCTTATATGGATATTTTGTGTAAATTTCATCAAGTCAAAAAAATAAACGTCGGAGAGGTATCTAGCTCAGTGCCAAAGTCTTTTTGGGAAAAAAATCTCTACAGGCTGGCTATAGTGGGAATCGTTGCTAAAAATGATTACAAAAAGAGGACAAAATTGCATCACTGAACATGAGGCCGTTTCGAAGGGGGGTGGCTTTTAAGGGTTGAAAATGTTTTTTTTTGCGATTTCCGGCGAAGTATGACTTCCTATCGAAAAATGGTCTGCAGTAAAATTTTAGATAATAAATTAATCTACAATTTTGTTTCAAACCAATTTACAGTATAACCTATTATCCGAGATAATAGCAAAAAAACATTTTTTTTTAATTTTTCGAGTTTTTTATTAATTTATGTTAATATTAAATATATTTATTAAATATATGTTTTGAAGTCCTTTAATTTTACTGATCTGTCCGGAATTTCAAAGTTAAATATTTCCTGAAATATTAACGTTTTTCGAAAAAAATGAAATTTTTTCAATTGAAAAATTGAACGTAGAAATTTTCGATTTTTTTACTTTTAGGGTGTTTATTTTTTTCGTCTTGAGTCGAACTTTAAGATAGGTAAAAATTAAAATACCTTTATATTTAAAAATCCTGTGAAAAATTAGAAAAACCAAAAATAGCGATTTGTAAAAAACGTGATTTTATTTTCCAATCACTCAAAAAAATTTTTAGGTACTAATCATAAAATTTTTTTGCTAAAATACATGAATAAAATATATTCAATTTTATAAATAATTTACGAAAAAAAATGTAATATAGTGTAAATTGATAGGATTAGGTCCAATGCGTTAGTATTTCATATATGTCTAAATGACAGTCCACTGACAGTTCTAATCAATGGTATGGTTTATAATTTTATATGTATTTGACGCATGCGCATTAAGAAGAAATCAACGATGTTTAATTTACATTATTATACTTACATTTATTACCAGTTCAATTTTCATAACAATTCGAAACCTCGCAAGCTTAGCTTATGCTCTAGACCAGTGGTCCCCAACCCTATGCCCGCGGGCACCATTGTGCCCGCCGACCATTTTACGTGTGCCCGCCGCTGACTGTGAACGATAAAAAAATTAAATTTATGTAATTTATTTTTTATTTTTAGTAACTAATTTTACATTTATTCACTCGAATTTAACGTACCTATATCGTAAAGTACAGCCAGACAAATATGTAACCATTTAATCTTTTTCTGGCTGTACGCAATTACAAAAATCACTTATATTAATTCCATAAAGATAAATTAAAAATATTTTGTTGATGCAGATTAGTTAATAAAAAAAATTTGTGCATACCTATATCAAACATTGCATAAATTCGTTCAACAATATATACAATGATCAGAGTTTTAAGAATAGCATTTTTTACCAGTCACGGCTTACGTAGGAACTAAGAAATATATGAAAAAATGCCTCTGAACCTTTTTGTAGATTACAAAATTTTCCATCAAAAAGTCAGCGAGAGCATATGTCAGACTTTTTTAGTTTAGGCGTGAGAAACGCCTGAGTGCCTGAATCAAAATCGCGATTTTGATGTGGTACCTTGAAAAAATAAATGGTGCCCGCCGCCCAACCAGTATTCTAGAATATGCTCTTAGGTACAAAAAGGTTGGGGACCACTGCTCTAGACTCTATAGCAAATTCTTTATTTTAAGATAATTATTCCAAATAGACGTTTCTTTGTTAATCAATTATCTCTTAAATATATAATTTATAATTATCATAGTTATAATTACAACGCTACATAGTGTGGTATGAGTCCTACTTATGTATATCTTTCTTTGTCTAAGATATTACTATATTACTCAACTTAATTAAGTCTAAAAATTTTTTTTTTAAATGTACCCTACTCTTTGTAATGAATCAGTGAGAATTCCTTTGATTCTTTCAGTGAATGTAAAAATCACTGTAAATCCGTGATCTTTATCAGTTCTCACTGATCAATTAGTGATGTTGGCCATATTAACAACGATCAGTGATTATCCACTGATTAGCAGTGAACTACTTTTCACTATTTCACAGTGCAAAGTAGTCCATAGTCACTGATTCAGTTTTAAGGAGTAAGTCTATACAATCGATAAAAATGATAATTTTTTATGAAGTTAACCAGAAAATACAAACGTATTTTTGAAAAAAAATAGCATGAAAATATATTCATAATATGAAAGTAAGAAAATATATAGTTTTCCTTATGTGGCTTCATAAAACAAAAAGGTCAATTTATTTATAGATCTATTCGGAGAATTAATTCATGCATATTTGAAAGATTTAAAACACTTTGGAAGAAGATTCAATCTGAAAATTTTCCCACTTCTTAGAACAAATTTCCTTTCTCTGTCGACAAAGAAATTGGTACAAATACTGGGAAATCATGTATAAATAAATTTGACATTGAATAATATATTCTTCATTGTCGCACAAACATTCAAACTGTTCAACATTGACGATAAATTGATTGTCCGAAATTTATCAACTCGGAATAATAGAACGACGCCAATGGCCTGAGCATTCTAGATTTTAAAGCCCTTTAAAAGTTACAAACCAATGAAATTATACAAAATATGTATATGTGAATAAAGCAAAATAAGAATGTCAAAAAGTTTATTTACGAGTATTCATGTGTTAATACCTGGCAATAAAGTTATAATAAGTATGAATATAAATATTTATTCTAGGAATATTCATCATCCGATTTAATATTTACAGTTGAAAGAACTAATTCCATTCCATCAACTCCTATTATCACAAAACTTACGAAATCAACAATATACATATATGCATTCTTCCATATGAACAAATACGAATCCAGATCTAAATTCAAACTAAAAACTACAACAGATGATTGTTGTAAAGAAATAATATTATCTATATATAGCACTACATTATACATACTAGTAGGGGAATACGCAAACACATCTATTTGATGACTTATTGTTAGTACTCGGGAACTATTAATCACATAAACTTTAGAAAGATATTCAAATCTTTGTTTTATGTGTATAGCAGTGTTTCCCAACGTGGGGCCCACACCTCACAGAGGGGCAATTAATAAATAATAAATAACTTCCTAACCGTGATTTCATTGTTAGACGCTAGAGGGCAGTAACACCCAGCATTCACCATTGGTGTTAATTTGAAATAAATATCCATTAAGTCTTGTTGTTTTAAAAAAATATATACATTGTATAAATATAAGTGATATATAAATGGTATGTAAATTATTATATAACTAATAATTAAAATAATATAGAAAAATCTTTCATTCAAATTATTTTGTACTTCAATTTCAGTTCTCCATTATGTTTTGAAAATTTACTTACTGTGTATGTTCAATAATTTCCTAGTGATTTCTTCCTAAATCCTATCATTCAAGTTTCTTTAGTGAACATTTCAATTTTTGTATATTAAAATTTATGTAGTTATATGTTTGGGGGGGGGGGGGTAAGAATTTTAGAAAGGCTTAGGTGGGGCATAAGACAAAAAAAATTGGGAAACACTGGTGCAGTGATGGGCAAACTACGGCCCATGGGCCAACTGAATCGTTCAATCCGGTCGGTCACATATTTTATAATAATAATATCTAAAAAAGAGAATTACACTCAAAATGTAAAAATTCAAGTTTTGATTCATTCAATTGTTGCATCTTTTTATTTATATATGAAACACTGACTGCTGTAAAGGAAGGCAATATTAGGGATTATGAAGATAACTTCAGAAAACTTCATGACGAATTTGAAAGAAGATTTCAAGACTTCAGTGCAATTGAAAAATATTTGGATATTTTCACTATGCCTTTTAATGTGGACTATGGATTAGTGAATCCAGAACTGCAGCTTGAATTAATTGAACTCCAATCTAATAGTCATCTCAAACAATTATTTCTAAATGTTCCAAAATTAGAATTCTACAAGGGCTTGTCAAAAACCAGTTTTCCAAATTTAATATCTCACGCCCAACGAATTTGTGCAATGTTTGCATCGTCCTATATTTGTGAGCAACTTTTTTCTATAATGAAACAAAGAAAAAGCTGTATCAGAAATAGACTGACAGATGAACATCTCGGAGCACTATTAAGAATAAGTACGTCCCAATTTGATCCAAATTATGAAGAACTGTTGTCAAACTAATCGCAACAACATTGATATTATAAAAATAAACATTTTTACATAATGTATTTTTTCAATAAAAAAACTATTTTGGCCCGCCAAATTTTTTTTTTTAGTTTTTGGCCCGTTCTTAAAAAAGTTTGCCCATCACTGCACTGGTGTTTACTGTAGGGCACTGTAGAGTAAGTTGGGGGAATGGCGGTCAGCGGGCAATACCGGTCACTGTCAAATATATGATTTCGAGAATACTTATTAAAATAATAATAATAATAATAATTTAAAAAAATCCTATGAATTGATTAATTTGTAAATAAGTAAAAATATTTTATCTTTAATTAACTATTTTTTAAAAACTATGGGATATTATTGTGATGTACATATTGTTCTTACACAGGCAAGTGTTTGCATGTATACAAAGAAAAGGTTTCCGGTGCACTATTACTGAGAAAAAAATATAGTAACTAGACACAATAAATGATAATCTTATTTTTTGTTTTAAATTAATAATACATAAATATTAATGAATAATGATATGTTTTCTTGTTCATCGTTCGATTGCGACTGGGGAGCTTTAATTGCTTGCGCAACAAAACAAAAAATAAATTAAATACATTTTTATTTTTATGCTATCAATCCAGCCTTTGGGGGACACATAAAACTACCGCTTCTAGTAGTGGGTAAATGATTATCAGTTGTTGAAAATTCTGTAGACTATTGGTTCTTCAGCAATTTAACTTTGATTACACTCTGGGACATTGTGAAGCCTCAAATGTGCCAATAAGTTGTATTATCAATTTGAACACTAACAACGTTCCTTCTTCCCTTGCTATTTTTAATTGATACTCATATTCTGATCGACAGTTAAAGTTCGTGTGATAGATGAAAACGTGTCCCCACAATAGGCGAACACGACTTGTTGCGCTCTCGTTTAGGATGAACAATGTTGGCTAAGGAAGAAAAATATTTATTTTGTTGATGTCTATATACAATGTTATAAACATATTTATTTGATATTTGGGGGAGGGGACGGCTTTTCTGTTCTTGACAGGGGTCGACTGGGATTATGGTGTCGTTGGATTCAGCTGGGCTGGTGTAATCCTTGAACGGAAGGTTTGGCGTGGCTTCTGTGAGATGTCCATGGGCTAGGCGTCATAAGGTGACGACGGGTTTATGGATGGAAGCTCTTGTGCGTCGCATCGTTCGGATGACGACAGGCTTCTGGATGGAAGATGTTGGGCGTCGCATCATTCGACGATGACGGGCTTTTGGGTAGAAGCTGTGTGGGCGCGACCTTATAGCGGCGTCAACAGTCCTTTGGTGCGGGCGGCGTTTGCGTCGATCGGCTGGGGTCGGCGATCTTCAAGCGTGCAGTTGCGCTCGGTCTCCAGGCGGCGTCAGCGGTCCTGAAGTGTGAGGAGGCGATGTTCGCTGTCCCTCTATGTTCGTCAGTGGTCCTCACCCGGTGGCTCTCGGCGTCCTTCGGCCGGCTTCGTGACTTCGAGCGGAATGACTGCGTCGTTCGGCGGTAGTCTGCGGTCCCCAACAGTGAGGCGGGCGGTGCTCGGTTTCCGTGGGTTCGGGTGGCACGACTGCGTCGGGCGTCGACGGTAGTCAGCGGTCCCTAACAGTGAGGGGTCCTTCGGTGGTCGTCAGTGGCCCTCAACAGTAAGGCGGGCGGTGCTCGGCTTCCGTGGCTTCGGGCGGCAGCGGTCCCCAACAGTGGAGTTCCTCGGCTTCCGGTGGCTGTTTAACAGTCCGGTCAGCAAGGTGGTGTCGCTCGGTGGAATCGGCGGTCTTCGTCCTCGGCAAGATGGTGCTTGAGACACTGCGGTAGTGCTCCACGTCATCGGCGGTATTCGTTATCTGATCGTATTTGGACATATGTACAAGATGTTCCAAAGCGATCAGATCATAATACAAGTGTTGAGTGGTACTTGTCCCATTTCACTGGGACCCATTCCTGGCTGGAATACATGAATTTGAGCATTAACATCTACGCCTACAGTTTCTTCCTCATTTTGTTTCTGTCGTAATCTGTCCATGTATGAAAATCTCTCCTGATCAGAACCGTCGTGGTAAGGTCTGTAAGCTTGCCCCATTTCACTGGGACCCATTCCAGGCTGGAATACATGAATTTGAGCATTAACATCTACGCCTACAGTTTCTTCCTCATTTTGTTTCTGTCGTAATCTTTCCATGTATGAAAAACTCTCCTGATCAGAACCGTCGTGGTAAGGTCTGTAAGCTTGCCCCATTTCACTGGGACCCATTCCAGGCTGGAATACATGAATTTGAGCATTAACATCTACGCCTACAGTTTCTTCCTCATTTTGTTTTTGTCGTAATCTGTCCATGTATGAAAATCTCTCCTGATCAGAACCGTCGTGGTAAGGTCTGTAAGCTTGCCCCATTTCACGGGGACCCATTCCAGGCTGGAATACACGAATTTGAGCATTAACATCTACGGTTTCAGCTTCTTCCACATTTTGTTTTTGTCGTAATCTGTCCAAGTATGAAAATCTCTCGTGATCAGAACCGTCGTATTTTTAACATGGTTTAATGTTTCAAAAAAATACTATTTTTAGGGCCAAACACTTCAGATCAGACCTGTATTCCAGCCTGGAAACGGGCCTCAGTGAAATGGGGCAAGCTTACAGACCTTACCACGACGGTTCTGATCATGAGAGATTTTCATTCTTGGACAAATTACGACAAAAACAAAATGTGGAAGAAGCTGTAGGCGTAGATGTTAATGCTCAAATTCATGTATTCCAACCTTACGACAAAAATAAAATGTGGAAGAAGCTGTAGGCGTAGGTGTTAATGCTCAAATTCATGTATTCCAACCTTACGACAAAAACAAAATGTGGAAGAAGCTGTAGGCGTAGATGTTAATACTCAAATTCATGTATTCCAACCTTACGACAAAAACAAAATGTGGAAGAAGCTGTTGGCGTAGATGTTTATGCTCAAATTCATGTATTCCAACCTTACGACAAAAACAAAATGTGGAAGAAGCTGTAGGCGTAGATGTTGATGCTCAAATTTATGTATTCCAACCTTACGACAAAAACAAAATGTGGAAGAAGCTGTTAATGCTCAAATTCATGTATTCCAGCCTGGAATGGGTCCCAGTGAATTGGGGCAAGCTTACAGACCTTACCACGACGGTTCTGATCAGGAGAGATTTTCATACATGGACAGATTACGACAAAAACAAAATGAGGAAGAAACTGTAGGCGTAGATGTTAATGCTCAAATTCATGTATTCCAACCTTACGACAAAAACAAAATGTGGAAGAAGCTGTTGGCGTAGATGTTTATGCTCAAATTCATGTATTCCAACCTTACGACAAAAACAAAATGTGGAAGAAGCTGTAGGCGTAGATGTTAATGCTCAAATTCATGTATTCCAACCTTACGACAAAAACAAAATGTGGAAGAAGCTGTAGGCGTAGATGTTAATACTCAAATTCATGTATTCCAACCTTACGACAAAAACAAAATGTGGAAGAAGCTGTTGGCGTAGATGTTAATACTCAAATTCATGTATTCCAACCTTACGACAAAAACAAAATGTGGAAGAAGCTGTAGGCGTAGATGTTAATGCTCAAATTCATGTATTCCAACCTTACGACAAAAACAAAATGTGGAAGAAGCTGTAGGCGTAGATGTTAATGCTCAAATTCATGTATTCCAACCTTACGACAAAAACAAAATGTGGAAGAAGCTGTAGGCGTAGATGTTAATACTCAAATTCATGTATTCCAACCTTACGACAAAAACAAAATGTGGAAGAAGCTGTTGGCGTAGATGTTTATGCTCAAATTCATGTATTCCAACCTTACGACAAAAACAAAATGTGGAAGAAGCTGTAGGCGTAGATGTTAATGCTCAAATTCATGTATTCCAACCTTACGACAAAAACAAAATGTGGAAGAAGCTGTTGGCGTAGATGTTAATACTCAAATTCATGTATTCCAACCTTACGACAAAAACAAAATGTGGAAGAAGCTGTAGGCGTAGATGTTAATGCTCAAATTCATGTATTCCAACCTTACGACAAAAATAAAATGTGGAAGAAGCTGAAGCCGTAGATGTTAATGCTCAAATTCATATATCCCAGTCTTACGACAAAAAAAAATGTGGAAGAAGCTGTAGGCGTAGATGTTAATGCTCAAATTCATGTATTCCAACCTTACGACAAAAACAAAATGTGGAAGAAGCTGTAGGCGTAGATGTTAATGCTCAAATTCATGTATTCCAACCTTACGACAAAAACAAAATGTGGAAGAAGCTGTAGGCGTAGATGTTAATGCTCAAATTTATGTATTCCAACCTTACGACAAAAACTGTGGAAGAAGCTGTTAATGCTCAAATTCATGTATTCCAGCCTGGAATGGGTCCCCGTGAAATGGGGCAAGCTTACAGACCTTACCACGACGGTTCTGATCAGGAGAGATTTTCATACATGGACAGATTACAACAAAAACAAAATGAGGAAGAAACTGTAGGCGTAGATGTTAATGCTCAAATTCATGTATTCCAGCCTGGAATGGGTCCCAGTGAAATGGGGCAAGCTTACAGACCTTACCACGACGGTTCTGATCAGGAGAGTTTTTCATACATGGACAGATTACGACAGAAACAAAATGAGGAAGAAACTGTAGGCGTAGATGTTAATGCTCAAATTCATGTATTCCAGCCAGGAATGGGTCCCAGTGAAATGGGACAAGTACCACTCAACACTTGTATTATGATCTGATCGCTTTGGAACATCTTGTACATATGTCCAAATACGATCAGATCACGAATACCGCCGATGACGTGGAGCACTACCGCAGTGTCTCAAGTGCCATCTTGCCGAGAACGAAGACCGCCGATTCCAGCCGAGCGACACCACCTTGCTGACCGGACTGTTAACAGCCACTGGAAGCCGAAGAACTCCACTGTTGGGGACCACTGCCACCCAAGGCCACGGAAGCCGAGCACCGCCCGCCTTACTGTTGAGGACCACTGACGACCACCGAAGGACGTCTCACTGTTAGGGACCGCTGACTAACGTCGACGCCCAACGAAGTCGTGCCGCCCGAACCCACGGAAGCCGAGCACCGCCCGCCTCACTGTTGGGAACCGCAGACTACCGCCGACTCCCTGTCGACTTACGCTGGTGTTGTTTTCAACACCCTGTATATGAATAAAATATGTGCACACATAACCTAACCTGACTTCATGGTGTTGTTTTGTTGATAGTGCGCGCAATATGTTGCATGCATCACTCCGAACGCGCCATAAGAAGTATGACTTCAATAAAATAGTTTTATTATTTTCATTAATAAATATTATCGTTTATCTTAATAGATAAATGTACCAAATAATTTTAGTAGCCTCCTTCCACTCATCTTAATTGAATTTACACCGATTTGGTGAAATTCCGACATTTATATTCATACACCAGGTATTGTAAAGTAATAATTATATTTACGGCACACATGCAAAGCCTACTCAATATACATGTACGAATCAATTTGAAGATTGAATGTTTAATTGGATTAACGTCCAATTCCATTAAAAAGTGGGTGAAGAGGGCGTAATAAAATTATTGCAGACGGATTATATCGCGTCGGCGGTTAACCGTTAATGCGACTGGTTTGTGTGTTGGGTTTTGTCAATATCACTCGTGGGAATTCAGTGACGGTGCTGCTGTAACATCTAGTCGTAGTGTTTTAGAAACATTAATGTAATGAAAATGTAAATGCTTATGTGTACATTGTACATACATCATTTGTATACCGGTTACTACCTCCTCTTAGATTTGTATAGCGTATTATTTATTTTTATTTTTAGTGCTATGACATCAACATCAACACATGATACAATTACTACAGATACACTCACCGCTCTATACAACGACGGCGTCGGTAATTCAACCGCTCAATACAAACACGGCTAGAAGGGCCCCCACCACCACACCAACGAGTGAAAAATGTTTTTGGAATGGCTATTACTTTCGAGAAGGACCCCCATCACAGTGTCGACGAGTGAGAAATGTTTTTGGAATTCCTAATACGTTCTAACCATAGTGGGGATGGAGAAAGATCGTTCCATACAGCGGTTGGAAAGTCGTTGTATGGAGCGGTTGTAAAATCAACACTCTATCTGTCTGTCACAACCTTCTAACTACTGAACCGTTTGATCTATAGTGCTGAGATTTGATGTATCTATTTATTTATAGGAAATTGTAGACCAATTAAGAAATCAAATCAAAGATAGCAATTCGAGGAATTTAAATATGTAAACGTTGTCAGTAAACCAACGAAAAAAATCTCCTGTCCATATCTCCGAAAGTTATAGTAAGAAAAATCTAAATAAAATTGTGAATATGCGTATATAGGGTACAATTATGCCAAGTTCACAAGAAATCAACACTCACCACATGTTTTTCATAATTATAAAACTTTGCGAATGCTTACAAATTGTGAAGAGGAGAGGGAGTCAAAATCATTGCTTACGTAATTTTTTTTCAAAATTAATTATTTTTGCTATTGCTTTTTCGTAAGTCAATTAATTTTTTAAAATAAAAATAAACTCAGCGCTCTATACAACGACCTTATACTGAACCACCGCTCTATAAAACGACTTCCCAACCGCTCTATGAAACGATCATCCCCTATCCCTACCATAATACTTGCGTGACTGCTATATTTCTGCGCGAAATTTAAATTCACCAATTAACGTTGAAGTCAACAAGGTGGTGGGGGGCCCTCTAGCCGTCGTTCGACGGAGTGGCTGAATTACCAATGCCGTCGTTGTAGAGAGCGGTGAGTGTACGTGGCTAATACTATACATTTTTTTTAACTTTATGTAAGGATAAGATAGTACACTTTATTCTTACCGATCCTTACAAGAAGGAAGGGGATCGAATTTTGTTTAAATCATCTACGTTTAGTAGTCAAACTTTGTTATACATACATATATGTACATTGTACATTCATACATATGTAGATAAAAGTTCACTATGCAAAATACCCTTAACTCCTAATTATGCTTTCATTTGCGGCCGTACTGTACATACATAATTTTCCTACTCTAAAAACACCTGGTAGCCTCGATTAACCCCCATCCTCCATCCCATTTGGTCAGCTCCAGTACAACTGCAGACCATGTATCACTTTGGTGTACACAGTTTTGACATTATCTCAACAGGGGTTAATATCACACATGTCGTTTGAAAATAACCGAACATATTTAAAAAATTGATTTACACCATTATCACTGTTGAGTGAGTGATTGATGGCATGCCGTAGGCATGCGTTATTGTGATTCTTTATACTTGAAACTTTAATTTGGAAATTTACATTTGAATGCTCCATCGAATACATTATGAATATTTGTACATGAGTGAGCAACTGTTTTCGGGATTTTTGGTCGTTTATTTCCCGAATAAAATTTGATATTTAATCCTCTGACGGTACACATAGACCCCCATAACATTGTGTTTTAATAAACTTTTTAAATTCAATTTCTATTTCCATCTATCAATAGATCAAATTTCAAGACAACAAACAATAAGCCATTTTGGTGTCTGTGTGATTCCAATCTACCATTCGAAGAATTTTTAAATAAGAAAAAAATAATTTTCGTTTTAAGTGTTTTCGGTGAAATCGGAAAAAGTCCGGTATCATAAAGAGGCTGGCATTTGCTAGCTAGCAAGCACTCCCAAATTCGGTTTTAATATTGTAATAATATCTATGGATTTGCTATTGAATTTAGAGCAGTGATACTTCAACGTATTGTAAAATAGTTGGTAACAAAACATATAAAATAATTTTCATATTTCCACGCGTGCGCGAAACTTATCAAAGTCTTCATTAAATTTCAAGAGAACTGTTATATAAGTTTGATACCTCATTTGACAATGCTTGGTAGTTAGCAAATTTGCTATTCCCTTTATGATATCGGACATTATGGAATCAACACTGTGTTTGTCCGTCTGTCAAAGCCTACAGATTCGTTCGACTTACAATGAGAAAGCTGAAATTTGACATAATTATCGTAAATAGTGGAACAATAATAGACCTGAGTTATAAAAAATTAAATTTTTTTTTAGAATAAATGGGTAGCCAAATAATATTTTCTTTTTAATCCCGGTAAGTGAGGTGTCAATAAATGAAAGCTGACAATTAAATTAATTTACTCATATAATCGAAACCACCAAACAATGAGAAAAAAAATTGGAATGTATACTTGCATACCTACTTTTAATTAAACACTTTACACTCACGTTTTTTTAAAATAATTTAACATTAGAATGTGTACAAAATATTAAATACACTGTGCTGCCATCATTTCGATTATATTTAATTTCATATCGCAAATGGTTATTATCTTTGCGAAAGGTTTTAATCTACGGTATGTGGCACTCATGTGCAGTGTTACCACCAGGCCGGTTTTAAGACCCATAGTCCGGATGAATAATACATTTGTCCGGTTTTCGTAGAAATTTGTAATTACCTTTTTTTGTGCATACTATTTATGTTTTTTATACTTTTTTAACAAAATATTGATTATTATTGTATTTATAAGTATTTATGCTTATTAATTTAAAAAAAATAATAATTTAATGTCCGGGTCACGATTGTTGAAAAGGTGGCAACACTGCTCATGTGCAAAACTAAAATAGTGAATTTGCATTAGAGATTTAGTACATTTTCCTCATTCAATAAATGTCAAAAACTTAAAATTTTACTTTTATAACTCAGGTACACTATTTACTATAATTAATTGTGTGCCAAATCTAATTGTCAGCTCTTTATGTCAAACGGTTCAGATTTATTTTTTTCCAATTTTGGTACGAAACAGTAAAAACCTAATACAGCTCTGTATATAGGTAAACCAATTAGTTAAATGCAGGTATGTGTATAAATACTGATTTCATTCAGACATAATTAAATTTTACTTCTGCTACATGCTTCATGCACTCAAATTTCATAAATATGTACATAGGTATTCACAAAGTACGTTCTACTTTTCGATCAACTAATGGCAAAAGCGCATATATCTGAATAGTTAATATACATAGAAAACGTCCTTTAAACTTTCTACATTAACATAAGTTCATTATATCCTTTGATACTCGAACGTAAAGTGGTGTACAAAAACTTTGAAAGAATTTTTAATAAATGTTTTAATATGCTTAAATACTCTTTACGAGACGAACGTTTTACGACGAACAAAAGCTGTATTCATAATTTTCATTACATTATTGATGCAAATTTCGATTCTTTATAGACAAACGTAGGCGTTTAGATCAGCAGTAACTAAAATGTTAGTTATTTCATATAAAAACGATTCAATGTATAATAGTTTCACAGTTTTCAATCCAGTTAAAATTTAGGACTTATTAAATTTTGACTGTGTGATGCACTTATTCTTATATTTCATAATTCATTTTTATTTTTGTTTTTATCTAGGCATGTGGGGTGTCGAAATGTAGATCTCAATGAGTAGAATATGACCCAATTTTTTACTTATTTTTCTAACTGACAAATAGCGCCTGCAGAGGGCTTCAAGCAAAAAATAACCCATCCCCCTCTCTAAATTGGTAACTACTGGCTGAAAAATCTGAAAATAACACAGTCGCGTATATCTTGACAGATTTTTTAGTATTTATTATAAAAGGAGGTGATGCAATTTATATTATTAAGGTAGTACTGAGCCATATATGGGCACAAAATAAAAATCATGTGTATGTTGCTGTCAAGGCAGGTAAAATAATCATTAATAATGAAATATGCAAGAAGTACAATTGTTATACAAATCATCAGTAACAGTAATAGAGTGCGGCTCAAAGGCAGATAACGCAAAATTTGAGTTATTAGTGCGGCCATCGTGTATAAAATGAAAAAAAATCTGAAAAAGTCAATTTTATCAACTAATTAATTATTTTTAAATATACGTTATTCTCAGTATTGATAATCCTATTTTTTTGCTACACATTTTGTAACAAAGAACTATTTTTATCGTTATTGAACAGATACAGAGGTAAATAACTAAAGAAAATATAACTATAATATTAGTCATTTCGTTACAAAAAAGTGTTGCTCTTATTTCCATACATTCTTACTTCACTATTAAGGGGTTACATACAGTCAGAAGGCCAAACAAAAGTGTTTTTTCAAGAATTTTTTAAGAGAAGATTTTTATAATTTATCAATGTAAAAATTTGTACACATATTATGGTAACTTTTTATTGTATTTTTACATTTTTTATTTCTAAAAATAATAATTTCGAAAACTGCTACAGCTGTTCTCCAGGAGGTCCTCTCAAAAAAGACGCCTTGCGGTGACAACGATATCTATGGATTTCATATTTTAAATGAAAAACCTAAACGGATTTCTTTAAAGTAATGTATAATCTTGTACTTAATCGAAGGAATAAGCAAAATAAAATTTTTTGACAAAATGGCGGCTTCTCAAAAAAAATCGATTTTCGACAAAAATTTGACCTTAAATTGTTTATAAAAAAATAAATATTTATCGGTGAGATAAAACCTTCGATTAATTACTAAAAAAATATTCTTAAGAAACTTGTATTAAAATTTGAGATTGATCGGTTCAGCCGTTTCCGAGGAATAGTGGTCACCGACTTTAAAAACACAGATTTGAGAAAAACGCGCTGTCGCTCCGACCTCCTACATTCAAACACTCTGAGACGTCTTTACAAATATGCGTGTAACTTCCAAAATAATCGCCGGATTGACTTGAAATTTTCTGTGGGTGTATTTAAATATATGTACATTACGAAAATGAAATTAAAAAATCGATTTTTTGAAAATTCTAACTGTATATATATAACCCCGTAACTCCGGCCTCCTACTTTCAAACGCTCTGAGACATCTTTACAAATATGCGTGTAACTTCGAATATAATCGCTGTATTGACTTGAAATTTTCTGTGTGTGTACATTAATATATGTACATTACAAAAATGAAATAAAATTTTTTAAATTTTTTTGAAAATTCTAACTGTATGTAACCCCTTCAAATTACCACTGCAATATTTTGAATGTTACCATTACGAATAACGTAATTTTAGAATCAAATGTAGAAAAAAATATATGTATATTGCTGTTAGAAAATTTATTGGTACGAGATGTATACATTACTATAACATACATAGCAAATAATCAGATACATAACGTTATTGTGTTACGGTACAGTTACGTTACCAAACATCGTTTTCCATTAACTCTAATATTTATTAATTCATAAAATAAAAATCAATTCATTTAAGCCTACAACATATTCACAAAATTAAACATGATATTAATCAAAAATTCCATTTAGAGATTCTCGTTAAAGATACGGGAACAACAAGGGCGAGTTATTTCATTAGAGATACCTACTCATATTTCGTACTTGTCTTCTTTTGTCTTCGGAACAAACGCGCTAATTTAATTACGCAAGTTTTGAAGTTGTTTGACGCTGTAAGGACTTAATAAAACTTATTATTAAATATTCGTTATACACCTATATAAGTAAATCTGTTATAGGTACACTGTAAACAGTAATCGTAGTAATGTTTAAGGATTGAATGATTCAGAATTTTTAAGTTGGGTTTTATTTTTATCATATTATTAATAATTATTAGCACCTGTCGCACTTACGTAACTTTTTTTTCAAAAATAATTCAGGATAAGTATTTTGATTTCAAAACATTTCATTCTTAGAGTCGAACTATTAAATATTACTAGTGCTTCTTCACTTTGCTAAATTTACATAATCGAAAAAATGAAATATTCGATACGGGAAGCTAGTACGCGTGGCTCGTCTTGCATTTGACAAATTTGCTTCTTTTTAATACAAAATGTTTTATTTTTTACGTCTCTTTTTTATGTTATGTGCTTTGGCTTTTGAATTTTTCGAATATTTTCGACATAGATTGTTGATATTAACAGGTAAAAAGAAAAATGTATAAACAACGTCATATTTCATTTTCAAACTAGAAAACAATTTAGCTTATATTCAATAAAAAATCAGTATTTAAAATTTGATATAAATTGAATTAAATTGATATAAAGTTTTTAAAAAGTTTACATCAAAGAGAAAACACTTAAAAAGACAAAAAAACCACTTCAACGAGTAATTGAAAATTTCTGGATAAAAATATAATCCTTTTAAATATTAGTTTATCATTATTTTGTATTACTTTTGTTTTAAGAAAGACAATATCACATAAAAGTATCATGATGTAATATTATCTAACTTCTTCCTTTAAATATAGAAGCATGAAAAGGACAGTCAGAAAGTTTACAAAGAAGCGGAAACTGGTTATGACACTTCATCAAAAAGTTTCTCATCAAATCCAGAGCAATTTAAGAAAAAGGATTCATTTAATAAATATAAGAGTATCTATTCTTAGGAACAACAATTTAAAAGACTAAAATTATCAAGAAATGAACACAAGAAAACTGATATTTGATACGAGTCAGTGGCGTACGCAGGGAGGTGTTAACCCCCCCCCCCCCATGACATCTCTGATCTTTTTTTAAATCAATATTAATATTATTTCCAACAAAACTATTAAATTCTATTAATTCTAGCATTGTATATTACATTGCTTTCAACATTTGTTTTATAGTTCGTTTTTTTTTTATTATCACCGAGAAATTGTGATTACATCAGATCAGATTTTTGATGAATTAGTCATGAATCCAAAACTGGTCTTGTAAAAAAATTAAAAGAAAGTTTTAGAGAATAAAAGTTTATTTTAATTATTATTTCAAACAAGCTTCAATCAATTTATTCATCTTTCGAACATACCAGTCCAAACAAGCTTTACAAAATGACCGTTATACTTTTAATATTGATTGTTACCAATTCTTATATTTTTAAAAAGTGTTTGTTATATTAGAATGACAATGCGAACTGCGAACTGTAGCACGTTATTTTTTATACTGTCGCAAGTCGCAAATCAGAAAGACGACAATAAATGATTTATTCATCTTTCGAACATACCAGTCCAAACAAGCTTTACGAAATGACCGTTATACTTTTAATATTGATTGTTACCAATTCTTATATTTTTAAAAAGTGTTTGTTACATTAGAATGACAATGCGAACTGTAGCACGTTATTTTTTTATACTGTCGCAAGTCGCAAATCAGAAAGACGACAATAAATGATATTTGAATTTAACCTATGGTAACTCGAAAACTATAAATATATAAAATATATAATATAAATATATTCATTCGTATTAGAATTATTCTACTATGTGTTAACCCATTTACGCCCAGAGGTGCGTCAACGAAACATTATGAAAATAACTTTTTTTTAATGTTATAAAACTTCTATTTTAATTTTTATCATATGAGTTTGGTAAAAGAAGAGACTTTCTTTCATTCTGCCTAAATAGAATAATTATATTATTTTTGTTAGAATTTTTACATATATTTAAAAACACGTAAAAATGACAAATTTCGCAAATGTTTACAATTCAATAAATATAAGAAACTTGGGAAATTGATTAATATTTGTACACTATATTTTTCGAGACACGGTCTTCACACTGGGTCTTTTAGGGAACCTAACAAAATTTCATCCAAGTACGTCTATGTCCCACTCCAAACCGTACAACTTTTATCTGAAAACTTTTTTTATAATTTCACTTACCGGTCGAGTTATTCTCCATTAAATGTTAAAATGGTCCACCCGGTATATTTGAACATCTTCCGTGAAGAACCAAATTGTAAATAGATTCTGCGTAATATACCTACAATTTAGAAAATTTCCCTGGACACTAAGTTCTAAAGAGCGTCTATAAATCCAATATATGTTCCAAACATAGGGAGGCATCAAATTTTAGTTTAGCCGAAAGGACAGGGACAGAACCCTAGGGTCAATCAAGTCTGTAAATATGATATCTACTCTCCTCTAATCAGTTTGAGATGCGTATCTTATAATTACATAATGTAGGTTTCAAATTTATAACTCGTGTTTAAATTATGCACACGTATACCCTGCAAGGGAATAGACAAAGTACTAGGATAGTGTGTATATGTAGATTGTAGACTCTCTCAAAGATATTATGGATATGTTTACATAACACTAAGGAAATATATATCTATGTATGCTTAACATGTATCGGGTTATAGTGTTTATGTACAAATATGTACGTACAGACTTGTATAAGCAGTGGCGGCTCATAGTTAAGTTATTGAGTTAAGTAGTGTACTTGTGTTTAATATTTGTTTATTACAATACGTAGTTATGGAATTATAATTTTTTTCTTCAAAATCTTGTTTAGTGGAGTCATATTAGGAATTATGTAACTGAAATGTTTACATTAAGACCTTCGGAAGGAAATTTTCTTGGAGACTTTTTAAAAAAAAAAACGATATTTTTTTACGGTTTCTCTTTTACATTTTTCGAAATATTTATAATTATTTTGGCCGGATTGCAAATCTAAAAAAATCATTGTCTTCGTTAGGAATTCCCCAAAAATACTGTATAGTTTAAAATCCCATAAAGTTACGTAACCTTAAAAAAAATCCAAAATAATAAATTATTTATTTTATTTTTTGTATAACTTGACCAGACCAGTGGCGTAGATAGGGAGGGGGATTAAGGGAATCAATCCCCCCCCCCATGAGCCCAATTTTTATACTTTTCACCATATAAAAGATTATTTAATACTGTCATATTCTTCCCCCCATGAGAGTGATACAAGTCAAAATCCCCCCCCCCCCCCATCACAAAAAGCTATCTACGCCACTGGACCAGACCAATAGTAAATGGATTTTAATAATATTTTGTGGATATATAATAATATATATTGTGATTATAAATAAGTATTCCAGGTTTAAAATCTAAATTTTATTAAAAACGCATTTAAAAATCAAAGACTCGTTTATAACCTGTGAATAAAATATGGTAGAAGTATTTTTATTTTTTGTATTGTTGATAGTTTTTATATACTTTGTGATGTCACCAAAGAAAAATCTAAAAAAAAAAAAATTTTTGCGTTTTTATTTTTTTTTCAACAACTTTTTTTTAGCTCAACATTAATGATTTTAGGCCCAAAAAAATTGCCTTCCGGAGGTCACCTAAGAATTCAGTTACGTAATCCCTGTGTCGAAAACAAGTTTATGAGAGAAAAAAATGCTCCTTCCTTTCAGTTCCTCATTTAAAAAATCGCTAATATGACTCCACTAGTTATGTTAGTTGAATGTGAGAAATTCAGCTTCTAAATGCATTTTTTTCTCGTAATTTTTTAACACTAAATATTTTGTTTTTGTGAGCTTGTAAAGGGTTAACAAATCATCGCACTACAAAAAATGTGTGGAACGCTATAACTTTTATCTTTTAAAATGTGTTTATTGATTTTTTCATAAAAGTTTTATTTTTAATACATTTTTCTACTTGAAATCAGCTCATGATTTTCACAAAAGGTATTTTTATTTCAATTCAATGAAACTTGGATTATTTCTGTTAGAATAAGTATCGATTTTAAAGAATTGTAAAACTGTAAGATATAGAATGTAGAATGTAAGCTTTAAGTCTTGGCATTTTAGGACGCCGCGCCGACCGCGCTGGCCGCTTCGACCGCCAGACACGCAATACTGATGTGTGTTTTTTTAACCTTGAAAATAATATACACACATCAGTATTGCGTGTCTGGCGGTCGAAGCGGCCAGCGCGGTCAGCGCGGCGTCCTAAAATGCCAAGACTTTATTCGTATTTATCATATTTGAATGTATAAAATTATTTTTTGTTTTTTATTTTAATTTTGACTAGTCGAGATGAGACCGAACCAAACCTTGTCTCTTTTCGTATGAATCCCGTTATTTTAATTAAGAATAATCTTTAAATGACTTACTAATATTTATATCGTTTAAAACATCAAACAGACGTTTGCTATATTTAAAACATTGATCATTTAATGATGCACCCATAAAAATATTCGAGGGGGGGTATTTTTTTTAAATATTATATGTAAATTTAAATGTATAATACTAACGGGTGTCCCAATAAGAATGCCTGATTTAAATGTTGCGCCATTTCTTTTCTGTGCAAGAGGCAGTTCTGAAATTTGAAAATTGTCATGTTCGAATGTTCCGATTAATAATTATGGAGCGTTACACAAAGAAACAACGCGTTATCATATTAAAAACCCATTACAAAAATGGGGAAATTTACATTGAAACCGCTCGAAAACTTCGCGGAATTTTCGGTTGTAAAAATGTACCAAATGTTTCAAGAGTAATCAGTAAATTTGAGAAAAATGGGTTGATTATGGACAGTAAGTCTTCTGTGTGTCGGCGTACCGGCCGGTCTCTCGAAAACATTACTGCTGTAAACGAGAATGTTGCCGAAAACCCGGGAACATCAACTTCATAACAACTTCAAATTTCGAGAAGCACCACGCAGCGAATTCTTAAGAAAGATCTCCATCTGCACCCATATAAGGTTCAGCTCATATCAGGAGATAAAATCAGCACACCATGAACAGCGCCAACAATTCATTGAATGGTTGATGGAGCAAAATGATGTGGGAGCCGATTTTTCTAAAAAAAATCATTTTCAGCGATGAAGCTTATTTTCATTTGAACGTGTTCGTTAACAAACAAAATTGTCGCGTTTAGGGTTTTGTGAAATCTTAGGTCTATGCCAATGCGCCACGGACTATTCGCGAGCTCAAGGCCGAGATCCAACGCGTCATCGGTGAGATAGAGCCGGATCTCTGTGAGAACGTCATTACAAATTTCATGAAAAGAGCAACGGTCTTGTTCAGATTCGCGGGGGCCATTTTCCGGATATTTTATTCCATAATTAATCGGAACATTTCTATTTTACAATGCAATAAAAATATCACCACTGGCTCAATAAAATATGCGTTTTTTACTTAAATTAAATCGTGCACTCTTATTGGGACACCCTATATATGTAATTTTTATTTTTATGTATCATAATTGTTAAATTAACTAATGTATACTGATAAATTCCTGTAGCCAGTTACATTAAATTAAAATACCAAATGTTGAACTTTAATAGATTCGTAAATGCTGATATAACCTTACACTAATGTAAATATCAAAATAATTTGTAATCAAATCAATACAAATCACATATTTATGAGATACAATTAATCAGAATTAGTTTGCCTTTACTTAAAAGTCCATTAGAAGCAAATTACAATAACCTTTAAAGCACTCTTATCTGCGCCCTTATTTCTAAAACACTGAATCCAGCTAATGATGAGGGTATATAGTTATTACCAACTCCACGGAAGGATCTAAAAGGTATAATGATGTTGACGTGTCTTTAGAGGAACTGTTAGCACTGATTGTGATACATTTTAATGTGACAGTTACAACTCAGGCGGAAATGTAAATAATTCAATTTAATATCGATTCTAAGATATTAGCTGTGATTTGTGATATATTTTAATTTTACAATTGATAGAAGCAAAAATGATTATCCCCATCCCGTTTGTGAGGTGTTTAAAAAATCCGTGTTATAAAAAGTTTATGCTTACAAACATTTTATATTGAATGTCGTACGATACTTTTTTAACCCTTTACAAGCGCATAAAATCAAAATGACAATTTTGCATAGATGTTCAATAACATTGTGGGAAAAATTGTAAATCCAATTAAAAAAAAGTTTTTTGAGGCTGAAATTCTACGTTTCCGATTAATGTAGACACATGGTTTTTATCTTCATACACCCTCTCAAAATTTTCAAAAAAGAGCATTGAAAAATAGTTTTCAAGTTTTAAAATGTGTTTAGTATTCTGTACCAAAATGGTATGTTTATGGAATCAACACTATGTCTGCTGTCTGTCTGTCATAACCTAACTACTAAACCATTTAACTTAGAAAACTGAGATTTGGCAATTTGGCATAGATATATAGTAAATGATGGACCAATAACAGACTTGAGTTACAAAAATAAAATTTTAACAAGTAATATTTCTGTTATGCTCTTCCGTATATTAGGTTTTAGTTTTGCATTTGAACGGTAGATGTCAATACGCTAAAGAAGTATAATTTCTAATGCACTTTTTAAGTGCACACACCCATTTTTTTTTTAAATCGCATCTTCTGTTACAGAAATAATTATTATGGCGTCATTACAAGCGAAAGAGAACAATATATAAACCTCAGTACTATGAACTCAAGTACAGTGAAGTACATATGTATATGTACTATGTTGTACAATGTATATACCTACATATTATTCAAATACCCTTCTACCAAATTTACATGAAATTATTCAGGTTTAAAATAACAAAAAGTGAAAGCAAACATTTCAACGAAAATTATTCTAATAATTTGGCCACCTTTGCAATACTTTGCATGTATACCTATATTTAAATCGTATGTATATTTTGCATTCAGAAAAGGCACATATCATCAATAATTTAGACATTCGCTTTCGCGAATATCAAAAAACATCAGAACACTTTTTTAGGTATATTTGACGCAGGATTCTGGGTAATGTAGATATATGTAAATTTACTCCTGTCATCATTGAAATGAAAACGATATATGTAAATATATTTTATTCTTTGGAATTGAATTCATATGATAATAGACGTTATAATACGATATTTTCAAGAAATGTATTGAAATTATTATTTTTAAAGATTTTTTATGCAACATATATTTTTGGTTTCCGCGAATAGCATTTAAATAAAGTTGTCTTTGATATTTAATTTATTGTTAATGATTACAGTGTTGACTACAGACTGACTTAATACAGGAAAAATACATTATTTATAAGCTCACAATGGGAGGTCTCGATGTATTTCATCGATTTTAATTTGAAACTGATGCAGACATCTTATAAATGATACCAACAATCCATTCTCAGAGTTCCAGTCCCTATCTTTGCATTAAAAAATTAATACATATTACAAATGTTCGTCTCAACATTAAAAAAGTATTTTGAAGCTTAAACACTATATTATAAGATGTTTCTATTATTTTTTAATATGTTGAAATTCTTCGAAGCTACAACAGAACAAAAAGTGTTTTTGATAGTTATTAATCAATACATAATATTAATTGAAAAAAAATATGCAAAGATAAGAGCTGAAATTCAGAAAGGGTTGTTGATATCATTTATAAGATTTCTGCAGTAAAATCGATAAAACATTTCAGGACTTTCCCTTGGTAAGTTTTTGTAATATTATACTACAATACAAAATAAGAATGCTTTTAGCAGTTCCCACCAATAAAGCTACAAATTGCTTCTTAGTAGGCGTGCATGTGTTTGGAGATGCAAGCTGCTTCGTTACAATTCTCACGAACGCATGACTTGTGAATGTAACTTGTAGGTTTTGTACATATTTGTATGTATACAGAGTGTTTTTTTATCCAGCAGATAATTTCCAAAATAAAGAACTTTAAGAGAAAATTTTCCTGAGAAAAAATTCATGGTTTGAGGGGGTTTATTATAGACGAAATGGGTTGACCTGGAAAAGGTCACCATGATGGGTTTTTAGGTTCAACATTTTTTTTTCAAATCTAAATCTATATTTTTTTTTTTTTTCAGAAAAAGAAATTTCTGAATATTTAATAATTTTTTACTCAAAAACTATAAATTTATAAGAAAAATCTGAAGAGAAAAAAGTGCTTAGATTTAGGCAAGGATTTTCAAAAAAAAATTATTTGCAACTTTTTTAAAGAATTTTTTTTTATTTTTAAGAAAAAAATGAATTACCTACTAATAAAAAAAATCACTGATTATCACTGCCTAAATCTAAGCACTTTTTGCCTCTTGCGATTATTTTTAAACATTCAGAGTTTTGTAGTAAAAAATTATTGAAAATCCAGATATTACTGTTTGTTTTGCCCATATCATAAAAAGGGGCATTTTCGGAAAAAATGTTTCAGACAAAATTTACTTATTTTTCCCCGTTACTTACGAATCTGCAACAAACAATATAGGTTTAGATTTGACAAAGAAAAGTTGAACCTGAAAACCCATCATGGCGACCTTTTCAAGGTAAACCCTTAGAGTAGGCGCACACTACAGACTTTTAGTCGGCCGATAGTTTGATCGGTCTCTTAATTACCATTGAGACATATGCGAGTGCACACACTATACGATTCGAAATCGGCCGATCAAAAAGTTTGAAAGGCTGTACGATTCCCTTCAAACTTTATAATCGGCCAACTATCGGCCGACTACTTAAATACCATTGTGCGCTATACGAGTGCGCACACTCGCCGATTATTTAGTTTGTTTCTACAAATATTACCTATGTGTTGTATGTGTTAAAATAGCGTTAATAGCAGACAAATCTGTAGAAAAGTTAATCGAAGAGATTAAGAAATGACCTGTACAAAAAGAGTTAAAAAGAATATTCGGATGTCAATATAAAAAAAATCTGTGGTTGTCCTTAAATTGTTTTAAAGAATTATGATCAACCATAATTTAAAAAAATATTAATATTTTAAACTATTTTCTCCAAAACAAGCATTTTTACGTTTTTTCGTCTAAGTGCCCCTAATAAATATCAACCATAAAAACACCCCGTCATTGATTTAGATTTTGAGATAAATTGAAAAAAAGCTTGAAAACGAGATTTTCACCCTTCACGGCTTCTTTTCTTAATTATTCTCCTCCTCCTCCGTTTTATAATAAGGGTAATAATAACAGATTTTCTCGACAACATTTCTATTCAATCACTGAAAATCGGCCAGTGTGCGCACCTACCACCAACCCGACAGTTTAGTTGTAGCAGTGTGCGGGGGTACAGTCCAATCCGACTAAACTATCGGCCGATAGTTTAGTCTGTAGTGTGCGCCTACTCTAAGAGACCGATCAAACTATCGGCCGACTAAGACTACAGACTTTTAGTCGGCCGATAGTTTGATCGGTCTCTTAATTACCATTGAGATATATGCGAGTGCGCACACTATAACGATTCGAAATCGGCCGATCAAAAAGTTTGAAAGGCTGTACGATTCTCTTCAAACTTTATGAACGTTATGAACCCGACAGTTTAGTTGTAGCAGTGTGCGGGGGTACAGTCCAATCCGACCAAACTATCGACCGATAGTATGGTCTGTAGTGTGCGCCTACTCTAAAAGTCTGTAGTGTGCGCTTACTCTTAATGTCAATATTTGGCCCCCTCAAAATCATTATACATTTGTCTGAAAATTCATTATTTTGGAAATATTTCACTGGATATTCCACTTTAAAAACACCCGGTATACAGGGTTTCAAGCTTTACTGATGTCAACTTTAGATTTTCTTAAAATTTGTTCTCGTTAGTTTTTCTATATATTTTTTATGATGTAAGTGTTCAAAGTGTTCATTATTATATTGTTTACACTGTGTGAAAATATAATTGCAATAGTATCTAATCATAATGGAAGCTAGAGTTACAATATGTAAAATGTTACCCTCTTGGCACGCTCAATCAGTTTGATTTTCTGATAAGAAAATGTTCCTTTTACAGGACGCTTACAATTAACAAAATAATAGAGCGTATTCTGTATCTATTGATGTTGTTCCCAAATGTAAATTAGCTGTCGAACGTTTCTAGAATGTCCTTCGTGTAATGGTTTGGGGAGCATAATGGAAAAAAGTCAAATTACCATTACAATTTGTGAAACCAGGGGTAAAAGTTAATCAAAAATAATATCTCGAGACAGTTTTAAAGAAACATTTGCTTCCATATACCAGGGGTCGGCAGTCTTTTAAGTTAGAAGAGCCAAATTGTTAAGCAAACAGGATTGCAAAGGTATCAGAGAGCTATAGGCAGTGGCGTCGCTAGGGAGGGATGCGCTCCGGGTGTCACCATGAAAGGGGTGACACCCATCATATATATTTTGTCGGTTAGTCTCATGAATTTTTTTTAATTGTCAGTCATCAATTTTTTTGAATTCATCATCTATAACCATAGGTGGGCATTAACTCGTTAATCCGTTAATCGTTAATTAACGAAGTTAACAAAATGGTTAACGGATTAACTTTTAAGTTAACTCAAAAAAATGTTAACGCTTTTGTTAACTTTCATTAAATTCAACTTCCGTTAACTTAGTCCGTTACAATTGTTGTTTGATATGAAAAATACATAAGAAAGTTGTCGAAAAAGCAAAAAAAGGTCTTCAAACATTTTGGATGGTTAACTTTTTAACGATTAACTTTAACTTTCGTTAAATTTTCGAATTTTCGGTTAACTGTAACTTCCGTTACTTTTTCGGAATTTTAACGCTTTAACGGTTAACGAAGTTAACTTTTTTATTAACGGATTAACGAAGTTAACTTTTCGATTAACTGTGCCCACCTTTGTCTATAACCTACAGAGGTGACACCCATCCTATGTGCAAAAAATAGAACTTATTGCCCTTTTTATCGTTTGCTTTAACTTACAAGGGGTGACACCCGTGATTTTTTTTTGTGAATAAAAAAGAATTTGGAATTTAATAAATAGTTAAAGTTACTGAAGAGCCTCAAACGCCTGTGCAAAGAGCCACATGCGGCTCGACCGCTGCCCTATACCAAGGACTATTATTGCTTTCAACACGACTCAGCTCCTGCACATAAGGTAAATAAGACAATTGAGTGGTTAAAAGATTGATTTAAAAAAATAGGGAAAATATTGATGAAAAATTGAAAAAAAAACTTACGTATTGAAAGTATAGGGGGGATCACCTAACTCGTTCAGATCATTACGTAATTAGTGATCTCTTACAAGAATATTAATTAAATTAAAATTAATTTATCAAACGATATTTATATATCAAATACTACTTCCATACCCGATTGATAGAAATAAAGATGAGGACAAAATTACAATCGCTAACGTTTTATATTGTTGTCAAAAAATTACCTAATTTTTGCCATTAATCAATATATTAATTAGTTTTGTTCTCTCATCAATGTTCATAAAAATCGAATTATACTTATGATGTTATATGGTTCAATTTATTAAAGAAATAAAGTCATTTAATTACAGAACTGGGTGTTCACATGGGTAGGGGAGTTCCCTACCTGAGCTGCAGTCAAACATATTTATTTCTAGTTTATTTATATTCTTCTTTTCGACATTAATAAACTACAATTTCATATACATATATTTTCTATATAAAAAGTGTAATCATCCATTGTTAAACCATTATTAACGTTAATCCTAAAAACTTCGTTTAGTTAGGAGTATCAGAGAATTCACTAAATTTTTATATTTTCTCACTAGCTATATTTCATTAATATTGTATTACAACTTTACAACTTTTGTTATAACATGGAAACTACTGAACCAATTTTAATCAAACATTTACTAACACTTAACCAAATAACTTACCTACGTATGAAAAAACCGCATGAAAATCGGACCAGTGGTTCTCAAATTATAAGCAAACAATTCCTTTTTGTATTGACTTATTGACTCTTTCAACTCCAAAGAAGTTTGAAATAGACAGTTATTGTTATTATAAAAACATCTTGCGATGAACACAGTTCCTACTGTATTTTGATAAACAAATATATAATCAACCATCAGAAACCATTGTGAATATATTTGTCTGCATAACATATTAATAATTCATAATGCTTGAATACTTAATAAATAATCAGTCACAATCGATCCAGTGTTTCATTATTAACTTTTACTCGCTAAGGTCAAATATGGATTACAAAGCATTTAAGTTTCCAAACAGGAATTCATTATTTCACACGATCACACATGGAGGCTTTAAATTTATTACACGTGGTATCAGAGTTCACGAAATATTCATAACAATTCACATATCAGAACAACTAACAATTGAAGGGGTTAGAATAGAAAGGGTGAAATTTTATAGTTTTCGAGATAAGTGAGTTTTATGAAAGATAAGGTTCCGTAAAATCATACAACTATAATCCTGTCATACAACTATGGTCCAACTGATACTAGTAACACTTTATCATGGCGTGATACAATTTTGCCATGTATCGACACTTTTTTGCACTAATATGTAAGTTTATGATGTGTACTAATGATTTTTCGAGTATCTGGTAGATTGTGCAACCGCTCCTCGAATCAAACGGTCGGCAATTCAAGCATGATTTTACTTGTTGTTTGTTATCATCAAACTTTTGTTTAGCAAATATAGAAAATGTTTTCGTTGAAATTTGGTGTTGGCTGGTGTTGAAAGGTAAGTTATCAGTTATCATTATACAACATCAATAATTTCAAAACATTTGTTAGTTATAGAATTATGAAGGATAAATAATTTTGTCGTATTTTGTTTTCAACAATAGTCCATGTTTAAATTGACGATTCGGATGGGCCTTTAGATTTTGATGAAGAATTAAGTGACGAAAAGGTGGAAAATGAACAGGCTGATCCTCCTTCTCAAAACGTATTTGCTTTTGTCGTCGTCGAATACGAAAAAGTTGTGGCCTGATCAAATAAAAAGCACAGACGAGGAAGGAGCTTACGTAAAATGCATGTCCCGCTGTGGCTTGTCGTGGAAGTGGCCCGAAATAGAAGACATCATATTTTATCCCGTACAGGACACCAAATTCAAAATACAACCACCAAAACGCCTCCGCACCAAACGAGTTCTGTTTCAAGATCATGAGCTTGAGAGCAGATGGGGTAAAACAAAAAAATAATTTTTTTAACATTTTCTTTTTGACATCTTGTTGATTTTTAAGTTCATTTTAAATTACCTTATTAGCTTAAGAAGTAACATTTTTGTTGGTACTTATTTTTTCAGAGTTTTTAAACTTAATCTCTTTGTAATTTGAAAAACTAATAAAAGTTCCAATTTCTCACAAAACCGCTGTTTTTCTTTCTTCATTTTATCTTGTATGGTTTATTCTAACTGTCAGGACTATCAGCTATGGACCTCATCTCAGAAAAGTATCCATTTATGTGTATTTTATTTCATGGACTATAGTTGAAAACACTTTAGGCAACTATAGTCCAAAAGAAAAAAAGATTTAAAACTCTATTTTCATAGTGTGGTACATCGCCATTAATTGCATCGGTTCATTGACTATCTATAAAAAAATATTCCTTTAAAATACAGCTTATAGATTTTTTTACATCGGCCAATAAAGTACGAGACTCGGGATTTTGGACCATATTTAGGTGATTTTACGGTTCCTATGTATTGGAATAAAAATGATCCAAGCGACTTTTAATACTCTTAGTGACATCTATCACCCAGTAGAAAAATCATGTAAATGAACTTTTTGTATATAGACACTTAACTTTAAACACTCATAGCTTAAAACAAAGCAAATGTTACTTATACCTTTTCTATTCTAACCCCTTCAACTAAAAATAATTTAGATAATATTATACAGGTTATAATATTAAATTTATGAAAGAAAAAAATTCTTTGACTAATTATTTGCCACAATATGACTATTTTAATAAATCATCATCAACCTGATTTTTAAGAATCAGTCTGTATTTTTACTGTCCTTCCGTCTCAACCCTCCCATCCTCTCATTTATATACCTATTAAGATTATATTTCTGTCTAAAAAAGACCAACAGGTCTCAAAAGAAATTGATTATTTAAAAAAAATATTAAATTTGGTATATGGACGTAAATTGATGACACAAAAAGCAGAAATGATAAGATCTTTGAAAAAATATATTACTGAACTTCCCTCCCATAGACTGAAAAGTGTACTCAAAACATTTTTTTTACTTATTCCATTAAGTGGGGTGTCTTTAGATAGATCTCCTTAAATGCAACAAAAAATGTAAAATGACCGTTTGATTTTAACCCTTCAGTCACGATACATTTGCTTTTTTAAATCATTATCAGAGTGTCCCCCCTCGTACAATGTGATCTTATAAGGGTTCCGTTTTCTTTTCATTTTGAGGTACGGAACCATTATATAAGCATGTGTTCTAAACTTAAACCACTAATTTATTTTAAAAAGTATTTTCCTATCCTATATATCCATTGATAATACATTACACATACATACGTGCAGATATTCATTCAAATGGGTTTAACAGCATTAATAGCACTTTAATGCTATCCATCATAAAACATCGATTTAACGATTATATCATCAAGTCCGATTAAATGGATGATATGTAAAGATTTCACCGGATCAGACAGTTTACAAGTTCTATTCAAAGATCAAAATAAAAGACATGAACGCTAATGAGATGTAAAGTGAGTTAACTGAGATGTTGGAATAAATTATATAAAATTGTAAAATGCTTAGGACGTCTAAATAAATATCGTCGGTAAAACCGTTTCGATTATAAACTCTATTTATAGTTAGAAGTAAATTGACAATTTTAAAATAACTACATAATTTTACAGGAGCGAGAAAAGTACTATTTTTATTTTATTTTATATAGTATACAGGATGTTCATAGAAATCCAGTGAGTTCAATGAAAAAAGTAAAATAAAATCTATGTATATAAACAGTATTGGTCGTTTATTTATTTACATCCCGTTTGTCACTAATATGCAATAGGGTATTTGACACTATTATTAACAAACACTAAAATGATATAAAACTCTAAATATTGTAGTATACAGGTGTTATTTATTAAGTGCAAACAAACCAAAAATATAGTTACATAAGTTACATAAGATGTTCAAAGTGCCCTTCTTCCATTTCCAAGCAGGCACGACATATTTGTCTGAAAACCCTTTCTAAAACCCTCTTATTGGCTTGAAATTGCTGACATTTTTTATTAATTTGTAGCTGCAGATCCTCGACGCTATTTACAGGTGAACCGTAGGAAAATGTTTTCAAATATACCCAAAAAAAGAAGTCTGGAGGGTTGAAATCAGGTGATCTTGCAGGCCATTTCCACGTGGAAAAGTTTAGTGTAAATATTTAATGTTTATTTTACAAAACATCAGCCAACTATGATAAGAAAATTCAAGTTTTTGTAAGTAAAAAGATGTGTCTGCTTGGTGAAACATACTACAGGTCGAAAAAAAAATAAACTCCTTCAAATAACTCTATATAATTAAATAACTAGAAGGAATATTTGCAGTTGATTAAAAAAACAACATAGTAATGTATGACGTATGTTCATATTTTCTAAAATTTACGATGAATGCAGCTCCAATTGATATTTCTTGTACCTTTGCAAAATGTGGTAAGTACACATTTTTAAAACATAAAAATTCTAAAACTGTTTCTAATTTGATTTTAAGTTTACTTGCCCCATATTAATTTGTATAGCAATTGCAACTTACTTTTTTAACACCGCATTAAATTGTAAAAAGTTTACAATTCTATTACAAGGTGCAAGGGTGTGTATTTTATAGCAAACTCATATTATTTTCTTTTCTGTTCATAGCACACTAATGTTTATTATTTTCCATTAAATTAAAACTTGCCATAACTTATTTAGTATCAATTTTTACACCATGTACCTGCAATGTACGTAATGTGTACACAGTTTTATAAAGAGGTATAGTACAGTGTGTCCCAAAAGTCTGGAAACGGTCAAATATATCAAAGTGATTAAGTTTCTAATAAAAATATAAATTCTAATTTTTATTTAAATAAACGAGTTGGGTAAACACACATGATAGGGTTCCGAAGTCATTCTCACTACGATTTATTAAAGTAAAGAGTAAAAAAACACGTTCAAATATGTCATAGCCAATTAGTGGCCCAGAAGAAAAACTAAAATTAGGGCTCATAACTCGAAAACTAAAAGTGATAAAAAAAATCTAAATACACCAATCGATTTTACATAAAAAAGTGCTTTGAGAAACCGTCTACAAAAAATACCTAACTACTTTGACAAAAAAGTTATAGCCATTTAAAGAAATTCCGAATTTTCAGTTTTTTGGATATGCCGCCTGAACCACAAAGAATTATGAATATTTTTTTATGTAGTAATACTCACCCCTTTCTTACAAATAATTCATCTGATTTAACCAAACCTGTATCTCTTATAGATACTGAAATCCCTATGCTGGAAAAGTTATTTGGGACACCCGGTATATTATTATAATCTTTGGAAGTCTCAAAATGATTTCCGGACACATGTTTTTTCGATATACCTACCCAACTCAACAAAAACATTAAATCAAACATTCTAAAAATAACTCAGAACACGAAAAAAAATAAAATACAACAATGCCATAAATATCTTTACAATAAGTATCTTTTATAAGCGACACAAAAACGGAAACCGAAAGTACGTACACAAGAAGAATAAAAAAAACAGTAACATAGTACGGTTTGCAATTTTTCCAATGAGAGAAAACTATATTTAAGTTAATAACCGTCTTTGAACATGTGTATATATAAATCTACGTTACAAACTGCGAAACTGATTGGATGAACGTAATTTCCTGTAACCGGCAAAGGTGTGGACCCGCCGCGACGGCTGTGGGGGCGGGGGAGGTTCGTGGAGGAGGGTAAAATTCAGGGGCGGATGTTCAAGAATATATACGTCATTAATCAGTATTTAATAAATCAATATTTAATAACACAGGCCCACAAAAAGAGATATCTTGTTCACTTAACCGGGCTATGTTCTTCTAACGTATTTTCGAATACAGAAAAATAATTTTAAAGCAAAAAATTCTCCCAATTTTTTTTTATTGTCAAGCATGCTAACTTGTGCCTAACGCGATGAACGCTTGATATTTTTTTGTTTATCGAAATTACTAAACCGGAAACGGATGTTTACTCTTGTCAGTTTTTTAAAGTGAAACTTTTATTACATCGCCTCAAACTTTTTCATCTGTGTGTTGCATGTCGCATGACGCTCGGCCGCGGAGTAGGGATAAATACGTCAGAGCCATAGACATAAAGTAATGGACAGTGCATCTGACTCGAAAAAAGAGCCGTGTCAAATGAAAGAGACAGAAATTGTTTGGTTGGAAATATCATATGTAATACTGTATTACATATACAGTGCGTTCATGATGAAAGGAACAAATTCGTTTAAAATTCAGTTAATTATTTTGTGGAAAAACGCTCGGACCCGTCGATTAGTATTTTTAGTTGCGGATTTTTTGACATAAAAAAATTATGTACAGGGTGTCTCAAGAAAAAGATATGCAGACATCATTGATTTTTTTAAATGGAACACTATATATTATGCCATTTTTGAATTGTATGATAATTTCTGAACACTTTTTGAACAACATACCATAGCTCTAGAATCAGCGGTTTTTAGAATATTGACGTTTGAAATGTGTCTCAAGATGAATATATGCAGTCATCATTGATTTTTTTTAATGCAACAGCCTATTTTTAATGTCATTTTTGCATTTTCAGGTAAATTCTGAACACTTTTTGTAGCTCTAAAATCAGTGGTTTTTGGAATAATTTTATTTCTTTTGAATGTTTTATTATTAAAGTTCATTAATTTTATATTTATTTAACACATTTCAAATTTCATTATTCCAAAAACTGCTGATTTTAGAGCTATGGTATGTTGTACAAAAAGTGTTCATAATTTACCGTACAATTCAAAAATGGCATAAAATACAGGCTGTGGCATTATAAAAATCAATGATGACTGCATTATATTCATCTTGAGATACATTTCAAACGTAAATATTTCAAAAACCGCTGATTTTAGAGCTATGATATGCTGTACAAAAAGTGTTCAGAAATTATCATACAATTCAAAAATGGCATAATATATAGGGTGTTCCATTTAAAAAAATCAATGATGTCTGCATATCTTTTTCTTGAGACACCCTGTACATAATTTTTTTATGTCAAAAAATCCGCAACTAAAAATACTAATCGACGGGTCCGAGCGTTTTTCCACAAAATAATTACCTGCATTTTAAACGAATTTGTTCCTTTCATCATGAACTTGCATCTCTCTTTCACTTACAGAACAAATGTTACACCATTATGTTAAATACGAATGCGCTATCCATTTCTCTATGTCTATGGTCAGAGCAGCCGAGGCCAATATGGCGGCATAAGCTGACCGTGTAGTGTATAGACTATTACTCATTTGTGCCAGTGCTCCACGCTATTTTGTTTGTTTTTGTCAGTGTTTAATGTAAATGTTGTTATTTATTTGTTTTTGGTAAACAACGACACAGCTAGTGAGTCCAAAAAACTGATCAACGAGGAAAAAGCAAAGAATAGTGCAAAAATGAATGACGATGAATTAATTTTACGCCGTAAAAAACAGAACGCCGACAGAGCACGTGCTTATAGAAAAAGGAAAAAAAGATCTTGGTGAGTAAACATAGTTTTTATATAGAATTTATTAGAATTATTAGAACTTTTTGCTGGTGCATGTTGTTGTTTATGGATTTATTTCAATTTTGAGTGCTTGAATTTATTATTCCGAAAATTTTTAGTTAAATGTCTATAATGTGAAAAAAAGTTTTACTTTTACCGTGGTTTCATAAAACCACACAATCCTTTTTTTATTTTCGATTTATTTTTTAAATAAGATAAAAATATTTTAGATAACAAATGTCGAGTCTATTACTATCTATAATTTATTCCCCATACATTTGTTTCCAATATTTATGATTTCGCCAGAAAGAATTTTTTAGAATAACCCACAGCCCACAGTCCACACTGTTTACTCTCAGTATTAGGTATAAGATAGACCCATGATACCTATGGCACGTACACTATTCAATCTCTGTAATACGTATAAGAAAGTCCCATGACACTCATGGCAGATATTTCTTCTCTGTTATGAACCATTTCAAATGTAATTAAAACGAATGTTTATTAAAAAATGTTTTTTTCTAAAATTTGTTTTTTCGAAAAAATTAATACAACATAACTTATAGATTATTTTATTACCTACAATTTTTAACTTGACCATTTTTCTCTTATTCGCACTGTTTCAATGTAATTCGAAAAATACAAAAATCGATCTCAGTAAACATCCGTTTCCGGTTGAAAGATCGTTTTCAAAAATAGGAGATTTTCTTCTCAGAAAAAAATTAATCTTAAGTGTAAAATTCCACCCTTCTACGATTTTTCGTATTTGAGTAACAGCATCTACAGACAGACACACAGACATCATGGCGAAAATAGTGAGAATGGATTCAGGGAAGGTTAAAATGGATAATTCCATCAAAATCCGGATTTCGAAAAAAAATCGGCTTTACAATACTTACTTACTTATACTATATGTATATTTCAATTACATATAGTATAAGAAAGTAAAAAAAAAAAACATATTTAATTATTTTCATTCAAATATGTAATAAATCTTTTTTCACACTTTTAATTCGCACGCTTAGCGCACGACACTGGTCTACCGTATCAGGAAAGCGATAGGGATTTTGGTTTCTTATAACTGCACTGGTTTGTTGAAACAATTTATTTCTCAATTTATTTCGTACATTTGATGTTATTCCGAAGAGGAACTCTGTTTTAATAAGCAATTCTAAACAATAGATTCGACGTTCGGGACAGACAAGGTAATTGCGCAAACGGTATTCGGTAAATGTTTGCGTGGACTTAGTTTAATTAACTTTTCAACTATGCAAAACGTACTGGAATTAAATATATTAATTATTATTTTTATTCAATTTGTTTACGGTATTGGAATTCAATTTATTTAGTTTACAAAATCAACATTTCATCCGTGTTTTTTATGCATTAAATCAAAAATATCAATCGTAAAATATTCTAAATACGTGCCTGACATAATTCTTTAATATTAATTGTTGGCATAACTGTATATTACCTAAGTTTTGTAATTTAAGTAGGTAAAAAACTATATAAGAGGGGGATGCTCAAACTATTTTTAAAATTATCAACAATACAAATGCATTATTATTTAGTTTTTTATAATCTTTTTAGAAATTTGTTATTATAAATTATCAATAATTAATTAAACGGTTCTGGCCTTATTCAATTTCAATGCAAACTAAACTAATTAAAATGTTTCGTGTCAAGTTGGAAAAAGCAAATAGACACACTCAAAAAAAATTCAATAATTATTATCAAAGCATTTATACTTCTATTTATATTAATTGGCTATAAAACGATGTAAAGACCCCAAAAGCCTATGCCTACATGAAAAAAATATTTCATATCAACCCGGGAAAAAATTGTAGATCTGCAAAGATCTTCTCAGATCTCGACAAATCTGCATTTTGGGACATCATATCTTTCACTAGTTTTTGATCTGTGATACTTGCAACGATCTAGAATGACTTAGAAAGATCTAAAACGATTTACAAAGATCTCTGAAGATCGTTGTAGATCGTAATAGAGATTAAAACTTTGAAAAGTAATGAATTTTCAACGTTGGAAAATCATTAATTTGATTATAATGATCTTCAGAGATCTTTGTAGATCATTTAATATCTTTTTTGTAGATCTTTGTAAGTCTCCACAGATCAAAAATCAGTGAAAAATATAATGTTGTCTAAAAAGCAGATCTGTCGAGATCTGAGTAAATCTACATTTTTTTCCCGGGAATTTCTCAATTTTTAAAGAAATATAACTTCTATGTATTTGACGTTGTAATCTTGAAACGGTCCAAAATATTGCCATTCTTGCCAGGTAGTCGAGTCAATGAAGCTCGAAAATGGCTAAAACTTCGGAACCCTCAGAAACAGCACCGATTTTGATAGAATTTTTTTTAAAATGTTCGTTATACCATACTATTTGAAATCAGAAACATTCTAGTCGTCGGATTTAACCCCTCCCCCCCAAATTTTGAAAATTTGTATAATTTACTGGTTTCATATATTAAGTCCGATTTTCGACGAAATTTTTTTCCTATAGGAGTTTAGAGGGTCGCTGAATAAGAATACTTTGTCAAAATAAGGATTTTCCGGGAATTTTCCCGAAATTTTCCAATTTTTTTTTAATTTTTGTCTAAATTTATTGAAAATTTTGATAGAAATGTGTATTCGCGGTGTTTCTTTTCACAAATAAAGTTGAATTATACAAAATTTTTTAGAAATTTTCCAGAAATTTCCCAATTTTTCCTCAAAAATTTTGAATTTGTAATAAATAACATTGTACTGTTTAAAAAAATGAACCTAGAGGGCTAAAAATTTTAGAAACATTAGGTAAATGTATTTTAAATAAGCATAATATTTTTTGTCAAAATTGTTTGTTTATTAGCAAAACGGGAAACGTTTATTGTCTTATATGCGGCACGAGCGGATAGTAAATTTCGTAGCCTAACTAGTTGTAAAATGAAAAATATTGCTAGTGACGTGGTCGTAATTTTTTTACTGCTAAATTAAAGTATTTCAAACAATTATGTAAGATTTCATCAAAATTCAGTAAATATTTTTAACAGAGTAAAAGGATCTTGTCGACGAAAAATCTGAGGAATATACTGCTATAGAATTGAAAATAATTAACCAAAAAGGCTAAAACTTTCAAAAACATTAGGTAAATACATCTCAAATAAGTACAATTTTTTTGGAAAAAATCGTTTGTTTATTTGCAAAAAGGCAAACGTTTATTGTCTATACGCGACACGAGCGAATACTAAATTTCGTAGGAAAAAGTAGTTGTAAAATCATTAATAATGTTAGTGACGTGTTCTTAATTTGTGTACCGCTAAATTAAAGTAATTCGAACAATTATGCAAAATTTTATAAAAAATCAATAAATATTTTTTACAGAGTAAACGATCTTAGTGACGAACTTACCGCTGACGCGTGAAAAATCTAAAGAATAAACTGCTCTAGAGTTGAAAATAGTTAACCAAAAGGGTTAAAACTTTCAGGAACGTTAGATAAATACATCTCAAATAATATCAATTTTTTTGGACAAAATTGTTTGTTTATTTGCAAAACGGCAAACGTTTATTATTTTATTCGCGGCTGGAGCGGATACGAAATTTCGTAGCAAAACTTGCTGTAAAATGATTATTAATGCAAGTAACGTGCTCTAAAATTTACTAGTATTAAATAAGGCTATTTCGAACAATTTTGCTAAATTTCATCAATATTCAATAAATTCTAAATATGTATATTAATTTATGAATTTTTGCGTCAAAATGTCAACGATAATTTATTAAGCAAATTATTTAAATAATTGAAAAGTAACGTTTGTCAATAAAAATTAAAAAATTTGTTTTGCTCATTTCCTCAAATAATATTTAATCAACTAAGTTATAACAAAAAAACACACTTTTGCTCAATTATCATCGAAATTTTTTTTATTTATATACATTTTTTTTGAGCAAAAAAAATATTTTTTTGAGTCCGACGGCTGGAATGTTACTGATTTCAAATAGTATGGTATAACGAACATTGTAAAAAAAAAATTCATTAAAAGCGGTGCTGTTTCTGAGGGTTCCGAAGTAAAAACCTTCATTGACTCGACTAAGGCCACGTGTTTGACGTATTACTAAAGTTACAATACGAATAGTTATTTTTGCATGCAGGGTCGAAATCTATATTATTGGTATAATTTAATTTGTTATACAAATAAAAAATATACTATCAATATAAATAGTTTTACACAATCGTATACTTTATTGTATTGTCTTTTAATAAAAATTTAAGTATCGAATAAAAAAATGTATTAACTATTGAAATGAAATAATTTGTATAGCACTTAACAAAAATTTCAACTTAAAAATAATTAGTTAAATAATAAATCATTTAAATGATATTTACAAATATAGTAAGAATTGTGTATTATAAAAATTAGAATGGAGATTGTGGAAGATACTCAATTAACAATACATGTTAAAACTGTAAGTAGTATTTTTTTATACAAAATTGAAATTTTTAATCGGCAATCGTACTTTTTATTAAAAGTCGACTCCATTTTTCTCCGTATAGAAATCACCACAAAATTATTTTATAACTCTGTAGACTGATTTATATATTAATTAAAAGTAACGCTTTAGAAATCATTAATAATGAAATCATTTTTGTTTTAAAAAAACTCATTTTAAAAATAGCTATTTCGCTGTAAAAATAAAAATATATCTATTAACTTTTGTGTTTATTGAATGATAAATTTAAAAACGTGACGTGAAACAGCTTCGTGTGAAAATGCACGGTTCATTTAATTCAACAAAAATGAATTCAAAAAAACTTTTCTTCGTTATAATTTTAAATGTATTCTTGATTGTTAATTTCATTTCTTAAGTTGAAATGTTTTTCATTAACTCAAAACTTTTTTTATCATTTTTGTTATATTTAAATGAGTATACCTACTACCTACAATGTATATAAATGGAAAATATCGAGTTGAAGTAGCTTCTGGGTAGAACATTTATAATAAAGATCATAAGTCATAATGAAAAAACAAATAAAAAAAATTGTGTTTACAATAAAAAATATATTTTGCAAGTCATAGTATTATAAAAATATATTCTCAACCAAAACCATACCTAAACAGGACATTTTTATGCACTAATGCAATGTTTAAAATCACCATGTACCCCTTTTGTCTGTTAAATGTTACCGGTGTGCCCTTAGGAGTGGGTTTAGGATGCGGGGTTGAGAAATTTTTGGAAAAATGTATTACATATTGTAATTTTAACGCATAATCCACAAAAATATATGTTTTGTGTTATGAATACAGATTCATAAAAACATAAATTAGCTAGGCTCTTATAATTTTACTCAAATTATAACTAAACAAAAACATTAACTGCAAAAAGGTATGTGCGGTTTGGTTCAAGAGAGAATATTTATAAAAAAAATATTTTTCAGATTTTATTGAAAAATGTATCTATCGTATTTTAAAATTTATCAATCAAACGCCAAATATTACTTTGTTCCAATTAAAAGAAATGTAACAAAATCACAAATGTATTTTTCTTTGCGCCCATCAAAAACGTTGATATACTTCGAAATGAGCTTTGTGTGGATTGATACAATGTTCATCTTTCCACAGAATTTGGTCTGTGTAGAAACTTAATTGCTAAAATGCATAGAGAATAAACACACTAAAAATATCCAGTAGACATTTTTGAAATGATATAATTTCTTTTCTTACACCAGATATGGCATATGAAAAATTTGGTCATGTGCGAGTCGAGTTCTATGTAATAGTGTCGCATACAGTATAGTTTTTAAATTTTTTCGATTGTGGAAATAATTTAGTAAAGTGAAAAATTACTAGTTATATTCAATGGTTCGATTACTAGACATCGGTGGGCAACCACTAACCTGCGGCAGTTCCAATCCGACCCGCGATATCTTATATTTTCTAAATATTTTCAAAAACAAAAATTTGAAAGAATTGGTTAGTAAATTATTTAGTTATTTAGTAAATTCAATAAGATAGTCAATATGATATGTTGAAAAAAGATGAATTAACCTGCGTAAGTCGACAAGGAGGAATTCAGAGGAAAAATGATCCAGACAAAAATGTTAGCATTTTTTCCCAGCTATCACATGGCGATGCCAGTTGTGGGGAGGGGGGGATCTATCCTCAGGGGGGAACGCTCCCCCTTCGTATTTTTCAAATGGGAACATCCTATTTTTATAACAGATTTCGATTCCCTAACCCAAAATACCCCGAGACTGATAAAATAAACTTTTTTTGCCATGTAATTTTCTCACAAATATCGATTTTCCTCCCAAAAAAATCCGAGAATCATCAGTAATGGTTTTTTCCCCATATCAATGTAGTGGAAAGTTGCCCCAATGGTCTCTGTGTGAGTGGAAGAATTTTCCAGACATAAGAATTTGTTGTTTTGTCATTTCCTACCGGGGTGGGGCAACTTTCCACTACATCTAGATAGGGGAAAAACCATCACTGATGATTCTCAGAATTATTTGGGAGGAGATATTTGTGAGTAAAATTACATAGTGGTAAAAAGTTTATTTTAACGGTTTCCGGGATATTTTGGGTTAGGGAATCGAAATCTGTTATAAAAATAGAGGGTTCCCATTTGAAAAATACGAAGGGGGAGCCTCCCACCTCCCGGAGGGCAGATCCTCCCCCACAACTGGCATCGCCCTGTAATAGCTGGGAAAAATTGCTAACATTTTTGTCTGGATCATTTTTCCTGATAATTCCTCCCTGTCGATGCAGGTGTATCCGTCTTTTTTCAACCCCCTGTATATAGTTTGCGTGCCTTTTGAACGGTTCTAATATTATTTTTTATTATAAAACACAAATAAATTGATATGTTTTATTAATGCCCGGTCTCACCGCTCAAACTTATTTCTGTTCCTTAGCAAAGTGTTCCTTAGTCTTAAGTTGCACTTAAATTTTACTTCGATCTCACAGGTTAATCTTATCATATAATTAGCCAAGTGTCACTTAAGAACAAAATTCTGGGGAATTTTGAATTTTTGTGTACGTTGCTATGGTGTTTTGTGTCAAAATATAATTATCAATATAAATTATTTGTAAATCAGCAATGCTTTGTAAATGACTGTTGGTGGAATAAAATCGAAGACATGTTAAAAGTTGGTTCATGGGTGATACTGAATTGTTCCTGTACAATAATTTCAAATATTTTATTTTTTGTTATTTATAAGGTTGGAAACGCATACCATAAATTATTATATCCATGATATATTCATTGTTTTCGTCCATAATTTCATGAAAGATGGTTGCAATATTTATTTTTTAGCGATGATACCAATTTTTTAAATTTTCTGATAATGAACGTATGACGTATGTCAAATATCTGTACAATTTTAAGTTTAAGTGAAACTAAAGTATCACTTTGACTACCACCTTTTAGGTGATACTTAACGACTTAAGGAACACTTAAAACGTTGGTGCAACAATTTTAACTTTTTATGTGTTCCACAATCACTAAGTATAAGCGGTGAGATCGGCCATAAGAGAAATAAACTTTTTTCTTTTTCATTTTATTAAAATAAATTATACTCACATATAACTAATAAAATAAGTTGGAATTAATAATTAAAAAGAGTTTAATTAGCCTGTTGAAAATTTTAGTTCAATAGAACCCCGTTAAATTATTAAACAGGGCAGGGTATATTAAACTTGTTTATAAGAAGTTTACTGAAATGTGTTTGTCAAGAACACATCTTTCATAAAGAGTTAAAATACAATTTTCGCTTGAAAGATTGTTGAATTTTCCAGTAATAGCGTGCTCATAAATATTAATAAAAAGTTTCCTTATGAAATATATAAATATTTAACTTTTTGATGACTTTTAATTAAAACTAAGGGCAAAACTTTAATTACTCTTTGTAAATAGATTTTTTTTGTTTTAGTGGATTCGGTTATAAGTCTTATTCCCGACAAGTCAATATTCTGATATACATAAGAAAAAAATCCTAATAAATAGTAGAGCTTATTGTTAGTGACACTAATAATTAAAGAATTCATTAGTTCAGATAGTTTCGATTCTTTCGATGAAGCAGACATTTTCTGTTTCACGAACTATCATAAAAAATCAATTAGATTCGTCATATTTTTTAAATACTGGAAGAAATTATCAAAGAAACTTTTTTTGCAAAATTAATATTGAATCAATATAAGTGTTTACCTACAAAGTTTATCAATTTCCTCGTGTTTTATGGATTTAGTGAATTTATACATTTTAAGGGTTAAAATATTCCTGCATAAATTTGAAAATGTACGCACCTGTATATTAAATATGAGCATAGGCACTGACTTTTCATTTTACCCATGGGAGCAAGATTTTCATAACCAGTGTTGAATCCAGAGTGGGTTAAGGGGGAATCAAAACTTCTTTAAAATTAGATCAATCTTTAATTGCACAAAATAATTTAAAAGTAGACACTTCAAGCTTTAAAATGTTTTAAAAAAATGTACATTAAGTGAAAACGAAAAATAAAACACCTTTTATACATCCCGAGAAAAAATACTCAGCTTTCGACAGATCTGCATTTTCAAACATTATATTTTTCATTTTTTTTTTGATCTGTGAAGACTTTCAAAGATCTACAACAGTCTATAAATATCTCTGAAGTTCATTGTAACATTGAAAAAGAATGATTCTTCATCGTTGAAAATTCATTAATATTCAATGTTTTATTCTCTATCCCGATTTACAACGATCTTTAGACATCTTTGTAGTTCGTTTTAGATCTTTGTAAGTCATTGTAGGTCTTTGCAAATCTCAACAGATCAAAAACCAGTGAAAAATATGTCTCAAAATGCAGATATGTTGAGATTGAGTAGATCTCTGCAGATCTACAATTTTTTCCCGGGTATGTACAAAATTTTTATTATGGGCAGGTTTCAAGATTTAATTTGCTCTTTTTACAGCTATTCCAATATACCGGGTGGACCATTTTAACGTTTAATGGAGAATAACTCGACCGGTAAGTGAAATAATAAAAAAGTTTTCAGATAAAAGTTGTACGGTTTGGAGGGGGACATAGACGTACTTAGTTGAAATTTTTTTAGGTGGTGTTTTCACAGTGGTATAAAGGTCAACATCATTTTTTTAACAGGAACCTATAATTTTTATCAAGTAATTTTATTTAACGTGAATAGACACGAATCTTTTATTGATAACTTTTTTTTAACAACTTAACCTTTCCAAGATATCTAACAAAATAATTCGAGATTTTGAACTTTCAATATTTTTTTTACTCAGAAACCATAAATTTTAGAGAAAAAGTACAAGAAACAAAAAATGTTTATTTTGATCTAATAAAACTAAAGAATTATTTTTAAAATTTTAAAACTTCTTTAATTTATTTTATTTAAGCAAAAAAAAAACAATGTTAAAAAATTTTAGAATAATTTTAAAAAGAATTCTTAAAGTTTTATTATACCAAAATAAACATTTTTTTGTATTATGCTTTTTCTCTAAACTTGATGGTTTCTGAGTAAAAAAATATTGAATGTTCAAAATCTCGAATTATTTTGTTAGATATCTTGGAAAGGTTAAGTTGTTTGAAAAAAAGTTATCAATGAAAGATTCGTGTCTATTCACGTAATTACTTGATAAAATTACTTGATAAAAACTATTGGTTCCTATTTAAAAAAAATTATGTTGACCTTCATACCACCTTGAAAACACCACCTAAAAAAATGCCATCCAAGTACGTCTATGTCCCCCTCCAAACCGTACAACTTTTATCTGAAAACTTTTTTAATTATTTCACTTACCGGTCGAATTATTCTCCATTAAACATTAAAATGGTCCACCCGTATATATTTTTTTAATTGCTTAAATGTTGACAGTGTTTGCGTTCTTTAATTTAATAAAACCTAGAGAATGAAATTTCACAAGAGTGCAAAACACCCCATGAAATCAGGTCGAGGGGGCGATCACCCACAACTTCCTTCGGAGTCGACACCAGTGGATATGAAAGGTTAATATGTATAATCTAGAAGTAGGCCATGCTTCATTAAATCCAACAAACGACGAGTTGCAGCCTTCCCTTGTTACCAACAAAATTTATTTATACGTAGTTAACTTCGGGTAGTACAGAACACATGTTGACGGATTCAATTATGAACCAGCCTCTTACATATTGTATTATAAAAATCATATCTATCCAAAAATAAACAATGTAAAAATAACAATGTACGTTGTATCAAATTTATTAAATTTCAGTTTCAGGTTTTACAGGCAAAGAGCTATGTTATAGTTTAAATAATAAAGTCGAAAATAATTAAGAATCGAATTAAGTCAGTATCTCAAATAAAAATTATTATTTCGTTTATTTCATTCAATATACATATTTTTTTCACCACACATTTTTAAATTATACATAATTTATAATAATAATATAAGTAAATATAAAAAAAACGTTATGAATTTTTATTACGAAAAATAAGCTGTTTATAGACAAACGTTTCAGAAAATTGTTACTCAGGAGGGGGAAACATCACAGTTTTCTTTATATTTATGGATATTTTTTGATGAGATCCTATATTTTTGTTTTAAGGATCAGATTCGTTGTAAAAATTTTAAAAACTTGAGTCCGAAATAGTTTTTTCGCAATATCTTGAAAATAAAAGCTGACAGCAAACCCATGGCCATTTTTGGATTCAGCAAGCCAAAATATTACCCTAAAAGAGATACTGAGAACCCTGTACCAAAATGGCTGTTGACCAGTGATTCATTTCTGACTAACAATAAGTCATACATATATCTGTCACACTGAAATGTGATTTTTCAGTGCTCAGCGATAAATGACTACAACTCAGTGAATTTTTATTCGATTTGTTTGAAATTTTATTCTGTTCACTGGTCATTTTAACGACAAGAAATATATCCAAGAGCCAGGTATCAACTAATATAGTTATTTATTATTATTATGTACAGTGGTACCTCGCATAACGAACGCCTCGCTTAACGAACGCTGCGCACAACGAACTTTCTGTTCGTTCATTGCGCGACTCGCTCAACGAACCTCGCTTCGCTCAACGAACTGTATCGTGTTTAATTTTGCCGCCCGCGAACGCTCTTACGTATCACGAAGTCGCCCGAATTTCCAAGGTCGCACGCAGTCAATGCTCAAACTTGCATGAACATGCATCAACGCGCGTCAGTCGTTCTTTTCTGTGCTTAATTCACACACCTATTTGTTTTAATAAATGTAATTTTGTGTATCTATATTATGAATTCTAAAAAAAGCAAGAAGGTGATTTCTGTTGAAATGAAACAAAAAATAATTAGAAAGAAGATTTGACCCTGCAAGCCTTGGTAGACTCTCCTAAATCTGATTCTGACTAAAAAATAAAAAACGTGTGTACAATCTTTTTTATGTTCCAGTACCATATTTTATGCTACAGAACGAATTAAAATTTTTAACATGTATTGTTATGGGAAAACTCGTATCACTTAACGAACTTTTCGCACAACGAACTTGCTCCCGGAACGAATTAAGTTCGTTATGCGAGGCACCACTGTATATGTATACACATTTATACATATATAGGTACTTTTAAGGTAATTTGGTTTTGGAAAATGTATTATCAAGGTTAAATTCAGTTTGTAACGTAGTCTAATTAAATTTTGTTTGTTACGAATTTATTTGAGGAGAAATAAAATTTTCCTATTAATTAGTACAAGTATTTTCATGTAAATTCTAACGTCTTATCGTGGTGCTTTATTTTGTTAACAAATTCTTAGAAATTTAATGAGATAAAATAAATTTACTTTAACAATAGTTTAAAGTTAAGAGAATACTGAGAAATATAATTAGTAAAATAATAGAATATACTATTACTTTTTCATGAAAAAATAGAATTTTCGAAAATTATTTTTGTAATAAAACCAAGAAATACTTACTTATATTATTTATTATTATTTTTCATTTCTTTATAGTGATGTATAAAGTATTATATTGCCCATAACCAGAGCCGTCAATATATCGAGTAAACGTACTTTAAGTACAAACAGGTGCTCGAAGTGGTTTTATACTTAATACTAGGCTTAATACTTCAAGTACTTTTTCATAATACTTAAAGTTACTTGATTATAACATATAATGTACTTGTGATACTTATTTTTTAAATCTACATTTGAAAATAGTAAAAAAATATCCAATAGATATATGTACCGATTTGGTATACTCCCATTTAAATTTTATCAGAATCTAACCATGGACTTTGAAATACGTTACTCAAAAGTAAAAAATAAAAAAAACGGCATAAAAAACACTAAAAACGTTGAAAAGTATATTATAAGTAAAAACAGTTTTTGAAGTATAGGTAACAAGCCAATAAAAACATAAAAAAAGATAACCGTCTTCAAAAACTGTTAAAGTTAATTCTTATATACTTTTCAATTTTATTAGGGATTTTTGAGGCCGGTTTTTTAAGTTTTTTTTAACAACAAAATAAATAAAAATGAATTGACCTTATTTGCATTATCAACATAAATAGTATAGAGTAACTAATATTTAAAATAGGTATATTTGTGTACTATCAAAGAGTTCTTGGTCAACTTTGAAAACAGAACATAAAACAGTAACTAATTTCCCCGGATCCTTGGAAAAGAAGCTAAATGGGTATTCTCATTGACTTTAATTAAATTTGTCTTCAAAGAAGATCGTAATGTTTATTATCTGGAAGAACAACACTCCCATAGCGGCTGTTTTTTATTGGAAATAACTTCGGCTTACGTATTTTGTTACATACAACCGCAAATTTTCAAAACGGAATGTTGTTAAAAAGATACATGCATAATGTTGATTTTTTTTAAATAGCGCCAGTGAAATATTATTACTTTTTTTATTGAAAGGAATATAAGAATTATAAATTTCAGATTTCACTGGCTTATTTAACAAGTAATTCAATTTAATAAAATAACTCTAACTGCAATATAATCAATTTATATAACTATTAACTATCAAATATTATTTATTTTTTGAATAATTAAATAGGTACTCAAATATTTATTAAATCTGGCATTTCTATTGAGCTTTTTACACCGAAATAATTTTATGAGTAGGTACAGGACGAAATAATAAATTGTAATTAAAACGTACCAGGACTTAACTCTGATTAAAAAATATTTAGGACAAAGATTTCCTCTTTTTCAATATCCTTAAAACAAAAATATATGTAAGATATAATAAAACTTTATAATAGTAATCCTTCTAATGAAAAATCTTAAATTATGACAATTTAAAGAACTCAATTTAAGACACATAACAGAGCACTGTTTCATGTCATGACTACTTATTATTAATTGTTTTTACTATATGTATTATAATTTTTAGGGTTCCGTAGAAAACTAGAAACCCTTATACATAGTTTCTCCATGTCAGTCTTGTAAAGATTTTGACATAATAAGATGATATTTGGTATACGGTCGTAGATTGATGACCCAAAAATAGAAATGATAGGATTTTTGAAAAAAAAATTTTTAGACCCCCTTTCCATAAAATTAAAAGTGTTTTCCAAAAAAAAATTTCACCCACCCCATTGAGTGGGATGTCGTCTCCTAAAATGCAACAAAAAATATATCAGAACTTTTTGATTTTAACCCTTCAATCACGATGTATTTGCTCTCCAAAGTCATTATAAAAGCGTCCCCCCCTCTATTTTCTAAACTATCAATTAAAAAATCTGAAAAAATTCCAGAATGTAGATTTTAAATGAGTACTTTCACTGAAAATTATAACGAACATTGTTAAAAATATTTCGGACCCCCCTTTCATAGACTGAAAAGTGAACTCACATATTTTTGATTTCTTCATTTTTATTACATTTACTCCATTGAGTGGGCTGTCATTTGATAGGTCTCCTAAAATGCAATACTAAAAATATATACCCGGTATATTCAACAATATATGAGAAAAAAATCTATACATTTTTTCAGTTTTTTAAATATTAATTTAATACCACAATGTCCCCTCGTTACAGTGAAATAATTTCTTTATCTACCTTTACAAGCGACACTCTATAATTCTACATTTTCATCAAGTATTGAATTAATCCAGTACTGCCACCCCTAAAACATGTGTAAATGTAAAATACAATTGTAAAATAATTCACAACATGCTAGATTTTCACCAACTATTGAATTAATCCAGGACTACCAACCCTGAAACTGTACATCCTCCACAAGCTTTACGTGTGTGAATGTAAAATGTAAAATACAATATGTATGTACACGAGCTTGTCTCAAACACTGATTCAATTATATCTGTTTGTAGTTGTCGTGTGTGCATGTTATATTACTATATGTACACTTGTTTTAATAATTTCTTATGCGTACGAGGAAAATTGCGGACATGTTTAAATATTAGTTTTTAATATCGTTACATTTTAATTCAATTATATAAAATAATTTTTTTATAAATATTCCGCGAAACAATATAAAAATTTGTACACATACCGCTCCATATAACAACTGGCAAACCGCTTTATTTAGCGACCGTATTCCTAGCGCGAAATTTAAATTCACCAATTGACGTTAAAGTTGGCACGGTGGGCGTGGCGACGACGTGTCGTTATATAGAGCGCTTGAAACCCGTTGCAATCGTTATATAGAGCGGTGAGTGTAATTGGCCGTTATTTTATTTTTCTTCCTCGTTATATCCTAAGGGTGAAGAGTTATGTGATCATTTCTGAAAGCAGGAAAATATCTTTTCTCTAATTTTCAACTTAATCTTTCTGTTTCAGATTGAGACAAACAATTTTCGTTCCGTGTCTGTCCTCTAAATCTTTGTCACACACTTAACTTATGGACGTAAACAGGCTCAGCCTAGATGGGCGTCCCAAGAGGAAGCCAATCTGCGGCGCTGAGAAGAAGAGAAGGAGGAAGGCCAAAGCAGCTGCCTCTACCTCACAAAAGGAGGCTTCAACCTCAGGCGGCTCCAAGCGGACGCGGTCACCAGGTGAAACCCCCCCCCGACTCCAAACAACCGGAGAAGAAACCGAAGGTTCCACAACTGAAACCTTCGACCTACGCCCAGGCTGTGGAGAGCTCTTTAAGGGTGGCTATCGTTAGCGATGGCTACCCCGAGACCAAAATCTCGGAAGAGCAATCCGCAGCACTGGACAAAGAAATCTGGAAGGCGTTGGTAGGCTTGCCCCTCGAGGTGGCCATGCCAAGCTTCCAAGAATCTCGACTCGTTAAGGGAGCTTTCTTGATCTCTTGCACTAACGAGTCGTCAAAACTGTGGCTGAAAGAGGCCATTAAGGATCTTAAGCCTTGGGAGGCTGCAAAACTCCAATTAGTGGAGCAGAGCGACCTCCCGAAGCTTAAAAGGATGATGGTCTGGATCCCAGGTGAGACCAGGGAACTCACCGAAATCTTCACTCTGCTGGAGAGACAGAATCTAGGGCTTCGCACCGAGGACTGGAGGCTCTTCAGCAAGACCGTCGATCCTTCAAAAGGATCACGTTTTATCCTAGGCGTGGACGAAGTTTCTTTGAACTTCTTGAAGACCAAGGACTTCCGACCTTTCCTGGGTACAAAAAGGGTAACCTTTGTGTCCCTGGAAAGACCACCCAAAGAGAAATAGGATCGGGAAGCTGGAAATTAACCACGGTTAATGACAGGTATCTCATGCATCCAAATCAACTTGCAACACTGCATCTCTGCCACTGATTCCTTGTGTCAGCAGATAGCAGCGCATGCACACATTTGCCTAATACAGGAACCCTGGGTTTATGGGGGCCATGTAAAAGGTCTGCCCACCAATGGAGGCACTACTTGGTATCGTGCCTCGAACGAGAATCCACGCGCCTGCATATATGCATCAAATAGTATAGATTTCACCCCCTTACCATCTTTCTGTTTCAGGGATTTGGTAGCTGCCAATCTACGATTGGACAGCAGCACAGGACGGAGAGATCTTGTTATCTGCTCTGCCTATTTGCCGTATGACTCGTCAACTCCTCCCCCTACAAGAGAACTAGAGGAGCTGATAAACTTTTGTAGGAATGAAGGGAAGGACCTTCTGATTGGTTGTGATGCGAACTCTCACCATACCCTATGGGGAAGCAGTGGCGTCAACGAAAGAGGAAGGGCTTTCCTAGAATTCCTACAAACAACCAACCTCGAAATTCTGAACCGAGGAAATTCTCCGACCTTCATTACATCTAGAAGGCAAGAAGTAATAGACATAACACTTGGGTCCCTATCTATCACCCAAGATGTAGAAAACTGGCACGTGTCAACTGAACCGACCTTATCGGATCACAGGTACATATGCTTCAGGCTAACCTCAACTTCTCCCGTTCTGGAAACGTACAGAAATCCCAAATCTACCAATTGGGCTTCCTACAAGGAGGACCTTTTGAGTAGACTTCACGGGATTCAGAACGAACCCAGAAGTCCAGGAGAAGTAGAGCTGGCCGTAGACTGTCTACAGAGGGCCATCATCACATCGTATGAGGACAACTGCCCTCTACGTGTGCATAAAGGTATAAATAATACCCCTTGGTGGAGTTCATCACTAGATAAGCTTCGCAAAGAAACACGTAGGCTATTTAACATAGCCAAACGCACACGAACACCTGACGATTGGGAACACCACAAGATGTCCCAACAAAGGTACAAAAATGCCATAAGGCAATCAAAGCGAACAACATGGAAGGCCTACTGTGAAGACATAGAAAGTATGCCTAAAGCAGCAAGGCTCTGCAAAGTTCTCGCAAAAAACCCTAGGAGCAGGTTGGGGGCCTTACAACTTCCTAATGGTGACTTCACCACCACCAACGAGGAGGTACTTAGGCTCCTGATGAAGACACACTTCCCTGACTCTAGAGAGTTACAAAGTAACACGCCGATGATGGAGGCTCCCCAGATTAGACCTTCAACTAATGACTGGAAGGTGGCCTCCAAAGTCGTAACCTACGAACGCACGAAATGGGCGATCGGATCGTTTGCCCCTTTCAAAGCAGCAGGCCCTGATGGTATTTTTCCGGCTCTCCTACAGGAGGGACAGGAAGTACTAACTAGGCCGCTATACCACATATTACGAGGCTGCCTTGCTATGGGATATGTTCCTGTCCCATGGCGGGCGGCCAGAGTAATATTCCTCCCTAAGCCTGGTAAGGACTCTTACTTCCAGGCAAAGTCATTCCGACCCATCAGTCTCACCTCCTTCCTACTAAAAGTGCAGGAGAGACTGGTGGATCGGTATCTGAGAGACGGATGCCTAATGCAATACCCATTGCATCAGCATCAACACGCCTACCAAAGAGGCAAATCCACCGAGACGGCCCTTCACCAAATCGTCCACAAAGTCGAGAAGGTCCTGAACTATGGAGAATATGCTCTTGGTACGTTCCTAGATATCGAAGGTGCTTTCGACCGCACAACCTTCGAATCTATACACAATGCTGCTTTAGAGCATGGAATGGAACCCACTATTGTCAAGTGGGTAGAGTACATGCTTAAAAACAGAAATATTAAAGCCACGCTAAAGGGGGACTCCGTGAAAGTATCTGCCAGCCGTGGGTGCCCACAGGGAGGTGTACTATCACCACTCCTGTGGTGCCTCGTGGTTGACGGACTTCTGCGGAGGCTCAATGAAGCGGGTTTTTACGCACAAGGCTATGCTGATGATATAGCAATCATCATAGCCGGAAAATTTCTCGGCACGATATGCGGAGCAACTCAACACGCTCTGAATATCGTGCAAGACTGGTGTAACGGGGCCCAGCTATCGGTAAATCCATCCAAGACCGAGCAGGTCCTGTTCACACGAAAGCGAAAGATGGAGGGTTTGAGAAAACTATCCATCTTCAACAAAACACTGGAACTGTCCGGAGAAGTCAAATATCTGGGAGTTATCCTAGATGCCAAACTTACCTGGAACAGCCATGTGAAAAGACAAGAACAAAGGGCCTGTGCAACCTTTTGGACGTGCAGACGCACTTTAGGCAAAACTTGGGGGCTGAAGCCAAGAATCGTACACTGGTTCTACACGGCTGTCGTTCGCCCCCTATTAACATATGCAGCTCTTGTATGGTGGCCAAGAACTGAACTGGCCACCACAAGGACCACACTCGCTCGAGTGCAGAGACTGGCGTGCCTTAGCATCACAGGCGCTATGCGAACTACCCCGACGTCGGCTATGGAGCTGCTGCTTGGCCTTGTGCCTCTACACTTGGTGATAGAGGCCGAGGCCCAGGCGGCGGCACACAGGCTAATGCGTACGGGGCACTGGAAACCCACTCAGGAAAATACGGGACATACCAAAGTTGCCTCGAGACTGAGGTCGACCATTCCCATTTCCCAAATGGGAAGTGACGGTATGATCTCCTATTTTTCCTTTAGCAAACCCTACAAAGTGCATATCCCAGAAAGGGAAGAATGGCGCTCCAACGACCGTTCCTTCCTAAAACCCCATGGCCTCGTCTGGTATACAGATGGGTCGCGGAACAGGGAAGGTACTGGAGCTGGAGTGTACGGAGAAAAACCCAGGGTCAAACTCAAATTTGCCCTGGGTAAATATCCCACAGTCTTCCAGGCAGAAATCTATGCGATAATGGCCTGTGTAGAAGAAAACCTCAAACGAGGATACAAAAGTAGACATATCTACATTTGTTCCGACAGCCAAGCTGCCATAATGGCCCTACTCTCTCACAAGATAGGGTCACGATTGGTCGAGGAATGTCGACAAAAACTCACTAAACTCTCAGCTGAGAACTATGTGAAGATCCTATGGGTTCCAGGCCATAGTGGAATCAAGGGAAATGAAGAAGCTGACGCTCTAGCGGTAGCTGGAGCGTGCGAACCTTTAACAGGTCCAGTACCAGCCTTCGGAATATCCCCAAAAAACGTGAGGCACGAGATCTGGAACTGCGCCATTGAGCGGTTCCAGCAATCTTGGACCTCTAGACAAACGCCTAGACAAGCAAGATCCTTCATTAAGGACTACTCGCCTAAGACAACAGAATATCTTCTGAACTTAAGCAGAAGACAACTCAGAATCGTAACGGGCCTCCTAACAGGCCACGGGTACATGAACAGTCATCTCCACACTATAGGCATAGCGCCTAACCCACAGTGCAGGAAATGCCACACAGAGGAAGAAACCTCAGAACACATCCTATGTGATTGCATAGCACTTGCAGCACTAAGGAGCAAATACCTTGGCTCCCCTTTTCTCGAGTCAAAAGATATTCAGGACATGTCGAGGAAAAGGATCCTATGCTTCGCTGAAGCAACGGACCTTTTCAACGAGTCTTAGAAACCCAGGGGAGCACAATGGGCCCTAGTGGCCTAAGTGCCGGAGCCTCGGCTCCACCCCTCTTACGAAATTCAAGTAACTTATGGACCACTGAACCGATTTTAATAAAATTTAGTAGATGGTGCTATATATCTCTTTTTTAGAATAATTCTTTTTTTTATATCTCTAGATACTCTAGAACGACATTTGTTACGTGAAAATCTTATAGATTTTTTTGTAGAACTATAAATAAATAAAATATTTTTTACAAAGATATACATATCTCCATTTGTTTCAAGAGATAGTTTGATCCTCACATATATTCTGGAATGTAACATTTCAACGCATTTTTTTAAATAAAGTTTGTGCATATTCGTTCAATTTTTGTTTAATAAAGTGTAAATTTAAAAATGGTAAAAGATAAAGTTCTACATCTATAATGTTTTTTTGCAGATCCAGCAAAAAATGTTGCAATTTGACTGAGATGTCTTACCTCATACACCCTAATCACCTGATATTGCACTCTCAGATAATCATGTTATAATGTATAGGTACTTTAAAACTTTTTCCAAACTTTTTGAATAACTCAATATAATATATGTATGTAATATTTTTCTCCTTTGCTTTACAATTTAATAGGTAAGTACATACCGGGTGGATCATTTTAACTTTTAATGGAGAATAACTCAACCGGTAAGTGAAATAATAAAAAAGTTGTACGGTTTGGAGGTGGACATAGACGTACTTGGATGGAAATTTTTTAGGTGGTGTTTTCAAGGTGGTATGAAGGTCAACATAATTTTTTTAAATAGGAACCTATAGTTTTTATCAAGTAATTTTATTTAACGTGAAAAGACACGAATTTTTCATTGAAAACTTTTTTTTAACAACTTAACCTTTCGAAGATATCTAACAAAATAATTCGAGATTTTGAACTTTCAATAATTTTTTACTCAGAAACCATAAATTTTAGAGAAAAAGTACAAAAAACAAAAAATGTTTATTTTGGTCTAATAAAACTTGAAGAATTATTTTTAAAATTTTAAAACTTATTCTAAAAAATTTTTAACATTTTTTTTATTCTTTAGTTTTATTAGATCAAAATAAACATTTTTTGTTTATTGTACTTTTTCTCTAAAATTTATGGTTTCTGAGTAAAAAAATATTGAAAGTTCAAAATCTCGAATTATTTTGTTAGATATCTTGGAAATGTTAAGTTGTTAAAAAAAAGTTTTCAATAAAAGATTCGTGTCTTTTCACGTTAAATAAAATTACTTGATAAAAACTATAGGTTCCTATTTAAAAAAAAAAATCTTAATATACCACCTTGAAAACACCACCTAAAAAAATTTCATCCAAGTACGTCTATGTCCCCCTCCAAACCGTACAACTTTTATCTGAAAACTTGTTTAATATTTCACTTACCGGTCGAGTTATTCTCCATTAAAGGTTCAAATGGTCCACCCGGTATATCATATGCCAATTTAATTTTACCTGATAATATTTTACCCCCTCGTATTAAATTACTAAATAGACTAAGGAAACTTGAGGATAAAATTTAAGCACATTACTTTTTCAAATATTTACGAGTATATGATGCAAACCGTTCGAGCTAAAGAGAAATAACTTCGAAATGCAAGCAGAAGAATCGTAACTCGGAATATGACTGTACTTGTAATTACAATTGATCATAAAATTAACTTAATCTTTTGGCAGAGAGGTGCTGATTAATCATGACAAACGTCTAGCAAAGTTTCCAGAAACGTAAATAAAATCTGCCATGGATGTCACGGAAATTTCTTATACGTAATTCTAGTAAACAGTGAACGCATATATATTTAATTTTATTAAAAAATCTTTCTGGCAAACTCATAAAAGATATAAAAATTTGTCAAGACATACACCAGTGTATGCCATAAGGCAGTGGTCCCCAACCTTTTTGTACCTAAGAGCACATTCTAGAATACCTGTTGGGCGGCGGGCACCATTTATTTTTTCAAGGTGCCCACATCAAAATCGCGATTTCGATTCAGGCACTCTGGCGTTTCTGACTTTTTCATGGACAATTTTGTAATTTACAAGAATGTTCAGAGGCATTTTTTCATATATTTCTTAATTCCTACGTAAGCCGAGACTGATAAACAATGCTATTCCTAAAACATTAATCATTGTTTATATATTGTTGAACGAATTTGTGCAATGTTTGATAAATGCACAAATGTTTTTTATTAACAAATCTGTACAACAAAATATTTTAAATTTATCTTTAGAATTAATGTAAGTGATTTTTATAATTGCGTGTACGGCCAGAAAAAGATTAAATAGTAAATATAAAATGATAAAATATATTGATAAACAAATTTTTTTTTCAAATAAATACGCTTATATTTCTCTAATTAGATACTAAAAATAAAAAATAAATTACATAACATGTTATTGAAAACTTAATTTATTTTATAGTTCACAGTCGGGCACACGTAAAACGGTCGGCGGGCACAATGGTGCCCGCGGGCATAGGGTTGGGGACCACTGCCATAAGGGTTCCGAAGTATATACTACGTGGACTGTTTAGAGCAATTTACAGGTGCATATTTGAGTTAAAAATAAATATAAAAAATAGGATCATATTCTATTAATTCAGATCTACATTTTGACACCCCACAAGCCTAGATATGAAACTAAAAAAAATTCCATGACGCCCCTTCCTATTTTTCAAAATTTGAAATGATATTGTTGATTTTAGTATTTGTCGTTACTAGTATTATAAAAACCCCATTACCAATTTTTTTTCAGATTTTTTGAGTCAGTATTTACCGAGCTAGAGAGGGGTGGACAAATTTTTGTTTGCTTGGAGCCCCCTGTAGGCGCCATTTTTGATTTATAAAAAAAAATAAAAAATACTGTCATATTCTACTCACTGAGATCTACATTTCGACACCCCACATGCTCAGATAAAAAAATAAAAATAAAAAAATGTATGACACCCCTCCCTTTTTCTCCAAAATTTGAAATGATATTGGTGACTTTAGTATTTGTCGTTGGTAGTCTCACCAAAGCCACATTACCTAATTTTTTTCAGATTTTTCGAGTCAGTAGTTACCGAGTTAGAGGGGGGGGTGGACAAATTTTTTTTTGCTTGGAGCCCCCTGTAGGCGCCATTTTTGATTTATAAAAAAAATAAAAAATACTGTCATATTCTACTCACTGAGATCTACATTTCGACACCCCACATGCCCAGATAAAAAAATAAAAATAAAAAAATGTATGACACCCCTCCCCTTTTCTCCAAAATTTGAAATTATATTGGTGACTTTAGTATTTGTCGTTGGTAGTCTCACCAAAGTCTCATTACCTAATTTTTTTCAGATTTTTCGAGTCAGTAGTTATCGAGTTAGAGGGGGGGTGGACAATTTTTTTTTTGCTTGGAGCCCCCTGTAGGCGCCATTTTTGATTTATAAAAAAAATAAAAAATACTGTCATATTCTACTCAATGAGATCTACATTTTGACATCCCACACGACTTGGAATACATTTTTTTTGGTTTTTTGAATTTGCTTTAAAGCCCCCTGTAGGCGCCATTTTTGATTTATAAAAAAATAAGAATAAGGATCAAATTACACTAGCTTGGTTACACATTTTGATGTGCCACTTGCCTTGGTATAAAAAAAATATTTTTTTTGGGAAGTCTTTAGCTTCTTAGCACCCCCCCTAAAAAAATATTTTTCGAAAATATTTGTACATATTTTACTAGAGGGTGTTATTTTACATATTCTGTCAAAATTTCAAGGTTCTAGCTTATATAGTTTACGAGCTATTGAGCTTAGAGTGATTAGGACGGACGGACGGACGGACGGACGACAAAGTGAGATTAATAGGGTTTCTTCGGAACCCTAAAAATGAACATCTTAATATAACTACAGTTGAAACGACATCGAAGGGACCGGTCATATTGGTCGTGAAAAATGGATAGTCGTAATAACCGGTAAAAATGCAATTATATGGGATTTAGTTGGACTTTTATTTTGAGTCGTTAAAACCGATACGTTGTATTAACCGATGTCGTTATAACCGGTTTCTACTGTATATAAAACACAACGTCTCTCTGTCTGTCTGTCCGTTAGTGCACTTCGAGAAGCACTTATCCGATTTACGTGTTTTTTTTTTTTTTAATTCATAGATATAATATGTTATCTGACAGGTGACGATAATACTGATAATAGTAAATCAAATCGGAAAAAATCGTAAATATGTCGGCTCTTATGCGAGATAGGGGGTTGTTTTTCTCCCAAAAATCCCCACCCTGTGGTATTTTTCCCACCGAATCTAATTCAACTAATAACAACACTCCATACGTGACAAGGGGTGAAATATTAAGTTGAGTGCAAAGCGATTATTTTCTACAAAATATATTTTATTCTAATAAATATAAATTATAGACATTAATAATATTCTTTACATCTTTCATCTGAAATATGTTTTACTAATAAGCACCGTTTTAAAAATTATTAAAAAAAGTTCAAAATTAACAAGCGTAAACATCCATTTCCGGTTTCGAAATAGAGGGTTTTTATTAAAAAAAAATTGTTTGGTTAAGTATATGTATATAATAATTATTCATTTACCTAGTACAAAATATAAAAAAATACCAGAAAATAAAATTATAATTTCCAAGAATTTTATCACCCCTGGTAATGATTTGGCCTTAAAACAAAAACCCAAAAAAGGTATATTATGTGTATTGAACGCGAAATAAATATAAAAAAATGCATTATTCGATTCCTAGTTACATAAAACTCTATGTTGTCACCCATGCCTGCAAACTAGAAGCTTAGTATTTTATAATTACAAATATAAAGTTTAATTAGTAAATGTTTCAATGTTGGCAGCATAGACTTTATTCAATATTTGATGAAAATTAAGCTTGTTGCAATTTATTTTAAATTCTATAATTCCATACAGTTAGTTTGTGAGTGACTTTTACAGGGTTGGTAGAACTGAATTAAAACTTGTCATTTGTAGAAAATAGCATTTTACAATTAGTTAATTAATTATAAATGTAAAGTTCCCAAGGGATTTGTCAATGTTGGTAGAATTGTATTCAAATATCGTATTGTTACTAGAATTAAAAAGAAACTTTTGTAATTATAAAATGAAAAGTTTACGTCTGTCGATTGCAGATTTTCTAATTTTCATAATAGAACTGAAATCTTTACATTAAGCAACCTTCAGAACACATTTTTTTTACATTTTGAAGAAAAAAAAACGGCTTTTATGGTTTCTTTTATACGTTTTTTAATCCTTAGTTAATACTAGTATTGTCCGATTCCAAAAATTAAAAATAATTGTATTCATTATCATTATAATATAACACAGTGGTTTCCAAACTGGGAGGCGCGCCTCCTTGGGGAGGCGCGTACTAGTGCAAAGGGAGGCGCGAAAAGTTTAACAGAAATTTAATTTTCATAACATCATATTTAAGTCATATAAATAAAAAATATATACATATAAATAAACGTTTATAACATATTGAAAAAGCAAAACTGATAGAATAATCATGCGAAACTTCTAAAAAAAATAGATTAATTTTTTTTAAAGGGAGGCGTAGTTACATAAAGTTTGGAAACCGCTGATATAACCTATTTTAGGTTAGGTAAGGTTTTCAATAAAATTTTGGGAAAATATATTCCTTATCGTCATAAAAAATGTGCCAAATTCCAAATAAAAAAAAACGAGTAAGTGCTTGTTGGATACGCACATGATAGGGTTCTGTAGTCATTCTCACTACGATTTATGAAAAAATAGTAATTTCAAAATTTTTCATAAACTATTTTTGCTACAGTGTTCGTTATAATTTTCAGTGAAAGTACTAGGTAATTGAAAGCTATATTCTGAAATCTTTCATTTTTTTAAAATTGGTTGTTTAGAAAATAGAGGGTGGGACGCTCTGATAACGACACTGGAAAGCAAGTATATCGTGACTGAAGGGTTGAAATCAAAAAGTTATTAGACATTTTTTGTTGCATTTTGGGAGACCACTCCACTCAATAAGAAGAGTGGAAAAAAATGTGAGTTCACTTTTCAGTCTATGGAGGGGTGAGGGTTTAAAATATTGTTGTCAGTGTTCGTTATATTTTTCAGTGAAATTATTAATTAAAATCTACATTCTGGAATTTTTTTCAGATTTTTTGAATTGATAGTTTAGAAAATACACAAGGTGGGGCGCTCTGATAATGACTTTGAAGATCAAATACATCGTGATTGAAGGGTTAAAATCAAAAGGTCCTGATATATTTTTTATTGTATTTTATTGCAATTTTGCAATAAATATTTTGAAATTATAGATTTTTTATAGCACGATGCTATAAAAGGAAATTCTGTAAATGTTTTTTAAATGGAATTTTTTCTTTCTGATTAGTTATTTTTCTCTCAATATTATTGATTTAAGTGTATACAATATTTTAATTGCTTTTTTTATCTGATTGCATAAATATTAGGGTGTTCCAAAAAAAGTCGATAATTTTTTTTTTCGATTGCATGTGAAATTCTTGTTATATATGCTATAAAAAAAATTCTGTAAAAATTTGAGCCCTTAATATCAACTTGAAGAACTCCATCACCGAATTTGAAGATTTACCATTGATTTAACATGGAAAAATGATTTTTTAACGTTCATTTCTCCTGCAAACTATGTAGAACATTATTTTTCGGAAAAACCATGACTGATCCTTCTTCAGTATTAAATTCTGTAAAAAAAAGCTCTTAGGGTCCAGTCTCTAACGTCAACCCTCTCGTTTTTATTTGCGTTAAAAAATACAGATTTTTTGAAATTTAAAAACGAGAGGGTTGACGTTAGAGACTGGACCCTAAGAGCTTTTTTTTACAGAATTTAATACTGAAGAAGGATCAGTCATGGTTTTTCCGAAAAATAATGTTCTACATAGTTTGCAGGAGAAATGAACGTTAAAAAATCATTTTTCCATGTTAAATCAATGGTAAATCTTCAAATTCGGTGATGGAGTTCTTCAAGTTGATATTAAGGGCTCAAATTTTTACAGAATTTTTTTTATAGCATATATAACAAGAATTTCACATGCAATCGAAAAAAAAAAATTATCGACTTTTTTTGGAACACCCTAATAAATATGCCCATGATTTTTTAACTTAAAGGGTTTTCATCTATTCAATTTTGTTGAGAAATTCATAATTTAATATTTAATAATTTTTCACATTTAAAAAATGTACCTACAGAGTTTTTTTGAAGACCATTATATTTTTATGTATTTTTAGGCGCTGAATCCGAATAGCACCTTATCCGTTTTCTTTTGAAAATAAGGTGTTATTTGGACCTCAACTTCGGGTTTAGCGCCTAAAAAAGAAGTAAAAATATGTACAATGGTCTCTGACAAAATTAAGTCAAGTTATTTTCAGTGGCTGTGTTATTTATTAATTAATTATCGGATGAGGCTATTTGCACATACAGTATGTGCATGCAATTGGCTATTTGGACATACCACTAACCTACCCTAACTTAACAACCTATCCTAATTTGGTACATATACAGTATGTGCAAATAGCCAATTGCATGCACATACTGTAAGTGCAAATAGCCACTTTTTTAATTATCTTTCCACGCGATCATAAACCATTTTCTGGTGACATTTTATCATCTACCCGGGAAATGTTGGGTAAAGCAAGTTTATTCATAATTTTATTCCTACAAGTTAAGTCCAAAATTAATTTATTAAAATTAAAAAGAAATATGTTCGCAGAAATATTGTTCTATGGATACTTAATATATAAATATTATATTTGACTTATTTTTTAGTATTTACATAGAGCCTCTTCCAGCCCTGTATGTTTATTTTATCTACCTACAAACAAAAGTTCTGAAGCGATTGTTTTTTATTTTACATACACCGGAGTTTCAACTTGGTTGAATTCATTTTTTTTGTGTACAATGTTATATACGGCAAACGCGATACAAAGTTTTTCTCGTTATTTTACAATCTCTATACATATATGTTACATACGTTGTTTATGTATGTATATGTGATGTGTATATATTATGTATGTGGAAATAAAATGCAATAATGTAATTTCGAAAACTAGGAAATGTATAAATTAAAAACTAATTTAAAAGTTTTATTATATTATGTAGGTACATGATTATCTAGAGATAATAACTTTAACAATGAATTCCTCGCAATTTGCATATTAAAATGATTAAACTGTTGTTTTTAATAATCTTCTTCCAAAACTTTTTCTAAAATTGCTAAAAATTAAATATATGTAAATTTGGATGGTAAATAAAATTAAATATTAATATATGTGCTGCTTTTTTTCAAAATGTTTTCATATATTGAAGAAAAAAATTAAGCTCCTGATGAGGACTTCTTGTGAAGTCGAAACACGTATTTAGTGATATTGTTTTCTTGTGGTTGAGTTTCTGTTTTCCATAGTAGGAAGAAATCACACATACATATTAGTACCTAAGGATCTGTATAAAAATAATTAATCCGAAACCTTTTTTTATTCGTGGTAATTTGTTTTTTACTTTTTTTTTGTTCAAAATAAAACGTAACAAATTTTTGTTTCGAAAAGAAAGGTCTTTGCAGACAAACTTTTCTGACAAAAGCAACTCAGTCTATGATAATGTGTTTTATTTATTATTTGTTTTTTTTTTAAATAGTTTTTGTATGGTATAACTCAGCGATTCTCAACCTGTGGGGCACGCCCCCCTAGGGGGGCGTGATAAAACTGAATGTGGGGCGCTAGCATATCGAGAAAAAATGAGAAACAATATAATTAAAACATTTATTTAATTTACTGAAAGAAAAGCAATAAAATACATTCTGACATAATAAAAAATAAAATACACGTTTACATTTACACTGATTTAAAAAAAACTTATAAATAGGATTGTTTCAGTACTGCACAATGTATTTAATAATTATTATTATTACTATTATTATTATTAATACTACTATTAGAAAATGACGTTCTAAGCACTTCTTTTTATATTTTTCAGTGAAAATTATTGTATGAGGGGGCGATGAGAAATATGATTGAAAATTGGGTCACAAATACTAAAAGGTTGAGAAACGCTGGTATAACTACATTTGTATTAACATATGTTTATAATAAAAATATAATTGTGTTTTAAGGACTTGATTCTAGTACGTGAAAATGTTAGAAGCTTTTTTAAAGTAATTTGATTTTTTTCACAAGTTAAAAAATAGCTTTTTAAAAATAAAATAATTTGAAAATTTTCATAAAACTTTGTTAATAAATAACTAAGGTTAAATTTGATACATTCATGTTTTACAAAAAGTTTCTTGTTTTCTCATATTGAATCAGATTCTTAAAACAAAAAATTGGTTCTCATTTAAAAAAAATCAAAGTTACCGTTAAAAGAAAGCATAAAATTTCCCCCTATAATCTAAACCAGTGGTTCCCAAAGTGGTCCCTATGGACCCCAAGGGGTCCCTGGCATCATTCAGGGGGTCCGTGGAAAATTAAAATCGATTTGGGGATCCCTGAACAACGTCAGGGGGTCCGCGCACATTTTTATTAATATGGAAGTTAAAATAAATAACAATGAATAAATTACACTGGCCGACAGCCATTCTGCTGCAGGGCATACAACAACTTTTTATGGGTAATTTGGACACGCTGAATCCAAAAATGACCACCATTTTGCTCAATCAGCTCTTGTTTTTGCAATATTGCAAAAAAATGTTTTTTTTCGATATGCAAACATTCAAATTCGTATATATATATTTTTTGAATCAATGACTTCAACCAAAGTTCATTCAGAATGAAGTTATGGGACCTAATTGAACTAAAAAGCCTTAAATTATATACATTCATAAAGTTATTCCCTTCGAAAATCATTTTTTAAACGAAAAAAATCTATTTTTTAGCAAATATTCGGCAATTTTCAAAATTCAAAGCGCATTAACACAAACAATTTTTGTCCAATTTTAATGTTATTCACTAACTTAGTAGCTTTATCTATCTTCTTCATTGTGTTAAAATTTCAACGTTATCGAATAAAAATTGGCGAAGTGGTACTAAAATCAACTGCGCGTGTCAAAATTTAGTAGTTTTTCACCCAGGGTCCGTGGGAAAGTTTTGACTATGAAAGGGGGTCCGTGGGCAAGTTTTGACTATGAAAAGGGGTCCGTGGGCCAAAAGAGTTTGGGAACCACTGATCTAAACTAAGTAACTTTTATTTCTGGAATAAATATTCGTAACTTTTTATTTTGACAACGAATGATATCATCTTCAATCACTCACGAACTCGTCATCACAGTATCATCCTTTTATAACGTAACTTCCCATTTCAAACAAAATGATCATAAACACAAATCCAACACGTACGAAGTCGCGGGTGATCTACAGTTATTACAAAAAAAAAACACATTGATTATTCCCTTATTTCTTGTACCAAAACTTGTCGTTTATGATATACAGCAGTGGTCCCCAACCTTTTTGTACCTAAGAGCACATTCTAGAATACTGGTTGGGCAGCGGGCACCATTTTTATTTTTTCAAGGTGCCCACATCAAAATCGCGATTTTTATTCAGGCACTTAGGCGTTTCTCACGCCTAAACTAAAAATGTCAGACATATGCTCTCGTTGACTTTTTGATGGAAAATTTTGTAAACTACAAAAGGGTTCAGATGCATTTTTTCATATATTTCTTAGTTCCTAGTTCCTACGTAAGCCGTGACTGGTAAAAAATGCTATTCCTAAAACTTTGATCATTGTTTATATATTGTTGAACGAATTTATGCAATGTTTGATATATGTACAATTTTTTTTATTAACTAATCTGCATCAACAAAATATTTTTAATTTATCTTTAGAATTAATGTAAGTGATATTTGTAATTGCGCACAGCCAGAAAAAGATTAAATGGTGTCATATTTTTCTGGCTGTACTTTACGATATACGTTAAATTCGAGTGAATAAATGTAAAATTAGTTATTAAAAATAAATTACATAAACTTAATTTTTTTATCGATCACAGTCAGCGGCGGGCACACGTAAAATGGTCGGCGGGCACAATGGTGCCCGAGGGCATAGGGTTGGGGACCACTGATCTACAGTCTACACAATCATTTTTTTATTCCCATTTAAAATTTATATAAATATTACATAAACTACCTAAATATAAATCATGTATAAAAATCGAACAAAAGTTTATATTCTACGTACATTTACATACATACATACATATATACATTCCACACATTACACCCAATATTTCAATGTGCTTTTGAAAGTTATACATAATATTCATATTTACGATCACTCCACAAATACGGTAACCTTTATATTATAATTTATGGTTCTCGTTTTACGACCTTATACATTTTCATATGCATGAATTATTACATTTATAAAACAATCTACGTCGATATTCGAGTCAAACTCATTTATCAACTAAACTATTTTTAAATGGTTGGTTTTATATTTGAATGTAGTATAAAATAACCGAGATTTTTTCGAATAGAAATTACAGGAAGTTTCCGATTTATGAACGAGTTCCGTTCCTAGAGGTCGTTCGTAATATAAATCTAAAAGACAAAACAAGAACACGGAGTTTTTTGACAAAATAACAACACAATTTATTACCTACATTTTCAACTACGAAATATTTTTAAATTCCGTGTTGCTGTTTTGTCTTTTTGGTGTAAACATGCCATAACGTACAAGTGGTCATTATATTGTATGAAAGTAGGTTTGTTAAGGAAATGACATAATATCGTTTACGGATACAAGATTTATTTCGGTTTCGGATATACAGAGTGTTGAAAAAAGATTAATGCACCTGCGTAAGTCGACTGGGAGGATTTATCAGGAAAAATGATCCAGACAAAAATGTTAACTTCTCCCTCGAAGGGCAGATCCTTCCCCGTAACTGGCATCGCCATATGATAGCTGGGAAAAAATACTACATTTTTTGTCTATGGATCATTTTTTCTGATAATTCCTCCCTGTCGACTTACGCAGGTGTATCCATCTTTTTTCAATAGGGACACAGTTTTTTTCGGATACGAATACGGATATGTAATTATTGCTGGTACGGATTCGGATACGGATTTTTTTTTTATTAGGTATTTATTTAATTATTTCGGATAGGCAGTTTTAGTTTTTGGTTTTGTAAAGCAATGTCGGTTTCGAAGATGAGAATCTATTTATTCCCGATACGATTTCAGCTTTGCAGATCTGGACAGTTTTGAATATTCGATAATTTCAATTTCAGATACATTTTATTATATCGAAGAAAAATAATTCTAAAAATTTTGATATTCATTAAAGCGAATGTTTGAAAATCTTGAACTGGCTGTATTTTATATGGGTTTTAAAAATGTTGACCCTTAAAGAAAATATAGTTTCTTCAAAAAAAGTTATAATTAGAACACCATAAAAATAGCGACAAATAATACCCCCTCCAAACTGAATAACTTTTGTCTGAAAACTTTTATCTGTAAATAACTTACTTTTGGATATACAAATTCGTACTCTCTAAACTTGAAATAGTGAAATTTTCACTGTTTTTCCCAGTGATCAACTAATTCACTGGAAAAAAGAGAATTCCACTGATAAACCAGTGACTTTTTTGCTCATGCGTCGTAAATGACAGTTGTTGACTGGCATCCATTTTAGAGTTTACGATTACATTGTGTGAGTGCTTTTATCGTGCGTGATTAATAAGGTAAGTTTACATTTGTTTTTCTAATTAATATCATGATATGGTTTATATAATATATAGCTTTTATTCATTTATTTATTTTTTATTATGAGAAGGAAATTTATATTAAATGTAATCATCAGTGGACATTATTTATAGGTTATAACCAATGATTTGTAATGTAAATATAAAATTAACTCATGATTTTTATAAAACATAAAACTAATTAAATTTTGTGTAAAATAATTAGCATTTATAGTTTCTTCAATGGAATTCATATTTATAACTATATTATGTTCATAAATAATTTATTTTTTGCTCGATATATACTATAACCATATTTTATGATTGCTAAGATGTCTAGAATTGATTATATTTTCTAATTTGGAATTTGTCGCTTTATTGTTTGTACAACAATCACTGTTGTAAATACAATAATCCCAATAAAATAAAGATATAACATACTAATGATTTAAACGCGAAAATAGATTCTAACCTCATTTGTGTATTTCAAAATTTTCCATACTATGTTTATGAACATTATATTAGAATTAATATTAAAAATTATGTTAAAGTGTTAAAATTTCTGCCTGCTCTTCAATGTAAATAAACTTTTAGAATCTTTTACCATTCCATTAAGAAGAATTGGCAATTTATGTGGGCTAATAAACAACCTAACCTCACTTTTATTCTAATTGTAAGTAATATCCATTACTTACAACTTACAATGACTCTCAGTAAGCTTATATCTTTTTACCATACTTTTCTATTTTGTTATAGTTTATATGTTGTTTTTAGATAAATAAATATTAATAATTTTTTTCAGTTATCCACTCTCTAAACCTGTAATAGTGAATTATCACTAATTCACAGTGTATATTCACTAATTGCCACAGCTAAAAGTCGGCCACTTGGAATTAGTGAATATACACTTATGTACCCAGTGAAATGATGTACTTATGAAAACAGTGAATTTCACTGGGTACATAAGTGTATATGCACTAATTCCAAGTGGCCGACTTTTAGCTGTGGCAAATAGTGAATATACACTGTGAATTAGTGAAAATTCACTATTTCAGGTTTAGAGAGTAACGTTTTATTTAGAACACCCGGTATAATTAATTTAAACTGAATTAAAAAGAGTTAACCCAAGTTTAATTTCCAACAAGTAGAAAAAGGAAAACAAATTAGTCTTCACTACAAAAGTGACTCCGTGTGTACAAAGTTGTTTATTATCCCTATTAATTAGTCGTGTTTCTTTTGTCTTACTTTTCAAGCCTTTGTATCTGCTAATTATTAACTTTTCTAAGTTTATATTAGTATCTACCTAGAAATGCTCTTTTGGTATCATGTTACTGGAGATTGCTCACTGAACTTTGAGAAAAATATTTTCAAAGTGAATAGTGATGTTCAAATAAGCGAAAAGTTTTATCGCTGTTAAAATAACTTTTCTTATACACTTGTAAATAAATTGTAATAAGTAATAATGTAATCAAAATGATGAAGTTTATGTGCTAATAATTTACTTTTGATCTCGACACTCTGATATTTTCAGATTTTACTATTTATTTTCAGAGATATAATAATATATTTTTAATTAAAAAAAAATTATTATTATAACAAAACGTTTACATATTTAAATTCTTTGAATTGCTAGTTTTCATTTGATACTCCACTCGCTAGGATTGGATAGACATATTTTTGCTTACTTATTTTCCCCCTTTAAAAAACACCAAAAACTGCAACTTTAAAAGAATAACTCAAGTTATTTGATGGTTTACTATTAAACTTTTTTTGCTAAATCTCATCTTTCTAGGTCAATTGTTTAAGTAGCTAGAAAGCTGACAGTGTTCCTTAAAGCTTGTTTCACACATATGCGGTTCCATTCGGTTCGGTTCGTTTTCGGTTGCAACCGAAAACAAAGCCAACCCCTTCACACATACACGGTTCTCATACGGTTCATATTAGGTTTTATTTTTTTCCGTACACTCAGTAGTGATCATGGAGAGAAAGCAAGTTGTTGCCATGTTGTTTCTCAAAAAAAAAAAAAAACGAAGGAGGGATACTATAATTCATTGGGAGCACCCTCTCATCACTTTACGGCAGGAATTTGAAGCATTCCACACTATTTTCTTTTGTCCCACAGCACCTGGTTTAGATTACACTGCAGAAATCAGCCGATCAACACAACATCTGGTAAACCGCTCATTTTATTAGAAAAACCGCGAATAAACTTTCAAAAAAATAATACTCGCTATCAGGTTAAAACCGAAACTGAACCGAGTGTGTATGAACGCGTTGATTGCTTTCTGTTCCCTGGACACGTGTTTGTACCTAATAGAACCCTGTTCGTGTCGAGGGAGTATTCGGTGCTCTACTGTTTCTATTAGGTACCGAATACAAACTGAAGCACCGTTTCACTCTTGTCGGCAGCGACCGAAAAAGAACCGAATCGAATGGAACCGTATATGTGTGAAACAGGCCTAACAGTTACTTCCTTTTTCCGATTTCGGTACGGAACACTAAAAGAAGAAATATTGCTATAATATAATAGTTAATGATAATGGAAGAAATTCATAATTGTTGAATCGCAAAAATTACAATTAGTATGTATAAAAATAATAAATATTAATATACAATTTATTGATTTAATTTAAAAAGTACCAATTCCTAGTATGAATTCTGGTGACCTATTTCAGAAGAGGCTGTTTAATTTTATTTCGTCTCTTCACCACAATTAATTAATTAACATTCGATACGCATTCTGGATAGATTGTAACATAGTTAACGACGTATAATTAGCTCAAACAACGAAATCACTGTACGATGTGACAAAAACATTCACGTGCAATTCACCTTATCGATGTAAATAATAGCAGCACTCTAATCCTGATATTTTTCATCAGATAATCCTCAGCTAGGTACACATAGAGCAATGTAGAGCTGGGGTTTATTTGCAAATTAATCCGTTCAGGCCCCTACAAACAAGCGTCTATTGACTGGTCTGTAGCACATGGCGATAACCACTGAAGCGTAAAACTCTTATAAATCAATAACCGAACGTATACGTTCACACCTACACGATCATAATTATTGCATGTGTGTGTGTATGTGTGGACAACAGGTGACGGAAAAGTTCCTGGACTCCTGTTACATATTTTAGCAAGAAATTCCAAAATTGTATGCCAAGGCATATTTGGAGCACAGAAAATTATGTCATACACGAAGTAAAACTTTTATTAAAATTACTTCAACTTTTAATGATATAGTAAGAAAAATAAAATTAAATAAAATACACAAGTTTTATGATAAATTGCTAAAAATAAAGTTAAACGAAAGGGGAAACGATGAAACGACACGAAAATCTGTATTCGAGAATAACACACCTATACACTTCCAACACTAGAGGTACAAAAGTGAGATTAAGTTCAAGTCTAGCTCCTGTACCATAAAAACCTCTGGAAAAAGGAATAAAATGTTTACTTTCTTAAACTAAATCAGCGAGAATTCCACTGATTCTTTCAGTGAACGTAAAAGTCACTCAAAATCAGTGTTTTATATCAGTTCTCACCATTGATATTAGTTATATTAACAATAATCCACTTATTTCTTCAGTGACTATCCACTAATTTGTTCAGTGATTATCCACTGATTAACAGTGATCTACTATTCACTATTTCACAAAGCGGAGTAATCCGTAGTTACTGATAATCAGTGACTACTCACTGATTCTGTTTTAGAGCGCTACATTAGTGAGGCTGGCCCTTAATTTGTTAAAGGTGCTTAGATAAAATTTCATATCAAGAGCTACACTTTTGAAAGATAATAGCTTACGCATTCTTATTTAAAGAAAATAATTAATCTGTATTTTTATTTTAGCGTTTCTTACATCTTTTACAAATTACAGCCACACCGACGCAGCGCTTCCGAATATTCTATTCCTTGTTCAATAAGGGGATGATATATACATATCAATTTAAAAGTTTTAGTCCTTTATCAAATAAATCACTATCGTTTGACAGCTATCTGTAGACGCTGTCTAAAACTGAAAAAAATAAAATAAAAACACCTTAAAATCACTCGATTAAGGTGTATTTATTTTATTTATTTCGTTTAAATAAAGGACTAAGGAACCAAAATTATTTCGTTTTCTAGTAGTCAATAGATTTAACATTCCTATACCCGCGCATTGGTCGTTTTTCAATAACGAAGAATGCTAAGACAATGAGCTTACTGGTAGCTTCATGATTTGTCGCGATCTTCAATTTAGTGCAGCGCGAGCATTCGTGTGAATAGGATATGTACCAGAACACGACATCAATTAGTCTGTAAGACCGACGCGGGTATAGGTGTTACACTTTTGACCTTTTGAGTATGCCCGAATGCTATGATGAGACATAGGTTGAGAATAGTTTATAATACTTTATTCCTCATGTTGTTATCTTAAGGTTTTAAGAGTTATTTCTAGTTTTTGTTTTAAGAAAAAAAAAATTGTTTCAAGTTTTCGTAGTTCGTTAAAAAAAATAACATTTTTTCAGAGGCTGTAATAAACGACTGTTAATCACTAATTAAATCAAAATATTGTCTATAACTTTGGTTTATTTATTTCAACACATCCTTGACTACTAATAAAAATTAATTTTACTAGGCTGTCATAACAAAAAAGATTAAAAAACAGGCTCTAGAACTTTTGGTCCCAGAGACCGTGCGCGGGTATATGTGTTATTCTATTTGACGCGGGTATAGGAAGGTTAAACAAATTTTCTATCTGACTATTGAACCAATTTGATGGGACTTACACTATTCGAAAATCCTAGAATGAAGGCTAATAGAATGGATGAAGTTTAGTATATGAAACAATTTTAAATTCATTAAAATAAAAACTCGTATCAGAATTTTAATCACGTTTTTTTTTCTCAAAATGATGTTTAACAAGGTGACGAAGTGGATTAATGAAACAGTCAGACAAACTTTCTAAAAAAAAAAAAAAAACTATCAAAATGGATTATATTGCCATAAAACGACGTCTAGACACACAAAAAATTCATTGTACAAACAAACAGAGCCTAGAGATTTATATACAATAATACCCTGACTTGCGCGATCTCGGAATTACGCGATTTCTAATCTACCCCCCCCCCCTCCCCCGTTTACAAAAATTTACAGAAAGGCTCACTTCAATTGAAAAAGGGTTATAATTTTTGAATAACATAGACTTCAATAGAGAGCGCGTTTGCTACAAAGCAAGTAATAACAAAATTATTAGTGTACTACGAAGAAATTCTGCGCGAAAAGAACAAAATCAATGTCTCGTCAAACAAATTTGATAGATTTTATGAAGCCTTCTAGGTACAAATAATATCGTTTAATGGGGTTAAATACAGTCAGAAGGCCAAAAAAATATTTTTTTCAAGAATTTTTTGAAGAGAGACTATTAAATTTATTAATGTAAAAATTTGTACACATATTATGTAACTTTTAATTATATTTTAACATTTTTTATTTGTAAAAATAATAATTTCGAAAGCTGATACAGCTGTTCTCCAGGAGGTCCTCTCAAAAAAGGCACCTTGCGGTGACCACGATATCTCTGGACTGGATCATTTAAAATAAAAAACCCAATAGGATTTCGTTAAAGTAATGTATAATCTTGTACTTAATCGAAGGAATAAAATTTTTCGACAAAATGGCGGCTTCTCAAACAAAAAATATCGATTTTTGGCAAAAATTTTAACCTTAAATTGTTTATAAAAAAAAATATTTATCGGTCAGAAAAAACCTTCGATTAATTAAAAAAAATACTTAAGAAACTTGTGTTAAAATTTTAGTATCTACTTAAATATATGTACATTACGAAAATGAAATAAAAAAAAAACGATTTTTTGAAAATTCTAACTGTATATAACCCCTTAATGTAACTCGCTATTTTCATTTATTAGTAATATGTAGAAAAACTAAAAATTTTATTAAACTAATTTTTCTGCTTGGCTCTTGGTCCCAATTAAACAAAATTTATATTCACTTACACTGCCGTGCAAAAGTCTTTGGACACCTGTGATTTTGAATGTAAAATAGCGAAAAGAATATATATCACAGTCAAAATAGTAAAAAACAATTTCTCGTTAGCTTGAAAGACACTGTGTCGTGTGCGCCAATACTTTCAACTTGAGTAAACCTGACCTTTCAGACATATAATTCAAAAATTACCCTTAACGTGGAAAATTGTAAATGCTGTATTTTAGATATGCTAGGATTATTACAAAAGTTGTAATTAAGTACCTACTCTTATCAACATTAAAGATTTTTTATCAACCATTTTTGCAGTTTTATTTTTACAATAAGCAAAAAATGAGTGTCCAAAGACTTTTGCACGGCAGTGTATATACAAAGATTTACTCCGACCTACACTGGTAGAAAGGATTTCTCAAACCAAGTAAACCTTGTTTTGTATATAACGAAAACAATATTTTCTTAAGATAAGCAATAATCTCTTAAACCAACTATAGTATTCTTGGACGAAGAAATAATGTAGTTGGATTAAGAGTACTTTTCTTATATTAAGAAAATATTGTTTTCGTTATATACAAAACAAGGTTTTCTTGGTCCAATACAGTTTTTTTCTGTGTATGCGAATCGACTCACGCGGTTTTCGCCGGTCCCATCTGTTGCAGATTTATTTTGTTATTAATTTTGTCTATTGAAGCGTTAGTTCATTTAAATCGTGGTTTTGTTCTGATACAATTTTAATTTGTTATTTGATTAATTTATTATTATTTTTATTTTTTTTAGTTTTTTGTCCTATTGAACCAATCAAAACATTTCGGATATGGGTTTCTAATTAAGGTTTTACACATTAGAATGTCTTACTCAATCTCTTTATCGACGAAGAGCTATTTATAATGTCAAATTTGTTTTATTTTACGTTTGCTAGCAGAAGTACCTACGTTTTTCAATTCATGGAATATGGAATTTTGTGTATTATTTTACAAAAATAAATTTAGAACTCCAAAAGAATAATAATGAAAATTGAAAAAAAAGAATGACTGTTAATCTATTATATATGAAATGAAAAGGTATTAAAGCATCCCTTATAATGAGAAAGCGAATTGAATTGACAAAAACCTGCTGGCAACGAGATTGCACAAATTAAAATCCTGTCAAATCTCTATACAACTGCCTAATGAAAAAATGAAATACAATTGGAAACAGTCCAAGCTCATAATTAAGCTTCGTTCTCCGACTCTCATATTAAATAAGTTCGCCTATACATTTGCTCTTTTTTATCAATATCAGGATTTTAGCAATATGTCAATCAGTTTATCCATGAAAAAGTTAATCGTGATGAATTCAGCTGAGGTAGTTAATTATTATAATTATTAACTTCTAGAGGGCTGGAAAACCAATGTGTCAGTCCGCGGTAATCGATACCAGATAGTTAAAAAAATATTTTACGAAAATGAATACTAAAATATAAAATTAACAGGCTATTTAACATCAATTTTCATAAACCAAAAGAAAATTAAAATTTTTTTTATTAATTTTCAAAATATTACAAAAACTTTAAATTTTTTTTCGAAAAAGACAACAAATAATGTGAAATCGCAATAATTTACTTGACAATAAGTGACGCTCGTGGCAAACTATTAAAAGTCTTTCACAATTACATATCAAACGTGACGTTTGACCGAATTAAAAAAAAAATTACCCTCACCAACAATAATGACTAAGGGTAACCGCATTTATTATAAATTTAATGAGTCTATTGATGTATTTGATAAATAATTGTTATAAGTATTAGTTCATAATATCATTAAGCAATTAAACACACAAATAGTACTCTTATTGTATCCTTTTATTCAATGTGTCACGACCGTCACAATTTTCTGTCACAACCGTTACAATGTTTATTGGGTAATAACCAGTTAAATAGATTACGTATTTACCTGATGCTCTTGTGTAACTAAAAAATAATTTATTCGTAACATATTAAAGTATAATTATTATAAAGTAACATCAATATTTTCGCTAAATTTTCGGGTTTTTGGATAGAGGTTGCAAAACTTGCAATAGTTGGCGTCACAACCGTCACAGAGCTTTGAACGCTGACAATTTTTTGTAAAATAACTGTAGACTTTTAATTTTTTTCAATATACATGTATTGCATTAAGATCTAAAGAAAAAAGGTAAAACCATGTTATTTACTAGTATTATTTAGAAATTATGAACTCCAATCCGAGTTGAAATGTCACAACCGTCACCGCGGACTGACCCCAATATTTTGGCGCACCAGAAAATCTTCAATTTTTGTTTTTAGATTAAAATATATCGAAAACGTATATTTGCAGTTCTAAATAAATAAAATTCGTTCACGCGGGGCAAAGGGGTAGTTTTTACCCCATTATATGGATTGTTTTTGCGTTCATTGTATTTTGCAGATTTAGATTCAGCGTCGAAAAATACATCGAAAACGTATATTTGTATAATGAAAAAATTTTATGTACTATTTAAATTAATATTTTTTCGAATTTGAAATTTTTAACACGGGCTGTTCCCTTCCGGGCCGGAAAGCCAATATATTGGGTCACCCCGTGATCGACACTTTGCCTATGATCAATCAATGATATAAGATACCTTTTATACCAGTATTCTGAGGGCGAAATACCCCCTGAAATCCCGGCCCTCTAAAAGTTAAGATGATGTTAGAAAATATAAATTCGAAAGAGCATGGCAGGGTAAGCATGGGCGATCTGCCCCTGGGGAAAGTTGGGTCGATATTTTTTTTATAAGAAGGTATGACTAAAAGGTACTCATCTACAAACTATTGGGCCTCTGCCCCCACTAATTTTTCGGAAAATTTGAAAAATGTAATTTCGAAAAAAAATTTTTTTTGCTATAACGGCTTTATAAATGTCGATCTCTGTGATATATGTTGTAGCTATACCTTAGTAGTATCATATCAATTTTTTTGAAAAATCTCCCATTAAAAATAAATAAAAAATTTGAAATTCAAAATTTTCTTAAATTTACTTAAATGGCCTGGTACACCTACGAAATTTTTGTCATAAATACCCCTTCTTATGCACAAACACATATATTTTTTTCAAATTTCTACATTGGGTGGACGGGAGGTAAAATTCGATATGTTTACTGACCCTTATTTCTATAGTATGCATATACATTATATGTACAATGTACATGTATAGTATTGCTTGTATGATGTAGGCTGGGTTAAATTAAGGAAAGTTTCGCGGATCGAAACGTAATACTCACTCTCATTAATACATACATAAAGAAACATGTTTTTTAATTTAGTCAATATCTTACGAATTAGGTCTAAAATTTCGAAAATTTTAATTAAGTGAATTTAAAAAAAATTATTTCATAGAAATTCTCATAAACACACCACATTCTTCACTAATACATATTATTTCTATTTTTTCCTTTAGTTGGACGAAGAGAGGCGGGGGTAAAAATGGTCATAAAATGTCAATCGGCCAAAATTAGGCCGAAGGTTTAACTATTTACTATTATTAATTTTTTTCGGATAAATGTTTCTTTTAATGAAAAAAAATGGTTTTTCATTAGTTTAAAAAATATATATAAACAAAACAAAAAAATTCCACTAATATAGAGAAGTCGGTGGCCGAAACCGATTGATTGGTCTGACAGTAGTGTTTATATATACGCGAAACTTTCCTTAATTTAACCTAGCCTTTTTTATGTGAACGTCCGATTAAATGATATATTTTTACAAATCTGTATTACGTATAACCACTACTGTCAGACCAATCAATCGGCTTCGGCCACCATCTTCTCTATATTAGTGGGATTTTTTTATTTTGTTTCTATATATTTTTTTAAGTAATTAAAAACCATTTTTTTCATTAAAAGAAACATTCATCCGAAAAAAAATTTATAATAGTAAATAGTTAAACCTTCGGCTTCAGCAAACCTTTGGCCTAATTTTGGCCGAAGCCGATTGACATTTTATGTCCAGTAACGCGCTGTTCATTTTTACCCCCGCCCCTCTTCGTCCAACTAAAGGAAAAAATAGAAATAATATGTATTAGTGAAGAATGTGGTGTATTTATGAGAATTTCTATGAAATAATTTTTTTTAAATTCACTTAATTAAAATTTTCGAAATTTTAGACCTAATTCGTAAGATATTGACTAAATTAAAAAAAAATGTTTCTTTATGTATGTATTAATGAGAGTGAGTATTACGTTTCGATCCGCGAAACTTCCCTTAATTTAACCCAGCCTACATCATACAAGCAATACTATACATGTACATGTACATATAATGTATATGCATACTATAGAAATAAGGGTCAGTAAACATATCGAATTTTACCCCCCGTCCACCCAATGTAGAAATTTGAAAAAAATATATGTGTTTGTGCATAAGAAGGGGTATTTATGACAAAAATTTCGTAGGTGTACCAGGCCATTTAAGTAAATTTAAGAAAATTTTGAATTTCAAATTTTTTATTTATTTTTAATGGGAGATTTTTCAAAAAAATTGATATGATACTACTAAGGTATAGCTACAACATATATCACAGAGATCGACATTTATAAAGCCGTTATAGCAAAAAAAATTTTTTTTCGAAATTACATTTTTCAAATTTTCCGAAAAATTAGTGGGGGCAGAGGCCCAATAGTTTGTAGATGAGTACCTTTTAGTCATACCTTCTTATAAAAAAAATATCGACCCAACTTTCCCCAGGGGCAGATCGCCCATGCTTACCCTGACATGCTCTTTGTATATGTACCTGATTATTATTTTCGTATATTTTTATGATTTCGATAGTTATTATATTACTAGCTCCTTTATGATACCGGATATAAGAGGTCGATTTTTCCGATTTTGGTACAAAACACTAAGAAACAGTAAATCAATAGTCGTTTTTAAAAAAAAAAACTTAAATTATCAATTTGGTATACTTATACCTACACTAATTGTAAGCAAAAATAAATATGTACTTTGGTTTTGGAATGAGTTTTGTTAAATTAAAATAAAACAAATGAAGATCCAGTTCATGTTTATAAAATGTAAACAGAAGGAATATCATGAATAATTATTAATTAAAATGTTATAACAAGTTGAATATATGAAAACAATTCTGTTGGAAGAATGTCCTATATATTTCATCGTACATTTGTCTAGTTTCAAAGTGAAATAAATGTAACTTTGTATAAACTTTGTATAAAATATATGTAAAGTATAAGTTGTATACATTTATATAAAATAATGCATACTAAAATTGCAATTTATTAATATCAGATAAATTACTGTCAAATCCAGTAATTCTCAAACTTATTATAGGTGGTGACACCCTTACTCATCTAATAGTTCATTTATTTTCTTTCTTAATTATTGCATTCTATTTTGTAAGTGTTTATTAATATAAACTTAAATAAATTAAATACGCTTTTGTTATAAACATTATGGTACACTTTATCACGCTAAGCACTACCCCACTGCCTCAAAACAATAATTATGAAGATAATAATCGAATAATTATCCACCATGATAACTGAACTGTCAAAATCAAAACTATGAAAAAGTTGTAGGTAAATCTAAATAATTAATTTAATAGTGAAAAAATATTATCAAAAAATATTTATTAAGATTTCATACCCTGCTTGTAAATATCATGTATATATAAATATATTGTGTACCTACATTTCTCTTTATTTGCGGTTTTTCGTTCACTCTAATAAACACAAAATTCAAATAAAATATTTGTTACAAAAATAAGTCACCCGTTAAATGTTAAATTGACATATCTTTATTTGCCGCATTTCTCGGAAACAAACTCCATGAGTAACAAATGAAGGAATTTTCCAATACAGATATAAATATTTAATTAATAAGCAAAACTTTTAACTATACATACGAGTAGGTACTTACCAAATTTCTAACTATGTAAACGATAAAACCCAATACACGATAAATATAAAAGCCACTAATAATTAATAAAATAAGTAATAATTAAATTCCAATAAAAAATTACCTTGTAAAGATTATTTTTGAACTGTCATCTAAAGTTAAAAATCAATATTCTGCGCGTGCGTTATTTTATAATTTTATCTTTAGTTATCAACTGCAGATTAACCACATTAAATAAACAATATAGCGCGATATTTAAATTAGATAAAATTAATATATGTAATTTAAAAAAAAATTAAATAGCACTTAATTTTGAAATAACATATTGATGAATGACTTAAGAAGAAAATGTTACATACAAATCGTTTTTAATGAAAATATTGCTGGTTTCTGAGAATTTGACGTTATAAATCAAATCACCCGGGGAATTGCAAATTTGATATAATGACTTCCAGGAACTTATTTACTTTATCCTTTCATTGAAATTCCTTTATTAAATTGTTGGAAAAATTTGCAATACGAACGAAAAATAATAGGTATGTACAGTAAACTCCATAAGTGGTCGTCCAGTTGGAGTTAAAATTTGCTTATCGCAAACTTAGTAGGCTCCTCATATTTAGTTATTATAATCTATATCTCCATGTACCAAACAAAGACTGATATTTTGAAACTCATTTGCTAGATAAATAAGTACTCTTCGTTTTTTAGTACACATATAATTTTATTTGTGCGATTAAATTATTACGTAATCTATTGAAAATTGTATAAGTTAATTTACATTTTACGAGTATACTGGGTGTCCCAGATAACTTTTCCAGCATGGGGATCTCAGTATCTATAAGAGATACAGGTTTGGTTAAATGAGATGAATTATTTGTAATAATATGAAAAAATATGAAAAAAGTAAAATCTTAATATACCGGGTGTTAAAAAAAGAGTGTAAAATATTTAAAGAGGTAATAGTATGGAACAAAATAAGCAAATAACTTCTAATAAACATGTGTCCGGAAATTTTTCCTGAGGGAACTACAGCCCTCCAAAGATTTGACTCAAAATGAGTTTTTATTTAATATCTAGAGAACCCTTTCTGATAAAATTATGAAATTTGGTATTCTGTTTAGTAATAATAAGTTATCGATTTCTCGTATTAACCAATTATAATTTAGACCAGGGATGTATGGGGTCAGTGGGCCCATCGATTTTTATCTAGTAATTTTTTACTCTTTAATTTTTTCTTGAATAAGGGACTTATATAAGATTACATGACACAATATATACAAAAATATTATAATATATATTATTATAAATTTATATTCTTGTTCTATGATTAAAGGTAAAAAAAAGTTCATATAAAGAAACCTCCTAATATGAATCCACTTAGATCTATAGCCAGGTTCTATTACTGTTACACGTACTTTACTAACTTGACTAAAAAACGAAATTAAAAATGGTTATTTGTTGATAAGGATGCCTTTTTTGTGGTATACTTATGTTAACTTTTTTTCTTAATTTTTATCATAGAACAAGAATATAAATTCTTTATTTGTAATTTGAAGCATCCGTATTAAGTTAAATTCTGCATGCTTTCTTTACCATCGATATTTCTCGAAAACGATTAATCCTATGACAAATAAGCAACATATATTTTTGTGTATATTGTGTCATATAACCTTAAATAAGTGCCCAACTTTATAAAAAAATTAAAGCACAAAAAATACTAGATAAAAATCGATGGGCGCACTTACCCCATACATCCCTGGTCTAAATTATAATTGGTTAATACGAGAAATCGATAACACTTATTATTACTAAACCGAATACCTAATTTTATAATTTTATCAGAAAGGGTTCTCTAGATATTAAATAAAAACTCATTTTGAGCCAAATCTTTGGAGGGCTGTAGTTCCCTCAGGAAAAATATTCGGACACATGTTTATTAGAAGTTTTTTGCTTATTTTGGTCCATACTATTATCTCTTTAAATATTTTACACTCTTTTTTTAACACCCGGTATATAAATTACGTGTCACATGTTCCTCCGCTATGGACTCCTAAACTACTTAACCGATTTTAATCAAATTTGTACACCGTGTGCAGTTTGATCCAACTTGAAATACCGGGTGTCCCAGATAACTTTTCCAGCATGGGGATCTCAGTATCTATAAGAGATACAGATTTGGTTAAATGAGATGAATTATTTGTAAGAAGGGGATTAGTATTATTACACAAAAAAATATTCATAATTCTATGTGGTTTAGGCGGTATACCCAAAAAACTGAAAATTCGGAATTTCTTTAAATGGCTATAACTTTTTTGTCAAAATAGATAGGTACTTTTTGTAGACGGTTTCTTAAAGCACTTTTTTATGTAGAATCGATTGGTGTATTTAGATTTTTTATATCACTTTTAGTTTCCGAGTTACGAGTCCTAACTTTAGTTTTTCTTATGGGCCACTAAGTTGACTATAGCATATTTGAACTTGTTTTTTACTCTACTTTACAACGATATGTCACATGCCATACTTAATGTCGAAAAAAAATTATAATGTATTTTTTTAAATAGTTCATTGTTTTCAAATAGTCATTTGTTATTTTGATTGTTGTTATTGTGATTTTTGTTTACAATTTTCGTTTTTCATGGCTCACTTAAATGTTTGTAATAATCTTAACCCATTAGTGCATAATGTGTCTTATAATGGACGTCTAGATTTTATTTTTTTTAATCGTCACGTTTGCAAGTCTGGACTTGTTTGTATGTAATTGTTGTTCCTATATTGACAACAAACAAACTCTTTACAGTAGTTAAGTACATTTTGATTTGTGAAGTGTTCTAGTGCCAATTAAATGGGTCCCAATTTATACTCTACGCGAAACGGGGGGTTAGTATTTTTTTTTAATATAATACAATTAAATATTGTGATTTTTGTAAATGCTATTAGTTTTATATGATTATCTAGAATATTTTTCAACAATGAAATATATTTTTTTCTTTTTATTTTATTACAAAAAATACATTATTTAGTTGCATCCCTTATAATGGACACTATGCATAGTGACTATAAAAACTTTTTTTCAGATTATCTTTTCATCAGAAGAATATTACAACGTTCGAAATAATTACTTTATTTATATGCAGGAAAATCTAAAAAAAATATATAGGGGGTGGGGGGTGATGACTTGATGACTTAGACCTTATCAGATTGACCAAAAAAGTAAGGGCACTAGATATTTTTTTCACTTTTAGCTATTTTGGATAGTCATGTCCATCTGTAAATTTTCAATCAATTAGGTCTGCCCCCCTCCCCCCCAAAAATATAAAATATATTTTTTCACAAGTACATTATAGAATCGAATATTACATCTATTTTCTTTATGTCAGGGGGGTAAAGTATCCCAATACCCCCCCCCCCTGTAGATGCTCATGCCTATAATGGTGTGGGGTTCTGTAATTATGAAAATCTCGTACACTCGGTATTATTCTAAACTCTTTGTGGAGCTTTAAGTACACCCCTGCAAAGTTTTTTTAGTCAAACATGTCTATATTTCCGAAAATAGTAAAATATAATTCACGCCCATAAAGTAAAACTACTATTTCTTACAAAAATGATGAAAATAAAAAATCGAAACAACAAAAATTGTTACACCGTTAGGGAACGTCCATAAACCACGTAACGTTTTTAGGGGGGAGAGGGGTCCAGCTAATTGAAGGATTTTGTTACATGGGGGGAGGGGGGCCAAAAAATTCTAGAAAAAGGCGTTACGTGGTTTATGGATGTTCCCTTAGGCGCGCGACATACATGCGTAGACCAGCCGTTTTTGATTCGTTATAACTGAAAACACCGGGTTAAAAAATTGCAATTAAGTAACTGATAATATGTAAGAATTCATAATCGACAGTTACTCAAAAGGACACGTGCTCAGATACAACGTAATTTTTATTATTACAGTTTTTATAGTAGTGGTCTACGCATGTATGCCGCGCGCCTAACGGAGGGTTAAGTACCCACAATGCATAGAGTCCATTTAAATGGACATGCGGTATTGGCTAATCTAACAATAATTAATTTTTTTTTTATCTAGAAAACATTTTTTTAACATTAAAATAAAACGTTTTATAAAATCAAAACATTTAATTTTGAAAAAATAAACTTCATGCACTAATGGGTTAATATATATAAATTACGTGTCACATGTTCCTCCGCTATGGACTCCTAAACTACTTAACCGATTTTAATCAAATTTGTACACCGTGTGCAGTTTGATCCAACTTGAAACATAGGAAACCTCCTATGGGAAAAGGGGGGGGCAAAGCCCCCCCCCCCCTTTTTTTAAAGAGAGTTCCCATTTTTTTACGGTGGTGGTGGTGGGGGGCTGTAAAGCTTCCTATGGGAAAGGGGGGGTGCCCCCCCTTTTTTCGCCCCCCCCCTTTTTCGCCCCCCCTTTTTTAAAATAGAGTTCCCACTTTTTTACGGTGATGGTGGTGGGGGACTGTAACCCCCCCCCCCTTTTTAAATAGTTTGTAAATAGTTTACAACAATGTAATATGACAAAAACGTTAGCCACAGCAACGCGTGGGCGGGTCAGCTAGTACTTATGATATTTATCACTGGCATTTAGTACATCTCCTTATTTTCGAAAATAAATGTGACGTATGACATATCGTTGTAAAGAAGAGTAAAAAACACGTTCAAATATGCCATAGCCAACTTAGCGGCCCATAAGAAAAACTAAAGTTACGGCTCATAACACGGAAACTAAAAGTGATATAAAAAATCTAAATGCACCAATCGATTCTACACAAAAAAGTGCTTTAAGAAACCGTCTACAAAAAGTACCTATCTACTTTGACAAAAAAGTTATAGCTATTTAATGAAATTCTGAATTTTCAGTTTTTTGGGTATACCGCCTAAACTGCATAGAATAGTGAATATTTTTTTGTGTAGTAATACTCACCCCCTTCTTACAAATAATTCATCTCATTTAACCAAACCTGTATCTCTTATAGATACTGAGATCCCCATGCTGGAAAAGTTATCTGGGACACCCGGTATACAGTTTGAGTAGTGAAAGGGTTAAATATGTTAAACTTGATGTAAAAATTATTATAGAAATTGACATAATTTGTGTTTTTTATTTAAAATCATGTAAAGTATATGAGCTCCGTCCTAGAAAAAAATAACCGATGATGTTTGTCTTAATTTAACTGAACTTTGCATGAACCAAAACTGTTTTTAATTTAATAATAAATTTTATAAACAAACAGAAGGCACGGCTATGGGCAACTGTTTATCACTGTTTCTGGCTAATCTATTCATGGGCAATTTTCGAATACAGCTTTAAAAAGAAATATAAATATTTTCCTAAAATCTGGTACAGGTACGTCGATGATATTTTTGCGGTTTTTGATAATAAAAATAATAATTTAAATGATTTCATTAAAATAGATCGAAGAACTCGTTAATTTAACTGAACTTTGCATGGACCAAAACTATTTTCAATTTAATAATAAATTTTATAAACAAACAGAAGGCACGGTTATGGGCAACTGTTTATCACCGTTTCTGGCTAATCTATTCATGGGCAATTTCGAATACAGATTTAAAAAGAAATATAAATATTTTCCTAAAATCTGGTACAGGTACGTCGATGATATTTTTGCGGTTTTTGATAATAAAAATAATAATTTAAATCATTTCATTTTTGAATTTGTTGTTGCGATTATGACCTTTCGTGTGGCAGATGACTTATGGTGCCGATGGTACATGTATAATATTAGTTATTTTCTTTTGTTTTCTCGAAAATATACATTCATCAATTATATTTAGTAAATATAAAAAATCTGCTCTGGATATTTTGACAGCCGCCATTTTATATAAATTTCATGTCGATGACGTATTACATCGACAAGAAATTTATATGTGATGTGCTTCAAATAATTGATCGATAATTAAATCAAAGAAAAAAATAAAATAAAAATAACAGTATTGGACGTTTATTTATTTATTTTACGTTTGTCACAAATTCCTTATTAGAAAATTTCTTGGTGATAATGTCACAGTATAAAACAAATAAACCGTCGAGCAGATCTTGTATTATTGGATAATGGTACTAGATTATTTTTTTTTTTTACAAAACAAGCTCAACATAAATTGATACAAGTCAATGATATTTTAGAAGACGATGCCGGCTTATTTTTTTGGATGTGGCTATTTGCACATACACTATGTGCAAGCAATTGGCTATTCGAACATACACTATGTGCAAGCAATTGGCTATTCGAACATACACTATGTGCAAGCAATTGGCTATTTGCACATACTGAATGATCTGAATGTGAACAAAAACCCCTAAATCTAGAAACATGAAATTTCAGGGGTGTATTTATTTTATGTTGTAAATACCCACTAAGGAAATATTTTTCGAATTTCAGCCCCTACGGGGGTAAAAGAGGGTGTCAATTTTTGTATGGGAAAAATATTTTTTCGATGGATTTACTTGAAACTTAAAATACACACTCTACATTACCAATAATGAAACATGTATTTCAGCATATCCTAAAATTCAACCCCTGAGGGGTTGCAAGGGGGTGTTAATTTTATGAAATTTTGGAATATTAATCTACATAACTGTTTATGATATTGAGGTTAATACGGACAAAGAAAGTAATCTATACTAATATTATAAATGCGAAAGTGTGTCGGTCTGTTTGTTTGTTTGTTTGTTTGTTTGTTTGTTTGTTTGTTTGTTTGTTTGTTTGTTTGTTTGTTTGTTTGTTTGTTTGTTTGTTTGTTTGTTTGTTTGTTTGTTTGTTTGTTTGTTTGTTTGTTTGTTTGTTTGTTTGTTTGTTTGTTTGTTTGTTTGTTTGTTTGTTTGTTTGTTTGTTTGTTTGTTTGTTTGTTTGTTTGTTTGTTTGTTTGTTTGTTTGTTTGTTTGTTTGTTTGTTTGTTTGTTTGTTTGTTTGTTTGTTTGTTTGTTTGTTTGTTTGTTTGTTTGTTTGTTTGTTTGTTTGTTTGTTTGTTTGTTTGTTTGTTTGTTTGTTTGTTTGTTTGTTTGTTTGTTTGTTTGTTTGTTTGTTTGTTTGTTTGTTTGTTTGTTTGTTTGTTTGTTTGTTTGTTTGTTTGTTTGTTTGTTTGTTTGTTTGTTTGTTTGTTTGTTTGTTTGTTTGTTTGTTTGTTTGTTTGTTTGTTTGTTTGTTTGTTTGTTTGTTTGTTTGTTTGTTTGTTTGTTTGTTTGTTTGTTTGTTTGTTTGTTTGTTTGTTTGTTTGTTTGTTTGTTTGTTTGTTTGTTTGTTTGTTTGTTTGTTTGTTTGTTTGTTTGTTTGTTTGTTTGTTTGTTTGTTTGTTTGTTTGTTTGTTTGTTTGTTTGTTTGTTTGTTTGTTTGTTTGTTTGTTTGTTTGTTTGTTTGTTTGTTTGTTTGTTTGTTTGTTTGTTTGTTTGTTTGTTTGTTTGTTTGTTTGTTTGTTTGTTTGTTTGTTTGTTTGTTTGTTTGTTTGTTTGTTTGTTTGTTTGTTTGTTTGTTTGTTTGTTTGTTTGTTTGTTTGTTTGTTTGTTTGTTTGTTTGTTTGTTTGTTTGTTTGTTTGTTTGTTTGTTTGTTTGTTTGTTTGTTTGTTTGTTTGTTTGTTTGTTTGTTTGTTTGTTTGTTTGTTTGTTTGTTTGTTTGTTTGTTTGTTTGTTTGTTTGTTTGTTTGTTTGTTTGTTTGTTTGTTTGTTTGTTTGTTTGTTTGTTTGTTTGTTTGTTTGTTTGTTTGTTTGTTTGTTTGTTTGTTTGTTTGTTTGTTTGTTTGTTTGTTTGTTTGTTTGTTTGTTTGTTTGTTTGTTTGTTTGTTTGTTTGTTTGTTTGTTTGTTTGTTTGTTTGTTTGTTTGTTTGTTTGTTTGTTTGTTTGTTTGTTTGTTTGTTTGTTTGTTTGTTTGTTTGTTTGTTTGTTTGTTTGTTTGTTTGTTTGTTTGTTTGTTTGTTTGTTTGTTTGTTTGTTTGTTTGTTTGTTTGTTTGTTTGTTTGTTTGTTTGTTTGTTTGTTTGTTTGTTTGTTTGTTTGTTTGTTTGTTTGTTTGTTTGTTTGTTTGTTTGTTTGTTTGTTTGTTTGTTTGTTTGTTTGTTTGTTTGTTTGTTTGTTTGTTTGTTTGTTTGTTTGTTTGTTTGTTTGTTTGTTTGTTTGTTTGTTTGTTTGTTTGTTTGTTTGTTTGTTTGTTTGTTTGTTTGTTTGTTTGTTTGTTTGTTTGTTTGTTTGTTTGTTTGTTTGTTTGTTTGTTTGTTTGTTTGTTTGTTTGTTTGTTTGTTTGTTTGTTTGTTTGTTTGTTTGTTTGTTTGTTTGTTTGTTTGTTTGTTTGTTTGTTTGTTTGTTTGTTTGTTTGTTTGTTTGTTTGTTTGTTTGTTTGTTTGTTTGTTTGTTTGTTTGTTTGTTTGTTTGTTTGTTTGTTTGTTTGTTTGTTTGTTTGTTTGTTTGTTTGTTTGTTTGTTTGTTTGTTTGTTTGTTTGTTTGTTTGTTTGTTTGTTTGTTTGTTTGTTTGTTTGTTTGTTTGTTTGTTTGTTTGTTTGTTTGTTTGTTTGTTTGTTTGTTTGTTTGTTTGTTTGTTTGTTTGTTTGTTTGTTTGTTTGTTTGTTTGTTTGTTTGTTTGTTTGTTTGTTTGTTTGTTTGTTTGTTTGTTTGTTTGTTTGTTTGTTTGTTTGTTTGTTTGTTTGTTTGTTTGTTTGTTTGTTTGTTTGTTTGTTTGTTTGTTTGTTTGTTTGTTTGTTTGTTTGTTTGTTTGTTTGTTTGTTTGTTTGTTTGTTTGTTTGTTTGTTTGTTTGTTTGTTTGTTTGTTTGTTTGTTTGTTTGTTTGTTTGTTTGTTACCTTTTCACGGCTAAACCGCTGTACCGATCTTGATGAAATTTGGTAGAAAGAAACCTTGCATCCTGAGTAAGGACATAGGTTACTTTAAATTCCAAAAATGCATCCTCTAAGGAATTGGCAGGGGGTGAAAATGTTTGTATGGGAAAAAAATTAAATTTGATTATTAATATTTCACCCCCTATCACATATGAAGAGTTGTAATTATTTTCATTCGATCCGGCGGGAAAAATACTACGGGAGTGGGGGTTTAAGGGGGAAAAACAACCCCCTATCTTGCAAGGGAAACGAGATATTTGCGATTTTGTGTAATAAATAAAAAAAATATAACGTGAAAAAACAAGCATTACGGTTGTGACAGCAATGAGACTGTCAGACGCACTATAGGGAAATGTTTTGAGCATCACAGCAAAAATAGGTAATCGTTTCTGTTTAAACATCGATGAGTCGCATCACAAATAACACTCGTAACCGTTCTGCGTATGATCTACTCACGGATATAACTAAATTAAATTAAACAGTTATTTAGAGTAGAACCGCTGAACCGATCTTGATGAAATTTGGTAGAAAGAAACCTTGCATCCTGAGTAAGGACATAGGTTACTTTAAATTCCAAAAATGCATCGCCTAAGGAATTGGCAGGGGGTGAAAATGTTTGTATGGGAAAAAAATTAAATTTGATTATTAATATTTCACCCCCTATCACATATGAAGAGTTGTAATTATTTTCATTCGATCCGGCGGGAAAAATACTACGGGAGTGGGGGTTTTAGGGGGAAAAACAACCCCCTATCTTGCAAGGGAAACGAGATATTTGCGATTTTGTGTAATAAATAAAAAAAATATAACGTGAAAAAACAAGCATTACGGTTGTGACAGCAATGAGACTGTCAGACGCACTATAGGGAAATGTTTTGAGCATCACAGCAAAAATAGGTAATCGTTTCTGTTTAAACATCGATGAGTCGCGTCACAAATAACACTCGTAACCGTTCTGCGTATGATCTACTCACGGATATAACTAAATTAAATTAAACAGTTATTTAGAGTAGAACCGCTGAACCGATCTTGATGAAATTTGGCAGGGAGATAGCTTACATCCTGAGAAAGGATATAGGATATTTCGAATCTCAAAAATTCATCCCCTAAGAAATTGCAAGGGGGTGGAAATATTTGTATGGGAAATATTTCACCCCCTGTCACATATTAAGGGTTGTAATTATTTTCATTCGATCCGGCGGGAAAAATACTACGGTAGTGTGGGGTTTGAGGGGGAAAAACAACCCCCTATCTCCCATAGGAACCGAGATATTTACGATTTTGTAAAATGAATGAAAACCAAAATAAAAGAAAATATATATATTTCACCCCCTTCCACATATGAAGAGTTGTTGTATCTCCCTTATAACCCCTACCCCGTGGTATTTTCCCGCCAGATCGAATGAAACTCATTACAACCCTTTATATGTGAAAGGGGGTGAAATATATATATTTTCTTTTATTTTGGTTTTCATTTATTTTACAAAATCGTAAATATCTCGGTTCCTATGGGAGATAGGGGGTTGTTTTTCCCCCAAAAACCCCACACTTTCGTAGTATTTTTCCCGCCGGATCGAATGAAAATAATTACAACCCTTAATATGTGACAGGGGGTGAAATATTTCCCATACAAATATTTCCACCCTCTTGCAATTTCTTAGGGGATGAATTTTTGAGATTCGAAATAGCCTATGTCCTTTCTCAGAATGTAAGCTATCTCCCTGCCAAATTTCATCAAGATCGGTTCAGCGGTTCAACTCTAAATAATTGTTTAATTATATTAGTTATATCCGTGAGTAGATCATACGCAGAACGGTTACGAGTGTTATTTGTGACGCGACTCATCGATGTTTAAACAGAAACGATTACCTTTTTTGCTGTGATGCTCAAAACATTTCCCTATAGTGTGTCTGACAGTCTCATTGCTGTCACAACCGTAATGCTTGTTTTTTTCACGTTATATTTTTTTTATTTATTACACAAAATCGCAAATATCTCGTTTCCCTTGCAAGATAGGGGGTTGTTTTTCCCCCTAAAACCCTCACTCCCGTAGTATTTTTCCCGCCGGATCGAATGAAAATATTTACAACTCTTCATATGTGATAGGGGGTGAAATATTAATAATCAAATTTAATTTTTTTCCCATACAAACATTTTCACCCCCTGCCAATTCCTTAGGGGATGCATTTTTGGAATTTAAAGTAATCTATGTCCTTACTCAGGATGCAAGGTTTCTTTCTACCAAATTTCATCAAGATCGGTACAGCAGTTTAGCCGTGAAAAGGTAACAAACAAACACACAGACAGACCGACACACTTTCGCATTTATAATATTAGTATAGTTTACTTTCTTTGTCCGTTTTAACCTCAATATCATAAACAGTTATGTAGATTAATATTCCAAAATTTCATAAAATTAACACCCCCTTGCAACCCCTCAGGGGTTGAATTTTAGGATATGCTGAAATACATGTTTCATTATTGGTAATGTAGAGTGTGTATTTTAAGTTTCAAGTAAATCCATCGAAAAAATATTTTTCCCATACAAAAATTGACACCCTCTTTTACCCCCGTAGGGGCTGAAATTCGAAAAATATTTCCTTAGTGGGTATTTACAACATAAAATAAATACAACCCTGAAATTTCACGTTTCTAGATTTAGGGGTTTTTGTTCACATTCAGATCATTCAGTATGTGCAAATAGCCAATTGCTTGCACATAGTGTATGTTCGAATAGCCAATTGCTTGCACATAGTGTATGTTCGAATAGCCAATTGCTTGCACATAGTGTATGTGCAAATAGCCACATCCTATTTTTTTTAGAACGAGACGTGTTTTAACATAAATTAGTAATACAAAAAACTAGGGGAACACTGGTAACTATGTCGAAACTACATTAGAAACCGGTTATCACGACATCGAAGGGAGCGGTCATATTAGGTCGTAAAAGCGGATAGTCGTAATAACCGGTAAAAATGCAATTATATGGGATTCAGTTGGACTTTTATTTTGAGTTGTTAAAAGCGATACGTCGTATTAACCGACGTCGTTATAACCGGTTTCTACTGTATATAATAACATAGAACTACGTCTACTTCATTTTACAAAAGTGTTATTATCTCGCTTCTTATGCGATAGAGAGTAGATTTTCCCCTTGAACTTCTACATCCCTGTCGGATTTTCCCACTTCATTTCTCACAGGAGCAAAATATTGAAGGTAAGTTGTACCTATATATGTATACAAAATCACTTTTTTATACTAATGTAAAATTAGAGATTATATAAACTATCTTTTGACGTTTTATATGTTACGATTTTTAGTTCTGAAGTATTCTGAAGACAGAACATTTTAAAGTATGTCATGTTTTCTTTGTATTCAATACCTCATTATACAGGGCAAGACATACTTCTAAAAAATGCGAAACCACCTTAATTTTAATTAAACGAGACCGAGATGAGACTGTCAGTTCCGAGACATACCCAACTATGGCCTCAAGTACAGTCGTAATAAGATTTCCCATAAGAACGTATGTACAATGTATATCACGGTGTTCAAATGACGAGTTTAAATAAAATGTTTTTGCAGCCGAAATTTTTTTCATTGGGGTGATTCTTTAAAGTGTTCCGTGTGTTTTTCTATAAAAATCAAAAAAATCCATAGAGCAGTTTATGAAAAAATTTAAAAAAAAATTTTTTTTTTTGCAAATATTAAAAAAAATATATTGTATGCATATCTAAATACATAAGTTTATATTTTTTTCATAAATATATATGTAGAGAGTGACAACATAAAAGAAAAAAAATACAGTAGACGTTCCATACTGTGAACCGCGTTAGATAATTAATCAGTACTACTACACTGACCAATAGCCATTTTGCTGCAGGTATATAACTTTTTAAGGGTAATTTAGGTACTCTGAATCCAAAAATGAACACCATTTTGCTAAATCAGCTCTTGTTTTTGCCATATTGCAAAAAAAATTTATTTCGATATACAAACATTCAAATTCGTAATATATATGATATTTTTTAAATCAAATACTTCAATTGAAGATCATTCAGAATGTAACTATGGGTCTTAATTGAACTAAAAAACCTTAAATTATACACATTCATATAGTTATTCCCTTCGAAAATCATATTTTTTATCGATACAAGTGGAAATGACCGAATTACCAATTTTGACACGCGTGGATAATTTTAGTACCATTTCGCCAATTTTAATTTGATTACGTTAAAATTTAAACACAATAAAGAGTATAGATAAAGCTATTAATTTAGTTAATTGCATTAAAATTGGGTAAAAATTGTTTGTGTAACAGTACTTTGAATTTTGAAAATTGTGTAATTTTTGTTAAAAAATCGATTTTTCTTCGTTTAAAACATGATTTTCGAAGAGAATAACGTTCTGTATGTATATAATTTAAGATTTTTTAGTTCAATTAGAACCAATTACTACATTCTGAATGATCTTTGGTAGAAGTATTTGATTTAAAAATATCATATATATACGAATTGGAATGTTTGTATATCGAAATAAACTTTTTTTGCAATATCGCAAAAACAAGAGCTGATTGAGCAAAATGGTGGTCATTTTTGGATTCAGCGTGCCTAAATTACCCTTAAAAAGTTATATACCCTGCAGCAAAATGGCTATCGGTCAGTGTAATAGTACTGATTAATTAAGCTAGCGCGGTTCACAGTATGGAACGTCTACTGTATTTTTTTTATATGTTGTCACTCTCTACATATATATTTATGAAAAAAAAAATTAAACTAATGTATTTAGATATGCATACAATTTTTTTTTTTCAATATTTACAAAAAAAAAAAAAATTTTTAATTTTTTTCAAAAACTGCTCTATGGATTTTTTTGATTTTTATAGAAAAACACTCGGAACACTTCAAAGAATCACTCCGATGAAAAAAATTTCGGCTACATTTTATTTAAACTCGTCATTTGAACACCGTGATATACATACAAATATGTATCATATATTTCATACATATCTATTGTCAAATATTCAGTAGTTTCTACACCAATATAAAACGTGTTTTCTTTTGATCATCTATTGTAAATATAAAATTTCTTGGAATATCGTCTACTTCTTTTTTTCAATTTCAGAAATAATAAAAATTCGTCTGTTTTGTATAATATTATTTTCTTTATTATAAATTATAAATATAACTCCGCTATACATTACATTATATCGTATTAAATTGCTGTACCCAGAAAGTGCTCAAAGAAAACCTTGATTTGATGAATTTATATATTTGTGCATCAAAAAAATAAAATAACCTAAGTCCTTCTTAGCAAAATAAGGACAAAAACAAAATGAACCAAAATTAAATGAAAATGAACGTTCAAATTTTTAAATATTCGAAGGACAACACAAACCATTTATATTTTTATTTAAAAAAATGCCATGATAGCTACGGGAATTTCTTATACGTGTTACTGAGAGTGAACAGTATGTACGTGCTCTTAATTATGTATATTAAAAATAAATTTCTGACCAACTGATTAAATATATGAAAAAAATAATAGAACATTCATTACAAATTTTATTATATATATTTCTTAACGCCCTTCAATAAAAAAATAAATTTTTAAATAATCATCTACCTACATAAAATTTTTCATCCTTTATTTAAGTACAGCATCTATAAACCGATAGACAGACACAGACACACATACACCATGGTGAAAATAATAGAATGGATCTGAATCCAGGAAAGTCAAAATGGATACTTCTATCAAAATCTTTAATTCGAAAAACTGAATATTTCAAACCGGGGCTAAAGGTTAGGAATTGGCACCAGTCTTAAACGCGTTAAGCGCAAAATATGTTGTTTTTTTGGATTGATGGGCTGCTTTTTAGGGTTCCGAAGAAACCCTATTAATCTCACTTTGTCGTCCGTCCGTCCGTCCGTCCTTTTCACTCAAAGCTCAATAGCTCGTAAACTATATAAGCTAGAACTTTGAAATTTTTACTGAATATGTAAAATGACACCCTCTAGTAAAATATGTACAAATATTTTGGAAAAATATTTTTTTAGGAGGGGTGCTAAGAAGCTAAAGACAGACAAAAAAATATTTTTTTTATACCAAGGCAAGTGGCACATCAAAATGTGTAACCAAGCTAGTGTAATTTGATCCTTATTCTTATTTTTTTATAAATCAAAAATGGCGCCTACAGGAGGCTTTAAAGCAAATTCAAAAAACCAAAAAAAATGTATTCCAAGTCGTGTGGGATGTCAAAATGTAGATCTCAGTGAGTAGAATATGACAGTATTTTTTATTTTTTTTATAAATCAAAAATGGCGCCTACAGGGGGCTTCAAGCAATAATTTTGTCTGCCCCCCCCCCCTCTAACTCGGTAACTACTGGCTCGAAAAATCTGAAAAAAATTAGGTAATGAGGCTTTGGTGAGACTACCAACGACAAATACTAAAGTCACCAATATCATTTCAAATTTTGGAGAAAAAGGGAGGGGTGTCATACATTTTTTTTATTTTTATTGTTTATCTGGGCATGTGGGGTGTCGAAATGTAGATCTCAGTGAGTAGAATATGACAGTATTTTTATTTTTTTTATAAATCAAAATAGCGCCTACAGGGGGCTCCAAGCAAAAAAAAAATTGTCCACCCCCCCTCTAACTCGGTAACTACTGACTCGAAAAATCTGAAAAAAATTAGGTAATGAGGCTTTGGTGAGACTACCAACGACAAATACTAAAGTCACCAATATCATTTCAAATTTTGGAGAAAAGGGGAGGGGTGTCATACATTTTTTTATTTTTATTTTTTTATCTGGGCATGTGGGGTGTTGAAATGTAGATCTCAGTGAGTAGAATATGACAGTATTTTTTATTTTTTTTTATAAATCAAAAATGGCACCTACAGGGGGCTCCAAGCAAAAAAAAATTTGCCCCCCCCCCCTCTAACTCGGTAACTACTGGCTCGAAAAATCTGAAAAAAATTAGGTAATGAGGCTTTGGTGAGACTACCAACGACAAATACTAAAGTCACCAATATCATTTCAAATTTTGGAGAAAAAGGGAGGGGTGTCATACATTTTTTTCTTTTTATTTTTTTATCTGGGCATGTGGGGTGTTGAAATGTAGATCTCAGTGAGTAGAATATGACAGTATTTTTTATTTTTTTTTATAAATCAAAAATGGCACCTACAGGGGGCTCCAAGCAAAAAAAATTTCCCCCCCCCCCCTCTAACTCGGTAACTACTGGCTCGAAAAATCTGAAAAAAATTAGGTAATGAGGCTTTGGTGAGACTACCAACGACAAATACTAAAGTCACCAATATCATTTCAAATTTTGGAGAAAAAGGGAGGGGTGTCATACATTTTTTTCTTTTTATTTTTTTATCTGGGCATGTGGAGTGTCGAAATGTAGATCTCAGTGAGTAGAATATGACAGTATTTTTTATTTTTTTTCTAAATTAAAAATGGCGCCTACAGGGGGCTTCAAAGAAAGAAAAATTTGCCCACCCCCTCTCTAGCTCTGTAACTACTGACTCAAAAAATCTGAAAAAAAATTGGTAATGGGGTTTTTATAATACTAGTAACGACAAATACTAAAATCAACAATATCATTTCAAATTTTGAAAAATAGGAAGGGGCGTCATGGAATTTTTTCTATTTTCATATCTAGGCTTGTAGGGTGTCAAAATGTAGATCTGAATTAATAGAATATGATCCTATTTTTTATATTTATTTTTAACTCAAATATGCACCTGTAAATGGCTCTAAACAGTCCACGTAGTATATACTTCGGAACCCTTATGGCATACACTGGTGTATGTCTTGACAAATTTTTTGTAATTCTCGTGAACCTGTGTTACTAATAAAACAACTACCTCTTTATTAAATCAATTTAATTACCAAAATCCACAAATATAGTTTATTTTTTAAATTATATCCTTTTATTTTGTATATATTTTTCTCCAGTAATGGACAAAGTAAAACCAGTAATGAATACCCAGTGATGAACATTTGCTTATGATTAGTACTACTACACAAACGTTATAAAATAAAGAGTCATGTAATGTAATTTTTTCCGTATGAAATTTCGAATTAGTGTGATTTCATACGCGTGTAATTTTTTCCGATAAAATTGCATGACGTACATATAATTACTTCCTGATACCGTTGCGATAGAATGCAACCTGTTTATATAAAATACCCAGCATTCTAATTATATTAAAATAAATATACTTGGTTTCAATTCTCATTAAACATTCACAGAAACGACATTAAATTTAATTAAATTATTAATATCTACAAAACCAACTTCACTTATAAATGTTTCTCAACAGTTTAACAGTTTACGAGTAGTTATTAATGAAAATAAATTCAATTCAAGAACTTCAGACTTGCGTAATTAATTTAAGTGCTGCCCACATTTGGGGAAAATTAATTTTATTTTTTATTTATTAATAACGCTTACTTGAAAAAAATTAAACTTTCATGTTTTGTTCTTTAATGAATTCAACCAAGTAAAATAAAAATTATTTTTAGTTTTCTGTAAAGAATAAATAAAACACTTTTCACTGTCATAACCTTCTAACCACGAAACCGTTTGACTTAAAAAGCTCAGCTTTGGCAAATGGTGGAACAACAATAGACCCAGTGTTATAAAAATAAAACTAGTAAGAAAAATCTGAAAAATGGGAATATGTATAATAATGCTAAGATTGGAAAAAAATTATCAGGATTCGCTGTGCCGCACTTATGTATGTATTATTTCAAAAATAATCTATATAATACAAATGAAAATATATTGTACTGCCATTTTTTCGATAATATCTAAACGACAACTGTTTTAAATTGGTTCTTTACTTTACTATATTATCTGGTGAAAAAACTATACGGTACGAGACACTAATACGCGAAGCTTGGCTCGCACTTGACAATACTCAATTTTAATATGTTGTCTATGGATTGCAAACGAGACGAAACGAGATTTAGCTAAGTTCTGTCTCGTATCAGTTTTTGTAACTGGCAGTCTCGTCTTAGTCTCATCACGTGATATATAAATCCCTTGCTTCCGGTCTTGCCTTGAAAAAAAATTCTAAGATCTCGTCTTGTACTTTTACTGAGATCGTGATTTTTTTTCTAAATAAAATATTTTTTCATTACGAAATTATAAAAACTTACCTTATTTGCTTGTCTCAATTTAAATAGACCACCCGGTACGTTTAGTTTATTTTAATTATTTCAATTTTAAAAGAAATATGGAATAGTAAATTTTTGTTGTCAAATTTTTTTTTAAGTTAATAGTTTACAACTAAAAAATAAAAATAATTAACTAAACGCCAGCACAAGATATAATTGTTCATAACTAAATATTATTATACTACCTACATTTTACATTTTAAACAAAGTAAAATTTGTATAATAGAGAGAATTTAATAGTTGTAAAATGAAAAAATAATACTTTAAACTTTAATTTTGGTACAGTTTTACATTTCTCCAGGCAAGGTATTACATTTCTATAGTTGTAGACACGATTGTGCATAACTTTTTCTATATGAACTTTTTTAGACATATTCTTCGTTGTTTTTATACATTTTCTATTATATTCAAAAAGAAAAAAACAATTTATTTAACTGTTCTCGAGTTTTCTGCAACTATTTTTATTTTTTATATAAAAATTTCCCGCGGATTCACCCGCATTAATTTGGAAATCAAAACTTAATACATAGGTACCTAATATAATAATTCAACATAAATTGTTGGTTTAATAAATCTAATATTAACTAAATTATTTTGGGTTTTCTAACAAAGAAAATCCCATAAAATCGGTTTATTAATTTTTATATCAAGTCGGAGCAATCAATACTTAAAATATATCTAATGAACAATGAAGGGGAGGGGGTGACAGCGACAGGGCTCATCTAAAAACCCCTATTATGTAAATTGTTAAAAAATAGGGATACAAATTCATTTTAAAATAATTTTTTTTAATTCAAAATTAATAAATTACAGTCGAAACAGGTGATAACAACATCGGTTAATACAACATATCGGTTTTAATAATTCAAAATAAAAGTCCGACTGAATCCCATATAATAATTGCATTTTACAACCTAATATGACTGGTCCCATCGATGTCGTTATAACCGATTTTTACTGGAAATAATAAATATAATTTAAATTATACAATAAATAAAAAATAAGAACCTCACTCTTCATATATAAGATAAAAGAAAACATAGGAAATCAAATTAAAAATTTTATTTTCCATGAAATTTATTTACTTGATAATTTTATTGCCACACCATTAAACCCGGTAGAAAAACAGCTTTTGTAAATCCACGTGATGTTTACGAAGGTAAAAGTAGAATAAGAACAACGCAAAAGGCAGTGTGTGATTTATTTAACGAGATACATCCAGATCGATCCAATTACAAGCCAACGAAAACAATTAAACGAATTAAAAGGTTTAGACGTCTAAATAATGAACTGGAAACTACTGAACTAATATGTTTGTAATTTGTAATGGGACCATGACATACATATTCAACAAGACTTTGTTTTGCCTTCAATTGTTTTTACTTTAATCATCAAGATAATCAAATAGTGTCCGGGTTTCGATTAGGAAAAATTCCAAGTGCGCTGAATTTTATATAGGGTAGACCGAGGCGAATCGGATCAATTTGACTTTGACGTTAAAAAAATACTTCTGTCAAAAAAAACATTATATTTTTTAGTTGAATTATAATCAGTCTTTATTCTACTTTACGTTGTACAACTTAAATTCATATAATACTTAAATCTTTTTTTTCTGTTAACAAAAAACTGAACATCGAGAATTATCCGATTCACCCCAAATCTTGGGGTTAATCGGATCAAATATTTATCAATCATAAAAATAAAAAAATCTCATAATAACATGTTTATAATCATACATAAAACTAAATAATATCTTAATTATGAGATCAGACATCACATAAATCAGTCATTGGCACATAAATCACAACTGTATGGTCCTTTGTTACCTCTTCTATCAGCACAATTTTCGTGGCATCATTTTTCACATGCACTGCACTGATATTGTCATGTTGCTCAGTTTCTATGAAAAAAAATTACAATTCAATAAAATCTTGCTTTAAAAGCTAGTACACACTAGTAGACATGTTGCGCGATTCTTGTCTCTGAGACGTGTCTAAGGTTGTCTCGTAGACATGTCTATAGAGATAGACTATAGACCAATCCCCGTCTACGGGCCTGTTGCGAGACCAAAAATCGCATGTCTAAGGTCTCCCGATCGAAATGGGAGACCACATGCAACGTTAGACATGTTGCGCAACATTTTGGCAGTGTGGACGTCACTCGCTGTCTATAGACGAGACACGGCCCAGTCTATCTACAGTTATCGAGTGGTAGATAGTAGTAGTCCTCCATGGTGGACAACGAAGATGAGACTGAGAAATTCACATCGTAGTGTGGACGCTAGACGAGACAAAGAACGGTGTATCTAAACAGTCTATAGACCGTGTCTCTAGACGGTCTATAGACAAATCGCGCAACATGTCTACTAGTGTATACTAGGCTTAAAACAACGAGTAATTGTTATTACGTATCTTACAATTGGTACCAAAACTACGTAACCTCACATGTGCGAGGGGATCGCCGGCACTGAAGTACAAGCGATAATAAAATATTGAATTTAGCAACAGACGTGAGAAGGAAGAGACGAAGTGATATGTAACAACGGATGCATTCAGTGTAGTCATTGTTTTTAAATTATCTCCTATTTCCTATTTTGATCCGATTCGCCTCGGTCTACCCTATGTAAGTATACACTTTTAATTAGTTTTTATGAAAAGTATCTTGTAAGAGCTGTCACAAGTACTCAGTGGCAACACTTGAAGTACAAGTACTAGGAAGTGAAAGTACTTGAAGTATCAAGTTGTTTTTGCTATTTTCACGTATACTTGAAATAAAGTAGATAATTAGTGTTGATTAATAAAAAAATGTGTTGAGAAAAAAAATTTACCTTATTTGCCCTCCACTTTCTAAATCTGTACTAAACAGGATGACCCAACTAAAACGAAACGACCGCGCTTTTGGTCATTTTAAATAAGATTTAAAAAAAAACGCTCAAACAGGTCGATTTTGATTTCAAGGGGGACATCTTTTGCTATAAATTTTTTACAAAATTTTTTTCAACCCTCAGCGCTATAAGCACAACCCTTAAAATTTTTAATAGCATTTGAAAGGTTTTTTCATTCTTAACAAGGTGCTTTTAGTTTTTTCATATCTGTTTAGTTTTCGTCAAGTTATTTACATTTTTAATAGTATTAATACCATGAATGCATTGAATTTTTGATCAATAAAATAAACATTTACAACTAAAATTCATAACAAAGAAGTGTTTTCTTATTAAATAATTAAAAAAAAATTACCAACATCCAAAACCTTAATTAATTCAATAAATGTTCATATTGGATATTAATAAATTTTTTTGCGTGTACAGCATTACTCGCAGTCGGTAAGTTATACAAACCTAAAACTTATTTCATCAAGTTAAAAAAAAAAAACGTTTTTGGCGCATAAAAAAATTTCAGTCTATGTCGATCTTTTCTCAGAGAAACACAGAAACCGCGATGTGAGTGACGTGTATGCGAAACGTTTCGAAGCCATGTTTCTTTGCACGCAACCAAAAGGGCCAAAAATGTATTTTTCAGTGGCGGCCAAGTGTATTAAAAAGTCGAAGACATTTATTCAAAAGTGAGTGAATCGATTTAAAGAGTCAAAAAATGTCGACAACTTTCCAGATCGTGGTTCAATAGGGAAAGTGACCAAAAAATAGGAAAAGCTGATCGTGACATTGTTTTCAAAAGATCGACATAGACTGAAATTTTTTCTTCAAAGTGCCACCTGATTAAAAAAGATTGAGGTTTGTTTAACTTAATTGGCTGCGAGTACTGCTGTACACGCTCTTACGTAACATAATACTGTAGGTATGTCCTTTTGCATATTTTGAAAAGTTGACAATCCTACTTCTGCCGCATGTTAACTATGACAACATAGATTATTTAATATATTGGTATACACATGATTTCCTCAAACTAATAAACCAATCGAACAATCAAGTAAAGCCGACAATACCACACACCGCAGTTTGAAAGACCGACAGCAGCGTCGAGATTACTCTCAACCAATAGAACTATACAATAGTACACAACAAGCAGAAAGTTAATTCCGATATAAAATATCTTATACCATCTACATTGATACAAAACTATTATCCCCGACGGCGTAGAATTATCTACTCGATAAACCGCTAACTTAGTTTGGATGTATTCCCGATATAAATATATTTACAAATATCTTCAACTGTCTATTGGAGGGTTTGTTTTGGGTTGAATCAAGTTGATTTCTAGTTGTTTATTTTGTATGAAGTGTTGTTTATAGATTGGGGAGTTAATATTACCGAAGAAGGACACATTCTCGGAATCATAAAAATAAAATAAAACAGATTTAGATACGAATGTAAAAAAAAAAACTTTAATAGTGGATCGAGGATGTTGTTTTAAGCAAATAATCTGCCGTGTGCCACAGGACTTTCTTATACGTAATAATGACAGTGAACAGTGTACGTGATTTTTATTTTAGTGAAGGATATTTCTAACAAACTAATAAAAGATAGAGTAAAATGAATGAGACATAAACTATAGAAATATTATTTTATACATTATGTATCGAACGAATTTTGTTTAACATAATTACTAACAATAAAATGGAAACGGATGTTTACTCATGTAATTTTTTTAATTTTTTGAAATAAGACAAAAATGTTTTAGATAAAAAATGTCGAGTATGTTACTATCTATAATTTATTCCCCATACATTTTTTTCCAACACTTATGATTTAGCCAGAAATATTTTTTTTTAAATCATTATTTAGAATAATCTATACTGGTTGCTGGGTGCTTTGACCGTACGGATCACGACTAATACCGTCAAGTCGCACGACGACCACTGCAAACTAAATGAATTAGAGTATACAGTGTTTATTCTCAGTATTACGTATAAGAAAGGCCCATGGTACCTATGGCAAACACGTACAGTCTCTGTAATACGTATAAGAAAGTCCCATGACACTCATGGCAGATATTTCTTCTCTGTTATGAACCATTTGAAATGTACTTAAAATCGAATACTTAGTAAAAAAAAAAAAATTAAATTTGTTTTTTTCGAAAAAATGAATAGAATATAAATTATAGATAATAATATTACCTACAATTTTCAACTTGGCCATTTTTCTCTAATTCGCACTGTTTCAGTGTAATTCGAAAAATTCAAAAATCGATGTAGGTAAACATCCGTTTCCGGTTGAATGATCGTTTTCAAAAATAGGAGGTTTTCTTCCCAGGCAAAAATCAATCTTAAGTATAAAATTCCACCTTTCTACGATTTGTCGTATTTGAGTTACAGCGTCTACAGACAGACAGACAGACCGACAGACCGACAGACAGACCGACAGACACACAGACATCATGGCGAAAATAGTCAGAATGGATTCAGGGAAGGTCAAAATTGATAATTCCATCAAAATCCGGATTTCGAAAAAAATCGCGATTACAATACTTACTTATACTATATGTATATTTCATATACATTGGTATAAGAAAGTAAAAACTTCAATTGAATACATAGGTATGTGTCTGGAAATTCTAATTGGGAAACTATAGACCTTAAATAAAAATTATTGGTTTTTATTTAATATCTGGAGAAAATAATCGATTAAATATTAATAAGTGTTACTGATTTTCAGTATCGACCAATAATTAATTAGCATAGAGGTGTTATGAGTTATCAGGCCCTTTATTTTATCCCAAACACCCCAATTAATACTTTTTTTTTTGCTTAAGAAGCATCCTTAATCAACTGTTAATGTTTTAACATTCGTTGTAAATCAACCTGTATATATTATATAAAAAATTATTAGAAATAATTATATAATAATTTTTTCTAATAATTTATCAAAATATATCAAAAGTGATTACAATGAATGGGGTAGATTGGGGAGAAAAAATTAAATATCAAATTCGATTCGTAAATGCTATAGTAAAAACTGAAAATGCTTTCAAAATAATTAATTATTTTGTGAAGTTCGTAGTTAATACTTTAGATTAACAATATATAGCGACATACTTAATTATACCTGTAAGGCATGGAAATCAAGGTCAAGTTAAAGTAAACAGAAAATGCAAAAATAAGAAACTTCTGTTAAGAACCACTGGCACGCAAATTTAGAAAATTAGAAAATTAAACTGACAATACCATCAAAGATAAATAATGCTTTCATAAACTAAAAAAGTTTTTTTGTGGTTATCACCCTTTCAATGGCCGTATGAATAAGTATAAAATTAAGTGTCCCTTCAATAACAATAAGGGACAATATCATAGAAGTTGAAATTTTCGTTTGAAATTTGAAAATGAATTTTCGTAATAACATTTTTGGAAAGTAACGATTTAATTAACAAAAATAGAGTTGGTATTCTAATAAGTTCTTATTAGAGGATAATATGTAAGTATAAAATATGTGCAAAATTACGAATTTTTCAAAAAGAAAGCTAGAATCCCCAGTGAAAGGAACATTTTTCATAAAAAAATTTAAATTTGTGAATTTTTGCAGAAGTTATTGCGAACGAAAGAAAATTCTACATGCAGACAGATACACGCACAAACGCTCTTAGGAAAACAACTTTTTTTTGTTTTAGAGGTAGGTACTCGTAGTAATATAATCAGATTGTGCCCTCATCTTGGGCACGAATTGGTGACGGCATTAGAAAACGAAGGTAATATATTATTTTTTTCAAATTTAATATTCATTTTTATTTTTCAACGCAGTTTTATTTTACTTTTTATTTTTAAAATAACGGTAGACCTACAACAAATATCTTCAAGACGTTCATGTATGTAGATTTTAGATGATGAAAGTTTTTGTTTCAAAAAATTGTTTTCTAACATCCACTTATTGTTAACTTATCTGGAAGAAACTTTCTACGGGACCACCAGAGGAACATGCTCTACAAAATAAGAAAAAGAATCGTCGAAATCGAAAAAATTACCATAAAGCATAACTCGACAATATGAGGAATATTATACAATTGCGCAGAAATATTTATGTAAAAACAAATAAAGTAAAATGTAAAATATATTGCAAGCCATTTTACTCTGCTGTATGGTGATATTTTAAATGTAAAAATTCAACTGGGTATTTCATAAGCATAATTGAAAATTTATGATTTATTTCTGAAAAAAAAGAGTATAGCATTTTATTGTATTATATTGAATGTATAGAAAAAAGTGCTACACATTTTTCTAAGGTATTGCATAGAAAAAAATTTACACTGCATAGTTTTTTCAATGCATATTTTATTTTGGAGTAGATACGGAAAATGTCTACGTTATTGACCAATATTGTCACAATGCCTTGTTGCCTTGTTGATAAAGTATGGAATGGGGTGTTATTTATATGTATAAAAAATCATTTTGAATACCGTACCATACAATTTTTCAAATTAATCTATTGTGTTAATTTAATTTGCATTTGTGCACACTAGACAACATAAACCACACAAACTTATAATTCAATTATTGGGTTTGATTAGTTTAAATATTAACAAAATTAATAAACAATTTATATTGGAAATGCTATCAGCAGTTTAATTATTATCGAAATGGATAGCAACACAATGTAGTTGAAATCTATAGTTGAAATCAAATTATTTTGACTTATTTTTGAAAAAAAGAAGTAAGTGTGGTGAGTTCTGGTAATTTTCTTGTAACCTCGGCATAATGAACAGGGAAAAATATTGTAACGATTTTTTCGAAAATTTATTTATCGAACATTTTAATAATAACAAAACGTTTATATACAGTGTGGCCCAAGTAAAACGAAACGGCCGCGCTTTTGGCCATTTAAAATAAGATTTTGAAAAAACGCTCGAACTCGTCGATTTGCTTTCAAGAGGGATATCTTTTGCTATCAAATTTTTGCAAGAATCTTTTTAACCCTCAGCGCTATGAGCACAACCCTTAAAATTTTAAATAGCATGATAGGGCAAGTGATACCTCATTTGAAAGGTTTTTTCATTCTAAACAATGAGCTTTTTTCAAATTTGTTTAGTTTTGTAACCTATTTGCGCCACTAAAAAGTACCAAAAACAAAAAAATATTATTTATATAATTCAAGTGTGTTGCTATTGTTGGTCCATCATTTACTAAAATTATGCCAAATCTTAGCTTTCTAGGTCAAACGGTTGAGTAGCTAGAAGGTTATAACAGGATTTTCCCGGAAATGTGTACGGAAAACTAAAATCAATTAATTAAGGAAGTTGGCACTATAAGGTGCGGGGCTATATTTGCGGGGAATGTTGCGGATAAGCGCTTGTGGTTAAGCATAGAGTGAAGGCAAGCTGTGTGCAAACGAAATGACATAAATGCGTCTCTCTTTTTTTCACACACATCATTTTTTAATTAAAAAACTCAGTTCATAATCATTCTGAAAATTTACAGATATCTTTCTAAGTGAATAAAGAATATATGCCCAAATTTTCATCGAATTTTCTCTGTCACATTATGTTAAATTACGCAGTTCTTATAAGAATGCATTTTCAATTGTTTATTTAATATCTCTTAGGGGTTAGGTGTAGTCAGAATTTTCAAGAAATCGATTTTTGTTTTTTTTTTGCATTTTTGGAAGCTGCTTCAACGGCTGAAGAACTATTTTATGGCCCAAGAATAGTTGACTCGGTGTAAGTAATTAAATAGTATGTATATTACTTTACGTAAATTGAGTGTAAAACTTTAAATGCGTTTTTCTCAAAACTATGTTTTTTGAACTGGTGACCACTGTAGCTCGAAAACCGCTCGGTAGATTTTAATGAAATTTATACAGTTTTTTGAAAACATGAAAAACTAGTGCCTGATCGAAGGATTTTTTTTTTAAATTTCGATTTGTTATAAACAATTAACTGTTGGTTTTTCCCGAATATTTTGAAAAAAATTTCCTGAGGCTGCCATTTTGTTAATTTAAGAAAGAAAAAAAAAGCTTCGGTCAGACACTAGATTATCTATTAATAAAACTAATTTGTTTTGTCCGATTGAATTTGGATGAATCTCCAAGGATAAGTGATGGTCACCGCAAGGAGCTTCGGTTGGAACTGGATCAACACAAACAGCCATTACTTTTAAAATTATTAATTTTTTTTTTCTAAAATTTCTGTCAAGTCAAGTCGAAACCTTATTTAATGATGCTATGTTTTTACTTTTATAAAATAAAATAATTTACTGACAAAAAAAAATTATTTAAAATTGTCATTTTTTCATGTCTCTGACTATACACCTAACCCCTTAAACTATTCTCCTAGTAACCTTGAAATTTTGCAAGGATTTTTTAAATTTATTTGTCTAGTTATTTTCAAAGTTTCATCGAAATCTCTCTATAATTTTTAATGCTATCAACCTCCGTAATGATATAATAAAACTACACTAATGTCCGGTATTATAAACGACCTAGCAAAATTTGTTAGCTTGCAAGCACTGTTATAGTATCTATGGATTAGTTATGGAATTTAGAGCAGTGACACTTCAACGTATTGTAACACAGTTGGCGACTCTGACCGTATAAAATAATTTTCATAATAGCACAACTGTTTTAATACCGTTGGTTTTTACATACAACGCTTGCGCGAAATCTGTCAAAGTCATCAACAGAACTGTCATATAAGTTTGGTATCTCGTTTGAGAGTGCTTGCTAGCTTGCAAATTTGCTAGGTCGTTTATAATACCGGACATAAATATTTTTTCATAACGTTAACTTTTTATGACAATAGTATCAATGTTCCTTACTTTATATTCGCCAAATATAACACTTCCTTCTAAGCAACCAAGTATCCCACCGGAAGAAAATATCAAGCCGTCCCTGCTCATAACCCATTAGATTTTCGTCAAGGATGCGTACGCAATATCATCCTCTCACACACAGACACATGCTGATACAAGTAACGAGGCTTCCAGTAATTAACGCCAAACTTAGATTAATTAAATCTCCTGGCGGGATTGAGAACCACGTCTTGCAGAGTTTGTCTGCGCGAATTTTCAACAACCGTTACACTGTTTACTTTGCATCCAATAATACAATCTTCTATCAATAGTTAGTGGCAGGCACGTAGCAAGTTTTTATATCTGGGATGGATATTAAGATAGAGCATGTTTTTTATTTGTTTCTCCTCTGTAAAATTATACCCAAAAACTTTATAAAATTGTTAATATTGCAAAAATGCAATTACAGTAGAAACCGGTTATAACGACATCGGTTAATACGACGTATCGGTTATAACGACTTAAAGTAAAAGTCCCGTCTGAACCCCATATAATTATTGCCTTTTATAATATACCATTCATAACGGTGTTGCTAACAACGAAATATCGCATTTCTGTTTACAATATTTTCGGAGAATTTTATCGGTTTAACGATGGACCGTCTTTTGTTTCCATTTTTATTAAATATTTACGCCCAGTATTATCAAGTTTAACTAAATGCTCCTTTAATTAACTGTCATATTATCAACAGATCCAAGCATAATATATTTAATTAAGTAGATTTTAAATTTTCTGCAGTATTTATTTACAACGTATATTATGTACATTTTTCATTGAGAGCTTAAATATTGATTTAAATCACGTTTGTAATACACCAAATTAACTTTAAAGGAGCATTTAGCGCTAAAGGACCTTTAAATTGGTTGATAATACCGGGCAATAGTTTTGTACAATAAAATATCTGCCGTGTGCCACGGGACTTTCTTATACATAAAAATGACAGTGAACAGTTTACGTGATTTTTATTTTATTGAAGGATATTTCTGACACACTAATAAAAGATAGAATAAAATGAATGAGATGTAAGCTATATAAATATTATTATATACATTATGTATAGAACCTTAGAGCATATACCTACTAGAGGCAGCCTTTCCGTCCGCCGTGCGAACAAGCCTGCGAGAGAGAAAGCGCCACACCGCTATATTCTTTCTCTCTCGCTCCGCGTGCTGATTAGACGGCGGGGAGAGGCAAGTGCTTCCCGCTATTACCGGTACCAATCAGCACGCGAAGCGAGAGAGAAAGGATGTAGCGTTATGGCGCTTGCTCTCTGGCACACTTGTTTTGCACGGTCGAGCGGAAAGTTTGCCACTAGTAGGTATATGTTCTAAGTATAGAACGAATTTTGTTTAACGGAAATGGATATTTACTCCTGTAATTTTTTTAATTTTTTGAAATAAGACAAAAATGTTTTAGATAAAAAATGTCGAGTATGTTATTATCTATAATTTATTCTTCATAGTTTTTTTTCCAACACTTATGATTTAGGCAGAAATATTTTTTTAAAATAATTATTTAGAATAATCCACACTGTTTATTCTCAGTATTACGTATAAGAAAGACCCATGGTACCATATGGCAAACACGTACACTTTTCAGTCTATGTAATACGTATAAGAAAGTCCCATGACACTCATGGCAGATATTTCTTCTCTGTTATGAACCATTTTTGTTCGAAAAAATGAATAGAACATAAATTATAGATAATAAAATTACCTACAATTTTCAACTTTGCCGTTTTTCTCTAATTCGCACTGTTTCAATGTAATTCGAAAAATTCAAAAATCGATGTAGGTAAACATCCATTTCCGGTTGAATGATCGTTTTCAAAAATAGGAGGTTTTCTTCCCAGATAAAAATTAATCTTAAGTATAAAATTTCACCCTTCTACGATTTATTGTATTTGAGTCACAGCGTCTACAGACAGACAGACCGACAGCCAGACAGACACACATACATCATGGCGAAAATAGTCAGAATGGATTCAGGGAAGGTCAAAATGGATAATTCCATCAAAATCCGGATTTCGAAAAAAATTGGCTTTACAATACTTATTATACTATAGGTATGTATATTTCATATACATTGGTATAAGAAAGTAAAAATAATGTTTGATATAATAATATATCATGGATTATCAAGGTTAGGTTTAATTCTAATAAACAGAAAACAAATGTAGATTTCAAATATTCGTATACTGATACATGATTGGTGAAGAGTTTGCTCAACCAATCAGAACCGTCCGCGTCGCATCTTATAATGTCAAACTAATGTCCGGTATTATAAACGACCTAGCAAAATTTGTTAGCTTGCAAGCACTCTTATAGTATCTATGGATTAGTTATGGAATTTAGAGCAGTGACACTTCAACGTATTGTAACACAGTTGGCGACTCTGACCGTATAAAATAATTTTCATAATAGCACAACTGTTTTAATACCGTTGGTTTTTACATACAACGCTTGCGCGAAATCTGTCAAAGTCATCAACAGAACTGTCATATAAGTTTGGTATCTCGTTTGAGAGTGCTTGCTAGCTTGCAAATTTGCTAGGTCGTTTATAATACCAGACATAAGTTTTCAGTAAAATATCCTTGAGTGTCGCTTGTGTATAGAGGTATCGTATGTGTATATAGGTATGTATGTACGGTACAATACATATTTATTAATCTGGGCTTAAACTTTTGATTTTATTTTGACGATATCTTCGCTCACAGACGGTGAATTTCACAAAATTTCAGCATTAAATGAAAATTTAAGTTTTTCCAATAAATACCTTAAAAAATCTAATTATCGGTTATTACGTCAATCGGTTTTAACGACCTTAAATGATCGGTCCCTTCGATGTCGTTATAACCGGTTTCTACTATAATTATAAAAGCATTAAAATTTAATATTTTATATTAAAATCTAATTTATAAATTATTATTATATCATTGTTTGTTTGAAATTTAAAACAGTTTTTATGTTGTATACTATGTACGAGTATACAATGCAAAAATGAAACGTTTATTTCAAAATCATTGTTTTGTGCCCGTACACATACATTTTCCAGTAGCTGCCTAATTACAGCCATTTGGGTATAATTATTTTCCACTCTAGGTTAAACTTTAAAAAAATGATATACCCGTACAACAGCAGTTACGGGATTTACTGGATATAGAAAATATGGTGAATATCAAAAAATATTTTCTTCTGCAGGCTTTCGTGGCAAAAATAAAGGAATACGACAACGTGGACAAAAGTCCGGAAGCCTAGTGCATATCAAATAATACTAATACAGTAGAAACCGGTTATGACGACACCGGTTAATACGACTCAAAATAAAAGTTCAACTGAATCCCATATAATTGCATTTTTACCGATTATTACGACTATCCACTTTTTACGACCAATATGACCGGTCTCTTCGATGTCGTTATAACCGGTTTCTACTATACAGGGTGTCCAAGGTAAGCGTAAAATGCATGGGGATATCCTAAACGGTAAGAGATACAGATATGGTTAAATGAGATGAATTATTTGTAAGAAAGGGGTGAGTATTACAACATCAAAAAATATTAATAATTTTATGTGGTTTGGGCGGAATACCCAAAAAAATTAAAACTCGAAATTTCTTTAAATGGCTATAACATTTTTGACAAAGTAGATAGGTACTTTTTGTTTACGGTTTCTTAAGGCATTTTTTGTGAAGAATTGATTGGTGTATTTAGAATTTTTATATCACTTTTAGTTTCCGAGTTACAAGCCATAACTTTAGTTTTTCTTATGGGCCGCTAAGTTGGCTATAGCATATTTGAACGTGTTTTTTACTCTACTTTACAATGATGTGTCACATGTCATACTTATTATTAAAAAAAAGTAAGAACCTTTTTTTGTAATAGTTTATTGTTTTTAAATATGCATTTGTTATTTTCATTGTTGTTATTGCGATTTTTGTTTAACAATTTTTGTTTTTCATGGCTTACTTAAATGTTTGTAATAAAATACTTTATAAATATCACCAGTATTTAGTACTTCGACTTATTTACTATAATATGTATGTTATGTTACATATCATTGTAAAGTAGAGTAAAAAACACGTTCAAATATACTATAGCCAACTTAGCGGTCCATAAGAAAAACTAAAGTTAGGGCTTCTAACTCGGAAACTAAAAGTGATATAAAAATTCTAAATACACCAACCAATTCTACTAAAAAAGTGCCTTAAGAAACCGCAAACAAAAAGTACCTATCTACTTTGGCAAAAAAGTTATAGCCATTTAAAGAAATTCCGAGTTTTCAGTTTTTTGGGTATACCGCCTAAACCACATAAAAATTATTAATATTTTTTGATGTTGTAATACTCACCCCTTTCTTACAAATAATTCATCTCATTTAACCACATTTGTATCTCTTACCGTTTAGGATATCCCCATGCATTTCACGCTTATCTTGGACACCCTGTATATAGGAATATATAGGGTGTTGAAAAAAAAGAATGCACTTGCGTAAATTGCCAGGACGAAAAAATTTGGAAAAATTATGACAAAATTGTTAGCATTTTTCCCAGCTATCACAATTTTTGTTGTTCTGTCATTTCCTACTGGGGTTTGACAATTTCACACTACGTTGAGATGGGACAAAAAAACATCGCTGATGGTTCTCAAAGTTTTTGGGAAGAAGAATCGATATTTACGAGAAAATGATATGGTGTATTTAGAGAGTGGGGGGACGTTCCCGTATCTGTGAGGGGCGGATCTGCTAAAGTCTGATGATGCCATGTTATTTTTGATAGATCTGTGGTTCTAGTTTAGCCCATTTTAGGAATTTTTCCGGTCATGACCCTCTATCCGGCCATGGGCAGGCATAATGTCTATTTTTATACAAATTTCATATTCAATTGTTCCGTATGCAAAAAACTTGTATACGAGTGATATCAAAACTTAAACCACGAGAATCATGTCGTTCCAACTATGCATCATTAAAATTGCTAACATTACCATCCTTATACCTATATTTATGAGGCCGGTTGCTTCGTAGCAAGTAACAAGGCACTTTTCGACAGATTCCAAATCCAACATCAATACAAAACAAGGTTTAAAAATGATTTATATATACCGACAGAGACATCTCACATAGTCTATAAAGGAGTTATTAATCAACTGCTAAGAATTTTCAATTCTATCCCAAAATTTATTAAAGAAATGCATTTGGATAAATTTAAAAAGGAGTTTAAACAATATCTAATTACTAAGTGTTTTTATAGTGTTAATGAATTTGTTAATTAATTATTTAATCTGTTATTCCGATATTTATGTATAATTTAGAAAGTGATATTATTACTCATTGTACTGTTTTTATATTCTGTGACGTATTCAACACATCTCTGTATGTCCAATGAATAAATATATATTATTATTATTATTATATATATGGCTTCATGTACCTCATTGGACTCGGGTTTTGATTCATGAATCAATTGGCAAGAGTTGTGTCAAGTGGGTCGCGCGGCAACATCCACGATTGGGTTTTGATAATTTTTTTTTATGAAAACTCAATCTACATTATATTCGCAGTAGGTTTTTTATATTAATTGCTAAAAAATTTAATATGAGGTCATAAAAATATGAAGTTTAATACTTAATGTATTATATAAATACTTGTATAATAACAAATACATGAAGATACACAGTTTTATGCCCTGTTCATAAATTATATCATGAATTTTATGTAGAAGTGTTCCGTACTTTATTTTAATTGTAAATAACAGACTTGGTTCGTTTTTAAAACAGTTAAAGAAGTTTTTATTAGTAATAAAATATGAAATGATAATAAAGTTTTGAAATATACCTACTTCATATTTAATTGACTTCCTTAAAGAATTTAAATCAACTGTTTACTTTGAACCATCAAGTGGGCACTAAATTTCATTTATTTGTGATTTATTTTATTTCATATACTTTTATTTTCTTACTTACAAGGGAACCTTTTCAAGTCGAAAATTCGTATCGAGTTTAAACTTTGTATATATGTAGTTAGAGAAGGTCAAGGTAAGTAAGAAAAAAATTATCACAGCTGCGGTAAAACGGTTTAAGGGGGTGAACCACCCATATGAAAATGTGCAAAATAATCATATTTTTTCAAATAACTCTGAAACTAATGAAAATTAAAAAAAAATCTACAATACAAAATTTTCATGATTTTTTGTGCTCTTTCGAATGACGATAGTCAAATTTTGAAAAAATTAAACCTATGAAATGTGGGGGTTAACGGTTTCATTTTTTCGAATTTTAACTATCGTTATTCGAAAGAGCATAAAAAATCATGAAAATTGTGTATTGTAGATTTTTTAAAATTTTCATTAGTTTCAGTTATTTGAAAAAATATGATTATTTTGCACATTTTTATAGGGGTGTTTCACCCCCTTTAACCGTTTTACCGCAGCTATGATATTTTTTTCTTTTTACCTTGACCTCCTCTAACTATATACAAAGTTTAAACTCGATACGATTTTTCGACTTGAAAAAGTTCCCTTGTTAGCAGTATTCAACCATTTTATATGAATGTGTACGTATTTTTATTTAAGTTTATTCAGATTTAGATCGTCTGATGAATAGATGTTCTGTGATAATATAAGTTACAGAGAAGTTCCAAAATGAATCCACCACTGTTACAAAGGCCAAAAAATGTACATTTTTTAAATAAATTTTAATTGGGTGCGTTTCAATTAAAATTATAATTCGTCGTATAATGACCATCTAGAGATCAGCATGTAGCAGTATTATCTGGACCAATTAAAAGCGTAAATCGTGCAGTGGCGTAGGGATACAATCAATGGCATCTTTATAGATAGTTTCCCAAAATCTCGACCTCTCCAAGTCGTCGACCGTGAACGTGTACGGATCGTGCCAAAGCCACCTGAGATAAAATTTACCTCTCATTTCGACTCATTTCGTGTACAGCCCTAGTCAAACTGTACAGACTATGTCGATTTTACCATTGCAGTGGCTTGTTAGGAACATCTGTATTTTGTATTTTTTTAACAAACATCATAAGAATATAAGTATAATTTTTGATTTTATTTTATTCTAATTATTACAGCAATATATGTATACTATACATACATGAATAATAAATACTCAAAAACGTTAACAAATCAGCGAAAGAAGGCATAAATACCCGTATACCCATGATACAAATATACCAAAAATTACGATTACCTACATCACAACGAAATCTCACAAAATAAAAAATAAGCCAACAGAGTGACGTCATATGACAAGCAAAATGGTGGAAGTCAGCTGTTTATCAAGCTCACCTTATATTTTATCTTTCCACCATGATGAATTAATTTATTGGTTTATCTTTTTACCATTATGCATGTATTAGACATTTATGAAAAAAACAACATAAAACAAACATAAGCATTTGATATTTAACATTAAAAATAACTGAAATAAGGTTAACAAACAATTCTACACAGCTTTATTTCTCTAATTAAAAATTTAATTTTCATTACATTTGCATTAGGGGGTTTCTTCAAAACAGCGATGATATTAAGTTACTGAAAATTTTCTTACAAGCTTTAGGGCTTCCGCGGCAATATTGATATAAATCTCGGCTTCTGGTTATAAACCGCGTCATTTTAATCGTTCTGTCGACGCAGAAGAGCCCCGATGATGTCCACTACAACGTACGACGAAACGTTAAAAATGTTCTTATATTATTTAGAATGCTTTCACTTAAAATGTTTGATAACTACTGGATTCTACTACGTATCATCACCAACCAGCAATTCACATTATTCAAAATACAAATCGATATTATGAAGCTTTAAATACAAGTTTCACCTTCAATGCATTGTCACAAGTTCAATAATACATGTCTTCTAATTTCATCAAAGATTGCCTTAGATAGTTCCCTTTACACCCACCGGCTTAGATACAGTAAATATAATTATAAAGCTTGGGATTTGCCTGATTGAACGATATCAAACAAGTTGGAGAGCTTGTACATGAGGTGCGTGAAGTTTGGAGGGGGTAGGGGGGTTCAAATGAGTCTCCGGAATGCACCGCATCAAATTTAATTAATCGGTAATGACATTCTAGAGTGCTTCGCGTGTTTGAAAAACGTGTCTAAGACGAAGAATATAAAATGGTAATATGATTTTTCTTTTTGAATATCATGTTTTATTTATTAATGGCACGTATTTTCAAGTGATAATGCGATGAATTAAGGGTGTGGGTAGAATAAAAATAAGGAAAAATTAATGATGCAGATCATCTTTATTTATTTACAGGGTAGGTATTTCGTTTTTGTGGATGGGGGAGGGGCGGAATTGGAGGTAAACGGAACTTTTAATCAGTCGTTGTGTAAACTTTTGAAGAAAACATCATATTTGATATATTGTATCAAGTAGTATTGTGTTTTTTACAAAATGGCAACAAAATCTATACATTTTTCCTTTTGTTATGCAGCCATATGTATATTGAATAGGGTGATTCATTTCTGCAAAACTTTTTTTTTCAAGGTGCTCAAGCAAAATTTTAATCTACATATAGAAAAAAAAATTCTCACCAAGATTGAGCTCTTAATTCCTATTTTATGTACTTGCAATTTAAATATGAAGTTTTCCCATTTAAAATGCATGGAAAAAAATATATTTTTTCATATTTCAATTGCTTAGACACCTTTTATCATATTGGGAATCGATTTGATGGACCTTACGGGAAATTTCACGCTCTTTAAAATTGCTTCGGTGTTTTTTTCTGTAACTCTCACTGGTTCGCCAGTAGGAGTCATCTAAATACTAACTAATAATGCTGCATTATTAGTTAGTAATGGCTGTAAATTCATTAAATATTGGTAAAAAACTATTTTTTACGAGTCAGCTCTTTTTTTCTCCCTAATTTTTGCGGTTTGCTCAAAAAAAATTGAAAAAAAAAATTTATTCCAAAAACTGTATTTAGATGACTCCTACTGGCAAACCAGTGTGAGTTACAGAAAGAAACACTAAGGCAATTTTAAAGAGCGTGAAATTTCCCGTAAGGTTCATCAAACCGATTCCCAATATGATAAAAGGTGTCTAAGCATTAGAAATTCGAAAAAAAAAATTTAAATGGGAAAACTTCATATTTAAATTGCAAGTACTTAAAATAGGAATTAAGAGCTCAATCTTGGTGAGATTTTTTTTTCTATATGTAGATTAAAATTTTGCTTGAACACTTTGAAAAAAAATGTTTTGCGGAAATGAATCACCCTAATATTGAAATATCCATTTTGACCTTCCCTGAATCCTATCTGACTATTTTTACCATGTTTGTCTATATGTCAGTCTGTAAACGCTGTGATTAAAAAACGACAAAACAAAGAACAGTTATATATATACAATATACATATGTACCTACATAATTAATTTTCGTCTGCAAAGAAAAACCTGTTATTTAAAAAAAAGATCTTACAACTAGAAAAGGATATTTCCTTGTCATTTTTAGCGCAACCTATCAGTGGTAGCGCTTGTATGCTCGATTTTCCGTACGTCCGTCTGTCTTCCACCCAGAGATCTTGCCCCCCTGACCACCTAGAGACCTCGGTTTTTCGCTAAATGGTAGGTCTGTGGTTCTAGTTTAGCCCATTTTAGAATTTTTTTCCGGTCATTACCCCCCGCCCTCAAAATTTTTCATATATGGTTTCATGTACCTCTATGGATTGATACACGAATCGATTGGCATAGTATTTTTTGAGTTGTCAAGTAGGTTGCGCGGCAATACCCACGTGTGGGTTTTGATAATTTTTTTCAATTTTTCGAATTATTTTTGAAAGGAGGTGAATTACAAAGAATGTTTTAAATAAAAGTTGCAGATAATTTTAATGTCTATCATGTATATGTCCTACTAATTTTTTAAAATCTTTTATCAGTTAATCAGAAAGGTTTTTTATATACTTAAAAACACGTATAATGTAACTACACTCACAATTAGTAAAATGTATAAGAAAGTGCCTTAGCACCCATGGTAGCTATTGTTAAATCACCATATTAACCTAGTAACTCATTATTTTTTTCAAAATATGTATGTACCATATTGCCTATAGGCCTACTTTAAGTTTATAAATTGAAATGCTTTAGTGGCGCACCGAGAAAAAATATAGTTAAAAAAAAAATTTTTTCTTTCATAAATATTAAATAAAATAATGTATTTTGACAAATTTAGAGGGTTTCTAACCCTTATTTCCCCTCTGATGGTTATTCCTATTATTATGTAAACAATTCTCAGTTAATAAATGAGCACATTTTTCGAATACACAAAGTTTGAGAACCGATGTTTTAAAAGGAATTAAATAAATATAAAGTAGTACAATACGAGATCTCGTGGACTTTAAAACCAAGACTTTTTATATCCTCTTAACGTTGGTTCCATTATTCATACGGGATGTATAGCAATCCCTTAAAACCGCAGCTGCAATGATCAATATAACGATATAAAGAAAATGGGATATATTACATTTTAGACTTTCACAATCATCCTGATGACTTCAGGGTTTAAACTGAATGTTTTATTGTTTTAATTAAGTGTTCTACCAATGTTTGGGCTGGTGAAAAATGTATTTTATTTCTGAGGGACCGAATAATTATATTACATTGATGTTAATGTTAGTTTTTTTTTTAATTTGAATTGCAAAAAGGGGGGGAGGCTACTAAAAAAACATTTTTTAACTGTTGTCATATTGATTTTAACTTAGGGGTTAGTCCGCGGTGACGGGTGTGACATTTCAACTCGGATTGGAGTTCATAATTTTTAAATAATACTAGTTAATAACATGGTTCTATCATTTTTCTGTAGATTTTAATGTATTATAATACATGTATATTGAAAGGATGAAAGGTCTACGGTTATTTTACTAAAAAATGACAGCGTTCAAAGCCCTGTGACGGGTGTGACGCCAACTATTGCAAGTCCTGCAACCTCTATTCAAAATCTTAAAAGTTTAGCGAAAATATTGAAGTTACTTTATAATAATCATACTTTAATATGTTACGAATAAATTATTTTTTAGTAACACAAGAGCATCAGGTAAATACATATAATCTATTTAACTGGTTATTTCTCAACAAATATTGTGACTGGTATGACAGAAAATTGTGACGGGTGTGACACGTTGAATAAAAGGATACAATAAGAGTACTATTTGTGTGTTTAATTACTTATTGATATTACTAACTAATACTTATAACAATTATTTATCAAATACATCAATAGACTCATTAAATTTATAATAAATGCGGTCACCCTTGGTCATTATTATTGGTGAGGGTAATTTTTTTTTAATTTAGTCAAACGTCATGTTTGATATGTAATTGTCAAAAACTTATAGTTTGCCACGATCGTCACTTATTCTTAAGTAAATTATTGTGATTTCATCTTATTTGTTGTCTTTTTTGAAATTTTTTGGAAATTTTTTGAATTATTTTGAAAATTAACTAACATTTTTCTAATTTTCTTTTGGTTTATGAAACTTGATGTTAAATAGCCTGTTAATTTTATATTTTAGTATTCATTTTCGTAAAATATTTTTTTGACTATCTGGTATCGATTACCGCGGACTGACCCTTAGGGAGAGATATTTTAGAATAATGTAAAAAAGAATAGAACAATTTAGAACAGCTTTCAAAAGTTTTAATTTCAACAGGTAGTCGCTTCGCCTCATCAAGAGATCGACCTCAAATAATTGATCTATTATCATCATAGTAATCCCATAACAACAACCATATATCTAATTCCCAGTAATATACATTTAAATAATAGATACATGCATATTACATTATAATAATTAATTGAACATAGTACGTTTGTATACAGGGTGAAAATTTCATGTTTATCTACGCAATAAAATATTTCGAGCGTATTCTGGAAAAAAATGTTAGTAAAAATTATATGGTTTAGAAAAGAAAATTTATTGGACGATTTTCCAAAGTTGATTGAAGGTCAACTTTTAAATAAAAACAAGAATTTTTTGCCTAAATCATTTCTTATCAATTTCAATTCTTTAACAAATAATTTTTTTACTAAACTTCTTACTCAAAATATTTCAATTAAAGAAGAAAAGTTAATAGACAAAAATTTGCTAATTTTTGTTAAATGAATATTAAAGATTTTTAAAGAAAACAATTTTAAAAATCCGGGAATATCTTTAATATAAGTAAACAATTCGTAAAAGCAAAATAATATATATTAATTATTATATTTATGTTAAATACCGGGTGGGCCATTTTAACCTTTAATGGAGAATAACTCGACCGGTAAGTGAAATAATAAAAAAAGTTTACAGATAAAAGTTGTACGGTTTAGAGGAGGACATAGACGTACTTTGATGAAATTTTTTTAGGTAGTGTTTTCAAGGTGGTATGAAGGTCAACATTTTTATTTAACGTGAAAAGACACGAATTTGTCATTGAAAGCTTTTTTTTAACAACTTAAAATTTACCTTTCCAAGATATCTAACAAAATAATTCGAGATTTTGAACATTCAATATTTTTTTACTCAGAAACCATCAGGTTTAGAGTAAAAGCATGAAATACAAAAAATGTTTATTTTGGTCTAATAAAACTTGAGGAATTATTTTTAAAATTTTAAAACTTATTCTAAGAAATTTTTAACATTTTTTTTGCTTAAATAAAATAAATTAAAGAAGTTTTGAAATTTTAAAAATAATTCTTTGGTTTTATTAGATCAAAATAAACATTTTTTGCTTCTTGTACTTTTTCTCTAAAATTTATGGTTTCTGAATAAAAAAATATATAAAATAAAATAAGTTCGAATTATTTTGTTAGATATCTTGGAAAGGTTAAGTTGTTAAAAAAAGTTTTCAATGAAAGATTCGTGTCTATTCACGTTAAATAAAATTACTTGATAAAAACTATAGGTTCCTATTTAAAAAAATGATGTTGACCTTCATACCACCTGGAAAACACCACCTAAAAAAATGTAATTCAAGTACGTCTATATCCCCCTCCAAACCGTACAACTTTTATCTGTAAACTTTTTTTATTATTTCACTTACATTAAAGGTTAAAATGGTCCACCCGGTATAATAAAGAATTGAATTCCAATCAAAAAAATTTTTATATAACGAGCTAAATATAAACAAACTAACAAAATTTGTAAGTTTGAAAACACTTTCAAACGGGGTATCAAACTTATCTGACAATTCTATTTGAGTTTTGAACAGGTACCTAGTTGCATGCGCAGAAAGTTTGTTTTTACCATTTTTATTCAAGGTTGGTAAAGAAAGACACTTAAGTAAACATACTTTACATATGTACCTTTGTTTTTACTTCCTATGTATGAAACTATCTGTTCAAAACTCCAAAAGAACTGTCATATAAGTTTGATACCCTATTTGAAAGTGCTTGCAAGCTTACAAATTCGTTAACTCCTTTATAATACCGGATATAAAACAAAAGTTGGGTGTTTTTATTTAAAATGGTGCAATACACAAAATTTGACCTTAGTATCGTTTATGTATATTATGCCATGTTTTCTTTCCGAAACCATGGAACTTTTACCAGTATTTTTTTTAAATGCATAACATTCCAAATATTTAATTGTATTATATTAAAATGTACACCCTGTATACTGAACACACTACATCATAGATACATTGTTTCATTATACATACCGCTGTTGCAACAGCATTAAATACATATGGAGTCTTCATTATTCTAATCCCCATAATGTATTTTGCCTATGTAATCAAAAATTAATAGCTAGGACTGCTACATATGCAATGCAAACAAGTTAATGTATGCAAACTACGCAAGACACCGTCAAGCGCAAACAGAATACCGTATTTTATTACTTATTATATATTCTTGTGTTATTTGCACTGTTATACCTTATGCAGATTTTTTAATCCCGATTAAAAAAAGATATTATGTATGTATTGCAAATGTAGGTAGATTTGTTTTTCCATGTGTTTGCATGTAGCTCTTTTATTATTAATTTTGGACCCAATATTTATAGGTTATGTGCATGGTAAATAAAGCAATCAGCTTAGGCATACCAGATGACGTGTTTCCCCCTCTCTTCATTTGTTATGATTGAGCAAACCTATAGTTGTATTCCTTAGTCACGTTGTTATTTCTGTTAGATAAAGACCTCCTGATATGCTGTGCTCACATTTTTATGATTATTATAAATAAACATGTTATCAATAAAGTTTTGCAACCTTGAAAATACATTAAAATATCGTTTACATACTTTTTATTTTTTTCCCCAGAATATATCGGCGCATTCACATGGATCAACAAATCGATAGTGACATTACTATCAGTTCTGTCAACCATCAAAAAATATATCAAAGATGCGTTCCATTTTTCATAAAAACGCATAAGTATGTATACGACGAATAGAAGTTGTTATCAATGTCACCCCATGAGTCAAAGTAACCCCGGTTTACGGTAAATACTTTAGCCGCGGCATACTGCGTCACAGACGATCAGTAAGCTCAATTTCTATTTGAATAAGTCTTACTTATTCAATAAACAAAGTTGAAAATAAAATTATACATATATTTTTTTAAATACCCTTCAAAAAGGATCAAATAAATTGGATATTGATTATAAATAATTTATTTTCACTAATTATTACTTTTTGTGCTTTTGGGGGAGGGGGGATATCAGTAATACCTTTAACATTGGTATTATTTTTCAAATTAGTTGATATCTCCCTCCCTCTACCCCCAATCGCAAAAAAGTAATTACTCAAAATATATTTTAATAATAATATCCAATTTATTTTATCCTTTTTGAAGTTTGGTCAAGGACTTTTTTAATTTTAATTTATTTTTTACTTTATTTGTAGTATTTAACGTACACTCAAATCTCTAAACAACGACCATTCTATATTCTATTAACGTACGCTCCGAGAAACGACTGGCCAAGCGCTCCAAGTAAAGATTTTCCCCTATCCCTACAACAATACTACCGTGACTGTTATACTTTTGCGCGAAATTTAAATTCACCAATTACCGTTAAACGATGGTGGGTGTCCCTCTAACCTACGTCGTTAGGAGATTCTGAATTATCGATGCCTATACGTTGTCGAGTGTATAGAAATAGTGTCATTTAACCCTTTAACTACGGGTGTCATCAATAGACGACGCAACGAAACTTTCGTGAGGTTAGGATCTAATAGTTTAAACTGGGAACGGGTGTCGCCTATTGACGATGTTATTTGTTATTATAGGATATGAACGTGGGATGTCATTTAGAACCGCAGTAGGTAAGCAAAATACATGTACAAGTGTAAAGCTTCCCACAGACCAACGCGAATTATTCGCAGCGGCAGCGAATAAAGGCTCCGACAGACTAACGCGAAACATTCGCAGCGACTGCGGCACGAATAAAAACGCGGCGAAATTTTTATATATTTTATTATTTTACTTCCATGTTCGAAGAAATGGAAGTATTGTAATACCGTCAAAAAATCGTGTCCGAGATAAGAGCAGATTCCGATTGTACTAACTTCAAAACGTAAAGAAAAGTTAATTTCCGCATGGCGGCTGTGCGTGTGTGTGTCTGTGTGTCTGTGTGTCTGGATGTAGAATTTTCTTCCGTGTACGATAACTACTGTAGATATGCATCGATTTGAATTATTTTTGGGGAAAATGTTTGCCTCAGTGAGTACTCCAGACCTATTGATTTTGGTGCTAATCGAATTAGGGGTTTCCGAAATATTCGAAATTCTGTACCTATTATCGTCTGAAAAGTGAGTATTATCTCACCAATTTTGATAATACTTGGTACACTTGTAGTTCAATCCAATCTAAGGGGCACTTATTTCATAAACGTGCTTAGATAGCCACTGAAGGGGTGAAAATCACCCTCAAAATTTTAATTTTAAATACTAATAAATTCATGTTGCCATGGAAACAATCGCAGTTAAATTCAAATGTCAGATAATTATTATTTTACAAAAATGTCTATTCTACAACTGTCATTAGAATATTAGAAAACTAATATTTATAATACAAAGGTGAGTTTTATATTAACAATTATCTATTGTAAAAGATATTATAGAACATGGAAGTCATGTATGGTTCTCCATACCGATATTTTATTTTACTTCCATGTTCGAAGAAATGGAAGTATTGTAATACCGTCAAAAAATCATGTCCGAAAAAAAAGCAGATTCTGATTGTACTAACTTCAAAACGTAAAGAAAAGTTAATTTCCGCATGGCGGCTGTGCGTGTGTCTGTGTGTGTGTGTCTGGATGTATAATTTTCTTCCGTGTACGATAACTACTGTAGATATGCACCGATTTGAATTATTTTTGGGGAAAATGTTTGCCTCAGTGAGTACTCCAGACCTATTGATATTGGTGCTAATCGGATTAGGGGTTTCCGAAATATTCGAAATTTTGTAACTATTATCGTCTGAAAAGTGAGTATTATCTCGCCAATTTTGATAAGACTTGGTACACTTGTAGTTCAATCCAATCTAAGGGGGACTTATTTCATAAACGTGCTTGGATAGCCACTGAAGGGGTGAAAACCACCCTCAAAATTTTAATTTTAAATACTAATAAATTCATGTTGTCATGGAAACAAGCGCAGTGAAATTCAAATGTCAGATAATTATTATTTTACAAAAATGTCTATTCTACAACTGACATTAGAATATTAGAAAACTAATATTTATAATAGAAAGGTGAGTTTTATATTAACAATTATCTATTGTAAAAGATATTGAGCGGTGTGAATAAAAACGAGTAGGACAAGTAAATACTTGAACATATCAAAATAACAAGTAAACGCCAAAATTGAAGTGAATAAAACAAGTATTTACTCTTACTCGCGAGTAAATACTTGAGAGGCTAGTAAAACCCGGAAAAATGCCAATTTTGGTGTGAATAAACGCAAGTAAATACTCGTCTATTCGCAAGTCAACCCGACCCCAGACTTGCAGTCGTACTTGTACACGAAAGATGGCTGCATTTATGAACCTGCGTGGTGTGAAACGTTATAGAGACCGGCGTGATATAAGTCCCGATCTATCTAAGGGACTATTACGGTTTGAGAGCGAAAACGTAGATTTTCTCACTTCGCACTTTCTTGATGAAAACACTGATGCAAGGGGTGGAGGATTAACTGCACGGAAAAAGATGGAATTTTTTCTGAGATACGTTAGTGATCCAGGATTCCAAAGTGATGTTGCCAACGACATGGGGGTTAAAAGAAGTACCGTCAGCAGAACATTTTCAAGTGTATTGATAAAATAGTGTCGAAGTCTGAAGATTGGATTAAATTTCCACGCACTATTGAAGATATGGATCAGGCCAAGGCAGATTGGGCTTCAAAATTTCGCATTCCGACTGTCATTGGTGCTATAGATTGCACTCACGTGCATATTATGAAACCTTCGGAATTCGGCGACGAGTATGTGAACAGAAAAGGAAAAACAACAATAAACATTCAGATGACTTGTGACGCTAATGAAAAAATTACAAGTGTGGACGCTCAATGGCCAGGGAGTGTACATGATGGCAGGATTTGGCGAGTGAGTGGAATTCAGGACGTGGTGCGCCGATATGATGGTGATGTTTGTCTCCTTGGTGATAGCGGATATGGAATTACTCCTTGGTTACTGACTCCTTTTGACGAACC